>NLAF01000311.1:411978-1011978 GCA_002374645.1 Metschnikowia shivogae | reverse complement strand
TCATGGCAACTTGAGTCCTCATGATTTTCAAGGTCATCGGCAATTGAACGAAGACCTCGTGGTGTCAAGTTGCCTCTGCTGGTGATACCCATGATTCGATCATTCCTTCGGAAGACCTGAATATACGCATTTTCCCAAAACTGTCTAGTGTCAACAGTTTTAATACCTTGTGTCTCATGTGATTTTTCATCAGAGAGCTATTCGAAAGAAATCAACATCAGCAGCAAACTTTCCCATCCTCACCAGAAGTCTGTTTCTGTGATTTAGCCTCGCCTCCCTTTTCAGATTGTGATCCTTTGCTTTACTTCCCCTTCATCAACAATCCTTCCGGATCGCCCATCAAGGAGCACTGGTGCTGACAACAAACAGATCAATCGAGTAAAACCTTTTCATTTGGTCGAAGCTCTTCGAAGCGTTTGGAAATTTAATCACCGTTTGGGGAGGGACGATACTGCGTATGGGCAATTGGCCAACCACTCGAAACTGCTTCAACACAGGTTGATTTTTATCACAGAAAGTGGATCACTCTATCCGCCCCGGGATTATCATTTGTCAGCAATGCCAATATCCAACGGCGTGGGTGGTATGCGAAACGGGTGAAGTAGCGCCATTTGACGCGCTAATCTTCCCGAAAGATGTATCACCCCACCCCCGCATTCCGGGGCGTATAAGAGGCGCACAGCTCAAAATTTTCCAGACAATCTCTTTTCTACCACACTAGAAAATGCCATCCAACCCTTCTCTCGTCTTGAACAAGGTAGACGATATTTCCTTCGAGAACTATGATGCTCCCCAGATCACAAATGACAACGATGTCATCGTGGAGGTGAAGAAAACAGGAATCTGCGGCTCGGACATTCATTACTATGCTCACGGCAAAATCGGAGACTTCGTTTTGACCAAGCCTATGGTCTTGGGCCACGAGTCCGCAGGAATTGTTGCAGAAGTCGGTAAGGGTGTCACAAACTTGAAGGTTGGCGACAAGGTTGCCATCGAGCCGGGCGTGCCTTCTCGCTTGAGTGACGAGTACAAGAGTGGAAAATACAACTTGTGCCCACATATGTGTTTTGCGGCCACACCTAATTCTAAAGAGGGTGAACCTAATCCTCCAGGCACTCTTTGCAAGTACTACAAGTCCCCTGCTGACTTCTTGATCAAGTTGCCCGAGCACGTGTCTCTCGAATTGGGTGCTATGGTGGAGCCATTGTCTGTGGGAGTGCATGCTTCCAGAACTGCATCCATCAAGTTTGGTGATAATGTGGTGGTCTTTGGTGCTGGTCCAGTGGGATTGCTTGCCGCTGCCGTTGCCAGAAAGTTTGGCGCTGCCACAGTCACAATTGTCGACATTTTCGACAGCAAGTTAAAGATGGCCCTTGACATCGGCGTTGCCACACACTCCTTCAACTCCAAAAGCTCACAGACCTTGGCTGAAGCTTTGCCTGCTGGTGCTGCCCCAGACGTGGTGTTGGAGTGTACCGGTGCTGAGCCTTGTATTCAACAAGGTGTCCTCGCTTTGAAGGCCAACGGGCGTTATGTCCAGGTGGGAAATGCTGGTTCTTATGTCAAATTCCCCATCACTGAGTTTGCTACAAAGGAGTTGACCATGTTTGGTTCCTTCCGTTACGGCTACAATGACTACCAGACATCCGTCAACATCTTAGACGAAAACTACAAAAACGGCAAAGAAAATGCTTTGATCGATTTCGAGGCCATGATCACCCACCGCTACTCATTCAACGACGCCATCAAGGCTTATGATGAGGTGCGGAAAGGTGCAGGTGCAGTCAAGTGCATCATCGACGGTCCAGAGTAAGTAAATATTTTAATAAGCACAGGCGCGAGTATCCCAATCCAATAAGTTAAGGTAAGTTCACGGATTTCGGCCGTTTTTCAATTGCATTAAATCATTGGCTGTCTGCTCCAACTTTACATGTTCTGCATGCACATCCTGATCCCGCGTATACCTCGAGTTCGGGATGGCTGCGTAGGTGGGGAGCATCGTGCTCATATGGCCATATGCAGGCACAGCCATTTGTGGAGACATATCACTTGATGTCGGGTACAGCAAAGGAGGGAGCTGTACTGAGGGCGAAATGTGTCTCTTCGCGTCGCCAGGATTGAAGTCCATGGTGACCATTGGACTCAAAGGCTGTTTGGAGTCTCTTGAGCCTGTGTTTTGGGTTGATCTGGAATATAGACTGTTGGTCTTGTACTTGACATACTTCAAGATTTTGAGATATTTCAAGTCTTCATCCATATTCTCGTCATCCCAGTCAACTTCAAGATCGCCGTCCAAGTCTTGGTTGAAAGATCCGGCTCCCAAGTAGGTGGCTTTATCGTTCAAAAACTCATTCTTCAACTCATCGTTCAATATCTTGGTGAATAGAAAGTCCTCACGCAACTTGCTGGCTTCGAGAAAGTTGTGTGAATTGGGTTGATAATTGATAAAGACTCTGATGAAGAGCGAGATGCTTGTGTTCAATACCATGAGCGTGTCAGTACTCATCACGCCACCTCTTTTTGAAATCTTCAAATTGCAAATAAGCAAGTATAGCATTTGCAAGATGATGGATTTCTTGAAGTTTATCATTGTCAACGATAGAGCGTTGAGCATGGAATTAAACGGCGAGTAGGGGATCTCCTTCCCGGGGTATGTCTTGGACTTCTTGCTTTGGGAAGTCTTCCGGCGCTTCATCGAAAAATCGTTGATAATGAAGCCGTCCTCGTCCATGTCCAAATTATTCAACGCGTCATGTTGATTCAAGTTCATTTTGAAGTGGCTTGAGTTGTCAAAGTCGCTCATGCCCAAACCCAGCTCGCTTCGAGAATTACCCACATGCTCAAAGAATATGATAAAGTGGGCTAGCACTTCCCGCGAGATGTTGGCAATCTTGACATAATAACCCTGTGTAAGCTCACGGTCAATCACAAAGTTGAGGTAGTTCATGGATCGTATCAAGAGATAATGGAAGTTGAGCTGCATTTTGATCAACTGGCATGCAGTATGAACGTCGGGCTGCCCAAAACTGGTATAGTGAACAAGCGCCTCTTGGGAAAGAGCATGCTTTCTCAACGTATTATCCGCCTCAAAGGAGATTCTGTTGTATAAAGTGCCGTTGGAACTGTTGGAGATGCGGGACAAGCCCATTTCTTTTCCCAACAGTTCACCATCAAACAATTGCTCTTTCAAGGCGTATCTCCAATTGGACAAGTTCTTGTCTATGGTCAAGAACTGGGAGTAATTGTAGTTCAAGTTGCCATCATTTCCGTCGCCATCGTCATCATTTAGAATCCAGTCCAATTTGTGGCTTGGAGCTTTCTTGTGAGGGTCACCTTCATGGCGGTCACTCTTCAAGTACTGGTAATAGTTTGGAGAGAAAGACGATGGGATTATGATGTTCATGAGGTTCAAGAACTCAATACTCGGCTTTAGAAGTGTGTTGAAAATCGTATCAACCCTTCCTTCCTTTGCAGGATCGTCGATTAGCTGACTTAGCTTTTCTGGTGTCAATTCAAAGTACCGCTCAATGGTGATTGGATTGATCACTGTGGTATTAATGCTTGGTTTGTATCCAAACTTGAGGTTGAACAATTTAAGGAGAACTTTGAAGCTCCAAAAAATCTTGACTCGATCTCTTCTTTGCGGTAAGGAAAGCGACAAGTCATTGAAGAAGAGATTTTTGACATTCAAGTTGACTCCGAGAATGCCAATGAATGCGTTGATGAGCGACGAAAGGAGAAGCGACTTTTCCTTGTTGTTTGTCAATAAAGAATGATAGAAAAACAAAAGATAAGTCTGCAACTGGCACATTGACACATGAAAAATGTTCAAATAGGGCAAGAAATCGTAGAGGGATTCGATGCTGGACGTTTTGTCCTTTTTGAAATAACTTATCTTGTAGCTCGGGGTAGCATGGTTTAAAAGGAGGTTCAAATTAAGAGTGGGGTCGCTCATCAGCATCATGGCATATATTTGTATCACCACCATGAGGTACTGGTCGACCACGTGGTAGTCATTAGAAAGAAGGTTGAATCCGTTGATCGTGGCGTCATCGTAGGTGAAGATGAATGGGTACATTGTGTGAAAGGCATCGTAGCTTTCCATAAACAGTTTGTAATCAAGAATGGGAACAAACGTGTTATAGTTCAAAAAAAACTGGGTAACCTGCTGGTCCAACTCTTTCTTCGAATTGAATATTTTCTTGAAGTTGTTGACGAGTTTGATGAAAAGCTCATAGATATCCGTAGGTAGATGCTCGTTCACCACACGTGTATCATTATTTTTGATGGTCAATGGGTTGTAGATCACCCCCAAGTCCCGATTATGGAACGCGTTGTATTTGGAATACGACGGATGGTATAGGTACGAGTCAGGGTCGTTCAATAGGTAATTGTGAGAATTGGTAATCTTCAAGAATGGGAGGTTGAGGTTGATGAGAAGATGGTTGAATTGTGATTCGAAATTAAGATTGTCATTTCCAATAATCACTCCATTTTGGTTCAAGTTGAAGATCTTGTCGATGGGATTGTTCATCTGTATGGCTTGGTTTCTCTTCCGCGATATCTTGGGCTGCAGCTCTTCTGGAGCCTGAGTTTCTGCAGCATCCTTGGTGCATTCTTTTAAAGGCTCCTTCTGCTGTGCCGCTGTGCTTTCAATAGACTTTGTGCTGAACCCGTTGGATGCATTGCCTGCAGCCATCTCAGCAATTTGCTTTTCGAGCCTGCTATTGGCCTCCTTCAATTCCTTAACGCTGTTTTCTAAGCTCAAGGTGTAGCCCTTGGGAAACGACTTGCGTGTGAGTTTGTCTGACGTGAGGCACTCGAACCCATCTGCTTTGCACTTGGCGCATGGGGTTCCTCCGTCACAGCGGGTTTTTTTGGACCTGCAGCGGTCACAGGCCTGAGAAACCCTATACCCATACAGGGTTTCGATGTAGCGAATGCCGGCGCCGTTGGCGTCTTTTTGGTCCACCATGACAGCAAAGTGGGAAAGTTTGCAGGAGCTAGGTTGTATGCCGAGCTATGAATAGGAGAATGCCACACAGGAACAAATCCGGGAGAATTGGGGGAGGAAGAGTTGCCGCTTACAACAAACTCGGCAACAGATCTGTGTTGGGACCGTGTTCTTATGGAAGTTGTCGCGAGGAATTACCCCAGAATAAGAGCCTCGGGTAAGCGGAGACACGGCTCTCGCATGCGGCGCTCGGTGCAGGAACACAATAGGCTTAAGCCACCGAAATGGAACTGAATAATTCATTGTAAGCTAATATAAAGTCTAGTTTAATGCTGGCCGCCGGTTCTCTCTGCTCTGACCTCCTTCTCGTGCTTCTCGACTTCGGCGTCGTAGATGATGAAGTCATCCAAGGCCTTTCCTCCGGGAACCATAGGCAACACAGGCACCTTCTTCTCGACGAGCACCTCCATCAAAACAGGACCGGTGCAGTCCAAAAACTTCTTGACGCCCTCCTTCATTTCTTCCTGGGTGCTGACTCTCACCCCGGTAACACCCATGGCCTCAGCCAACTTCATAAAGTCAGGATTGGACTGGTGGGTGTGCGAGTATCTGTGTTCGTAGAAAAGAGACTGCCACTGCGTGACCATTCCCTGCTCCTCGTTGTTCAACACACAGATCTTAACGGGTGCGTTGGCCTGCACTGCAGACGACAATTCCATGAGAGTCATGTTGAACGAGGCGTCTCCATCGATATCAATGACAATGGCATCGGGCTTACCGATTTGGGCACCGATAGCCGCAGGCAATCCGTAACCCATGGTTCCCAAGCCTCCGGACGTGATGAAAGTTCTAGGCTTGGTCCACGTGAAATGCTGTGCGGCCCACATCTGATGCTGTCCCACACCGGTGGTGACAATCACCTCTTTGCCGTAAGTGTGGGCTTGCTTTGAGATCTCCAGGATCAAGGTCTGAGGCTTGATCTTCGACCCGGGCGTTTCCTTCATGTAATCGTATGGATACTTCTCTTTCCAGGCCTGGCATTGGCCCAACCACTCGCTTCTCTCCTTGACCGTGTCAACCAAAGGAAGGAAGGCTGCCAAGTTGCGGGTGACATCGCCCTCCACGGCCTCGGTGGCCTCCACCACCTTGTTGATGTTCTTGGGACTGATCTCAAAATGGATAATACCACCTCTGCCCTGCTCCGCTGCGAGTCTTGCCGCAGGTGCAAACATGCTCACGTTACCAGTAACTCTGTCGTCAAATCTAGCACCCAATGCAATGATCAAATCGGCGTTTTGCATGGCGGAGTTGGCGGCGGCACTACCGTGCATACCCAAGAAGTCCATGGACTTCTCGTCGTTTTGATCAAACGCACCCAAACCTTGAATACTTGTGGTGACAGGAATCTGGGCCTTGTCGGCCAACTCCTTGAGCAATTCTGGGCCCTTGGGGTTATTGAGGATTCCGGCTCCCACGTAGAGGATGGGCTTCTTGGCCTGGTTCAAGATCTTGGCCGATCTCTCGATGGCCTCGGTGGTGAACTTGGTGGTGATCCGCTTCGTGATTTGCGACAAAGCCTTCGAGGGCAAAGTGGTGTTAATAGGAATGGCCTCCCTCAAGATGGACGCGGTCACGTCCTTGGGCAAGTCGACCAAGACCGGGCCCGGTCTTCCCGAAGTGGCGATTTCGAAAGCCTCATTGATTCTTTTCGGAAGCTCGGCCACATTTTTGACCATGACGTTCCACTTGGTGCAGGGCCTGGAAATACCCACAATGTCTGCCTCCTGGAAAGCGTCGGTACCGATGGAGGCGGTGACAACCTGCCCGGTGAAAACAACCAAAGGAACACCATCCATCAAGGCATCCTGCATGGGTGTGATGACGTTGGTGGCGCCGGGACCGGAGGTGACCAACACGACACCAGGCTTTCCGGTAGCTCTGGCGTAACCCTCGGCCATGTGGCCTGCACCCTGCTCATGTCTGGGCAAAACAAACTTGAACTTATCGGAGTTGTAGATAGCGTCGAAAACTGGCAAAATGGCTCCTCCAGCGTAGCCGAACACGGTGTCAACGTTGTGCCTTAACATCATCTCGTGGAAGATCTCTCCGCCGGTCAAGCCAATGAACGAATCGTCCATGGCAACGTTACTGCCGGTGGCCTTCTTTTTCTCGGGACCTGCGTCAAATGAAGGGGCTGGGTGTGGTCTTCTGTTTTCTTGAGCCTCGGTTGTGTGACTCATGATGGCACTCTGCTGCTTTGTGGTGCTGATGAATCTAGCATGCTTGACGGTGTTTGCAAGGCGAGCATGCGTGCGACACGCAAGTGGCTTTGTTCTTAATAAACGAAGCATATTAATTCTGCTCAACGAGCGTTTGGTGTGGTATTTAAATAGCGGGGCTGGGGTTGAGTCAGAATTTTCAGAGCTTTTTCACCCCGTGTGCAGGCCACATGCAAGGAATCCCGCGCACTAGCGGAGATCTGCACGTCACGTGACGCGGCAACCTCCGCCGGCGTCCTACCCGTGTGGATCGCCGATGGTGCTAGGGCCCCGGCATGTGTTCCCAGTGCGAGGTCTCATGAGAAGCGGCCCAGGCTTCCAAGTTCGCATTGATTATTCCTTTATTCTATGTCCTTACATGTTCCGGTACGCCGGCCGGTGCGTCCCACGCCTAATCCTGTTTTTCAGAGTTCATGACCGAACGGGCGTCATCGTTTGAGATCGACGAGCCTTCCACTGCATGAAAAATCTGTTGCTCATTCGGCGGTGTTGAGTCCGTCTGTTCCGGCTGAGGCACTCCCCAGTCTAGGAAATCTCTGCGCACCTCAACGTAGTCGTACGCAAACTCACCTATTTGGTCTTCGTCCACACCCTGCTCCTCGGCGTTGTAGTCAACTCTCAAATGCAAGCCGGGAATGCTGTTGATGACGAAGCACAAAACAGCAGTGACACCACCCGAATAGGCGGCGGTGGCGAGAATGTAGACAATCTGGACGTAGAGCTGTTTCCAGTTGTGGTCAATCCATCCTCCAGCGTGGTCGGTAACCCCGTCATAGCCGGTAACAGCAGAGGAGCCGAAAATACCATTGAAAATGAGACCCACCATACCTGCGACACCGTGCTCTGCCAACACATCGAGTGAGTCATCCACGTGACACAAGTACTTAAGCTGGGTCAGGAAGTTGCACACGATACCGGCTACAACCCCCAAGATGACCGATGCCCAGAGAGGGATGAAACCAGATGCAGGAGTAGCGGCCACCAAGCCGGAAATGCAGCCCGAGCATACACCCACCATTGACCACTTGCCCTCTAAGCGGAAGTCCAAAAGACACCAGGTGATGGCACCAAAAGCGCCAGACAAGTGGGTGTTCATCATGGAATACGGCACCTTGACTGAAGCATTTCCACAAGAAAAGCCATTGAAAAACAACCATCCAAAGTACAAGAGACACGTACCCAAGAAGATGGTGGAAATGTTGTGGGGCCTGAAGTTGATCATCAAGTTTTCGTTTCTTCTGCCCATGAAGGCAGAGTAGACAAAAGTCGAAACACCCGAGAGGATTTCCACGGGTCCTCCGCCGGCGTAATCGAGCACGCCGCCTCTCCAGGTGGAGGCCCAGCCTCCACCCCAGATCCAGTACACAACGGGTGCATACACCACGGTACTCCACAAGAAGATAAAAATCAAAGCCGGAATGAAGCGGCCTCTTTCGGCCACCAAGCCACCGGCCATGATGGCCACTGTAACCAAGAGAAACTGCATTTGGAACAACGCAAAGGCCAATTCGGGGTATGCTTTAGAAGCGTCGCTGTCCTCGACAATTTGCTTGAAGCCGAAGAACTTGAGGTTGCCAATGAAGTTATTATTGGACGAGGAGAACGCCAAGGAGTAGCCCCAGAAGTACCACTGAAACGTGGCAATGAAGGAGGCTGCAATGACAATCCAGATCATCGATAAGGCGGATTTTCTGCGGGCCAAGCCGGAGTAGAGGAAGGCCAAGCCAGGCACCATGATCCACACGCCGGCGGACGCTATGGTGTACACAAGCACCAAGCTGGAGTCGTACCTGTCGTTTTCAGCAAAAGCCTCTCTTCTTGAAATCATGTAGGCTGGAACAAGAGACTATCGCAAGCTAAAGCGGAACTAGAAGAAATGAAAGGTGAAGTGAAGAAGCCGCAAGCAAGAATCTAAAAAGCGCTGAGGGAGGCGGAACGGAGTCACAAGGGTAATATAAGTGGGCGCATGGGTCCTTCAATAACACCTGTGCAGAATTCATGCAAGTTTCTCATGTGACGCAGGACAGGCACTTCGCGAAAGCTCGCGCGCGAGCGCTCATTTGCGGGAGATTAAGAAGGCCCGCTTGTGTGCAGGCCCGCGATGATCCACGTGAATGTTGCGAGCCTCGGCCGGAAACGGGTGGCCCCCGGGACTGGGCAGGGTACGCCGACGGCGGGTGCACGGGTTTCCTGCAGACAGCACCCGAAGCAGCTTATCGACCGAGCCAAGAACACGTACGAGGGCTGGCGCGGTGCCGACGTGGTAGCATTTCGCATTCTCAACTTGGCAAAGCAATGCGACGAGAGCGGCGAGAATATCGTTGCAGAGTCGTAATGGTTGAGGAGTGACGTTCTACGGGAACCAAAGTAGAGATGAAGTGGTGTTTTGGAAATAGGCAGCGACGATTGGCCAAAACAGGAGTCTATTCAAGCGTCCTAACACCGAAGGTTCTATGCAGTGGGCGCAGCGCCGTTCGCGACCGCGCGGCTGTTCAGCTCACGGTACTTCTCGACAAAGTGCACCGTTTCGAAGCAAACCTCCACCATAATCAAAATAATGATGATCCATTCGAGCCGCGTACTTTTCTTCTCGTTCAACACGCTGAGAAGCGCCCGCTGTTCCTCGGTCACGTAGTCCAATTTGCGGTTCATTATGGTGATACGCGGCTGGATATCGAGCCGGCGACTCACGGCCTCGTATATCTTCTCAAGCGTAGGCTCGGTCCAGTAGAGGTCTGGCGTTTCAATCAACTCAGAATATAGGTTGAGTTTTCCTCTAAGAAGAAACAAACGCCCGGTAAGCTTCAACACGTCAGACTCTTTGGACTGCAACGACAAGCCCTCGCTCAACACCTCGCTGTTGGCACGTGTCAACTGGATGTGCTTGTCCAAGCTCTCCTCGAGAATAGAGAGCCGTGTGGATCTTGAGACCCCGATGGCGAACGCTGCCAATTCGAGCATTCTCTGGTGCTCTGACGGACCCTGGATGATCAACACGTCGCCCTGCATAAACAGCCCTTCGTCGCTGACATTGAAGCCATCCAACTCCACGTAATCCATTTCCTCACTTTCGGCTTTGTACCCGCAGCTGACGGCTCCCATCAACGTCGGCACATACGACTTCATCATCTGGTCTTCGGTGAGACCCCAACCCACCAACGTTCCGTTGGCCAAGATCATAAGATTGTGCTTTTCTGCGTCGTTGGAAACCACCCAATTGATAACTTCGTCCTCCACGACCAAGCTGAAATGTAGCCCGTTGTTTTGGAGGATTTGGGAGGCTTTATCCAAATCAATCGACTCGCCCACAGAGATGGATGTCACGGGCTTGACGTAGCGTTGTAGCTCGTTGGCTTCAACCTGCCGATTGTTGTACTTGGACAAGAGCGAGATGATCACAGATTCCGTGGTTCTATTTTCCACCTGGTTGGCTCTTCGGAGCGTCTTGTGGCCACCGGGATTCTTCTTCACAATGGCGGGCGCCACCGGAAGCTCTGGTAGTTTTGATGAGAACCGAAGAAAAGCTTTGGACTGGGCAAATTTAGGTGCTCCGGGCCGGGCTCGGCTGATAATCCGGCTGTTGGAGATTGCTGCTCTCCACATTAAATGAGATGAGTGTAGCCGATTGCGAATACTCACCGTCTCCACTAGTCTGATCGCACACACACACACTCACACACACACACTCTCCATTCCAATAGGGAAAAATACTGCAGCTCCACGTTGCTATACTGCACCATTGCCGTTACCCGGAGATCTTCGCCTGAGGTTGGCCAGCTCAGCTTCCCGTCTATATGCAGTGCCCATATAGCGTGCCACGCCACCTCGTCTGCGGTCAAGCTAGACACTAGGATTCCATATGTATAGAATTCACACTAGGCCAATTCGGCGAGAATTCGCACCCATCGACAAAACCGTGTCTTTCGGTCCAACATTCAACCATCAAACATCAAACATCAAACATCAAACATCAAACACCAAAAATCAACATAAACTACCAAACATTCAACATCAAACATAAACATAAACATAAACATAAACTACCAAACATTCAACCATCAAACATTTGCGGCCATCGGCGTGTACACAGGGCCATACTACACAGTGCTCTACGTAGCGCACGACAATCGATGCGACGGCTAAATATACTAGCCAGTCAGCGCGGGATGTAACGGCCACTGGGCATTGCGCGCGGCGGTTTCCGAAGGGCCACAAGACGCAACATGAAACAGAGGTGCAGCCTTTGTCAAGAGAAATCACGTGTTTGGACATTTTGACGGTTTCAAGCTTATCTTCGAAGCGCTCGCTTGGCTGGCGGTACCGCTGGCGCCTGCTGCGGCCCTGCACAGGCGGCGTTGCAGAAGTTCTGGAACGAGCGGAGTGCCCTGCGGCTCCGCCACTTTCGGCCCAATGAGTATTTTGTCTCGAAGCAGCTAAATGATCTCAGGTGCAGGCAGACCGCCCCCTGGCCACATACAACAAACGGTTCCTGTGAGTGCGCCTCCTGCAAGCCACTAGATGCAGCTTCAGGTCAACGTCAAACCCAAAAGCAAACTCCTCGAAGCATGTTTCGTATTTTGTTGTTTGTCATGTTTCAGGTGTGAGCGCACGTTTCAAGCGCATTCTTGACAGCAGCGAACCAGGCGAGCTTTCCGGCTCTGGAACCACGAAAAAAGGAAATCTTCATCCTGGCAGACGCCCCAGACAAGCAATAGTTTTCGAGTATGCGCAGAATCATTTTCATGCATTCTATAGTATATTAAGTTAGGCGCGGCATTTCTTCATTTCTATTATAAGATTCTCACTATTTACTTTTTTTCTTCTACTTCTATTTTTCCTACTGCATTCTGAAACATTGTTGTATACCCGCTAGAAATACTTTGGACCAAGCAAACTTGTTTTTATAGCAGATCTTTACAATGTGGTATGTGCTGCCCCCTGCCTCAATTCTTGGCATCGATACTAACAAAAAGTGGAATCTTTGGTTACGTTAACTTCTTGGTCGACAGGACCCGGGGCGAGATCATGGACAACCTTCTCGAGGGTCTCGCCAGATTGGAGTACAGAGGCTATGACTCCACTGGTATTGCCGTTGATGGCCAGGAAAAGGGCTCTGCCATCATCGTCAAGACTCCAGGCAAAGTCAAGATCTTGAAGGCTGAGATCGAGAACCAGAAAATCAACAGATCCCAGGTTTTCGACAACCACGTCGGTATTGCTCACACTAGATGGGCTACCCACGGTCAGCCCGAATACACCAATTGTCACCCTCACCGCTCTGATCCCACTGGCGAGTTCATCATTGTCCACAACGGTATCATTACCAATTACAGAGAAATCAGAACGTTGTTGCAATCCAAGGGCTACCAATTCGAGTCGGAAACCGACACTGAGTGTATTGCCAAGTTGTTCAAACACATCTACGATGCCAACACCAAGGATGGCATCTACTTGGACTTGAACGATTTGACTAAGCAGGTGTTGTACGAGTTGGAAGGCTCCTACGGTTTGTTGGTCAAATCCTCGCACTTCCCAGGTGAGGCATGTGGTACCAGAAAGGGTTCGCCTTTGTTGGTTGGTGTGAAAACAGAGAGAAAATTGAAGGTGGACTTTGTCGACGTCGAGTTCCCCGACGGACCGGAGAACATTGGCTCCATCAACAGCCCTGAGGCCAACTTGAGAACCTCTCAGTCTAGAGCTTTCTTTGCCGAAGACGGAATTCCAACCCCTGCTGAATTCTTCTTCTCTTCTGACCCAGCATCGGTGATCCAGCACACCAAGAAGGTCTTGTTCTTGGAGGACGATGACATTGCTCACGTTTACGATGGTGAGTTGCACATCCACCGTGCCAAAAAGATTGCTGCCAACGAGCCAACCCAAAGACAAATTCAGACTTTGGAAATGGAGTTGAACGAGATCATGAAGGGTCCTTACAAGCACTTCATGCAGAAGGAGATCTTTGAACAACCAGACTCGACTTTGAACACCATGAGAGGTAGAATAGACTTTGAAAACAACGCGGTCAATTTAGGCGGCTTGAAAGCCTGGCTTCCAACTATCAGAAGATGCAGAAGGATCATCATGATCGCTTGTGGCACTTCATACCACTCCTGTTTGGCTACACGCTCAATTTTCGAGGAATTGACTGATATCCCTGTCACCGTTGAGTTGGCCTCCGACTTTTTGGACAGAAAATCTCCTGTTTTTAGAGATGATACCTGCGTGTTCGTGTCGCAGTCCGGAGAAACTGCAGACTCTATGATGGCTTTGCAGTACTGTTTGGACAGAGGTGCTTTGACTATTGGTGTTGTCAACTCGGTCGGTTCTTCTATGTCTAGACAAACTCACTGTGGTGTCCACATTAATGCTGGCCCTGAGATTGGTGTCGCTTCTACTAAGGCTTACACTTCTCAGTACATCGCATTGGTGATGATTGCCCTTTCATTGTCCAACGACTCCATTTCTAAGAGAGACCGCCACATCGAGATCATCAACGGCTTGAAGGAAATCCCAGAGCAAATCAAGAAGGTGTTGCTCTTGGAAGACAAGATCAAAGATTTGTGCACCAAGTTCTTGAACGACCAAAAATCTTTGTTGTTGTTGGGACGTGGCTACCAGTTTGCCACTGCTTTGGAAGGTGCCTTAAAGATCAAGGAGATTTCCTACATGCACTCCGAGGGTGTTTTGGCTGGTGAGTTGAAGCACGGTGTTTTGGCATTGGTTGACAAGGAGCTTCCAATTATCGCTTTTGCTACCAGAGATTCTTTGTTCCCCAAGGTCATGTCTGCAGTAGAGCAAGTCACTGCCAGAGACGGTAGACCAATCATCATTTGCAACGAAGGAGACGACGTCTTGAAGGAAAAGGCATTCGCAACTTTACACGTTCCATTGACTGTTGACTGTTTGCAAGGCTTGTTGAACGTCATCCCATTGCAATTGATGAGTTACTGGTTGGCAGTGAACCGTGGCATTGACGTTGATTTCCCTCGTAACTTGGCCAAATCTGTTACGGTCGAGTAAACTCAATCGGAATTGTTATCCATATACCTATAAATTATATCTCAACGACGCTTGAAGTAGTCTGATGAACCGAAATAGGCAGATGTAATGTCGAAAACCTTCTCTCCAACATCCAAGTACTTTCTGCCGTAGTATTCTGCGGACTCATTGCCAAACTGGTTGAGGTCTGGTCTGCGCTGGTTAGTATTTTAAGTTTCAATTTTCAGATGTAAACATACGTTAATCCTGTGTTTCTACGGACACCTGCCAAGAAGGAGGAGACGATGATTAGGTCGAATCCAATATGTGCCGCTTTGCTGATAGCTCCCTGGTGTTAGTAGGTTCAAATTGCGACTTCTTTTGCACGGCATACCATTTTGTAACAGTTCAAGCGGAGGTAGATCCTTGATGCTCGTGCCAGGACAACCAGTTACACGTTGTGTATGTAGTATATGCAGGCGTCAAGGGTGAAGTGCGCGAACAAACTCCTTTCTGCTTCCATGACATTATCCTCCCAGAAATGATGTCTGGGCAATATGATACTAAGCTTAACAGGTAAACTTGAGACAAAGTACAGGAGAGGTTTTTTTATAATTTCTGCTCAATAAGAACTAGTGGGTTCAAGGGGGACACGTTAAGAGAACAGACTACATTCACACAATCAGTATCGATGAAGGTTTGAAGCACAAGCAGAATTCGGAAAGCCAAAGAGAAACAGCTCCATTCAGAAATTCAAACCGCTCGCTAGTTCAGAAAAGCCAAAATATCGGTACTCCCCAGACATTTTCAATCATGATTGGGTGATGAGCGCAACTATTGTAATCGGTGAGGCGTGCTGGACCCCTTCAGTCTGTTATGGCCGATGTCAGACATTTGAAACGGGCAAAATTATCTCTATGCCCCCTATCTACTTAATGGCGCCTTGGCGTGATGCGCCTTCCAGAGACTCACTATACCGAAATTTGTTGACTAACTTGGTGAGTTTCTATCAAAACCTCAAGAAAAGCGGCTTTCTAGATTTCATTGGCGGACGCTTCTGCTAATTCTTCTCTCTCCTTGTGCTAGCTAGCTCCACATGGCTCTTTTATTGACTCTTGTTCACGTCTCTCTTTTTCGTTCATGGGTGCCATTGACATCTAGATTGCCGTTCATATCGATTCTTAACAGCACAAGGCTAAAATCTCTGGTTTAGACTCTGTTGTGCTTTTCTGAACTTGATCGATTGAAGTCTCCGGGTAACTTGCGAGTGTTGTCCTGCATACTGTGACACAGGCCCATTACACTCAAAACTTCTGTGAGCGTCCGCTTCAAAGAACTAGGCTTCACCCTGCACATCCATAAAGCACGGCGTTCATCCATCGAGTAACATGTCTGACTCCTACAGGCCGCCATCGGGTCCAAAGGGATCGCGGACTCCACTACCTCCTCAAGCCTCGAGTAAGAACTGGAGCGGGTCTCAACCTAACTTCTACGATCAATCGAATCCCAAACGGTTCAAAGAAAGAGACCACTACCGTCCGAATCCGGGCGACAACTTCAGAACAAATCAGTCCAATGCACCAAAAGATGGTCTGTTTGAGAGACCCAGTGGGCCGTCTGGCTATAAGGCTTATCACAACGCCACCAAGCACAGAGGCAACCCTGGTCCGCCAGGACAAAGAGATTACCGAGGCGACTTGTCTCAAAGCAGAGACAGAGACTCCCAGAATAGAGAGAGGGATCTCCAAAACAGAGACAGAGACTTCCAGCCCAGAAACAGGGATTCTCAATACAAGGACAGACAACCTCAGGGGGCATTTTCTGGCAACGATGCTCGAGGAAGCTCAAAGGATGTCCGCAACTCCTCATACAGAGATCGTCAGCAAGCCGGTCAAAAAAGAAACTTTCCTGAACCAAGAGCTAATCAAATACCGATTAAAAAGAGGGAGTTCAATTCAAAAGAACAAAACCCTCGTGCTCCTCCAAAGAAGACTCCCAAAGGACCTGCTTTCGCAAACTCTCAAGAACCGAAAGCTCCTACAAAAAAAGCCAACACTGCAGTGGCTCGCAAGCTCACACAAAGGCAGATTTATCTGGTTTTTGACGTGCGGACTGCCGACTTATACAGACGTGTGCAACAGGTGGGAGAAGGAACCTACGGAAAGGTGTACAAGGCACAACACGAGGTCACAAAAGAGTATGTGGCTATAAAGAAACTTCGGCTCGAAACAGAGCGTGAAGGCTTCCCGATCACCGCCATGCGGGAGATAAAGCTATTGCAAAGTTTCAATCATGTCAACATAATTGGTTTGCTTGAGATGATGGTTGAGCGCAACCAAATCACCATGATTTTCGACTACTTGAACCACGACTTGACAGGATTACTTACGCTTCTGGATCTACAGTTGACTGAGGGACATCGCAAAATGATCTTCAAGCAACTCATGGATGGTTTGCACTATCTTCATGAGAGAAGGGTTATACATCGCGACATCAAGGGCTCAAATATTTTGCTAGACTCTGAGGGAGTGTTGAAGATTGCAGACTTCGGTTTAGCGCGGAATATGAAAACTTTAAGAGACGGGACAAGCCCGGATTATACTAATAGGGTGATCACCATTTGGTACAGACCACCCGAGCTCCTCATGGGCTCTACTGACTACGGAAGAGAGGTTGACATCTGGGGTGTAGGGTGTCTCTTGATTGAGTTATACACACGCACTGCCATCTTTCAAGGTACCGAGGAGATCTCTCAGCTTTTCAAGATCTACGATATCATGGGAACTCCTACGGAGGAGAGCTGGCCTAAAATCGAGAATTTGCCATGGTTTGAAATGTTGAAGCCAAAGATAAAAAGGCGCTCGAGATTTGAGGAAGAGTTTAAATCTCGTATGAGTGAGGACAGCTTCGACCTTGCAAACAGAATGCTCACGTTACACCCAGCTAGCAGAATCACAGCAAAGGAGGCTCTCGAACACCCCTACTTCACCAATGAGCCCAAGCCAGAAAAGCTTACGTTCATGCAGACACTCCAAGGAGAATGGCACGAGTTTGAGACCAAGAAGAAGAGGCGAGACGAGAGAAAACGGTTGCAGTCATTGAAGGACACCAAAGAGAAGGAGGCCGCGGCGGGTTCGCAAGACACCGGCGAAGTTGTATCAGGAATGACATCAACGCAAACGCCTGCCGAAAAAGAAGATGTGTCTGCTCCAGAGAAAGACGATCACACGGAGAAAAAGCTTCATCACGAAGAGGTTGTTGAGGGACAGGTAGGCGATATTTCCATGACAGAAGCATGATGATCAATGACTAGTGGGGTGCATACAAAAAACGGCCAGATTCCAATTGTAACTTGACGATTGACATCAAAATAATCGACACAATTCGATCCATTCCGCATTTCCACCTCGTGTAATCAGCATCGTATTTACTCTTTTTTGCAATTGAATCATCTGTCACCCCTCGCAATAACCCAAGCGCAGCGGCGGAGCACGTGCTTCAAAAACTATCACCAGCATATTTGGACGCGCATTTCAACCTTACATTACTAATGCGTATCGAGTCAGTGAGCGCGCAGTGTTCATTATGTAAAATTGCTACCGTTTCCCCGAAGATTTGAGTATTAACTCGTGGCAAAAATTGAGTACACATTTTCTGGCAGAACAATTACACTTGAATTTTCGCCAAAGACGCCAGTTTCTCCCAACCCCCATCTTTCTACTAGCACGGTGCAAAACAGTGCTTCAGCCATTTAATATAAAGGAAACAGGCTGGCTACCGAAAAATAGGAGCATTCGCATTTTCATCTCCACTCTCCCGACTTACACGCTATGGGAGGCTGCACATCCAAGGGACCAGTAGAGCTGGACCAAGGAACCAAGCAAGCCACCGAGAAAAGGTCCCAGCAAAATCAGAAATTGACCTCTGCTTCCCAGGCAACAGGCCCTAGCAGTGCGGGGCCAACCGCCCAAACAAAGGACAACAAGCTCAAAGGCACGGAAAACACGAATCTGGGCAAAGCAAAACTGGCGGGATCTCAGGCTGGTACGGATGATCTTGTGCAGACTAACACCAAGGACGTTAAAATTCTCTTGTTGGGATCTGGAGAAAGTGGTAAGTCCACCATCGTCAAGCAAATGAAGATCCTACACAAGGATGGATTCTCCGAGTCAGAGGCCCAGGACTATACACCGTTCGTCTACAAAAACATATTAGAGTGCATCAAAAACATCATCAATGCTGTGCTCGAGTTCTCCCCGGAACTTGTTAGGAATAAGCCCGCGGACGACTACTCGGTGCAGGATGTAAGCTCTGTCACCCCGGTACTAGAGTATTCCGATCTCAAGGCTGTTTTGGACTATGACCTCGCCGTGAATTCCGATGAGCTGTTTGACGTGGACATTGCCTCCAAGATCAATTCTATATACAGTGCACCAGAGGTTAAGCAGTTCATCAAGACTAAGCAGTCCAAGTTTTACCTCATAGACTCGTCGGAATATTTTTTGTCCGCCATCAACAGAATCGCTGTTCCTGGGTACATTCCCACCGAGGCCGATATTTTGAGAACTAGAAAGAAGACTTCGGGTATTTTTGATTTCAAGTTCCAAATGGGTGGCTCTAATGTGCACATGTTTGATGTTGGTGGTCAACGGTCTGAGAGAAAGAAATGGATACATTGCTTTGACAACGTTACTCTCATTATTTTCTGTGTGGCCTTGTCTGAATACGACCAGGTGTTGCTAGAAGAGAACTCGCAAAACAGATTAGAGGAGTCTTTGGCATTGTTCGACTCCGTGGTCAACTCCAGATGGTTTGCCAGAACTTCCGTGGTGCTTTTTTTGAACAAAATTGATGTCTTTGCTGACAAGCTACCTCACTCGCCCCTTGAGGATCACTTTCCAGATTACAACGGAGGAAGTAATCTCAATAATGCTGTGAAATATATTCTCTGGAGATTTACTCAGGTAAACCGGTCCGGTTTGAATATCTACCCACATGTGACACAAGCCACGGACACCTCCAACATTCAATTAGTTTTTGCTGCGCTCAAGGAGACCATCTTAGAGAACACCTTAAGGGATAGTGGAATCTTGTGAGTCCTATGACTCTACATACTGAACCACCACAAGCCTACAGAAAATTTTCGCCATAGGCGATTAATACAAAGCTCATCTAAATGCTCACCTATTGTGAACACATCAAGACAGACTTGCATTAGCAGTTTGACCGCCCCTCCCACCTCTCGAGCCACCTCTTCCTCTTCTAGCGCCGCCTCTTCCTCTCCTATTGCCCCTTTCATTAACCCTATGGTGGGAAGAATCCGTAGAACCTTCATTATCCGGAGTTTTCCCCTGGACGTCATGGTTGTCAGGACTCGAGACGACTTCTCCTGCACTAGCAGGTGTGGCTGTTTGACTCGATTGACTTTGATCCTTCTTCCGGCTCGACCTTTTTCTTGGAGCACTTATCTTTCCGGCAGACTCCTTAGAAGCTGGTTTCTTTTCCTCACTTGCGCTTTCGCCTTGAGCACTTGTCTCACGTGCTGTTGAATCTTTTGCTTTCCTGCTTGTTCTTTTTTCAGTCCCGCCAGCATTCTCTACTTCTTCTGTGCGCTGAGAAACTTGAACTCCACCCTCAACAAGTCCTTTTTTAGGGCGCTGTTTGCTTCTAGGTCCTTTTTCTTGGCGTAAGTCGCCAACTTTTGATCTTTCTTTTTCATTGCTTGCCTTTCTCGAGTTTTCGCCAGCGTCTTCTCTGTTTAATGCTTTTTGCGGTGGTTTCACGACTGGTTCCATTTGCGGATTACTTGTTTCAGTTGCTGGTTTCTGCATGTTCTCACCCGTGACAATCTCTTCGGATAAATCAGATGCCTTCTCTGTCTTCTCTGCATCCACAGGTGCCGCCTTAACATTGGATACTGTCTCGGATGACCCTGCTGTTTTTTTCTTCAATATGACCGGTTTTCGTATTGTTGTTGAATTGAAGACAGAACTTTTAGGCGTCTTCATCGGCTCTCTCTCTTTTCTTGTACTTAAAATATCGGCAAAAGTCTGCTTCTGGTCAACAAAGCCGCCGCCAATATTGACGGATTCCGACTTGCCATTTTGTGAGTTGCCGGTCTTATGTTCATCTCCGAAAATGGGGCGCTGAGAATTGGCAGAGCTTGATTTGCGCCGCACTTGCGCAGGCAATGAGTGATGTTCGTTGGTATATGCCTTTTCCATCTCATGTTCCTTAGAGATTACATCTACCGGCTTGGCATTACCAAACGGATTGCTCTTTGGCTTTTCTTGTAGTGGTAGACTCGGGTTTTGTATCACATGACCGACGTGATTCAGCCTGCTTGAATGCCCGCTGTGCATCCTGTCGTCCAAACGTCTCTTATCACTTGGTATGATATCATCTAGAGGCATTCCACCAGGTGCTCTACCTCCATGCATCCGGCCACGATCACCCATTGGTCTTTCATCGTAATTGCTTTGACGAGGCCTTGAAAAAAATTCTTGCTCGACTTGCAATAGCCGGCTGCGATTGTCTTGATTGAAACTCATGCAATATTGAAAGTCCTGAAAGTCTGCGAACTCCATGTTGATGCGACGAGTACCTTTGTAAAGCACGTCCTGCCACCTAACAACTTTCGCTTGATCTGTAAATGTATTGACCTCGACGAAAGCAACTTTCTTGATAATCCCCAGCTCCAATGGGTTAGACGCAGGATCGTAAACGACTTTGTACTTGACAAGAGGGGTGAATCTGCTCCGGAATAGATCTTCAATAAACCCATCGTCACTGGTAAGGGGAATATTGGAGAATTTCACAATATAAGGTGGCCCATTGTCGACTGGCTTCCCCAAGCCACCTCTCGAGCCGCCAAATAGTCCGCCAAATCTGTTTTCGCCACTATGTCCATAGTGCCGATTTTTCTCAATTGGCACAGATATGGAAGCCATATCAAAATCTTCGTCAGCCCACGAGCCACCATATGCTATGAAAGTTAGTATTTGGGTTGAATGGAGCGGGATATCAACAATCCCCCGTCAAAACGACAGCTACTACCATACATACACTCGTCGGAAAAGAATTCCAGGAGAGACATCTTTTTGGGGGGTGCTAAATGTTAGTATTGTCTTTGGTGTTGACTTAGATTAAGTTTTCTTCATCTTGTGATCGTTGCATTGACGGACTCAAATAGGGTACGTGAATTCAGCCACGGCTTTGACGTCTTTGTGATCCACAAATGCCACCTGGTTCAAGCGACTGACCTCAAGAGGTTGACATTAACCAAAATGACATACCCATGATTGATATATTTGGAAAGCGTGTATAATGTATGAATCGAGGGTACGTAGCGAGTGAGAAAATACCCCAGTTCATACAGTCCGCTAAAGGTAAGGGTGCGCGGGCATGGGGTCACCTCAAAGAAAGCCTAAAATTTCTGATAATAAGGTTGAGAGAATCGAAATTGTATTTATTTTCTGGGGTGTTCACAGGCTTGGTGGTGTCTTTCAAAACTTCTTTCTCCGCGTCTGAGAACTGCTGACCATGCTAGGTCATGGGTGTACTTCACAAATCGCCGTAGTTGTCATAAGTCTTTCTCCAATTTTCAAAAAATCCGGCAAAAAACTTAACACCCAAGCCAATATCTTTAGCACCCACTGTAGCTCTGATAGAGTGCATGGAAAGCTGTGGGATACCCAAATCAATGGTTCTAGCGCCGGTTTGTGAGGAAATGAATGGTCCAATGGTGCCGCCAGACCGGGAATCGTTTCTGATTTGAAAGTATTGAAGCTTGTCGCCGTTCAATCTTGCTAGTTCTTCGGCAAGAGCTAAACCAACTGAGTCTGTGGCCATGTGACCGTTGGGGTCCAACGAAATCGTGACACCCTTGTTGGGAATAGGCTTGTGGTGCTCCAAGTAGACGCTGCTGAAGTTCGGGTTGAACAAGTGGTTCACATCTGCAGACAAGATGATAGTGTTTGCGTATGCAATCTTCAACCTCTCATTGATGTCCACTCTCTTCTCGTTGTAGTACTGGGATCCAGCCACTCTGGAAACCACACTCTCAAGCAATTGGCCCTTTATACCTTGGCGGGTACCCGAGCCAATCTCTTCGTTGTCGAACAAGCCCACAATGGAGAAGTTGTCTGAAGGAATTTTCCCAGTTGCACCAGCCTCAATCAAGGCGGAAATAGCGGCATAGGAGCAAATTCTGTCATCGACTCTAGGTGCAAAAACAAACTCCTTGTTGAAGCCACCATGTGTTCCTTTTTGGACGTCATAGAGCTGCAAGTCCCATCCGACAATGTCTTGCACGGCAACTCCAGTCTGAGATGAGATATAACGCAACAATTGCAATGAGTGCTTTCCAAAAAGAGGAGCATTCTTTTCCTCTTCGGTTGGCTTTATGTCGTCGGAAGTGTTGAATCCGACCACAGGAACGGCTTGCGTTTCCTTATTGAAAGGTCCTTCGGCGGGCGATCCAAAATGGGGGGCCAAGGAGGGAATCTTGGCAATAGGATGAGGCGTGGAGTCCACCAACTTTGAAACAACCTTTCCGCCCTCTTTGATCAAAACACGGCCACCAAGGCCGAGATCCCTGTCCCACCAGAGAGAGCCCAATGTTCCCGCATACGGAGCGACACCGAGAAGCTCGTATCCCTCCACGCTAGCCTTGGTGGAGTTGGGCTTCAAAGAAACGGTAAGAGAGTCAATGTGAGATCCAATTGCACCCACACCCTTTTCAGCAGTCCAGTTCTTTCCCACCGAGAACGCCACCAAACACACCCCATTCCTGGTGGTGTAGTACCTTCCTGGGCTGATATCATCCCAGTTGTCCTTCTCGCTCAAGTAAGAAAAGCCAGCAGCCTCCAATTTGCGGGAGAAGTGCTTGACAACGTGGTAGATGGTGGGGTTTTCGTAAGTGAAGTCGATGTACTCACTGGCGTGTTTCTCGAAGTAGCTATCATCATAGCCATTGGTGGAAGGAGTGGACCGGGAAACACGGGCAAGAATCTGGTCACGGATAGCTGCGTTGTCTTGTTCGCCGGTCTCGGTCAAGACCTCGTTGATGGCTTTCAATAAGTCGTTGTAGCGAGACATTGAATAGTAGTTGCGGTAGGTGGAATTGGTCGATATGGTGGTTGCAATCGGAGTCGATTGTTTACCAGCTTTTTAGTAGAGTTTTTGCTTTGTTTTGGCTGTGTTCCTCTTCTCGGTGTGTTCAGAAGTAGTAGAAACGGACTGGCTTTTTCTGGCGTGTGGCGCGCCCCGATAAGAGCCACACGTGGCGTGCGGTGCCGCGCACCATTTGCACCCAAATAGTATCAAGACCAGCCAACCAGACCAGGACCCAACCCATAGAGAAGTCTCGGGGCATTTGAGCGGTTTCTGTATCCACGTCTGTAGCCTAGATTAAGTCTTATTGCACTTTCTATCGTGGTGTAGTTTGGTATTGGTGTTACTGCCTACTTGTATTAGTGTCCTAATTGGGCCTCTGAGCAGCAAAGGTAGCTGCAACAATTAACGGCCAAACAACAGACACGTCAGCATAGACCTTGACACACTTTGCATCGGACTTGATTTTTCCCCAGGAAATCGCCTCATCTGGACGAGCGCCTGCGTCCGAGCCATCGAACTCCTGGCCGGTATTGATGAAAACTGCCCAGTCAGCCCCATTTCTCATAAGACAAGCATTACAAATATGGTGCTTGATCAAGCCACCTCCCAATATAATCATTCCCGCCTTGAATGCGGCTATGGCCATGGCGTTAATCTTACGAATATCCGCCACGATATCTAGCCGGAATCTCTGGGGAGATGCCTTGTAGGTGTGGAAGAAGAGCATGTCACCAATGGAGCCGTCGGTGAGCGCAGGGCAAAACACGGGAATTTGGTTCTTGTGAGCCCAGTAGAGAACCGACAGTTCGTCGTTGATTTCCTTGCCGAGACGGTCGATGAGCCTGGAAGGAGTCCACACGGCCGGCGAGTCTGCATCGAGCGCGTGTGCTCCGAGCTTGTCTGCCTCTTCCTGCTGCTCCGCCAAAACCTTGTCCAAGATAGGAACTATCCAGTCCTCGAACTTGCAGTAGTTGTCGTTTGGAACGAGCAAATTACCAATGCGGTTGAGACCCTGGTCTCTCAAGCCCTTGCCTGGAAGCGAGAAGTCGCCCAAGTACGTTGGCGCCAAAACCTTGATCAAGTCCTCCTCGATTCCACCTGCGGTAGCCACAATGGCACTGACTTTTTTGTGCTGCACCAAGTATCTCAAAGTTTCTCTGACACCTGAGGAGATCAAGTTGGACGTGAAGCCCATGAAAATGGTGGCCTTTTGGCGGTCTTCCGAGTCGAATTCTCCAGTTCTCTCGTGCTCTGGTAATTCTTCCCTCGACTTTCCACGCCATTGGCTCATCTCGTTGATGACATCACAGGCGTTGCCGACGGACGAGCCTTGGAAACCCATGGACTTCATGGACCGCACCAAGTCCGTGGCCCGCATGTCGTAGGCACTGTCCTTGGAGTAGTCGATCCCTGTAACCTTCACAAAATCATCTGGAATGGGAACAGATTGTTTGAGTACCGCGTCTGTGGCCAAAGAAGGGCGGTTATCTGACATGGTGGTGGGGTATTGAGATGAGCAGATTTTGCGAAGATAGTGCGGGACTGAACGCCTGCCATTCCTGCGCTACTGAGTCACTGGCGTTTCCTGTGTTTGGCCCATTTGGTCATCGGCCCAACCCGACCTCTCCATGTTGCGTCTGTAAGGTCCGTTCAGCCGTTTGCGTCTACCCGATTTCTTTCAAGCGTCTGTTTTTTAATATGGTGCACGGGTGTCCGTCTGTCTATACTATGGTGCATGGGTGTCCGGCTGTCTATAATAGATGGTCGTCTCTGCATGGCCATGCTATTGTCTATAATCTCATCGGTAATAACATCTATTGGTGATGACACACCTGAATGCTTGGCGGAGCACTGCCCTATCCTTCTCTATTGTAAAATGTACTATATATTGCTTAGACCCGCTCGCTGACAACAGGTTCCCATGCTGAGTGCCTTGGCTTGGCAGTCGAGTAAGGAACGTAAGCACCCCTGGTGGCAGTCATGTTCTCCTTGTGCTTCTGTAATGGGTATGCTCTCTTGGCTTTCTGCTCCTCGGGCAATCTGTCGGGAGGCGTATTAGTACCGTATCCCAACCAGTAATGCCATCCGGGCTCCACTCTGGAAATATCCACGCCCCAGTCGGCGTATTCGACCCATCTTGTTCTCAAGTGGATTTCCTCGGGGGCATCTGTCTCGTAGTACTTGTTACCCCAGTCGTCTGTGCCGACCAACCAACCTCTCTTGGTGTCGTTGTGTGTTTGTATCTGCCATGCTGCTCTTTTGAGGCCAGATGCCTTGATGTTCTTGATTGTACGGAAAATAGAGGTGGACATGGTGTATCGTCTCCTTCTGCTAGCGTACTGTAACGAAAAAAGTCGTTGCGGTGATTGGTGCTCACTGGGTCGTGCGATACCCGCTGTGGTGCGCTGACGCATTATACTACAAGCTTCACGTTTCGGAGATTTCCATTGAAAAATACCTAAGACAGTGTAGACCCGCTAATGTCTGTAAACCAACTTTTCTGTTCAGTGGCGCCTCGTGGCCGACTTTTCCAAGAGGTGATCGACATCCCTTGCATTCAACACGGCACCCTTTTCCGAGCACTTGGCCTTCAGCTTCAACTCGTTACATAAGCCATCAATATCAATCTCGCTGTACTTGGGATGCGAAGTGACTCTATCCCAGATCTCCGAACATTTCAACACTTCCTCTGGTGCGGGCACCTGTTCCTGAGTGTCATCAACCTCAACCTCCTCCAAGATACCGGGGCTGTCAAAGCTTGTGATGGAAGAAAGAGGCTTTGCTCCACCGGCGGCAGAGTCAGATCTCGAGCTGCCCGACGTTGAGTATGAGCTTTTCACGAACTCATTGAAGTTGAAATCGGTGTTCACCAGGTTAAGTGGATCGTAAGCGGACTCCTCATTCACTAATCCCAAAAGAGGGTCATTTGCCTTGGGGGCATTTTCATCCGTAACTGGATCAAACGCCTGGTTTCCGAGCGCCAATGAGATGTCAAAATTGTCGTCGGTCAAATCGTTCAAGTATCGGCTCAAGTCTGTGTCACCATTAGACTGGAACTTGCCCGATTGGTGGTTCTTGCTAAAATCGACTGCATTGAAAAATGGATCGGACAACTCTGTGTTTGGTATGTTCAAAGCGCCGAAAGGAGACTCGGTAGACAAGTTGGTGAAAAAATTGTCTTGATATTGTTGTGGATTTGACGCCGATCTATAATATTTCGGTTGCGGTTTCTGCCTGGTCCCGCAGGCCTCGTTAAGAGAGGTGCAAAATGGATTAGGCTCCTCTTCGAAGAGGTTTTCAATGGATCGACTCTTGGACCTTGAGTCAACAGGATAGTTGTAGTTGTCGCTCGAATTGGATTCTGGCGACACGAGCCCGTTATCATTCAACGGAGTTGTGGACGATGACGACCCGCTCACCAAGTCTGGAACGTGTGTTCCCGAAGAGTTGAGTGGGAGGTCGGACGAGCTGTACGTATTTTTGGCCAATCTCTGTTCATGACTTTCAGGCTCTGCTTCAATGGCTGGATCTTTTGTGCCTTTTTGCTGATGAGCCATGGGAGATTTTGGCAAATTGAGGTCGGAAAAGTCAGAATGACCTCTGTAGCGGCTCAACTCAGACTTCAAAAGCTCGATTTTCTCAAGCGCCTTGATGTTGGAATCCTCTAGCAAAGACACCTTGACCTCGAGATCTTTCATCTTCTGCTCCTTCCTCTCTCTGTATGCACGCTGGGCGGCTCTATTCTGTGCTGTTCTCTTTGACTTGGGCTCTGTGTCGATAGGCTTGCGGCCGGGCTTCATGTGAATCTTCTTGTCATCGTGGGTCGATGCTGCGTCACTGACCTCGTTAATGGATCTCTTGTAATCGGTCATTGCTGGTGCAAACTAAAGTTACCTCCCTGAAAATGCTGGAGGCTTAGTTTGTGCCGTTCAGGGTCCGGTGGCAAATGGTAATCGGCACCTGTTATGGTCTTTATATGGCCGGGCGAAGGAACAAAACTTGGTGACTTGGGAACTGAATGAGGATACCAGCAAATTCAAATACGCTTTGCTAGCTAACAAATTCTCGTGAAGTGTTTTCTAGCGAGAAAGCACGCATTTATAGTCATACTGCGACGCGGAGCGCTGGGCTTATGTGCAGTGAAGCAGCCCCTCCACACTTGCCACGACAAAACCACAGATTGAACTTTCAAGAGAAGATAATTCTGATAGGGGCGTACACTTGAATATTCATTCTCTATCTCAATTTGCTAATGAAACCCGCTGGAGCTCGGTCATTTGATGCTTCGCCATGCGAGGTGCTGACAAATATCGGGGTTTTTTTTTTCCTACCCTTCGCCTGCAGTCATGACAGCCCTATACACGATGAAAGTGTGGACGCCGAACAAGTTCATGGACGCATATCGGAAAATTTTCGGTGGGTCCAATCTTAAGTCAGTTTTTGTTTCAGCACCTGGAGAATCTTGGGGTCCGGCGGCTGCTATTTCCGAGAAACTCTGAAACACCCTAAAACGGTTTTCTCCGCGCCTCGCTTGAAGCCTTACAGCCGCGCGAGTCTGGTGCCAAACCGTCAAGACGGCACGGCATCAAAACGGAAAGAAATACGTCATTTTTAAATTTCGAGTATCACTCCAATCCCAGGGAAAGACGTGCTTTTTCGAGCATTTCAGGTCCCGTCTTCTCAAAAGAGAACATGGGAAACTGAGGTAAAAACAAGTCGTAACTTTGAAGCGTTCCCAGATTTTGCTCTCCCATAGAGTCGAGCTGATACAAATAGACTCTTGCTGTGGCTTGAAGTTTCCGGTAGTAGTCTTCGACCTCTGTGCTATCAGCAGAAATTAGTCTGGCCCTCAACTCTGCGTTCGAGTTCAAATTCAGCAAAAGCTTCTGTAAGTTCTCAATGGCGTCTTGGAGAGATTCACGCGCTCTGTCTTTGGCCTGGGTCTCTTCTGCCTGGATAAATTCAATGTACTTGGTGTAATGTTCGTATTCTGGAAGTGGTGGTGAGCCCACGGAAGCGTAAGGTTTCATTCTCAAGTTGTAGAGCTGTTCAGTCTCAACTAGCGAACCACCCTTCCCTTTTGCTTCCTTGTCGTTCTTTTGTTCATCTAACTTGTTCTGGGTAAGCATGATCACAATGGCAATGCCCACACACATATTTTGCAAGGCAGACTTCTCGGGCACAGCGAAATTCATGAAATAGTTTTTGTTTGACTCGAGAATTGGTACACATGTTGATTCCAAGTAGCGATGCTGCGCCCTCAAATTCTCTAACCTCTTGCCCTTCGCTCTTTTAATCTCGTGCTTAAGTGAACTGATCGAAAGGAGTTTGGCGTGGTTGATGACAGCGATTCTGGAGCTTATATGCAAATTCATGTGAGCCGCCAATTCGGAGGCGTAAATTAGCATCATTGTTGCCTCACGTGCCTGATACACCTGTAGCTCGAACCCGCTGAGAACAACATCTATCATCGTTTCTAGCTTCTTGTAGTACAAGAATGAGCTGATTCCAAGTGCGGGTTCAATCCCACTGTCTCCAGGTAAAACGTCGCCTATACCGCAGTCGAAGAGATCAATTTCCAAAGTCTCTGACTTATGTTGTAAGGTGTCGAGGATGACGATATTGCGGTTTCTCAATTGCCGCTGTCTGCACCTGTTGTTGGCGAAAAGGCTGAGTTCGTGATATGTAGCGGTCTCAATGTCATTGAATAAGTCCACTAGTCTATCGGAAAATTCTGCCCTTTTGGGGCCCTCTTCAGTAGTCTTTTTAAAACTCCACAGCGCTGGGTCCATGATGGAGCTTCCGCACAACGAAATGTGTTCCATGGCCTTGAGCCCAATAGAACTAACATCTTCATTCAGTCCTGCTATGGACTTGTCGTCCCTTATAAGAAACATCTGGAAAATGCCCCTGGCCAATGCACAGTCATTTGCCGCGAGGTCGTGACACACGTAGTGCTCTAAAAATTGCTGGAACTGAGTATAGTTCAGTAGCAGCGTGAACCTCGTGACAATATTGTTGACGCTTCGGAGAAAGCGAGCAAAGCTCTGGTATGCTTCATCTCGGTCCATGGCCACATTCTTGCTGGGATTATTGTTGTTATCATGATCAAGTTGGACAAAAGTGGAAAATGCCAACAGCATGTCCTCTTTCTGCTCGCTTTTCTGAAGCAAATCCACCACAGTGGCTGCTTGCTTCAAGAAAGCCAAGCCGCCAAACTTTTGCGGGTGAAATAAGTTGATTCTCAAGGCCATCATATCGTCGAAGCATGTCAATTGCTTGGCAAGTCTCAAAAAGTACATTGCCAGTATGAATTTTGTATCACTCTTGGCCTCCTTGCTATTGCCAAGCCAACGCTCCGCCGCCTCGATTTCCGCTAGCACAATCTGGGGCGAAGTTTGCGCTAAAAAGTCCAACCCGAGCGTCTGAAGAACCATATCCTCCTCTTCGTAGAGAACCTCTGATCCTAGCCTGATAGCAAAACCAATAAATTTGGCTACTCCGAGGATATATGCCCGCAACACAGTGTTCACATACTGGCTCTCTGTGCTGTCCGAAACCAGATAGCCCTCCTGGTGGAGACGTTGACACACAAACGTGGCGTTCTTGAGTAGCTTTTTTTCCTTGTAGTTTGAAAGAAGATCCACCACGTACCGACAGCTCAACACAGTAACCAGTAGAGGCAGTCCCTTCATCCAAGTCATGCACAAGACCAAAATCTGATCCATGATTGTGGTCACTTGTGCAAGCGATTGCCCTTGAGACGTGTCAAAGCGAAGAGCTCCCTCGCTTAGCTTTATCATGCCCGTGTCGAGACGAGGGTTCCCGATTTCGAGGGCACGAGCACCCTCCAACATGTCAAATTCAGGCGTAAGTATAACTCTACCGGGCTCCATGGCCGCGACTCCCTTGAAGAAACGGTCAGTCACGTCGACAAATCCCATAACTGATGTTAGTAATGGTGATGAATTGGCTCATTCGTGCATACTTTTGGTTGTTTAGAAGTGGGAACTCTGTAGCAGTTGGAACATCGGACGGTTACAGAATTCGCGCTCTTCTCAATTACTACGCCAGCCATGAACCTTTTCTTGGAACAGAGAAGCTTCTTCAGCCAGCTGCAGTTCAGCTTGGATCTGATGGCTAGTTACTCTCGGATTCCGGCATCTCAATATGTCTAAGTCTGATCCACATATCCAAGTAATATTTTTGTACATCATCACAAGGGTGGTTGGTGTAGTGGCTAGCATTAATGCCTTCCAAGCATTAGAGACGGGTTCGATTCCCGTACCACTCATTTTTTTGCCCTTTTGACAACTTTGTAACTCGTAACTTTAATCGGAAGCCTTGCAGAAGCCATAATTTCTCCCCGGTGACGTATTGATTCTCGTAATTCTGGTGGTTCTGGGTGATACTTGTGCGGTGTACGTGACGAATTGGCTATCCGTGAGCAGAGGCGCGTATGTGCCACCTGCACCTATCTTGTTTGTTTAGACAAGCGAAGTATCATCAGCTGCGGCAAACACTCCCACACACTTTGGCCATGAGCAGCAAGCCATCTCTTAAAACCATATCCAAGTATAAGAGTTTCCCAGAAATCCAAAATGCTATGGTGCACATCTTTTCCGATGCCCAGACAACGCTCCTGGGTCATAGAAAGCTAACCAAGCTTTTGAGAAGAGTTCAGATCAGAGCCATTCAATTAGACCTCGAACCGCTGTTCAACTTCCAGATGACAAAGCTCATTTCCAGAATCCTAGATCATAAGAAAAATCTGCCGTGTGCCGATCGAATTGCTAAATTTTGCTCCGTTTTTGTTGCTACCCTTGTCAAAGAGGAGGCTGAAGAGCCAACACCGAGAAATAGAGGGGCCGTGGATGACGACGATGATGATTCCATGGAAAGCGTTGCTTCCGAGTTTGTCGATTACTTGGTCCGCTTCTTGCTACGCGGCATAGAGTCGAAATTCAAGGATGTCAGGTACCGTGTGGTGCAATTGCTTGCATACTTGGTCAACTACATCACGGAAATTGATGAGCAATTGTTTACAGCGTTACGCTATTCCTTGAACCGCAGGCTCCATGACAAGGAGTCGATTGTGAGGATTCAGGCCGTAGTGGCCATTTCCAGATTCCAATATCTCGACGAGGCGCGTGATGGGAAGAAAAACCCTGCGAGCCGGGCTTTGATTAAGGCCCTTCAAAACGACGAATCCCCGGAGGTACGCAGAGCAGCCTTGTTGAATCTTGTCAAGTCTGAAGCCACCATCCCGAGCTTGCTTAAACGGGGCCGTGATGTCAACTCTATCAACAGACGATTGGTCTTTTCTCGCATACTGAAAGAGATACCCTCTTTTTTAGACATAGATGTGGAACTCAGAGAGGAGATGTTGAGATGGGGGTTGAACGATCGTGACGACAGTGTCAAGTCTGCCGCCATTTCAATGCTTACAAAGACATGGCTACCGCAGTCACATGACGACATTTTAGAGCTTTTGGAGAACTTACAAGTTGTGGACGGTGAGCTGGCTTTCCAAGTCATGGAAATCATCTTTGAGCAAAAGAAAGACGGCATTAATCTGATAGACATACCTTTTCTCTTCTGGAAAGAACTCACAGTTGAAAAAGCGTTTTACGCTCGAACTTACTTTGATTATTGTCTCAAGCACAATCTCCATGATGCTATAGATAAGAATGTGCCTGAGCTCACGAAACTTTCATTTTTGGCCATGGAGTATTTCAAATTGAGGGACACTATGTTGGAAAGCGAAGAAAGCTTGGTCAGCGAGTTCAAAGAACACAAAATCAAGCTCGAGAAGTTTGAACGGTTAATTCAAAATGGCGTTGGAGAATTAAGAGAGCTCAAGCGCAAAACTGAGAAGGATCTCTCCTCTTTATCTCAGCTAAAGCTGCATTTGAAGGAGATAACCCTGGCTTGCAAAAAAAAATCAGAAAAGCTTCAGGAATCCACGTCGAAAACAAAACATGACTCCGTTTCAGAAAAAGATTCCCAATTGATCGGCGATTCGAATTTAGAGATCAAGGATTTGAAGTCTGAAATCGAACAGACTACCATTTCAATCGAAGCGTACGAGAATTCTGTGGCACATGTGACTGACGAAATCAGAGACACCGAAAGAGCCCAAGCGCATAGATTGAAAGAGCGGGAAAAATATATTGAGACCCGTGCTGAGCTTGACGAGCGGTATGCGCCATTTGGTGATCAAGTTAGAGACTTGGAATTTGTCATTGAACAGCTTTTATCCGTCATCAGCAGAAGCGACTTTGCAGATATTGCTGGCACAAGAAGACTCATGCCTATAATCACCAATGCCATGAGAGGCGGCAATTTAACCAGCGCTATAATCTCCCTTTGTGTCCAGATCTTGAGAAAAGCTTCTATCGATGAAAGGGATTTTTCTCAATTATGCACAGAGATCATCACTGATATAAGAGATTCTGTTCTTGACGAGAACGATGAGACTTTCGTATCAGCAGTGTCTCTTTTCCAGAGCGATGAGGAGCCAAGAGAGGCGGAGACTTACCTCAGCGACTCCAAGCACAGCGATAGCGAAGAAAGCTATAATGGGTCAGCCAAGAAAAGGAAAGTGGCGCCTTCTCAGCCACCTGACAATCTTCTTATTCAATGCTTGACAATTCTACAACATTATTTGGAGATTGCTGAGGACACAAGTTCAAATAGCTATCAGCTTGATACGCTCATTGACACGTTGATCAGACCAGCTCTCACAAACGCCAACAGCGGACAAATTCGTATGTTGGGCTACAAAACCCTCGGTTTGTTCACCCTTATAGATAAAGGATTGGGTGCATCAAACTTGAAGTTTTTCGGTATTAGTGCCTCAAAAGCAAATGACGAAGAGCTCAAAGTCCTATGCGTGAAGATTATTTTCGATATTTTGTCCACCCATGGAGTGAGTGTTCTAAATGAAGATGGAGAAGATGCTGTGGACTCCCTTTCATTGGCCAGGCTTTTTTACAGCTTGTTAAAATCTTATCATATGCCTAAATTACAGGCTGTTGTTGCCGAGGGGTTATGCAAGCTATTTCTAGCTGACCTCTTGATTGGATTTGGAGATGATGACAATGACGAGGATAGGGAAGTCCTGCAAGAAACCACACTCTTGGAAATTTTGGTTCTCTCTTACTTCAATCCAGCAAATGCAGGCAATCAAGAACTCAAGCAGACGTTGGCATTTTGCATTCCAGTTTACTGCTTTAGTCACGAATCGCACCAGGTCAAACTAAGTAAAGTCAGTGGAGACTGCTTCTACAGACTTTTCAGAGTTGGGGGTGAATTGATTGATAACAAAAACCTTCCGTCGCCGACAACTGTACTCCAGCAGCTCATCCATTGGTGTGATCCAAACAGTGTTGTCAATGTAACCCCTGAAGGGTCCAAGAAAAGCATGTCTCATTTCTGGCAGGCGATGAAGTTGCTTCAAATTGTGGAGCAAGATACCCCTAAAAATGTCAAGAAGGCAGTGTTGATCAACTTGAACAAGTTGTCTTTGTCTGAAGAGTTGGGCTCGAAGGCGCTTTCAGGTTTGAAAAGAGCAATCGATGACACAAAGCAAGTTATCTCCGATAACCAAGACAAATCAGAGTTTGCTCTCGATGTAGCAGCAGACAGAGCTTTAGAAAAGTTCGCCTCACAAGTGGAGGAGTTGGTTACAAAGGCTACAGAGAAAGAAGAGCAGGAGAAAGACGAACTTCTGTTCGTGCTGGTTCGGGCCACGAGCCAGCCACTTACCGAAGCTACCAGCGATGTTGCAATAAAGGCGGAGCAAACTAACGGATCAGTTGGACCCGAAGACCAGCCAGTGGTTAGAGAGAAATCTCAGGCAGCTACGGTAGCGGAAAAGCCGGAGGTGATTTCTGAACTAGCTGCTATAGACCAGTTACTTGATGATGAGGAAGGTGTGGAGTACGACATAGATGTGGAGCCATAGTTATGGAGAATTGAACTGGAGCTTGCTCATACTTTCCAGTGCCAGGTTATAGACTGTGTTTCCAGCGCACGTGATGAGACGCGTAAACATCGTTCGCGTATACGAGAGGTTGTACGAGCCAAGACGCTGGTCGATGCACAAGAGCATATCCTGCACACACTCCAAGAGGCGCGTAAACGATTGTACGAGCTTGAAATAATAAAATGCTCGCACCGTGTCGGCGCTTTTATTCTTCAAGTTTCAACAACCCACTAAACGACCACTAATCTCAACATGTCGACAGTCAAATTAGCAGAGAAAGACTTCCAAAAGGACAAGAATTTCTCCAAGGCTATGCATGGTCAGTCCTTCAAGAAGTCCGGACTTGGTGCTCTCATGTCTAAGTCTGGCGATGCTTCCGATGTTGCCAACAACGGCTACTTCAAGCATTGGGACGGAGGCGTCACCACTGACGATGAAGACAAGAGATTGGGTGACTACTCCCAATTGACCGCCCACTACTACAACTTGGTCACAGACTTCTACGAGTACGGATGGGGGTCTTCGTTCCACTTTTCTCGCTACTACAAGGGAGAGGCCTTCAGACAGGCCACCGCCAGACACGAGCACTACTTGGCCCACAAGATGAACATTAACGAGAACATGAAGGTCTTGGATGTTGGATGTGGTGTTGGTGGTCCAGGCAGAGAGATCTGCAGATTCACTGACTGTACCATTGTCGGCTTGAACAACAACGACTACCAGATCGAGAGAGCTAACCACTACGCTCAGAAGTACAAATTGGACCACAAGTTGTCTTACGTTAAGGGTGACTTCATGCAAATGGACTTTGAGCCAGAATCTTTCGACGCTGTCTACGCCATCGAGGCCACTGTTCACGCTCCTGTTTTGGAAGGTGTCTACTCCGAGATTTACAAGGTTTTGAAGCCTGGGGGAGTTTTTGGTGTTTACGAGTGGGTCATGACTGACGCTTACGACGAGACTAACGAGGAGCACAGAAAGATTGCATATGGTATCGAGGTCGGTGACGGTATTCCAAAGATGTACAAGAGAGAGGTCGCTGACCAGGCTTTGAGAAATGTCGGCTTCGACATTGAGTACGAGAAAGACTTGGCTGATGCCGATGACGAGATTCCTTGGTACTACCCATTATCTGGTGAGTTCAAGCATGTCCAGACCTTGTCTGACTACTTCACCATCTTCAGAACTTCCCGTTTCGGTAGAATGGTTACTACCGAAATGGTTGGCTTGATGGAGAAGATCGGTTTCGCTCCAAAGGGATCCAAGCAGGTTACTGGAGCTTTGGAGGATGCCGCTGTCAACTTGGTTGCCGGTGGTAAGCAGAAGCTTTTCACCCCAATGATGTTGTACATCGCTAGAAAACCATTGGACGCTAAGTAAGCATTTGTGCATAATTCAATTGATAATTAAAAGAGGTAGCCGGGCTAGCAATTAATTTCAACATGAGATCATGTACTATAATAGTTTACTTGCCAGTTCACTGAAAAATAAAAAAATAATGACTCCTGCGTGATTCGAACACGCGCATCTTACGATAACAGAACTTGAGTCTGCCGCCTTAGACCGCTCGGCCAAAGAGCCATTTGTGAAGTAAGAAATTACGTGCTTTAATATCCTATAATATCTTTCATAATGAATTGCTAATTTTCAAATACTTGCTGCTCGACAAAGATATCTTCTCGGTCTTTCGTTGGAAAGTATTTTTTGAGATGGAGCACCAATTGCACACATGTTCCATGTATGAAACCAGTAATTAAGTGGTGCTCTTAATGCATGTTCTAATTTAGCCTAATGTGTTTCTTCATTCGAAACTTATCATCCATCTCTTCCAGAAAAAAATTGCTTTGCCAAACTTTGGGAAGTAGGCAACCTTTAGATTTGTATCATTACAACTTTTCGCACCGAGATAGCAAATAGTGAGAGATGAAGCTTGGGAACAGTCTCAAATATAATCAGCTTTTAAAAATACCATTAAACCTTTATTCCATACCTGGTAAACTTCTTCGAAGGAAAATTGCTTACACAACCAACAAGCCAAAAAAGGAAGTTCCCAAAGTGTGTATGTAGCTGTAACGGCTTTTACACGAAATTCGGTGTTCGCAGCTAGTGAGGTTGCGTTACGTCACTGCACAATGCGATAGCAATGGTAGCAATCGTGCGGGTATACTGGGGCAACATCAACTACTTCACATAATTCTTCAACATGACTTTAAGTAACCCAGCTCTTGAGGGGTACTCTGTTACCCGTGGAATGTGGCAGGAGTTTTACAATCCTAGCAAAAAAACCTTTGTGGCCAAGAAGAAGTGCTCCGGGTGCTACAACAATGACCGATTTGTGGTCTGGGCTGTGTCCGTTGGTGTTCAGGCCATCGTTGACGGCGCCAGATTGTACCCGGAACTTAAGCCATTGATTGCCCCAGCTGTTCAAGCTTTCTCAAAGTACAAAAATACACTGCTTAAGGGATTCTCTGCAGCGGAGAATGGAGGGAGCGATGGCGATATCTATTATGACGACGATGCCCAGGTTGCGAGTGCCATGATCACCGCTTACGAGGTCACTGGAGAAAAGAAGTACTTGGACATGAGCCGTGAGTTGGTCAGATTCTTGATGGGTGGATGGCATGAGGGTATTGGGGGTGTCAAGTGGCATGTCACCAAGACATACGTCAACTCTTGTACCACAGCTGAGGTTGCAAAGGCCTGCTTGCAGATTTCCAAGTTCTTGCCTGACGAGTCCAAGGTTTACATTGACTTTGCAGCCAAGTGTATCGACTGGCAAATTAAGACTCTTCAAGACCCCAACGACAAGTGTATAAAGGATGGTATTCAGCCGGACGGTATGAAGGTTGACGATGTCAAGATTACCTACAACACTGGAACTACTTTGTCTTGTGCTGCCCACTTGTACAAAATCACAGGCGACAAGAAGTGGAAAGAGATTGCAGAGGACTTGGCCAAGGCCGCCATCAACAGAAATTCTCCATTTTATGACCGTGACTACGGAAACGGCGAGAGATACTGGCGTGATCCTTCGTACTGGACTCAGCTTCTCATCGAAGGTTTGGCTGACTACTTGCTTTATGTTGACAACGACGTGCCAGGCGACTTGGCACACAATATTGCCGAAGAGGTGGAAAGGCACTTAAAGATGTTTTACAAATATGCCAAGGACCCCAAGGACGGCTTGTACATCCAAACCTTTGAGCCCAACCGCACATTCAAGGAAAAGTACGAAAGAGACTACAAGGAAGAGTTCGGCGGAAAGAAGAAACACGGAATGTTGAAGGATGACCACGACGGGAATGGAAACCCCCAAAAATGCTTAATGGGTCTTGGAAGCGCTGCTAGAGTGTTTTTCCAGGGCGCCAGAGTGTGTCCAAAGATTGACTAATTTGACTAATCCTAAGCTTAATACAATATGCTGTGCAGATAGTTACCGTAATATTACACTTTGAATTGAGCAGCCTCGAAAGCAGAGCTTGTGGGTAAGGCAAAGACCTCTCTCTCGACAACAGCAATTTCATTGTCTCCCCATGAACCCACTTTCAAGATCGGACGATACTTGTGAGTGATCCAGAACGGAGCAGTACCTTTCACAATGCTGTTAGAAACCTCGCTTTCCTTCTCTGCTCTTTTGATCTCAGCTTCCTTCAATTCTCTCTCGACGAGGTTTTCGCCACCCTTTGAAACTCCAATATCCTCCACCTCGCGAATACTCAAGCCATCGTTTGTCCTCTTTTTAGACTTGTCGAGGTAATTTTTGGCGATTTCAATGTTGAGACTCAAATCAAAAAAAGAGACCCATTGACTGCCGAAGATCCATGCTTTGGAACCTTGCGTGAAGATTCCTTGAGGTCTCAGCTCAGCCTTCAAGAATTGAAGAGGCAACACTTCACTATTGCGTTGAGACCAAGCACTCAAAAGACCTTCGTCAGATTCCTCAGTGTTAAATTCGAGCAATTTGTTCTCCTCAGTAAGGACTAAAAGCGTGTCATTCTCAGTGAACTCAATCAAATGCGCATTGTTAGAGAGAGTGGCCAAGGTCTTGGGCTTAGAAGTTGTTTCAAGGGGCAACAATTCGATGACGTTGTTGAATCTTAACACTGCCAATTTGCTGTAGTCTTTTGAGACGGCAACGTGACGAATGCTATTGTAGTAGTCGAAACCAGCACGCAAGTCCCTTCCATCCTCAGCTTGCGACTCAATCTCATCTTCCAATTCAATAGATTCGGCGCTGGCAATGGAAAATTTATAGATCTCATCCTCTGGGGTATGAACAATGAAATTCGAATCGTTGTAGAAAATGACATTTTTCGCTCCACTAGCCACAGAGTCGAAGGCTGCATCTCTCACTTTCCTGACTTTATACTTTTCGCCTGACTCCTCCAAGATGAACACCTTTACGGAATTTATCGTGGACACCGCCAACACGGGCTGAGAATCGAGAAGTCCATTTATGTCAATGGAGGTGATGTTGTCATCATCCGCAAGAGACAATTTGGCGACCAAGTGATGTTTTTCGTCTTGAAGACGCCATATTTTGACGGTTTGATCCTGAAATAAAGCAACAAGGTTGAAGAGCGGGTTAAATCTGATGTTCGAGTGTTGCTGGTCCATGAGAATCTTCTTATAAGGTCCTTCAGAGAAACTCTCAACCGACTGTACGATGATGGATCTCTCCACACCACCGGAAACCAAGAAGTTGTAAGCTTTGCTTTCAAACAAAGAAAGAGTTCTCACGTCATTCAGATGCAATAGTCTGTTGAAGTTGTGAATCCATTTGGAGTTTTTCTTGGACTTATTTTCCAACCACGAGAATTGGTGGATCTTTCTGTCGATACCTGCGGAAAAGACCTTTTCCTCAGAAGAGTCCTTGGTGAGAGTCAAGACGTCTGCATCATGAACGGCATATGATTGTATGAGAGACGAGGTCTTGACGTCCCAAAATTTGACGGAACCTGTAGAGTCACCGGTGACAAATTGGTTTCTGGAGGGCAAGGCCACAATCGACCACACCAACGTGGACTCAGTCTTCAGCTTGTCCACCCTCATCGAGCTGGTGATTTGTCCCCTGTTATCGCCTTTAACAGACCAACAGCGAATCCTTCCGTCGGCACAGCCTCCAATCAACATATCGTCGTCGTACCAGCGAATGCCCAAGACTCTTTGCTCTTGTCTCTGACAGATAAATTCGAACTCCATGACCCCGCTTCCCCCAGCAATGTTGATCACAACCACGCTTCCGTCATCACAGCCAACAGCCAAACGAGTTCCTGAGGCGTTGGCATCAATGCACCAAGCGACACCGGCGTTACAGTCCAAGTTGGCCTTAGGTCTGCAGGTCTTCAAGTCCCATTCGGTGATGTAGGTAGAGCCCCCAATGGAGAATAGACGGGGATTCTCGCCTTTCGCGTGTGCCCAGACTAAGCCTTCGATGGCACGGCCGCGAGCGCCCGGTAGAGTCAACTCATGGAGCCAGTTATACCTGGGGTTCCAGATCTCGATATCACCGTTGGATCTTCCAACAGCGAAGCGCAAACCAGGAGGAGCAACGTTGGATGTGTCACTGGCATGAGAAAAGGCCAGGGCGGTTATAGTATGTGGGGTGTAGTCCACGAAACGGCACCTGTGGATGTCCATGACTAAATTCTTGAAGAGATGAGTTTTTTCAGATGCAGGTGATGAGGTCTCAAAAAGTGAGAAATATCGCGACAGACATGTACTGGTGCGCTTGACAGGTGCAGCTCTACACTTTGAGCATAGCTTCGAAAAAGGCTTACTTTGAATAAAGTCATTTATTTTGATTACAACTGGTTACTCTGATGCGCATGCGCATTGGCGGTTATATAATCGTCGATTAGAAACTCGAAATGGCCGGTATTTTTTCAGCGTATGCTATTTCTGACACCTGAGCGCTCTGTTGTCCTGCAACACTAGAGAAGCGGCGTGATTGAGCTCAAACAAAACCAACAAAGCTGTTCAAGAGATTCAATAAACGCACAAACCATTTATTCTCATTGGTGTTGATCACCATGTTGATGATGAGCTCTTTCAGCTTCTTCTCGCCTTGCTTCTTAACAATGGTTCTTTGCACCTTGACATTTTTGTTCAAGAACCAGACGAAAAACAAGATAGTGATCACACTGATAGCGAGGTTTTTCAAAAAGCGCAACGCTTTCCAGCCCAACACTTTAAGGAGATAAAAGAGCCGTTTCTTGAGGATTTCCTGAGGATCGTCGGCCTCGACGGTTTTGCGAGAGTTATTCTGAGAAGCATGAGGCCCAGAGGTTCCTTCAATGGCATCTTTGCTTAGCTTGCCAATAATCAGGTTGATTTGATTTTGCCATGCACGAAACTCCTCTGAATTCGGTGGTCCCGAATGGGATGCATTGGCATCCAGAGCACCTCTTGCTGTTTGTTTTTGACTCAACAACTCGCTCATTGAAAGCTGCGTGTTTCTTCTCGAATGCAGGTATATTTGCTCCAAGTTGTTTCTGTACTGCTGTGGGGTCACCAGCGCCGTGTAATTGCTTTGCAATGGCCACGGGGTTCCGGTCGAAAATCTATCGGACTGATCAGCATTGGAAAACACCAGCGGGGCGGCATTGTAGCGTGGCACATACCCGACAGCGCCTTGCGGCTGCGAGTATTGTTCCGTAAAGTTCACGTCCTTGATCTGATCCCACAAGTACTCCAACTCGCTGAGCAATTCCCTTGACTCCACAGTGCCACTGGCATATACTCTCATAGTCTCTATGAGAAACAAAATGTAGCTTCTTTTGGCCTCGGTTTTAGAAAGTCCCTCCTCTCGCTTCCACGCGTCCCACTTCTTCTTTGCGCCCTCGTCCTCCATTGTTGACCCCTCTGGTCTTAGCATGATTCCCTCCACATTTCCCTCGGTGGCTTGCTTATATAGACCATACAACTTGATTCTGTTTTCAGCAGGTGGCCGCGGCAACAGCCCGAGGTTTGAGCGCGAGGACAAAGCCTTGATTGTGGTGATTGCTTTGACAAAAACTCTGTCTTGTTTGTTAGTGAGTGTTTGCGTGGCGGCCCCTGCCAGAAGGCGCCATTGAAATCCCGATGTGTTGTTAGATGAACGTACCAATCGAGTCCGACATTTAAAGTGTATCAGATGTTTGGAAAGTTTCTGGGTGTGAAATAGTGTGTATTTAGAGTAGTTCCAACGTGAGTCCTCGGCAGATATGCGTTGTGGGGCAAAACATCGGTGCCTCAGTGTTTTCTCGCGATACACACCACATGACAATACATACGCTGCACAGCTGAAGGGGGATTTTCTTGAGGAATTTTCTTGAGGAATTTTCTTGAGGAATTTCTCTAGGGACGTTATTCCTTTGAAATTGCACTTGTATCACATAGCAGCACTCCATTCATTGCCCGTCATGCAATTCCCGTAAGCGCCACCAACTACGTGCCCAGCCTACAGCGAGGTATACTTATCACTCAGTCGTACGATATTAAAACCCTATTTATAAACTTAGTTCTCTGGAACATCGATCTCACCAGCGTTGATAGCATCGATGATGTCGTGTGGGTTCTTTCTGTCAACACGGCATCCGACAGATTGAGCAGTACCCAAGATCTCCTTGGTGACAGAAGCCAAGTTCTTACCGAAAGACTTCTCTCTCATCGTTCTGGCGATCTCGACGATCTCCTCGAATGCGATGTTACCGGAGTGCTTGACGTTCTTCTCCTTCTTTCTGTCTCTAGGTGGCTCCTTCAAGGCAGTGATGACAAGAGAGGAAGCAGATGGGACAACGGAAGCAGCGGCCTGTCTGTTTTGGATTCTCAATTGAACGGTGACCTTGATACCCTTGAAGTCCTTGGTGGCCTTAGCAATGTCCTCACCGACCTTCTTTGGGGACAAACCCAAAGGACCAATCTTAGGTGCCAAAGCGGAGGAAGCACCGATTTCACCACCGACGGCTCTCAAGTAGAGGTATGAAACTTCAGATGGGTCGAACTTTGGAGGCATTTTAGATATGTTCTAATGGTGTAGAAGAGGTCTGAAATTACGGAAAATTTTTTTTAGATAATTGGTGCGCGAAGCGGGCCCGCGAGTCACGTGCGCGATATGGAGATTCGCATCCTTTACGGGCCATCTGGCTGCGCGGTGCTGGGGTGCGGATATTAGGGCTGAAGCCCTACCTTATACTATCGTGAATTAGATAGCGGCAAGCAAACGGACACCTACTTCAGAATATACACTTTCTTGTAGCATTACATCACTTTCCTTGAGTGTTGAACGGCAAATTTTGCACAAAGTGGAGCTAGAGCCTGCTTCAATGTGAAATGCTGGCGCGGTGGGTGCAACACGCTCTCTTCAAAGAGTGCCGCCGGGTATATCATCGCCAATTCGGATTTCCTCTGTAGCATCGCCATCTGCTACTGCGCGTTCGCGTAGCATAATGGCGGGATTTTTCCCCAGTTCCTGGAGTTCCTTGAAAATAATCACAGGTTTCTCTGTGAGTTTCAAGATTCTTTCTTTGTCGCCATAGCAAACCACAAGCACATACTTCGACCACTTCTCGCGTGGTATATGATGACGCTTCATCGCATGCTGTAGTACCTTGAGGCACGTGTCTTCGGATGAGGCTTTGAGTTGCTTCAATGGCTGACTACTGCCCGGAGAACTCACAGCACTCGCATTTCCGGAACTGGTAGCCAACAGGCTTGAAGAGAATTTGCTTTTAAACGGGACATTCTGTCCGCCTGACAACAGAAGAGGCTGCTGAAGTGGCTTGGAGCCGATGTAATCAGTTGGCTCTTCGATAGGACTGGGCGTCACTTTTGCATCCACGAGACGTGGCTTTGACAAGAAGCGAGACGTCGAGCTCGTTTTGACATCGGCAACTTTCCCCACACCCATGGAGAGAATCGAGCCCGAAGAAAAGCGTTTGGATTGGGTCGGACTGGAGACAGGCTTATACTTCTGTAGAGATGGGTTGGAAGAGGATTTTGAGACCGATGCTGCAGAGCTGTGAACAAATGCGCTATGCACAGAGGGAGAATGATTTCCCAGATATGCCCCAGGTGAAATCGTTGATGCAGTTATCTTGGGCGAGTGTGCAGAATGAGGCACGGTTGTGGCGGAGGACATATGGGCGGCCGCATTCGACGCCAGCATGTACTCATTGTCGGAATTCAGCAACGACGACGCTGAGTAGATTGAGTTTGCGGAGTGGGTAGGCAGCGAAGCAGAGATTCCCGGATCCAAAGTAGGGGTAGGAAGAGGCTTAGTTTCATGTATGAGGCGAATCAAAGGTATGAGGTCGGTCTTGAGCTTGGTGAAGTTCTCGTTGAGCTTGTCTATGTCGATAGTATCGTTGGACACCTTTCTGGTGGTGACGCTGAGATCACGCATCAACACCAGGCACACATTGAGGGCCTCCATCGAAACATAGTTTGTGTTGATGTTGATAGCATTGAGCCGGAAGAAGGGGTCTTCAGCGGGGTTGGTGGCGTCACGGTTGTATTGAGAGGTGATTAGATCATTGATGCACCGTTTGACATTGAGCCTTGTGGCAAGCTGGACAATTCCTAGTTCCCGAAGATGCGCCGTGGTAAGAAACGGTAAAAGCGAGCCGTCAATGTTGTTTTCTATGAACGACGAGCTAACATCCTCGTCTATTTTTCCCAGTAGGTAATGCGATACCTGCGCTGGATCCCAGCTCATGAACGACTCAGTCATATCAACAGTGTTGCCTTGAGTCAAAATAAATGGCCGCGGCTCTGGAATGGCACAGAATGGCTGAAACGAAGGGTATAGGGGAAAGAAGTAGTGTGCGGAGGCTTCTCCATTACTGTCTGACACATGTGTACCTGCACGTCTGCATGCAGGGCCCACAGTTTGGGACAATGACATCACCACAATTACTTGGTGGCTTCCAGCGGCCGCAGGGGCGTTTCATGCCAGACTCAATCGCTGGCTTCAAAATCCGTCCCAACTAAATAGTTGCTGGGAGCTGCGTACCATGGCTACTCCTGCGTCGCTTCATGCAAGGACTCGCGCGGATCAGCAACAGAAATCATAAAGTATCCGTCACGCCTGGGCATATACGCACTACTATAAACTGCACCCAAGATATGTTAAGACAGGCGCTCGCGGTGGCAATCTTTGTTTCTCTAGTGTACCTTCTTTTGAATACAATGTCCGACGAAAACAACGCAAACCCACTTGTCAATATTGGCGGTAAACAGGTGCCGCTTCAGAGCGTCAGCAAACCACACAATGTTGTGATTGGAGGCGTGGACAAGCCGATTCCGGCCTTGGATGATTTTCCTCCTTTGGAGCCCACCGAGCCCAAGCCCGAGGATGCCGCAAAAAAGGAAAATTAGCTTTATATGAATAAATGTATTTGGTTGACCCGTGTCTGGGGTAGGCACGTAATGTGGGGAAAGCAATGGTGCCGTGTGTCGACGGTGATTCTCATAGATCCTGATCATTATCGTGGTCATGTGCCTTGAGCATGATCACACTGGCCATATTGTATCTTAAGCTTGGCTCAGATGCATCAACTCCTGAAAATTTGAATTGGTTGTGACGGCCACTAGACTTGACGACACTCCCGAAAAATAACAATCGCAATTCTAGAAGCTTGCATGCGCCTTGGCTAAGCTCTCCTAAACAAGTCTCCTTACAATGGACTTACGCACTGACTGGTTCATCCAGGGTAAATAAAATAGTCCAATCGAAGTCTATAAGTTTCAAGCAGCAGTGTCGCTCGTCTACAGCCTTCTCGCATCACATACGCGGTCGCACCAAAACCCACATGCTCGGCTTTACTGCGCACCAGTTCTTAACACAATCATGTTTCTTCCCGCCAGGTTGCTAAGGTATTCAGTTTACCTGGTTGTGGGCGCTTTGTCCATTTTTCTTCTATTGTTGACAGCAAATCGGAAGAGGTTGATTCACATGGACGACATACTTCCTTCTAGCTTGATGCCGGCATATTTCCAGCCGCCATCAGATTCATACCTTGTGGACATTGCCATCGGTGGCTGCAATCTCTTCAATAAGAAGAGCTCAACCTGTGGAGTGCCCAAGGCATCAAGCGGTCTTTACGGCGATGTTGGCGAAAATGGTGGTTGGGCCAGGGTGGAGAAGGATTTATTGTTAGGGTCCCACTGGACTGCCAAATCCTTCTTGAGCATCAAGAGAATCACTCTGGAGCTCTATGAGCGTAGCAGAGGAGAGGTCATTCTTGATGTTACTGTTGGAAACTCCAAACTCGATTGTGCCATCCAAGGAAATAAGAAGTGCATTCCTAAAGCCATTTTGACGGAGTTGAACATGCAGCACACCTTTGATGGCGACGACCTCACTGCCTTGAAAGAACTCAACAAGCACGAGCCTTTGAAACTCGACAGCGACTATTTCGATAAGAAAAAGGCCAAGGACGACGCAAAAGAAGCACAAATGTTGCAAGCTGAGGAGATAAAGGCGGAGAAAGAGGCATTGGGAGAAATGTCGCAGGCAGAAAATACTGAAGAACAAGCGGCTCCAAAAGCATCACAGGAGAGGGATCAGAATGAAGCTACTGAATCGAATCAAACTCTAAAAGCAGAGAATACGAAAGACTCCAAGACTGAAGCAGCCCAATCGGCTTCAGAGGTGCAACCGTCTCTTGAGCGCCGTCGCGTAGAGAAATCCCATAATGACCTAAAGAATTACATGAGAATCCCCAAAGAAAAAGAAATTCAGGAGTCTGGCTGGGTCAAGAAAGCAGGAAATATTTGGGTGAAATACGGCAAAGCTACTGATAATGCCGTCAGTGCAATCGACATTCTTTACGGCCCAGATGCAGTTGACCCAAGGCCCAACTGGAAGATTCTAGAGCATCCGCTTGATTTGGGTATGGGCGTGAAAAGCCATCCTCGACTCACCATTCGGAAAGGCCCAAAAGCTGACTACAAGAGCAAGAAATACAACCCCAGCTTAAAATTTGACTCTGAGGGCAATTTTAAGGTCTTACAGGTGGCAGATCTTCATTTTTCCACTGGACCTGGACAATGTAGAGACCCCGTCCCTGAAAGCTCTGCCAAAGGATGCCTTGCTGACCCAAGAACTTTAGAATTCATTCACTCAGTTTTGGATCTTGAACAACCAGACTTTGTTGTTATGACTGGCGATCAAATTTTCGGCGAAACAGCGCCTGACCCAGAGACGGCTCTTCTCAAAGCAGTGGCTCCCTTCATTCTCCGACAAATCCCCTACGCCATCACATTGGGAAACCACGACGATGAGAGTGTTTTAAACCGTGAACAAATAATGAGGCTAGCTAGCTCGCTTCCATACCTGGTGGCTGCGGTTGGCCCCGAAAACGTTGATGGCTTTGGAAACTACGGCGTTACAATTGGACGGCTTGGCAGTACCCAACCGGCCGCAGTATTTTATTTCTTAGACAGTCATAGCCGCTCCAAGAACCCCAAGATCCAAGGATATGACTGGTTCAAGGAATCGCAGGTCGACTGGCTTGGGCTTCAGTCTCAGGCTTTCCTCGAGCAAGCCCTGAAGATGAATTTCTTCCGCATGGCGTTTTTCCACATCCCCATTCCCCAGTACAGAAAAGCAAACGTACCAATGGTGGGCCAAAGCCCGGAGGGAATAACTGCTGCAAAGATCGACTCAGGTATGAGAGAGGCGCTCGGGAAAGCAGGTGTGCAGGCAGTTTCGTGTGGCCACGACCACGCCAATGATTTCTGCAAACTAGATGCTTCGGACAACAGCGAGTCTGGTCTGATGTGGTTATGCTACGGAGGCGGAGCTGGAGAGGGAGGATATGGTGGATACGGAGGTTACATTAGAAGAGTTAGGATCTTCTCTTTCATTGGTAAGACCAATGAGATTATCACGTGGAAGCGTGCAGAGAACAACCCACAACTTGCTTTCGATTCCCAGATAATCGTCAAAGACGGTTCTGTGAAGTTAAATGCTGATGTACATGAGGTTGTGCAGAAAGAGAGCTGAGACGATATATCAGTACGCCAGCCTTGGATCTATCCGGTGGTAGGTCCGTGTCAAGAAAAAAAAGATGTTGGTTTTTTGTCACCGGAATAGTCTGTCAGTATGATTGTAGTCTAAACGAAGATTAACGCGGCATTGGAAATTCTGAGCCCAAACGGTTGCATACAAGACTGCAGCAAGTCGTTAAATGCTAACAAGTGCACATCCACAACGAGAATAGAAATTAACCGATTGTTGTTATTTACCCTTCGCAAATACCCCTACAAGGCACCTCGTCGCCAATTATGTCCGAATCCATGGACCTTCTCAGCTGGCTCAGTAAGTCTGGATGTCAACAATACCACAACAAATTCATCAAAAACAAAATCACTCTCGATCTCGTGCCGGAATTAGATACAGATGCACTCAGGGAAATCGGTGTGGTCAAGGTTGGTGACCGACTTCGTCTAGAATTGGCCATTGCTGAGCTCAAGCTGCATATGTTGAAGTCCAAGGTTTCTTTGGACGAGATCAAGAAGAATATTCACTCTGACGCCATTACAGACGCCAAGACTCCCAACCAAGAACAGACCACCCTCACAGGCGGTGCATCCCCTCTCAGAATTGTCACTTTCATATTACCGGATGGGTCCCTAAAAAAGATCAACGTGGAGGGATGTTTCAATGCCGAGCTGATAAAGCGAAAGGCGCTTAAGAAATTGGGGGTACGCCAGAACCACAACGAGTATGATGTGTATGTGCACACATCCGTTCATGGAGAGAGCAAGATCACGACACTCTACGATGTTGAGTTCGTGACAATCTGCTTTTCGCCCGACCGGTTGGAGAAGCACAGATTGATGCTTACGCCGAAAAACGAACCTCCTACAGACACGGCCTTGAAACAGTCGTCGATTATCTTCAAGAGAACTTTTAAGGCAAACCCGTCCACAGCGAATATTCGGAGCTTCTTTGGTCAGCGGCCACCGAGCGAGTTGATTTCCTCAAACTTGGGTGAATACTTCCCTTCTGCAGAACTGCATACTTTGGAAGCCACCATCCGGAATTCGGTACGTCAGAGTATCAGATTACTGAAAAAGTCGCCTTTTATAGGCTCTGTGCTGAACATTCTGTTGGGAAGACCCTCACTCATTTCTGAAGACAGTGCACTTAGAAGTCCTTCCCATCAAAGAACAATTGGTGATGTGCTACTTCACAACGTGAATATGCTAGACGAGGCGAAAAACCCGGGTACTTCTGACAATGGGCTGTTCATCAGCAAGACGCCAAATCCTTCCGCCGTTCTGAATGCTAGTTTGAACGACGATAGCCAGCTGGCAGTATCACAGAAAAGCGCGTTCAGCTACAGCAAATCCAGATTCTCGGTGGCTACTCAATTTACAAGCAACAACAACAGACACTCGAGGATCGACGTGTTCAACGTGGATACTGACGACGAGGGGAAAGATGACTTTCTTGCCGACTACGAAAACAGCTCAGAGGATGATACAGATACAGACAATGCTTTCAGAGGCAGAAAATGGCTCCAGGGTGCCAGAATCGGTGCAGGAAGCTTTGGGACAGTGTACCTTGGTATGGATCCCTTGAGTGGAGAGTTAATGGCAGTGAAACAGGTTCCAATCCCCTCGGGAAACTCGAAGCAAAATGAGCAGGCACGATCGATGATCTCGGCGCTTCAAAGAGAAATGGCGCTTCTCAAGGAATTGAATCACGAGAACATCGTGCTTTACTATGGGCTGTCCTCAGATTGCAACTTTCTCAATATTTTTTTGGAATACATTCCTGGTGGATCGGTGCTGCTGATGCTTCTGCTGTATGGCCCATTTGAGGAGCCATTGATCAGGAACTTTGTTAGACAAGTTCTTGTTGGACTCAGTTATTTGCACGGCGTGGACATCATACATAGAGACATCAAAGGTGCCAACATTCTCATTGATATCAAAGGAATCGCCAAGATAAGTGATTTTGGAATTTCCAAAAAGCTAGAAACAGAGGAGGGAGAAAATACGTCGGAAGGAGATACGCTGGGTACTGGAAAACAGGCTAAAAGAGCCTCTTTACAGGGACTGGTTTATTGGATGGCGCCTGAAGTTGTCAAGCAGACCGCATATACCAAGAAGGCCGATATCTGGTCGGTTGGCTGCTTGATTGTCGAGATGTTCACAGGGAGGCACCCGTTCCCCAAGTTCAGCCAGATGCAGGCAATCTTCAAGATTGGAACACACACCAGACCCGAAGTTCCGGAGAATTGTACAATCGAAGGCAAAAATTTTATCAGAAAGACTTTCGAGTTTGATTACGAGAAGCGGCCCGGCGCAGTGGACTTGTTGACAGAGTCATTTTTGACACCTCTCATCATTTCACGCAAGGAGCCAGCTCGACACGAGCTGGTTTCCGAGCACGCTGAAGCAAATCAGCAGAAAATAGAGAAAGGTGGCGACTTGGAAGTCGCAGATGCCCAGTCGACATTCATAGCGGGATCAGAGACGGAGGTAGCACATGCTTGATGTATAGCGATGGAGACAGAATTCCAAGTTTGGAACCTGCGTTTTGACAAGCGCGGGACATATCTGGATGTGGTGCTCTCTGATCAAGGCGGTAGCAGAGTGAAATTATAAGCGTGTCCCACCTCATGGATTGTCACGGTTGCGTGGCATTTGCGTAGACCCGGCACGCGCTTGCCAAGTGTTCCACTTGTATTTCCCGAGACAACATCTCTAGTTGCCTGTCCACCACAGAGAAGGGGTCTACCGAGTGAAGGTCATGTGATCAGACTATGTCACGCCTTGATATCTATGCATGCCGCGAGAGTACCCTGCGGCAGTCGAGATCGCAGCTGTGTCCTGCACTCTCCACACTACAGAAATGAAGCTCGCCCTGAGTCAGTTCCATTCTTCCGAACCCAAACACCCCAAATCCAGGTCTTAGCACCACCGCCCCAATCCAGCCCTTCTATTTTTTAAGTTTTCAAATTCATCAGCCCTAACCCAGCCGATTCTAGACTGCCCAAACACAAGCCACTGGTGGCCACTCCCTGTATCCACAATGGAGGTACCCTTTAAAGCAAAGCCCAAGGTTTCTGTTTCAAGCCCCCTAGACCCCACGGTCTTTTTGAACAAAGAAAGATTGCCAAGATGGTCCATCAAGGACCAGTCTGTGCCTCGTCGGCTGCCCAGCCGCCATGAAACAGAGTCAGGTACGGAGATGCACCCACTATCCAGAACGTTTTCGGAAACCGAGAAGAACAACTTTCATGAGGAAACCGGCCATCGAATTTTCAACGACGATCGCCATAGGGCGTCCCGAACTGCGTCTCCGCTGGGGCGATTGTTTACAAACGACGACATCAGCAACCAGCTATACTCTCGATCGCACGACGAGTCCGGAGGCGTGCAAGGCTTCAAGGGATTGGAAGACGAGTACATCCCTGGGTTTGACTTCATGGATGCCATAAATGAGTGGAACCGTCCGTCTCTCGCAGATTCGAATCCCCCATCGAGGGACGCTCTGTACTTGGACTTGAACACCCTCCATGCCAGAGTCTCTCCACAGCCCATAGGTCTTCGATCGCAGGTCTTTGCCAAAGGGCCTGGCATGCCAAGCTCATCTGAGCGCCTGAATTCCAAGAAACTCAAGGGCTCTCCAAAGGACGCCGCTCCGGTGAGCTTTGAGGCCGTGCTTGCAAGTTTACCTGCCAATTTCAACGAGTTCCCATATTCTCAAAGAAAAAGACTCGTCAAAGAAATCTCCGAATCCATTGACTATTCGCAGTTCTCCCTTTATGCAAAGAGTGTATCTTCGGGTGGTCTGGTCAGCCGCCCGCTACGGTCGAATCCAGCATCAATACCCCGAAATGGGAGTTTCATTCGTCGCTCCCGAAGAAACAGCACCAACACCGTCGCTGGTAGGCTTTTGGCGCTCTCTCTGTCGGTAGACTTGAGGAAGTTGGATAAGTGTCCGGAGCCCAATACTGATGAAAAAGGCTCAGTAGTAATGGAGCATGTGCTCGGAAAAGTGATCGGCTTTGGAGCTTGGGGCACAATCCGGGAGTGCACTTCAAAAACCGGGGTCACCAAGGCTATCAAGATAGTCAATTTCACCAGAGAGACTGAAAAGTCCGGGAGACTGAAAAACCTGAAAATTCTTCACATTATAAAGCAGGAGATCGAAATATGGAAGCAATTGCATCACCCAAACATCTTGCCTCTTCTTAGCAGCTTGGAGACAACAGAGTCTGTTTTCTGCCTCACAGAAAAGATAAGTGGTGGTACGCTATTTGAGCTTGTGTCAAGATGGGGGGTCTTTGACGAAGGTATCGGGAGCACTAGTGGGCCTCTTACTTTTGATTTGGACACACAGAAAATCCGCCTTCAGACCACAGTGCAATGTGTCAAGCAGATTATTGATGCCCTCAATTATTTGCATGAGGATTTAGGAATTGTTCATGGTGACTTGAAGCTCGAAAACGTGCTTGTGGATCAGCTGAACCCAGACCGCCCAGTCATGATCCTTTGTGACTTTGGCATGTCACGAGTGTTCAAGCCTCGCTTATCTCGTGCCCTGTCACGGAATGGCGAGGACATGTCTTTAAGGTCTAAGAGCTCATTTGCTTCAACAAGGCGGCCATTGGATGGCCCGGAGACTCGCAACACCATGGCACTTTTTCGTGATGACTGCAAGCTCGAAGGCACCCGTTTTATTGATAGCAGCCTTCCCTCATCCAACTCTCAGACAAGCCTCTTCAATTTTCACGAGTTTATGAGCAAGGACACCAATTTGGTGACCCAAACAGAATCCGATCTTCCTCACCTGCACATTGGCCTGTTGCCCTATGCGTCGCCAGAGCTTCTATTGCCGCTGCCTCCTCCATTGGGGCCATCAGCAGATATATGGGCATTGGGGGTTCTCATGTACACCATGATCACGGGAAAGTTACCATTCCAGCATTCATACGAGCCTAGATTGAGAGCTATGATCACAGCAGGAAAATACGATAGCACAGACTTGTTACGGGCTACACTTATGGATTTTGTCATCAAAATGGATACGCCTTCCAATTCATTTGAGGATATGTCGAGAAAGGCTCAAATTGAGCAGCTCAAAAAAGACTGGGGCACTCATAACAAGCAGGAATACGCGTGGTTGAACGAAGTGACACTCAGTTGCCTACAGAAGGATATTACGCGTCGGTGGGATCTATTTGCTGTGACCAATCATTTTCTAGAAAACGAGAGCCAATAGTGAACTCGTTTCCTCTGCATGTTTATTATAATAACTCGACCTGTAAATGTAGACTTTTACGGTGTGCGGCATAAACTGCGAAGCTGCGAAATTCGCAGCGGCTTGTTAAAGTAATCTTGGATTCAACGTTAAAAATACACAAGCAGCTCCCTGATGCTGGCCGGCGGCGGAAACCCTCTTAAACCCACATCAATTGAAAAAATAGAGAAAGCATGAAAGTTCGCCGGTTGTGCATATAGGGTCTGTCGCTGAAGCAACGTGTACCCCAGTAGACCCCCGATACCATTTTGAGCCACGCGCTGCAGAACCATGCTCGATGACCAGAAGCAGAACAGGCGGTCTCGTTGTATTTCGTGCTGGCGCACTGTATAGAAGCCGGTCTTTCTGGCGGAGAGCGGCATAGACTATGTGTCTACGAGTGCGCACGCCAGCCGGAAACTCAACTCACTGAAGCCATGTCTTTACCAGAGGGATTCTCAATCAGACCCGTTAAACTGTCTGATATCAAGAACTACGTGGACGTCCTTGCGGTGTTGACCACTGTGGGGGATATCACCCCTGCAAATTTTTCGGAGCTTGTACAGCACTGGCAACACAACAGCGACCTCTACTTCCCCCGGGTGATTGTGGACTCTAATGATGCCGTGGTGGCCACAGGAATGCTTCTTGTGGAAAGGAAGCTCATACATGGATGTGGGAAGGTTGGACACATTGAAGACATCGCTGTGAGCCAGAAACAACAAGGCAAACGACTCGGATGGCATTTGATCAACCATTTGACTACACTTGCCGAGGGAAAGGGATGCTACAAAGTAATCTTGGATTGCTCTCCGGAGAATGAGGCGTTTTACGAGAAGTGTGGCTACAAGAACGCAGGCGTGGAGATGTCGAAACGGTTCGACTAGCCGGTGTATTCCGGATACGTCTATTGCTATATGCTTTTGGGATGTGACCGTGTCCATGTCAAATGAAGAGCGTCACGCAGTCTTTAGATCTTCTCCAATGCCTGTTGTTAGTAAATGTTCAACTTTGTTCAACTTTGTTCGAGACTCAAGTAAATCTTGGAACATACCTCTATTGACGTTATCGAGTTTCCCCTCAACACTGCCGTGCCCATGGCGAGCTGGCCGCCTTTGGCGTCGTTTTCGACAGCGTCTGCCACGGTGATATTCAAGAAGACGTCGTATCCTCGAAGTGTGCCTGTGATGTAGCTAGGGCCGTTGAGCTGCACGGCAACCTTCTTGTTTAAATACTGCGAGTTAGTAAAGTCTGCAGACGCCACTGTTTGTATGACACGGTGTAAATCTTGATGTCAAGCATACCTTCTTCAATTCTGGGGCTGATACCATGGTGAGATGAGCGTAGTACGTACGCACGCCTCATGTCGCGCCAATGTTATTGTGGGCCTTCACACACCTTTATCAGGATATACACACTACAGGGCACAGCACTTCAGGCCAGCATGAGTGGGAATCTAGATCCTCAGCAACACAATGAATCTCTAGAGGTCGACCCAGATTCGCCTCAAAACCACATGGACACACTAGTGTCTCTACAGAACAGGAAGGTTCAGCTAGCACAGGAGAGAGACGCTTTGGCGCTGAAAAAACTACATCTCCAACAGTCCATAGAGAGACTTTCGGCTACTTTGACCCACTACAACGACCAGCAACTCCAATATGATGCAAAGCTGAAACTTGAATTTTACCTCCATCAAAACAGCCACGAATTCGCAAAGCTCTCCACCCCGGACGAAAACGCTTCTTTTGTTATTGAAAATCTCGATGTACTACCATCCAGGGATCCTCAGCAACGTCTTGAGCTAATAGACAAGTTCTACCCAGGTGTGTCGATTTCTGACCAGACAATTACGAGCGTGGTGCATGCCAGTGCGCAGTACAACAAGATCTTATATACGGTGTCTTCTCCCCATCTCCCTTCGCTAAGGATTGAGCTTCTCAGTCGAGATGAGAAATTGAACAAAGTCTCCATATCTGATTTGGACACCGTGTCACAAATTTTGTTCAAGATCAGCCCGTCATTCCTGGAGGCCCTCTTGTCACTCTACCTACCCGAGAGCAGGATCGATCTTCTAATGTACAGCTATCACTCGTTGGCTCAGATGCAGGCAGAAAGAATCAAAACATTCTCTGCCCTACTCCAAAAATATGCCTCCTTTGTATCACGGCCTCAGAAGTCGTGGCTGCAAAACCCAACCCATTCGTTGATGTGCGTGGACTATATCGAATTTGCCCACACCGAAAAAACAGGAGTTGAATTCCGCGTCCGACTTAGCTGGAGGATATTTCTAGCGAGCCGGATCTCGGGTGACGTGGGGTCTGACTTGGAATTTCTGATCCAAAAGGAGGGTTCGGGGCTACTACAAAAAACGAACCCCGTTTTTATATCTCTCGCTGCTACGCATGGCGTGGAAAAGGCGTTTCATATATTGATCACTAATCTTTTTGAGTGGAGCTGAATCATTTAAGGGCTCCATTCTTAGTTTCAGCAAGCTTGCTTCAAGTGTACTTCATTTCATCGTTTGATAAATCAAAGCGGATCTTCTTCTGCGGCGGCTGTTCGTTGTCCAACTTCGTCTCTTGCTCATCCAAAAGTTCTTGAACCAACGAAAACTCTAAGTGTGTCCGTTCTCCTGCACTGTTGAATTTCTCAATTGGAGTAAAGTCTACTCCATATTTGTTGATGGTGCCAATATCAAGTGGAGCAAGATCACCAGGAAGCTTTTCTGTTCCTGACATAAAGCTTTCTTTGCGAATGCCATCAGGAGTTCTAAAGAGAAGTTGGTCCTCGGCTCGCTCCTTATCATTCATATATGTCGCCATAGTCTTTCCGAATTGTTGATAGAGATAGGTCTCAATACCATGGCTGATATCGCTTTTGATATTGTTCCATTCAATTGATAAGATCCCATTTCCTCTGGTGCACTGGTTGAGAAGCTTATCATTCAAGACCTTCAAGACATTTTCTCTGACCTGGTCAAACTGGGGACTGTTATTGGAAACTAGATCGACAATTTCTTGAGACTTTTTGATGACATAATTCTTGCGAGGAACGGATGTTTCACAATGAGCAGTCAAGGCAGGAACTCGAATTGAACTCGTACACACAGAGTATTTCTGTTGTATCAAGGGAAGGTCTTTGAGTGGAAATTCAGGGTTGATCCATTTCATATCAACCAATGCATCTTTCCTGCTAAAGTCGACCAAGGCGCCCACTGATGGAGTGGGCTTTTTTCTCTTTGACCCGCTCACGAATTTCTGGAAGTACGTGGCACGCCCGTTGACATCATCTGTAGTTTCATTAAACGTGACATCATTTTCCTCGAGCTGGACAGTATCATCTCCAACACTCAGATCATCGGCCACATCATCTAGTCTCTTTAAGTTTGAAGGACGATAGTGGTGATCCAGTGTAAGCTGCTTCCTGATGCGCTGTCTTTCAACCTTTGACTTATTTCCTCGTTTAGGGTTTGTGTTGTTAATTTCCTCATTTAGATGCATCATTCTGGTGTGGTACATTTTGGTGGCGTACTCTACCTCAAAGTCTTGATCGTTGTCAAATGAATTTTGATCCTCAGGGCGGATGAATTCCACAGGTGGGATCACATTTGGATGGAAAGGGTTATGTGCCAATTCTTCAGCGGTAAACGACGTTTCAAGATAAGTGTAGAGAAGCCACAAAAACCGGCGAGCTCTGTTTTTAGGGTAGATGTTATCGCCCAAGAAAAATTCCATAAATCTATTCTGAGGCCCCAGGGTAGCCTTGACAAAACGGAGGTGGTCTGGAACGGCCATATTCGCCTGTGATTCGTCGTGGTCATATGGAATGTTTTGAAAGAAGGTACTCATCAAAAAAATGAGTTTGATAACATTTGTGTTGGGTTTCTCCAATGGTGGAGACCTGAGTAAATCAAGCAAAGTGTGTAAGTGGCCTTGTCCGTCGCAAACGGCTTTCAAGATTGTCTTGAGACGAGGCGTGTCTTGCAATGGTCTAGAAGGTGCATCGGGAGACGCCTGGAGAGACGGGATCAGATGGTAGGTCCGTAGTGCTGATCTCATGTCAGGGACAAAGTTGACGGTTGTGTTCATACGGCCAGCGTTGACGAGCAAGCAAACCTTGCTGACAGATATCCCCATTTCCTTGTCTTTTATCAAGCGCTCACGCAAAACACGCGAGGATTTCAGCGATTCTGCCAACGTCCTCACATAAAGCTCGGCGAACGTAAGCTTGGGTCCATTGGCAGCATTGGGAACCTGACAATGGGGAAAATTATTGGTGAACACGCGGGTTTCGTCTTTGAAAAGTTCATCAAGGAAGTCGTATTGGATATCTTTCCTCCAAAACGGCTCTCCGTCCGCCTTTTTGAGATGTTTGAATCCCCTGGAGACGGCTCGGAAATCTGGAGGTAGCTCGCCAGGGTTACGCCTAGCTTTAAGACGCTCGCTGTCGATGTCTCTATCTTCGTCATCATCGTCTTCGTCATCATCATCTTCATCCTCGTCTTCATCGTCTTCTTCTTCTTCAGGAAAGCCAACATCAGAGGGTTGATCAGGCCGAGATTGCAGACCCGAAACCTGTCCTAGCAAACTGTTGATGGACAACTTGCCTCCGTCACTTTTGTCACTGCTTTCATTTGCGGCGCCGTACAGCAGTGGAATGGCCGAGGAGGCTAGTGACCTAGGGGGACCCATGCTTTCATGCTCTGTGTTCAGCGCAATCCCTGGATCAGCTTCGCGTTCTGATTTAAGATCGGTGCTTTCTTGAACGGCAGGCAAGGAACCCTGGACCGTTGCAGTGGTATTGAACTGGTCCGAGGTTGCAAGAGCAGCCAGCGTAAGCTCCTCATTGGGGCCCCTGCTAGCGTCAGAGCCAGGGGCGTAAGTGTCATGAATAGGGTCGTAATTCATCACTTTATTTGCCACGAGTGACAATTCAAGTAATCAAGTCTTGATAAGTGGCGTAGATGTGGTTAGACTGGAATTGGTTGGGAGAAGGGTGGCGGATGTTAAATGTGGTGAAAGTAAAATGAGGAGGCGAGCAAATTTTCGGCACGGAGTCTGGCGCAGCCGTGTCCAGTGCGCCCAAAGGTGTAGTAATTGTTCGCAGTCGCATACTGGTATACCCAGGTCGCGTATCTTGGAAAAATACCAGCGAAGAACAGTCAAAGATTTTTACTCATTATCGATTAACGTAGTTTATAGGGTACAATATACAAACTATATGAACCTAAGCATGTATTTGAAGTGTGGTGACATTTTTGTCATGCCATTTAAGACCACGAGCTGGCAGCAGCCTCCTCACCAGCAGCAGAGACACCGGATTCAGCCCAGTCCTCAACGTTGGTCTCGGTGGTCCACTCGGTCTCTGGCTCAGCCTCAGCCTCCTCACCCTCGGCAGCTGGAGCGCTGGACTCACCCTCATCAGCGTTTTGCTCAACCTCTTCTGGGTCTCTGTAGAAGTACAAGTCTGGCATGACAGACCACTCAGTCTCTCTGTCAGTGATGGTACCTCTCAATCTCAACACCTCTCTGGCAACCAACCACCAGATCAAACCAATGGAGTGTTTACCTTTGTTGTTACATGGGATGGCGACATCAACAAATTCAGATGGAGAGTCGACGTCGGACAAAGCAATAACTGGGATGTTGACGTAGGAAGACTCCTTGATGGCCTGAGAGTCGGTTCTTGGGTCAGTGACAACAACCAATCTTGGCTCCTTGAAAGAACGAGTGATGTAGTTGGTGAAGTTACCTGGGGTGAATCTACCGGCAATTGGGGTAGCACCAGTGTGAGCGGCGAACTTCAAGACGGCTCTTTGACCGAAAGTTCTGGACGAGCAGACAGCGACATCAGATGGGTTTGGGATGGCAGCGATGATTCTGGCAGCCAAAACAATCTTCTCCCAGGTCTTGGAGATGTCGATGATGTTGACACCGTCTGGTCTAGTTTTGTAGACGTAAGACTTGTTGTGAACCTGAATGGTTAGTAAAAGTTTTGCTTGGGGGGACGGTATTGGCCGTATAGGTGTTGATTATTGGGGGATGTCGTCAATAACGGCCGAAGTGGAAGGAACGAAGATAACATACTTGAACGTTCTTGGAACCCAAGTGGACGTTGGCGGCCAACAACAACTTGGCGTCTTCGGCAGTCAAAGCAAAAGATTCTGGCAAGGACATGATTTTCGTAGATACTGTCTTCAGAACTATTGGTGTGGAAAAAGGAACCGAGAAAGAAAATGAAAATTTCTCAAGGTGTGCGCAGGACAGCGGCGAGGGATGCACTGATGCGCGCTTTTGGGGTGGGTGCCTACTATTTGGCGGAGGCCCACTTCTCCGCGCGAAATCACGTGCATAGGGCTTGTACCCTAAAGCTAACCTGCCGTACGACCTGCCATTACGGAACAGAGAAACAAAGACGGGTTACGAGAGGAAGCCGAGCCTTACAATCCAAGGTCACCAAGACCAGTGCCATCTGAAATTGATGACCATATTAAGTTATACGTATGCCCGTGAGAATCTGAGACATCGGCCACGGTCTCGCGCGGCTTCAAACTTGCGCCACATCTCCGTTTTACCATGCTGCCCATAGATACGAAATCTGCGGCTTCAGTAACTTGGGCGAAAGTCTAACTGCAACCTCCGAAAAGAAAGCCTATGAATGCGCATGCGTTCTTTATAAGCAACCAGTGCGCGGGCGCAATATGTCAGCCGCAGCAAAGACGGGATCATTATCGCACTACACACAGTGATAACATAAACATCGATATTTCTCATTGACTCCTGTCCACTACCATTGGAGCAGTTACGACATTTTAGAGCGGATTCGCACAGATTTTCACTTCCCGAAACAGCCCATATCAAATACAGCGGGCTGCAATCTTGCCTCTCAATGGACAAGAAATTGAATGGCGGCAAAACCGTCAGGTACCCTGCCATCATCGATGACACAGAGGCTAACTTGGAGCACGCAGCTGAGAACTTGTTGCTGTCTGTGGTGGATGACGAGGATCATTTGAATGATGAGGCCGCCTGGCTCAGAGAGCAACGCCACAGCCACAAGTCTCTCCACTGGCTTTTCCGGCCGTCGTTTCTCATGGTGGGCGTGACCATCTTCATATTCACAATGGCCTTCTCCTCAGCAGAAAGTACAAAACAGATGATTCAATTCAAGCTAGCATGTAATAGCATCTCGGTGCTTTCCGGTGTGGACACATGTGACCCGGCGGATACACAGGTACTCGTTCTGAGTTTACAACAAGCGATCTCCATCGCTTCAGGCATCGCCACCATGGTTGCTCTGGGCACAGTGGCTCCGCTTTCAGACAAATATGGCCGCAAGCTCTTCATTTCCCTTATTATTGGGTTCCAGATCATGGGCAAGATTTTGCGGTTTCGCGTCATGTCTCACTACGACACTTTGCAGTTCGGCTCGATTGTTGCCACAGAGGCAATTGGCAATTTGCTTGGAGGCATGGTGACCATTTTGACCCTTACAAACTGCTATATCTCAGATATCTCCGAGGCTGCACAGCGGAGTTACTATTTGGGAGTCAACATGGCCTTTTTTTTCGTGGGGCTCTCCGTGGGTCCATTGGTCGGTAACGCATTGCTTTCAATTTTTGAGAGGGTCAATGTCAATCTGTTCAAAGAACCCTCAGCTACCTATGGGAGGAATATCTCAGCCAGCGAGTTCGTGCCGTTACGCTTTGAAATCCTCGCCCTCTTTTTGGTTCTTTTCTTCACTGTCGTCATTCTTCCAGAGTCGAGAAGCAGCCAAGCTCGGCGCATGTCCCGTTCGCTTTCACACTCACTGCTGCGTGCATCCTTGCAAAGCACCAAAGATCAATCGACGTGGTCATTTTTATCCGAAAAATTGAACTTCGTCCGTCCCCTTCGCTTGATTTTTTACCCCAAAGATAGCGTGCATAGTCTGAGACATGCCAACATCAAACAAAACCGCAGAGCAGTTTTCCTTCTAATTATGATGGACTGTCTACTCACAAGCATTGCCGTACCCGTTGGTGAAATTTATGTTCTCTACGGAATTTATCGTTTCGGATGGACCGCCCACAACATCGGCTACCTTATGACAGTGTCGTGCGCTTCGAGAGCTTTCATTTTGATAGTGCTAGCGCCAATGATCAATCTACAACTCTTGCAGAAATTCTTTGGCTTCCAAGTGAACAAGAAACGCTTTGACCGAGTCGACTTCTGGAGTATCATGATGGCATACCTGTTCGAAATCGCGGGCTTGGTCTGCGTCTGTCTTGCGCCTACCGGTGCGATCTTTACGGCTTGTTTGGTCCTCACATCAATGGGATCTATCGCCTCACCCACCATCAGCTCGTCGGTGATCAAATTCTTCCCTGAATCCAAGATTGGCGAGGTGTTTGGAAGCTTGGCTTTGCTCAAGAACATTTTGACTTTGGTATCGCCCTTTCTTCTCTTGGCGGTCTACAAAGAGTCCATCTCGAGATGGCACTTTCCTCAGGCCTCGTTCGCTGTTTTGATTTCTGTTTTTGCAATCATGACGGTGATGGCGGTGTGCGTGATCAATATCCTCGAGCGTGCCGAAGAGGACGACACAAACTAATTTCTTCAATTCTTTCCTATTAAGAAAACATAGTTGTTAGGAGTATTCAGCGGTCGAATTCGACTGCTTCATTTGTCCCCTTCAAATTTAAGCATTGTACGTATCACTTCCGGTGAAGAGCGCCTCTTGCCAACTTTCACGCGCACCGCGCACATTCAGATCGCATCTACACTCCTGTCACACCACATGGGCGTTGCAGACCGGCTAATTCACTATTCCTCCAGCCCAATCCCAATTGATTTTCACATATTCGACTTGAAACTGGCCTCCACAAAAACCAGGCTTTGCATTTTTTTGGCGTCTCTGGTCTGCTTTGTCTACTTCACCGCGTTGGTTATCGACCTGTTCGTTTTGAAGAGATACCTGCTTCCACAAATCCAGAAACCCCCGCTTCCCAAGACGCACTCTCTTGTTTTCGGCATCTCCGGCACCGAGAGCGAAGAAGAGAATTCGGCCATCTTAGATCTGGACAAGGAGACTCTGCCTTTTATTATCCGCCGCAAGGGACTTCTGTCGCCGACACCCGAAAACGACGAACACTTGTCATTCGACAGACGCCTGTTTTACCAAAATCTCAACAACAGCTCCCAGTACTTGAGACGGGATAGCTTCGTCAATTGATGCTTTACTACGTCTACACTCCTGCAGATGTGCCCAAGAGGTGTCAGCGCCAGGTCGCCCAAAAGTGCCCTGTTCTAGGCTATCACATGGGTAATAGCTATGTGATTGTGGACGTGCTTCTAAGCTCCTACAACTTGCTCTCTGAGGGTGTGGATGCACAACTAAGAGTCATTGGCCATATCTATCTATGTGAACCCGAGAGGCTGAGCCCAATGGAAACTGATGAACTCCACTTTCGCTTGGACAAGCGCTCTCAGAAATTGTATCTTGATGAAACAATGCACCCGCATGACGAGTTCAGCATCGTGTCTTACTCTCCCCCAAACTTGCGGAACCTAGAGTACTTCACTGTGAAGCCGATACTTCTCCAAAGTACCGGCAAGGACCTTCAAGACCGTTCGCTAATTGAGAAAATGGACCAGAGTCACAGAGCTCAAAAAGAGCGCTTGCAGAGTGAACTATCTACCCACAGCGAAGCAGTCATGGATAAGATCAACCAATGCCAGAGAGTTCGTGGCCAATTAAAAGCGAAGAAGAGCAAGAAACATGACCAAAAGTTACCGCTGGCTCCCCGAAGATTCTGGAACTTTATGGTGGATGCACACTACAGTGTATATATTGTCACCGCCCCGATCAACATCCTGATATTAGCTGCATACATCGTTCAAGGCCTCAACAGCGACAAATATGGCTTTGTTCCCGTCAAAAACTCTACGTGGTGCAGACAACTCGACCTAAGGTTGAGGCAAGTGAATTACCTTCCTGTTCAGTTTATGTGCTACTACAAAACGGGGATGATTTCCGTGGATCTCCAGAAGCGATTAGGCATTCCTCCCGCCAACAGAAGATTGAATATCAGTAACTCGAATTATATCAATCTTTACAACTCAGCTTGGTTGATCTTTAATGACGTACTTCTCGGAAGGGTTTGTTACTACCTCTTGGTGAGGGAAAGAGCATTTGTGTTCAACTTGATCAACAACATTGTTCTAAAATCGCTTTTATTCGCCAACCTCGAGAATCTCATTACTTGGGTGGGGTTGCATCATCCTGCAGGATTCAAGCTCAACAATGATTTGGGCAGCTTTATGGAGTCCATCTTCATATGGACATCACAAGCCTGGACCGTTTGCTTCGATTACTTTTTGAAGCTCTTTGAACTGAACTCATTGTTATGCACCGCCTTTGCGTTTTGGTTCCGTGTATCCTGTTCATGTGGCTTTTCGTTCCTTATCGCTAGCCTCATTGATTATTTGAAATTGGTCAACCTCCACATTTATTTTTTTAACATTGCCACCACAAAAATCTACAATCGGCAAGTGGAGATGTTGAAGTCTCTTGTCCAGTTGTTCAGAGGCAAAAAGTATAATGTCTTGAGACACCGTGTTGACTTGATCGAGGAGTCACGTTTTCGAATCGACCAATTGTTGTTGGGAACGTTCTGCTTCATGGTTTTGCTTTACCTTTTACCCACGACATTTGCATTTTACATTCTTTTCTTTCTTGCAAGGATTACAATTCTCACCCTATTGAAGCTAGGGGACAAGGTAATTCTCTCGTTCAACCTTTATCCATTGTTTGTTGTGTTGCTAAAACTCAAGAACTCACGACGGCTTCAAGGTGGTGTTCAGTTTCAATACTGTGGTAGAGTTGCAAAGTCTGACTGGTACATTATGGAGAACAAGGCCCTCACATTTGATGAAATATACGGAAACTTCTACAAAGTGTTTCGCCAAGAAGGCCAATACGTCCGACTTTTCATGAACTTGCTAGAGGGAAAAGAACTAGAACTACGAGATACCACGTCCATGAAAAAGAACTATCTCATGCTTCCGAGAAACTATAAATCTACCGGTCGGGTTTATTTTGAGATGCACCCTAATTCTAATGTGACTTGGCCGGAGGAAACAAGTGAGTGAATCATACATTCATTCAATTGATTGTGAAACTAACATGCCGAGAATTAAACGAGCCACTTTGCTAGCAACTAAACTAATGGCAATATTCATAAGTATTAAGAGTCTTTCTGTGGCCATTAGGCGATACCTGTCCTGTGAGGACGCTCAGTCACCCTTATCATTCAAGACCTGCTTCACCGGCTCAGTCTCATTGATATAAAGCTTGTGCTCCTGAATGTATCTTATGACAGAGTTGGGCAATAAATATTGCACGGACATGCCTCTTCGAATGAACAAACGGATCTTGGTAGATGAAATGTCATTGTAAATTAGTTGTTTGATGACGAGAACATTCCGACGGTGTTCGTACATGATGTCGTGGCTTAGCAAGAAGCTCCGCACATCAGCACCGGTACGCTCCACAATGAGACAACCGTATTTTCCTAAAATGTGATGGACGTCTTGGTCGGCCCAGACATCAGGTTCGCCCATCGATTCTATCAAGTCACCGCCAGCCAAAAGCATGATCTTGACACCACGCCTCTCGCCAGATTGAGTGAGAATTCCGCCTCGTTTCACGTTTATCTCTTCGTTGAAATGGTCCAAAACAAGGGCTGTCCGGGTGTATTTCTCCTGCAACAGCTCCCAGGAGTCGACCATGAGCCAAGACGACGTTCTTTCACATGCCAATTCACACATGCGGACACGGTGATGCGAGGGCGCCAAGCCCTGCTTCTTATAGTTGTCAGATACAGGCGAGTAGTAGCCACCAATGACCTCGAAGCGGGTTTGCTCACTGATAGTATCTAGGGCCATTTCGAACATCCGAAGATGCAAGTACGTAATGGGAGAAAAAGAGCCGCATGCCACCACTACCAATGGATGGTTGGACTCGTCCATGAGCTTTGTGGCCAACCGATGAGTAGGGAATTGATAGTCCTTCAAGTCTTGCGCTTGTCTTTGGATTCCATGAGGCATCTCCTCTAAGTCAGCAATTTGCGTCAGCCGCACCTTAATTGTTGGAGGGAGAATTGTTTTGGGCATTTGGGTCACGGAAACGGTGTCGTCCTCATCACTCAGCGAGTTGGTGAGTTCGGTATGCTTGCGGGGGATCTTGGAATGGTACGCGTGTTCATTCTTTTCGGGCTTGCTGGAATAAGACATGGATGGATGGGGAGTGGGAGCATCAACGGTTTCTCCTAAGTCGGCTAAAACAAGCGGCTGAATAGGGATATTGACGGGGATTTTGGAGGAGTGCGCCGGCGGCTGGAAATCTTGATTTTTGGAGGGGGGCGTAAAGTTAGGGTCGTTGGTGGGATCCATGGCGATTGTGGATTTTGCAATGTGCAGGCAGATTCCCCTGGAGCTATTCGGTATTTATAAAACGTGGAGCCTGGGTGGGGTACAAGATGTTGTCCTAACTCCGAGAAGAATCTGGAGCTGCGTGTGAAGTTATTTTCTCGCACTCAGGATCAGGGTGTAGTGGTGCTTTCTGCAGGTATTGCTGAGTCACCATGCGTCGAGGAGATAAGGTTCCTGCACAGAGAACTGTCACCCTCTATAGAATCTTGGCTAACTTTGAGCCTTTGGCCCGGCGCTCTTGGTGTTGACTTCTGCAACTGGGTTTCTGAAACAACCCATGGTGGTGAATACGCATTGTTGAGACTTAGACGGGGTCGAAAAAATATCGTCACAGACAGGATTCGAACCTGCGCACGCAATGCGCAACACCTAGACTGCTAAGTAGCAGGGTGTCGCCTTAACCACTCGGCCACTGTGACTTCTGAAAAATGTTCAAAAAAATACTGATAGGACACGCCGAGCAAAGGTTTAATCTAATAAACTTCAGTGAAGATATTAGCCTTTGCAAAAAGTGTAGAATTAGCAAAGGACGCTGCTCTGGTACCCCGATTTCTTCGCGCTGTACCGGTGAATTAGATTAAGTCCTGTACAAGCAAACCTCGAATCATTTTGCAAGCTCATGTGACTAGTTCAAGTATTTATGTTTGCAGGAAACTTGAAGCAGAAAGTGTATAAAGGGAAAGTGTCAACTGATGAAACATGTAGCTGGTTGTAAGCGCTAGGTTGTACGTCGTACATTTTCCAATTGAAAACGAGGCCTGTGTGGCGTAATGGTTAGCGCATTTGACTTCTAATCAAAAGATTCCGGGTTCGAGTCCCGGCATGGGTTCTTTTTACCACCCTGTTTCCCTGCAGCCTCAGGGAATTGCAATTTTTGTTTGGTATTGAGAAGTTTGCCCACCGCTTTCCGGACTCGTCGTAGTCGAAATCCCGAGGAAGTGTTTTTCTCGTGCGCCTTATCTCGGAGCTGAGCATGCGGAGAAGTCACAGCCTTGGAGTATGACCCCCGCGAAAAACAGTGACATCCCCTGCTTTCGGAAATTTTACCGTCTTGGTAGCAAAACCAAAAGCCACACATGTGCAATGACTCAACCGAGAAACCCCAAAATCATTTGCACAGCCAAGTGGCTGTTACAGCCTCGGAGCGAGCTCGGACTTGAGTCATCCACAGTCGCGCGCAAGATAATCCGCGAGGGGACAGGTGTCGGGTCAACGGAAGACGTGCATACAAGGCCGCGTCCCCGCTACCACTGCGTGCCCGATAATTTCCGTTCCCACGTACTAATCTAGTTCCCCGCTTATGGAGGTTGAGGCCGGTAGCCAAGGCAAAGGATCGCAGCAAAGACGCGTGCCCAGAAGCACAGACGCTGAAACGGGCACCTGACTGGCCGTTTGCGTTACGGGGCAGTCTCTTCCGAGGAGAATCCCGCTGTTTTTGGCACCCGGGAACACCCGAGAAAACCGCCAGTCGGATTAATGTTGGCGCAGGGCACCTGCACATAGCGCGGCTTCGCAGCAAAAGTCATCCGAGGGGAGCTTTTCGCAGGCATCCCAGCGCCTGAGGTCGCGCTCGGAGTACCTTCTGGTGACTGCCGATCGGCAATTCCTGCACGCAGGCTCATCTGGCCAGTGGTACCCCAGACGCATGTTCTTGTTTCGGGCATGGTGCAAACGACATCGGAGGAACTCCGTATAAAGGCTTACGCTCCTCCGAGGTCCGCTTTTTTGGACCACTTTTTATAAACCCTCGCCACCCCAAAACTTGCAACCATTCCCCAACACTTCATATATCCATATCCCAAGCCCGCCACGCAAACCACCGCCGGTCTATTTATTTCCTCCCCATCTTACGCATCCATCATGTTGACCAGCGACCTTCTCTCCTACTCCATCATGCTGAACGGCGACAAAGCCGTCAGCCACTTCAACCCACACTACGCCAGCTTCACTGTGGCCAAACACGATCACACCCCCTTGCCGCCCATCACCAGTTTCAACTTGACGGAAACCAACTTGCTCCTGCTCAGCACACATCTGCAGAAGCCTCTAGAAAGCAAGACTCCGTCTCTCACGTCGCTGTCGCTGATGCTGGAACTGCCTCTTTCGTCTCCACGTCTGTACACACAGGACTTGTACTCAGACCAGTCGCCCCTATCCACCCAGAAAAAACGCAGGCAAAGATTGGGCCCCTCGTGCGATAAGTGCCGGTCTCGGAAGGTCAAGTGCAATGCAGAGGTGATTTTGTTGAGCCGCAACTTCGAAAGGTCCGGCGCAGAGTCATCCACCGATATCATAGATGAGTATCTCGAGTTGTCGGCGGAACAAAAGGGACAGCTCTTCGCCGGCGCCTCGGTGCAGCTTCCGCTGAAGTGGGTGTTGGTGCTTTCCAACCAGAAGCTCATCAAGTTCAAGCCATGTATGTCGTGTGCAGGCAAGGAGCTCATGTGTATGTTTTCCAAGGGCTTCACCAAAGAGGACATCCTTCAGAGCAAGCGAGGCGTCGTGCCCGGCACCATGCTGCCCGGTGACGCCAGAAGCGCTTCTCCACACAAGGTCCGGAAGGCGGATGCGCCGGGTGCAGGAGCCGCTTCCAGCAAAGGCGGTTTGAGGAAGAGCCTGTGCGCGGCTTGCCGCAAGCGCAAGGTCAAGTGCGTGATGGACCGCGCGGACAAATGTGTGGGGTGTACGAAGAAAGACATCTCATGCACTTTTTTCGACTGCTAGTAGTCGAGCCACTTCATTTCATCGGGTCATTTAGGAAGGTAATACATTAATCTGTTGTCACAGCGCATTGGACGGCGTAGGTGGACTCGGAAGAAACTGCGTAGATGGCAGGTCGAGAACATGTATCCGAGTCCACGTCGTGCTGCACTGCAAATGCACATGCAACGGCTGACCGTTATCCGGCCTATCCGGCCTATCCTCCATATCGGGCCCGTACGATGTACGATGCAGGCACGATCGTAACCGTGTTCTGCAGTCTGGTCAGGCACTCAGATCGCGCAGTGGCAGCGCCATACGAAATCGGTCATTTGGTAAACACACATATACGCAGGTGTCAGTACCATCTCTGCGAAATCGCACCCTTACTCCTCATAGCCGCACATTAACTACGCAACTCGGAGTACTTAAGCCTGACACCCCACCACCTCGGGACTCTACCTCGCCATTTTCCTGCCATACTTCTCCTGACGGTTTTCACCCACTACGCGCCCGCAGGCTTGTCCCCAGCCTATATTCTGTTTTCAGCTGGCGCCTTCCATTGAACGAGTGCCCTAAACCCTGCCGCCTGGGCATCCCTCCACGTCGACTTCATGGATGAGAGTTTCACGTCGGTGCTAAATACACCGATGAAAAAGATCAAGGAGCTCAGCCTAGAAAGCCCGCCCCTGGCCCGCCCTGTGGTGTACCCTGATCTAAGTGAAATTCCCACGCCGCGTGCCATCAACGACAGCATGATTGACAAGGGCTACTCCCAGACATTGAGCACGGCTGTATTGAGGGAGCTAGACACGCGTGCTAACGAGATATCAACCCAGGCGTTTCTAGCTTCCAGCCACTCCCTCAGCTCTGCAAAGAAGATGCGCTTTGCTGGTAGTCACAAGCCCATGTTTCAAAAGATGGAGAGCATTTCCTACCACTACGCAGCGGCCCGAAAAAAAAAAGAGGAGCAGCAAACAAAAAAGGATGACCAGCCCAGCGCCACCAAGAAACGCCGCACCCTCAACGGGCCCGAGGAGATCTTCGGCCCGGATGGCCTGGATTCATCGCCTGTGCGCCGCCGTGAAAACCCTTCGCCAACGCCATTATACAATCGAGGCGCTCCCCTCCCGAACCTCTCTGGTGCAAACCCCTTTTCCGGGAAAGTGCCCACCCTCCAGGCCCACAGCACACATGAAATTAGCCCAGCCTTTTCTTCCTCGCCAATTCGCTCGGCGGACCCAACGTCATCTCCACTGAAGCTCTCTCGCATTTCCCCTTCCAAAGGCTCTATGAACCTTAACCAGCTTCTCCTGGACGACACCGGCTCCGAATTTGTCAAACCGAAGGGCCCGGTGAAGGTAAGACAGACATCGTTGCAAATTGCGGGGGTCAAGCCAAGTGGATCCAACCAGTCCTTGAACAAAAAGCCTTCTGCATCAAATTTGCACAAAAAGTCATCGCATACAAATCTTGCAGAACGACTGCAAAGTAGGACGTCTGTTTCCAGCTTGAGCAAAAAACCGTCTTTCTCCACTCTTGAAAAGAAGCCGTCATTTTCTACGCTAGAAAAGAAGTCTTCGCTGGCACCATCTAAGCTGCGATCTACCAGCTATAACCTACGAGCCAGCACATCCCACAACACGATGGCAAAATCTGGGAGCGAGTCTCCCATTGATTCAGCAAGTGAGAGCATGAGCTCTATATCGAGCTCACGGGCTTTTTCTTCTCGCAGCGCTACATCGGAGTCATGTGACTCATCCTATTTGCATGGGGCCAAGCCCGAATTCAAACTGAACACCACCAAGACTGTTCCCTTCTCGCTTTACAACAAGCCGACGATTTCCTCGAGCCAAAAAAGCCTCGAGCCTCAGAGCAACCTCCCTACATTCCCCAGCCATAGATCTCTCTCGCTGCAAGCAAGTCAGAGAAGTATGAATCGGTTCGAGCGTTTCAAAACTAGATTTTCCTGAGCCCCTTCAATTCCCAGTCAATATTGCGCTAGACAGTCATTTGAGATGCACTGATTCATTATTTACGAATGCCCATCAGTGTGTGCCCAGTAGCATGTAGATGGGACACCCGTGCACCGCGCCATGTGCGAGAGTTGCGAGGCCCCAGTATTAAGATTTACATCCGACAACATGGCCGTTGAAGAAACAGACTCCAAAGTAATCCTCTCCCTTCCAGGAAGCCCAGGCACCAGTGCCGAAATCTTGAAATTCGGAGCCACCGTGATCTCGTGGAAGGACAACAACGAGGAGAAATTGTGGCTTTCGGAGGCAGCAAAGTTGGACGGCACCAAGGCCGTCAGGGGCGGAATCCCCCTCGTGTTTCCAGTGTTTGGAAAGGCCAAAGACGCTTCTCATCCTACGGGGCCATTGCCCCAGCACGGATTTGCCCGGAATTCAACCTGGGAGTTTCTTGGGCAGGTATCGGAGAACCCGGTAGCGGTTCAGTTTGGATTGGGGCCCGAGAATGTGCATCCGGACTTGTACAAGTTGTGGGGCAACGGCAAGTACGACTTCACTTTGATCTTAACGGTGACTTTAAGTGAAGGGAATTTGACCACCAAGATTGAGGTGGAGAACTCCGGCAAGGACACCTTCGAATTCAACTGGTTGTTCCATACGTACTACCGTACAGACGACGTCACCGATACCTTGGCAACCAACGTGATGGACTCCGAGTGCTACGACCAGCTTTTGGCCACCACGTACCAGGAGAAATCGCCCATGCTCACGTTCCAGGAGGAGTTCGACCGCATCTACAAGAACGTAGGCGAGCATAAGGATGTGCAGCTCGTGGACAAGGGCAAGGTCCTAATGACAATCAAGAGAAGAAACTTGCCTGATGCAGTTGTGTGGAACCCCTGGATCGAGAAGTCCAAGGGCATGGGCGACTTCGAGCCCAAGAGTGGCTACTTGAACATGTTGTGTGTGGAGCCGGGTCACGTGGCCGACTACATTCTGTTGAACAAGGGCGACAAGTGGATTGCCTCGCAGTCCATGACTGTGGGGGGAGAGATTACCGTGCAGACCAACATCTACGCATGATGGCCTACATCGGCGCGAGCACAGCGTCGGAACGAGCGTGTTTACCGCCACGATTTCCGAGGACCTCGGAAATATCACTTGTCTTGAAAGAAACAACCACGTGAAATTGGGCCCTACAGCCACTTTCTTTGGCGGTTTCTCGCTGTTCGTTCATTGCTCTGACTTCCGGCATGAGCGACTGCGGAACGGCTCTAGCGGCCGCTGCGACTGACATAGCATACTGCTTTCGCAGAGATATTTTTTGCCTTTGTATTTCTTTTTCACGCCTAAATAAACCACCCCGACTTTCCATCCGCCACACAAGTCCTCCACAGCGTCTGTTTCACATGTCGTTCATCCTTAGGTCGGCGCCCGCCCAAAAAGCATACCAGCTCTTCCACTACCAGTTTCTTAGCGAAAAGGAACCGGGCCTGACGTTGGCTGATCTCGACTTTGACTTGGATGTGCAAAAGTCCTTGAACAAGCTCCGGCGCCACCAGTGGCAGACGAAGGAAATCGCACATTACGGCTTCTTACTGTCGATCATCTTCTTTGTGTTTATCATCTTTCCAGCATCCTTCTTGATCAAGGTCCCCATCCTAGCCGCCTTCGTCACTTGCTTCTTGGTTCCATTGACGTCTTCTTTCTTTCTCCATGCATTGCCCATCTTTACATGGTTGGCACTTTTTTTTTCTGCATCCAAAATCCCCTACTCCTGGAAACCCGCCATTTCCGTCAAGTTTCTTCCGGCCATGGAGACCATCATGTACGGCGATAACCTCTCCAACGTCTTGGCCGAAAGCAACAACTCGTTTCTCGACGTGCTTGCATGGTTGCCCTATGGAATCATCCACTTTGCTTCGCCGTTCGTGGTGGCGCTCTTCATCTTTCTCTTTGCTCCTCCCACGTCCTTGCGCTCCTTCGGCTTTGCTTTTGGCTACATGAATTTGACTGGGGTGTTGATCCAGCTTCTTTTTCCATCCGCTGCGCCTTGGTATAAGAACATACACGGCTTGCAACCTGCGAACTACTCCATGAATGGCTCCCCCGGAGGGTTGGGGAGAATCGATGCGTTGTTTGGCGTTGACATGTTCACTTCAACATTCGAGAACTCCCCCTTGGTATTCGGCGCTTTTCCCTCCTTGCATTCGGGATGTGCCGTCATGGATGTTTTGTTCTTATGCTGGCTCTTTCCAAGATTCACGGCGGTTTGGTGGCTATATGCGTGTCTTTTGTGGTGGAGCACCATGTATCTCACACACCACTACTTCATTGATTTGATCTTCGGTGCTTGCTTGTCGCTCTCTGTTTTCACCTACGTGAAATACACCAAGCTCCCTGTGGTTGATCCTTCGAAGTACTGCCGCTGGTCTTACAAGCAAATTGTTCTCATTGATGTTGCTGGAGCAGACCCATTGACTTCTTTCATTCCATTGCGTAACGACATGGAGGAGGGCCACGAGATGGAGTCATTCAGCCACCCACGCTTAGAACAGCAGTCTAGACAGAACTCCTACTCCTTGGGGGTTTACCCTGAAAGCACTCTGAGGTCGCTCTCGCAACTGAGTTTTGTATACGATGACACAAATGACATCCTGGAAGGTGAGACCGACGCCAGCAATCCAGAGTCGATGTTCGATGGAAAAACAACCGCCGAGGAAATCCAGGCCAGCGTGAACACCTCACATACTTCCTTGAACGAATTCGACTCACAACTCCATCCCGGCTACAAGTACTCGCTACAGGGCGCCGTGCAACGCTAATTCCAACACACCTCATGCATATCCCCAGAATGCATTGGTCACGACAAAGCAACTCTCGGGTCAGGAGGAGCAGGTATTTTAATTGACCTTACATATGAATCAAACGTACGATAAAATGAACCATTAACCTTTCCTATACAACTTTGTCGACTGATGCGACCACTCTAGTTCGGCGACCCCGCTGCTGCTCTGTCAAAAGTCGTACCCACATTTAGCTTCTTGGACATGTCGTTCTTGATAATGCTCGACCTCAAGATTCTTGGATCTCTTCTCAAAGTTCTTAGAAGTTCCTGTTGGACGGCGGAAGAAGAGTCGAATCCCATCATGAAGTGGTATCCCTGGAAGTGTCTTTCCTGGTCCTTGGAGATGATCTTGGGGAGTGGCTTTGGGCCCAAGCTTGTGATCTTCCTCACCACTCCTCTGTTGTTCAAGATCAATTTGCCCACAGTGGTGGCAATTTTAGCCGCCTCCTTGCTGACAGCAAGAGGATCCTGGATACGAGCGATGGCGAAGATCTCGTAGTACATGTTGGCGGTTCGGAGCTGGTCGCAGCGCTTGAGAAAATTTGTGTCGTGCGAAGCACATAAAACGGGAGGGTGCGCGAGGCGGATATCAGCCCCAGATCGCGTCGCGTCTCCACCCACTTTCTTTATGTCCAGCTCGAGACCCGACCTAAAGTTTTCCGACACAGCCGATGAGCGGCTGTTCTATAAGAAGTTCTCGAATCTTCCCGCAAAAGAAAACAGCTCCGTGGTCAGACTCGTGGACCACAAGGACTATTTCTCGGCGCTAGCAGAGGATGCAGAGTTGATAGCAGAGTCCATCTACAAAACACTGCTGGTGATCAAAACCTCCCACTCCGTCAAATACTTGACTATATCGCCGCAGGTGTTTTCTTCCGTGTTACGCCACTGTCTTGTTGCCAATGCCTTCAAGGTTGAGGTCTACAACAAGCAGTTTTCGCTTATCGTCAGTGCAACACCTGGCAACATCGAGGGCTTGGCCCAGGAGTATGGCGTTGACATCGAGGCCATGTTGAACGATGGCTCCGTTCCCAAGGTGGCCAGTGTCAAGTTCACTTCCACCGCATCTGCAAAGAAAGTGGGCGTGTGCTTGGTAGACTTGCTGAACAAGGTGATCCAGCTCTCGGAGTTTGATGACAACGATTTGTTTTCCAACTTGGAGTCTTTGCTCCTTCAGGTTAGTGTAAAGGAGGTCTTACTCCCCTCTTCCTACAGCCCTGGGGACCACTCTTCTCCTGACATTATCAAGCTATTCCAGGTCTTGGACCGAATCGGCGGACTAGTGATAGGCTCCATTAAGCCGTCATACTATACCACCAAGGATCTTGATCAAGACTTGTCAAAGATCATTTCCTCCGACAATATCACCAGCGATGCGGAGAACTCTCTTGAACTCATTCTTGGCTCAAAAGGTATTAGCTCCACAGACGAGACTCTTTCCCTTTCTTGTTGCTCTTCGCTTATCCATTACTTGGACTTGTTGGCGGATGACTCCGCCACGTTCTCCATTGAAAAATACCTGATCTCAAACTACATGAAAATTGATTCATCCACCATGAAAGCACTCAACATCTTCCCATCCTCACAAGTGAATCAATTGGCTGGTGTCAAAAGCAGCTCTATCTCGTCTATTTTTGAGCTTTTGAACAAGTGCAAAACTTCGGCTGGGACCAGATTGCTTTCTCAGTGGCTCAAGCAACCTCTCACGAAGTTAAGTGATATCTCAGATAGACATTCCTTGGTCGAACACTTCATGTCCGACACAAACATTCGAGTGTTCGTGTCTCAAGAATGGCTCTTGCAAGTTCCAGATGTGAAGAGAATCATGAAGAAGATAGCGATGGGAATCAAGAAGACATCGGGCGCAGAGAATAAAAAATTGGAGGATGTTGTGCGTTTGTATCAGCTCGTCAAAACCTTACCCCAGTTGAACGAAATGCTTCAAATGTCTGTGGAAGACTGCCAAGACGAGAATACAAAGTCTTTGATCAAATCTTCCTGGATAGATCCCATATCCAAGAACCTCCAGCCTTTGCTAAAGTTCCAGGAGCTTGTGGAGACTACAATTGATCTTCTGCCTTTGGAATTGGTTTCTGCCAGTGCTGCATTGCACACTGACTTCAACATTAAACCAGAGTTTGACGAATCTCTTATCACCATTAACGAGAATTTGGAGGCCACTTCGAAGAAGATAAAAAAAATTCACCAAGAAGTTGCAGACGACTTGAACATCGATATCGAAAAGAAATTGAAGCTTGAGCTACACCAGATCCATGGCTGGTGTTTCAGAGTCACCAGAATTGACTCCAATATCTTGAGAAACACAGGCGACAGGTACATCGAGTTGCAAACAGTTAAATCCGGTGTTTTTTTCACTACAAAAACCTTGCGCTCGCTTTCTCAAGATTACTCCGATTATTCTGCAGAGTACAATAGCAAGCAGAAGGAATTGATCAAAGAAATCTTGTCTATTTCGCTCACCTATCAAACCGTATTCTTACGGTTATCGTTGGCCCTTAGCAGCTTAGACGTGATATCGTCCTTCGCCAATGTTGCGATCTTTGCACCCGTGCCGTTTGTCAGACCTAAACTTCACGACTTGGCCGAATCGGTCGACTCCCAGGAATTCGAGCGCCGGCGTTTGAACCTTCCCAACGCTCGTCATCCAATTTTAGAAGTTCAGGAAGACATCAATTTTATTGCAAATGACGTCAAGCTTGCAAACGAGGCAGGCAGCATATTTGCAATAATCACCGGTCCAAACATGGGTGGTAAGTCAACCTATATCAGGCAGGTTGGTGTGATTGCCCTTATGAACCAAATCGGAAGCTTTGTTCCAGTGCTGGGAGAAGAACAGGCTCCAGAACTCCCAATTTTCGACTCGATCCTCTCGCGTGTCGGTGCTGGAGATTCTCAATTGAAGGGTTTGTCCACGTTTATGATAGAGATGCTTGAAACTTCCTCAATCTTGGCATCCGCTACTCATAACTCGCTCATCATCATTGACGAACTTGGAAGAGGAACTAGCACTTATGATGGCTTTGGTCTTGCTTGGTCTATAAGTGAGCACTTGATTACTCAAAAGCGTTGCTTCACATTGTTCGCCACACACTTCCACGAGCTCACGAAGTTGTCAGATAAATACAAGGGCAAAGTGGCAAACTTGAATGTGATTGCACATATTGAAAAGACAGAGGATGACGCAGAAAAAGAGGATGACATCACTCTTATGTACCGCGTGGAGCCAGGCATCTCCGACAAGTCTTTCGGAATCCATGTTGCGGAACTCGTGAAATTCCCCACCAAAATTATCAACATGGCCAAGAGAAAGGCCTCGGAGTTGCAAAGTTTGAACTCCACATCGGAGGATGATCCTTATGTCAGCAGCAAGAGAAGCAAATGTACGGGAGCGGAAATCGAAACAGGCAAGAACGCTTTGAAATCCATTCTTCGTGAGTGGAAGGCGAAGTGTGTTGACGGAGCAAATCAGTGCAATGTTCTGTCGGAACAGGCTGCCCAGATTCTAAGAGATGTCGTTGATCTGCAGCCAGGCAGCGTGCGGGAAGACAAGTTTGTGCAAGAGATTATGTCCTCCTTGTGAAATCTAGCAATACAGCAGTGAGACTGGGTTTTGGCTATTCGAATGTCCTATTGATTTTTCTTTGTCTTTGACCTGAAGTCTTGTAAACCCTTTGCGTCCTTCAACACCACCACAGGCAACGCATAGTGCCATTCGAGCTGATAGAATGCTTGGGTTCCCAGCAACCAGCATCTCATGTACTGTAGATAAATCAAGTAGAAATAAACGCCCGTTCCGGTAAACAAATGCCACCAGCCATGGCCCTCGAGCACAAACCCGTAAGGCATACCCCATGAGCGTCTGGTGGACCTGGCGTAGTCACAGAAGTGGATGTCCATGTTCCACAAGAAGTAGCCAAACAAGAAAATCAGAATTCCAAAAGCCATGATCCAATTCATTTGCCTCAAGGATTTGGCATCCCTCACATGGCGTCTGGTCAAGTACACGGAGCGGAAAATGATGGCTGCGTTCAAAATGGCATACCCAGCCTGGTGGATTGTGGGATCTTTGTAAGATAAGTAGATCCACGTCAAGATGTTTGCGGCGGAGAATATGGAGAAACCCACGGCCAAAGAGCCCTCGGAGCCTTTGAATTCGGAAAACACACTCCAGAAAGGAATGCAAGTGGCATAGATCATGGGCAACTCATCCAAGAGCTGGAACTCATAGCGAAGTGTCATGTGGAAGAGCCAAGAGCCAATGCCCACAAGCAAGAAGCCGCAAGCGGAGAGAATGAATCTAAGCTCGAGTTTGTTCTTGTGTCCGGAGTAAATGGCGTAGGATGCCAAAGCAATGAAGGCCAAATTGGTGACGGTATTAAGGGACTCGGCCACATATTGGGAAACCACGTAGTTTTCTTCACACCAGTCGATTGTGGAGGTGGGTTTCCCCCAGAATCCGTCCGTCTGTTCGGGCGGGTATGGAATGGCAAAGGGAAGCATTAGACGATAGGGGATGTGAAACAAGAGTTGCTAGGTGGTATATACTTGGTGCGCACGTGAAGCGGCAAGTGCGGTAGCTTATCGCCTTCGCGCGCAGGCAAGCTACTTGGCATCGGTCCACTCCAACCAGCACTCGTCGTAGAATGGCCGCGTGGTGTAGGTGTCGTACATGACCATCATGGACTCGTCGGCTTCGGAAGTCACGTGGTGCTTGCCCATCCTCACCGGGCGCAGCCTCTCTGCGGGCGTGATGCTACACCAGTCGGCACAGATGTTCAGCTCGTACCGCCAGTAGAGATTGGTCAAGGCAAGTTTCATTTCAATCACCGCCAAATTCATACCCAAGCACATGCGGACGCCTTTACCGAATGGCATCATGTACTTGTGCATGTTTTTGAGCCGCAACCTGTATGCGGCTTCGGGCTCTCCGGGGCTCTGCATCCAGCGCTCGGGCCTCCACACTTCTGGCTCGGGGAAAACTGGCTCGACTCGATGCATCAGGTATGGCTGCATGGAGATCTCTGTTCCAACAGGCAAAATGACTTTTTTATTGCCCACGGTCACTGCATAGTCGACGTGGGTAACCCGCGGCTCGTAGCCGGGAATGGATGTGTGCACTCGAGAGTTTTCGTGCATCAAGGCTTCCAAGAAAGGAAGCTTGTCAACGAGCTCGAAGTCGTCGATGTTGTTTCCAAGCGCTCCGGGCGCTCCAAAAGTGGCTCGAAGCTCCTTGCGGAGTTTCTCCTGGATATGCTTGTTGCAGGGTCTTGAGAGCTCATAGCACATGTAGCTGAGCTGGATAGCCGTGGTTTCATGCCCGGCAAAGATGTTGTCAGTGAGAAAAGAATAGGCATATTCGCCGCGGTACCCGTTCTTTTTGAACGTCTCTAACGTGGAGAGATTCTGGCGCTCGTCGGTTTTGGGCACGTTTTCCTCTGCGTGCTTGTAGAGATTCAACTGCCAATCTTCGATTGTTTTGGCCGCCTGCCGAATCAAGGGGCCCGCGGCCCAGTCCCACCATTTTGGCATTCGGGTGGTCCAGAACACCATGCCTGCCACCATGCGATGGGAAACCAAGATGCTTCTGTTTTCGGGCTCTTTCAAGAGCCTGGTGCCGTTTTGGACCCCCAATTCAAAAGCTGACACCACGTCCATGGCCAATGCTCCAAACAACGAGTACACATCAATGCCGATGCCAGTGGATTTCAAGTGAGGCTGGAACCAGCTGGACGAGCCCACAATATGGCCTTTTCCGTGCTCGTTCATCTCCAGCCTGGCATTTATCCAGTCGGGGCGTTGGCCCGAAACAGAGCTGAGGTGCACCTGCTCCACGAGCTGTCCGACCTTCTCGGCGATGCTGTTTCTGGACGTGTTGCATGGGTTGAACACTGCAGACTTCAGGTACAAGCTCTGCGCTATTTTCTTGTATTTCAAGTGGCGGTCGTTTTCAAGCAGCGCAAACATGTTGTCCTTGAAGCCGTGGTTGCGGAAGTTCTCGTAAAATTTGGACTTGGGCATGTTCTTGACGTAGATATCGTTGATGTACTTGGGGTCGCCATTGCAGCTGACGGCCGTGGGCGAGACAATAACGACCTCGCCATATTTCTGATGCAAACGATGTACTTTCATAGTGAATTGGGCTTGTTGCTGGTCGTAGAGAGCCACCAAATGTGTGACTCGGTTGATGTATGGGCCCGGGATGTCCTTCAACGGCGACACATAATATGGGTAGATGAAGAGCTTGTAGAAGGCGGTGGTGCAAAGCACCAAAACAAGGGCTATCTTGGGATGTTCTTGGACCTGGCTGTATGCCTGGGTTAAGACATGGCTCAACATTAATTGTCAGCGACGGGGAGCATGGCTGATTATATAGCGCGATGCGATAAGAATTCCGCGCGGCGCGGAATTGAGCGTCCCCGATTCGTGTGTACTGCAGACAACCGAATTTCTCCCATCCGCGGCGTTGCATCCCGGGGAGAAACGACCGCCCATAAGAAATGAAGCAAGCAAACCATGATACTTTCGGCGGTGTATAATGTCCATGGAGATGATAACGTCTAGGATAACGTCTATAATACTATGTGGATGGTCGAGTCCCGTTCTGGCCGCGACCGTCTAGGCCGCAGTGTTCCTCAAGTACTCACCGAAACGGGAGGTTTCGTGAATGCCGCATTCAGTTTTGGCCTGGCCCTTCCATCTGCCAGATCTCTCGTCCTCGCCCTCGGCAACCGGCACCGTGGAGTGCCAATCGCCAATGGATTTGTAGCCCAAATCTAGCAAGTCATTGTATGGCACATTGTTTTTTTGGATGTATTCCTGTACCATGGCAAAGTCCCAGTTCCACAACGGGTTGATCTTGACGATTCCACTGGACGCCTCAACCTCGATCACGGGTAACACGGCCCTGGCTCCACCCTGCGATTTTCTTCTTCCAGTAAGAACTGCCTCCACGCCTAGCTCCTTGTATGCTCTTTGGGCAGGCTCGACTTTCACGAGGAAATCGTAGAGCGAGTCATCTTTTTCCCACAAGTTGTCGCCGTGCTTGCGAACAAAGTCCTCTTCAGTTTCGGCACCGCTGGGCTTGTAGATATGGAGTTTGGGGCTGTATTTTGCCTTGACCTTGTCAACCAAGTCGTATGTCTGGGGGAAATGGTATAATGTGTCGATGAAAATGAGGTCCACGGGTTTTGTCTTGGAGATCATGTCCAAGATGACCAATCCGGTGAGGCCGAAAGCGGTAGTCTGGAAGAGGTGTGGGAAAGTAGTGGCGGCCCACGTGAGGATTTCTGGAGCCGAGAGTGTTTTCAATGTCTCATTGAGCTCATCGACTTCGTGCTGACTTAGCGAGATCATGGTTGTTGCCTCTGAAATAGTGCTGCTGCTCTATATATGAAGAGCGCGCCACGTGACATTGCGTGTCAACGCTCGCCTGCTGACCTTGTATTTGTCAGACGGCTCTCGAGCTCCCACACTGAGCCCACGAATCATGCCGGGCGCTGACAATGAATTAAGGCATGATGCAATGTGCACGAGGTTTGGCGGTTGAGAAATTGAATTCTCGACCAGCTTCGGCACAACTATTGTTACCCCTTCAATGTCAGTGTGCATCAGTAGTGCCTGAAACAGCTTCACACGGTATGTGAAATTCCCAAGTTAAGCGGTAAAAGTCCAGTGACCAATTGCTGGGCTCGGGGAAGTATTCCGGTGTATGACAGAAATTTGTATTGTGTGATTGGGGGTGAGAAAGGGCTATTTATACCCGAAGCCTGGAGATCACAGCTGCCACTGTGAAACTCCAATTGTGAACCAGGGATAGCGGGGAAGACGCAGTCCGGTATAGGGTTCTAACACTAACTAATGGTGTGTAGAGAGCGAGATTAAACCTTCCTTCTCGGGGGTTTACATAAGTCGTTTGTCGTATCACTTCCAAATCCCAAAGCAGAAGAAAGTGTTTCTATTCTATCAATCACCTAGTGGATCTCTTTCTGTGGGGAGTTTCAAAAACTATAAAGTCCAGCTACCCTGCAAGATTTGGCAGAAGCAAAGGGGCCACATGTGCGGCACTCCACTCGTAAAAGGAGATTGCAAGACATAAACCGGTGCCCAATTACGAGGTGGTGCGTCAAATTTACAGCTGACACCGGGGGACTTGACCGAGATCCGCGGATCTCTATAAAAGCCCGGGCTCGCTGGCCAACAATTTGATATCGATTATTGATAAGATCCACACTGACTTAGCACCCAAATTCATTTACTCCCCAGAAATGCCAACCTCAACCAGTCACGAGAACAAGACGGACTCGCACCCGCTGTTTGCAGTGGTACAGCAGTTTAAAGAAAACCTACTACTCATAGAACTCCTGTGCGAGCTGTACTTGCAATCGAAGAAGGCAGAACGGCAAGACGAGGAGGGTCGTTCTGCTTCCAACAGCTAGACTGGGGAGATCCAAAATGTATGGAAGTTTTCGCAAGAATGTGTCAGGGAGGGAGCGTGGAGTGCATGGGGCGATAGCGAGAACGATCTCCGCGAAACTACTTCAAATACCATACCATGACCCACGATCAATCTGGATCGCTCGAGGGAGTGATGCGTTCTTTGAATCTAGACCTTGAAGACGTTCCCCAGGACTTCGGCTCAATGTCTTACCCTCAGCTAGCGGAAGCCAAAACGAAGATCGAGGACTCCCTAAATGCACTTTTCTCCCTACTTCAAGACGTGTATAAATTCGACATGGAGCTGCCTTTGACGCGAGACGGATACCCCCGTAACGACATCGACGTGGTCAGTATTCGACTTGTCCGGACAAAGATCATCCGCTTGCGCAATGACCACCTGAAGGTGATGAGTTATCTTAGCTCGATACTTTCACTGCAGCTCCAGGGAAATACAGAAGTCACACAAAATGACAGCAGGTCTTATGACACGCCGGTTGTTCCAGCCCCGGAACGCTACGCTCGTGTTCCCTTTGCATCGGTCCGAACAGTGGCTCCTCGCAGTCCCGCTGAGCTGGCGGGCATGCAGGTTGGCGACCGGCTTACAATCTTTGATGGCAACATTAATGCTACAAACCACCAAAAGCTCTCGGAAATTGCGGCCCGAGTGCAGGCCAAGGAGGGAAAGCACATCGAGGTGGTCGTGCTTCGAGACACAACAGTTCTCACACTCGACTTGGTGCCTAGGTCCTGGGAGGGACGTGGCCTTCTCGGCTGCCATGTGGTACCGCTTTGAGTCCCGATGAAGGGATTTCTGGGGCCTAGTTTGGTCTGGGAGAGGTTTTTGAGTTCTGGAAATACTCCAGTAACCCATGCTACACATTTGTTAAATGAGATTATGAATATACGGTCAACCACCATGCAACGTGGAAGTGAAAGTAAAGGTGTCGCCCAGCTCGGCCACGTAGTCTTCCATTCCCTCGAGCTCCCAGTCGGTATCGTTGATGAGCACGAGAATCCCGGCCCGAACTGTCCCTTCCTCGATGAAAACGGGTATGTCCTTGGGGTCTGCGATGACTTTCAGGCAAACCTGCGTGATAATATCTTTCATGGTGACAGAGCCCTCTTCGCCATCAACAGTAATTTTGTGTTCCCTAACACCATTGGAAATGACGTCGAGGCCGCCGAGAAATTCGACTTTGACCTTAAACATGTAGTAGTGATGGCTACACATCTCAGCGAGCACGCCACATGCAGGCGCCACCAAGAAGTCAGAAGTCCCAAACAAACCAAAAAAGCCACGGTCTGTTAAGCATGTGACTTCTATAGGCCCCTCCTGGAAGTGCCATTCAAAACGATCGATATTTTGGCCGGGCTAGACTACGGCGGCGCACGGATCTTCACAGAGGGCCTATGCAGTATCGCACACGTACTCAACAACTCCATAGCCACCGCTACACGCACCACTCTTCAGATATGTTCCTCCCTACAATTACGAGAGCCGTGGCATTTTTGGCCATGTTCTTGTATGTGGCTGCTTCTGCGGCCAAGAACTGGAAAAAGTCGCAGATCCTCGTTCTCTACGACCCGGAACTCACCTCCGACACGTCAGCTTTGAACGAGTATTTCCAATTGGATCCGGACTCCTACCAAATCACCTACACAGACTATTCTGACGACAAGGAGCAGATTTTTATCAACGGAGAGCCGGTATACAACCACATCGTGTACTTGCCCCTCGTCAAGCAGACGGGCGCCTCCAAGGATTTGACCAACAAACACATCTTGCTCGATTATTTCAATTCGGGAGGAAATATCCTTGCCGTCGGCTCATCTGAGCACTCGGTACCTGAAGATGTGCGTTCATTCTTGAATCAAGCAGGCATTTACCCTGCACCAAAGGGGTACTCTTTGGATAGTCACTTCGACTCCGAGATTGTTATTAGTCAGGAGAACTTGGTTTCCAAGAATATTGTGGAATCTTTGGAACTGTTCAACTACAAGGGCTCTGCCGCTATCATAACCAACAATGAGTTGCTTGTTCCAATTGTTCGTGCTCCCAAGCTCTCCTTCACCAGCAACCCCAAAGATGAGTTTTTGACGAACGACAGAACTTGGACTTTTGGCGAGCAGGGATACTTGTCCGTGGCATTTCAGGGACTCAATAATGCCCGTGGTGCTTGGGTTGGCTCGCTTGACTTGTTGTCCAGGGACTTGTTGTCGTGGGTCTTGCAAGAGAAGGGTGTGTTAAAGTTGCACTTTGCTCACCACTACAGACAAAACGAGCCCGGTCTTAACAACAGAACCTTGTACAGGATCAAGGATGATGTTTATTACACAGTGGGAATCTCAGAGTTGAATAACGGCAAGTTGGTGCCATTTATCCCCAAAACCGACGACCAGACCGTGCAAATGTCGTTCAAAATGTTGGATCCATACCAGCGTTTGAACATGACTCTCTTGGGACCTGGGTCCAGCGAGGAAAATGGCGAGGACGACTTGAGTATCTTTTACGTCGAATTTACGCTCCCTGACCACCACGGAATGTTCACTTACGAGTTGGATTACAAGAGAGAAGGGTTGAGTTTCCTCGAAGACAAGCAAATCGTGGCCGTGAGACACTTGGCCAACGATGAGTTTAAGAGATCGTGGCTCATTCCAAATGCATGGATGTACGTCACCAGTGCATCAGTGGTGGTGGCAGCATGGTTGGTTTTCGTTACGATTTTCTTGTATCTTGGTCAGCCTAAGAAATTTGTTTCGGAGGAAAAAAAAAGAGTCTAGCCTCTCTGGCTTGTCATCGGAGTATATAAGTTGATACTCAGTTAGCAGACATAGAAAAGCGCGCTCTGTAGACCGATCAAAAATACACGCGAAAGACGCAGATCCACCACCATCATGTCCACGAAACAGTTAGAGCAAGAGAAAAAAGTAAAGGAACATCAACTCCAGTACAACAAGTACCAAGAGAAGTTGACGGAATTGCTGAGCCAGCATGCCACAGTTGCGTCGCAGCTCCAGGAACACATCATTGTCGACAAGACGTTGACGGAAATTCCACCAGACCAGCGAACCGGCCGTAAGTGCTATAAAATGGTTGGCGGTGTTCTTGTGAGCAAAACTGTTGACGAAGTGATCAAGATCTTGAGCGATGAGCTGAAGGAACTCACAAAGACAAAAGACGCTTTGGATAATGAGTTGAGTAAGGTGAAGAAGGAATTGAACGATTGGATGACGAAGAACAAGGTGAAAATCGTCAGGCAATAAGATGAACTGAAGTGAAAAAGATAGACGGCAAACCAAGACCAGATGGAGATCGGCAAGAGCGAACATGATTAGATAGAATAAGAATACATGGGTGACGAAAACACATTATGATACTACCACAATTAAATACTTAACGATACACTCGGGCATCAAAACGGATGTCTAGGCCACAGAAACAGACTTGGCGTAGTCCAATCTGGCAGCGGTCTCTCTCCTCTCGTCCCGATTGATAGCCTCCCACTTAGGCTCATCCTTGAACAATCTCACGGCCGTGACGCTCTTGAGGCGGCTCAGAAGAGTGAAGCGGTGATATATTCCAGCGGGAAGAATAAGAAGATCGTTTTTCAGTAGCTTGGCCCTGATCCACTTCTCGTTGCCATCCCTGACATCGAAGTAGCCCTCGCCCTCTCGAATGTAGCGGATCTCCTCGTCCTCGTGGTAATGCTCCTTGTAGAATTGACGCATTTTGGAGTTGTAAGCGTCAATATTGCCACCAAAGGAGTCTAGGTTTAGATTAACCTCGTCCCTGTTTTTGTAGTCTCTCTCCTTAGCAAGAGCATCCAAGTCGTGTTGATTATCGATGTAGCGGTAAATCACGCCTATTTTGGAGAGCTCGTCTTCAGACACCGAAATTCCTGAATTGTGTTCGTCAGTGAAGTTTTGCTCTGTGTCCAAGCCGTCATGGTAGAAAAAGGAAACCATAGTGTGGAGGTGTGGAGAGGCGCGAGATTAGAAACTAGGATCGCGCATGTGACCCAATCAACAGCAATTATTATAATCATGACAATAATCAAGGATAGTCTATGGTTTCAAGTGGACAAAGCCTTTCGTGTCACAGCAACTCAGATACCTTTTATTTCAAATGAACATTCACAAAGTACTGAATAATCTTTGTTGTTCAACTGTGGCAATGTTTTAGCTGCGAAGCATTGATTATGATTGTAAGTGGCAATCAAACCATCCTTCGTATACGCCTTAGCCTCTTTTCATATATCCAAATATTCTCTTCCAAGCAAAAAAGTAAAGAAACGCCACGAGTCCGTAGCTGCATCAAGGTTCATCGTCTGGGGCGTTGCTGTTTTACCATGAATACACCTATACAGTACGAAATAAATACCTATACGGTACGAAATAAATACCTATACGGTACGAAATAAATACCTATACAGTACGAAATAAGTACACTATACGGTACCAAATAAATACACATTTGATACTTACGCCCCGTACAAGAAAAATTCAGATAGCAGCCTTTATTGTCTAACGCCTTGTACGACGAAGAAGCCTCTGTGTGTTACCGAAACCATGAACCATCGCTGGTATATGCTAGAAGTCCCCAGTCTTCCTTCGCATGCGAATGCGCGACATATTTTCTGCGCTCTCAACTACCGCATCAACTATTCAGCTACACCATGAACAACCGGTACCAGCAGAACATGGAGCAGCAATTGCAACTGCAAGAAAGAAAAGGCCAGCAGAGGCGAACGGTGGACCACGGCAACCCCATGGGCAGGTGGTATCTCCAAAGGTCCATTGGCCAGAACCGCCAACAAGTGGGAAACATCCGCCCTGAGCTGTCATACCTCATAGACTTGCTTCCTTCGCTAGCGTACGCAAAGGACCGCACGTCCTCTAATCCAGCGGTGCTAGATATCCAATCCAAATTCGTTCATCTCTCGCTGAACAAGGCAAGACACTCCATCAACACAGTAAAGTGGACTCCCGAAGGCCGGCGCTTAGTGGTGGCTTCTCACAGCGGCGAGTTCACCATCTGGAACGGAATGACTTTCAACTTCGAGACCATCATGCAGGCTCACGACCTGGCCATTATCTCCTTGAAGTACTCCCATAACGACGATTGGCTTCTCTCGGGCGACCAAGACGGCGTGGTCAAATACTGGCAGCCCAACTTCAACAACGTCAACATCATGACTGCCCATACCGATGCAATTCGTGACATTGCTTTCTCGCCCAACGACTCTAAATTTCTCACCTGCTCTGACGACTCGTCTGCCAAGATCTGGAACTTCAACAATGGAAAGGAGGAGCGCACATTGACCGGCCACCACTGGGACATCAAGTGTGCAGACTGGCACCCCAGCCTAGGGCTTATTGTCACCGGGTCTAAGGATAATTTGATCAAGCTCTGGGACCCGAGGTCGTCATCTGCAGTCTCCACACTTCACGGATTCAAGCACACGGTGATGAAAACAAAGTTTCAAAAAGTCGGAACAAACCGGCTCTTGGCCTCGGTCTCGCGAGACCGTTCGTGCCGTGTGTTTGACTTGAGAACGATGTCTGACTTCAAAGTGATCAGAGATCACGATACTGATTTGTCGTGTGTTGAATGGCATCCTGTACACGGCTCGTTGCTTACCACGGCGGCTTACGACGGCTCCATCAACCACTACATTTTAGATCGGCATATCCCAACTACAACTTCGGAGTCTCTGCAGCCGTCGGATGTTGAGGTGTTGCACAAAATCCCGTTCGCCCACGAAAAGGCCATCCACGCCTTGGAGTATCACCCGTTGGGCCATATCTTGTGCTCAGCTGGTAACGACAGATCGGCCCGGTTCTGGTCACGTGCTCGGCCAAACGACCCGATGGCATTCAAGGATCCGCTGTACACCGATGACAAGAATGGAGCATGGTACTATGCAGTTAACAACAATGTGAATGCTGTGTTGGAGGATCCCGCCACCCAGTCTTCTTCTACACCGGGTGCTCCGGACAACGGCCATGCACCAGGACTTAATAATTTCGACGATAGAAGAGGGTTTGTGATTCCGGGACTCGGCGGGCAATAGAATGAATAGCGGAATTGAAAAAGTGCATAATGACTACGGTGATTGTGGTATCATACTCATGCATTCTCTATATTTTAGTGGTTTCGTAGAAGCTGTGCACAGCGGCTTGGTATCTCTCACCATAGCACTTGTAGTAGTTCTGCACAAAACCAGCCACGAGCTTGCCAGCAGCATCGTGAAAAGCCTTGGATCCCGTCGAAAACAGTTTGCCGCCGTTGGATATGCTAAGATGAGCCACATCCCCGTACTCGGCCAACTCCGAGGCGGAAATTGGCTCGAACACTTTCATGTAGTGCACGGCGCGTTTCTTGAAGTCGGAAATCAGCGTGGCAATGTCCTTTTCTCTGTAATCATTATTGAATGCTTTGCTGGTGATGTTGTAGCCGACGAATTTTGAGTCCGAACAGGAAATGTCAAGCACGATGACGTTGGAGAAGGATATCTGTGACTGATGGATCTGCTGGAAGATGCTGTGCCTGCGCAGTCTGGTGGAGTTGGTGGCATCCAAAATTCCCACGTTAATTCTGTTTTCTTTAAAGTCCTCAATCATATTGTCCATGCACATTTTGGCGTACATGTCTCTCATTTGTGACGCCTTAGCGTTGCTCGGGTTGAAGAACTCCGCGTCAGTGAAACCTGCCACCATTTCGCGCCTGACATTGCCGGCATTGTAGATCAAGCAGTTGTAGTTACTCTTGTTCATGTACTCACAAAGTTGCTTGCAGATGGTGCTTTTTCCGGAAGCAGGAAGTCCCACCATGACGATCACGGTCTTGGACTGAATCTTCCGCTGGATAAGCTCGGTGACCGCCGCCAAGTTGGGTACAAACGGCCCACTTGGTGCTTCGACTGGTGTACTGGAGAGTGTGCCCTTCAGATCCTGCCTCGAGAAGAGCGAATCTAGCGACGTCGTGGAGGTATTTGCGCTGAGGGGTCTTTGAGCCATAGCTGCAATGAGTGGTTGAAGTTTGTCGTTTGCGATGTAGCGGGTATAGAAAGCTGGATATGGAGCTGTGGAAGCCTTTATATGGCAAATGAGATGCAATGACTATAGCGGGCTGAAGCAAAAACGGCAGGATGGGCGTTTTAAAAAGAACGTTTGTGGTATGCGCCTGGATGGATGCGAGGGCGTCTCGCTATTTTATCATGTATGCACTTAAAAATTACGTGTGTCCTGCAGACGGGCCGGGCGGACTTCGCTCGCCATCGCGCGGGCGGAAGGATCTGGTCCAATTATCGCCAGACCCGGTACCGACGTGGAGACCTCAGTATGGATTTGCAGCCGAATTTGGGTTATGGGATATATCCAGTGCTTTTCTGTTTCGCCTGACGAAGCGCCTCTGTCGCCTTTGTATGCGGAGCATGGCCGGACGGGCGGAGCATGGGTTGAATACCAAGGTGAGGAGACGCTGTGTGCAGGCGCATGGGCCGGAGCAGCGGCAGATGATATGCTATGACTAATGATCTCTATATACAGTTTTGGTTAAAGCGTCCGCGGTGGATTCTCATCATCTTTCCACTTCTCCAATCTCTTCTTGCCGATCTCCGAGTATGCACGTAGGTTTTCGACAAGGCTTGGTTTGGACACTGACGAAGGCCTCTTCTTGTTTGCATTGGTGAGCAAGGCCGTTGCCTTCTTGAGTAAATCGAGGTACTTTGCCGCCTGAATACTCTCGGTGTTTTCTGGCTCCAACACCTGGTCAATTCTGTAGCTCCACTTGCTCTCACCAGTGCCACTCAATGGAAAAGAGTGCCTTCCCTTGCCAGTTAAGTTCTCGCCATCGTGATTCAACCATGCCCGGACATTATAACTAAGCAAAGTAGACTTCTTCAAGAGTTCGCTGTTGTAGGCATCCAAGTTTTTCTTGGTTGTTTCCAAGTTCTTGACTTTCTCTTCCCACAGAATGTCGTCTCTGAACGAAGTCTGTAACTGGGTGGAAAAGCCCTGGAGTTGGTCCACAGACTCGCCGTGGAGAGGCAACACGAAAACCCGCAAAAACGAGTCATGTGGTCCATCCATTCTTTCCCTCTTGCTTTTGGTTTCGCCTGGCGCACTGACTGGCCTTACCGCTCTCTTCATGACAAGGCGAAAAGGCATATTTTTGTATTCGGTTTTCGAAAGATCGTCAATGGCGATTTTCATGATGTCCTGCCAGATGTTCAAGGAGATTTTGAACTGAGATTCAGCCACGGCCGAAGCATGATTGTCGAAAGCTTCTATTTGTTCAGCATCCACCGAATTTTCCTTTAAATCGTCAATGGAAGCGTGCGAGTAAAAGACCTTGTCGATTTCACTGAGCGGAAGGTATTGAAATCCAAAAAAGGAGCTGATGTTGTGGTACGCAACGAAAATACCGTCCATCTGGCCGATCCTGGCCTGGAACGCATACTTGAGAAGGCCACCAGTTCGAATCAAGTCCTGGTACTCTCGCTCGAAAGACTCAGTTTTGCCGTTGAGCTTCCAGATTTGATACGACGTGGGCAGCTTCTCCAGCACATTATCATAACGAATTGCACACACCGCTCTTGTTTTGAGGTCAAAAGTGCCGTTTCCGGGCAATCTGGGGTCATAGCAATCAAGTTGGGACCGCATCAAGAAATCCCCATAAGCCAGGTAATTGTAGATATTGGCGTTTTCCGTTTGCTCAGGGACCCCTGCGTCGGCAAGATTCAGATCCAACAAATATTTTTTGAACTCTTCCTCTTCCGTGGTGAGAAGCGTCTCAAGACAGTGGCCCATGGCGGATAGTAGAATTTCCACATCGGTGGACTTGTCTGACGTCACTGAGTAAATGGTCTCGCCAGTTGAGTTGTTGACGCCTTTGGGCTCAACTATCACCGACAGCGGCAAACCCGTGGCGTTTCTGGTGAACTTAGGAAAATCAAACCGGTCCTGCGAGCGCTCGTGGGATGAGTAGTTGTTCAAAAACAAATAGAGCTGGTGAAGCGTCAGAGTCATGGACGAAGTACTGGAATAGAATGTTCGTCCATTTTTGATGGCGGCTTCGAGAAGCGTTTTGTCCTTGGAGGCACTGACAAACGCCAGGATTTTGTCGAAGTCAAAGTTGTCGTATGGTACAATTGTTTTCAAGCTGGGCGGAAAGTTGAAGATCCGAGTTCTGGGGTCCTGAAGGAAATGCACTCCGGGAGAAAAAAGAACACGATCCAACCTATGCGCTAATTTAGGCACGTCTTCATTGCGAGGCTTCTGTGCCTGGATGAATGGCTCGTCAACTTTCAACTCTATGGTTTCGAGCCTTTTGGAGTACAGCGCCCGCACCGGAACAACCTCACTATTGGGGAGTGTTTCTGGTCTATTTATGGATTTCTCGGACCGGCATCTGGGTTCTTTGGCAGAGGAGAACCTGCGGGTTTTGGACGATTTGGGACGGAGTTTTCTTTGGGGCTTTGACAATATCTTTTGGGGGGTTCCGTGGGAATGATTGCGCTCATAGTCTCGAAGCTCTGCCTTGTTCAAATTTAGTCTTGATGCCGAGCTCAAAACTTTCGAGACGCTTTGCTTTGACGATTTGAGCCGCTGCTGTTGCAATCGCGGGAAAATGAATCGATATCGAGCCAGCGCTAGAAAAATCATTCTTGTCTGAGTGTAGTGTTTTCAGTATCTCGCGCCGTGATGAGGTGCGACTCGTTGGTCCTGCAGGAAACACCCTGGGTGCTGATAAACTGTTGATCCTTTCAGTGAAATGATAGTAGAATATTTTATTGAAGAAGCGGTATTAAAGTTACAATATTCCCAGAACCTAATCAAAGACCTTCTTGTCCAACTCGCGGATGAGCGTGGCTACCGACTGTGCCTCCACCAACATACCCCGTGTAGTCAACCTTCCCACCAATGAGGAGAAGTCCACAGTGTTGAAGCGTTTATGTCTCGAAAGCGTGCGGTACGCATCGGCACAAGGAATAAAGATGCCGGGGCCGCTACCGCCAGGAGTTGTGGGAAGAGGAGTGTCTGGAAGCAGAGACAGCCTGGAAGATAAGTCTGTTGCGCTGGGAAGCCGGCTTAACGAAAAAGAGGGCCGCGTTTCTCGATTGGCGGTCTTTTCCGCCTCTTTGATGTCCTGCAGGGCGGCCTTGCTGGCCACAGTGGAGCAAAAGAGCGTAGACATTGGATCGGTTTGGCACTGGGAGCACGTTCCTGGATTGCCCGTGCATACGGCCTTGTCCTTTTCCTTATCCTCGGGAGTGGTCTTTTGCGTAGAGACACTATCCTCAGAGCCCTCAGTTCTCAACGAAGAAACGTTGCTTTGGGTCATGTTAGTGAACTCGCGGATCTCCAATGTAGGTCCTGGATGAAGTACCGGAAGCGAAGATTTTCGTATGAGACTCAATGAGTTTTGAATGGGAGGAAGCAGAGTAGGGCCAGCCTCGTGTTCATGTTCCTCTGTCATATCCACCTCTTGTTCTTTGCGAGATAAAGATTCAAGCCTGGCGGCTTCCTTCGCTGCCTCACGACAAACACAGGGCGTGTCATCGGAGCAGAAGCCGCAGTTTTCGACTGGGGAGCTCTCGTTGAAAGAGAGCTCAGGTTCCATAGCCACAGACTTCTTCAAACGATCCAAAGAAGGCATCTTTTTGGTGGTAAAATTGGTGGTGAAGTCCACCTCCAGGTCCGCCAGCTTTCTCTTTCTGCGTAGCGATACAGCAGCCACGGGCGTAAATGAGCTGTATTTCTCTTCGAGCGTCTTGGGACTTTTCAAGCCCACATCTGCACACAAGCACAGTTCCTTGAGGCAGACGCCGCAGTCAAACTCTTCTTTGACCGAAGCCGAACTGAGCGACTGTCTATGTTGCGACAGATGATTACGCGAAAAAGCTGGTGGCAGGTCAGCAGAGGGAGCTGGCAGAATTTGCTGTACAGAGTACAGCAGCAGAGCAGGCGAGCCCGTAGAGTGAGTTACGGGCAGCGACTTGGCAAAATTGAGCAAGTGATGGGCACTTTGACTGAGCTCTGACTTTTCAGGGTTGGAGAGTAGATGATTGGCCAGACTAGGTGTGGCTTGGGAGTTCGTTCTGTGCAAGGACGGGCCATTTTCCTGTTTCACATTGGGCACGGGACGCGGGGTGGAACCGGCACTGGAAGCACGGAACGAATTGAAATCCTGGCGGAGCTGGTCAATGGACTTAATGAGAAACTGGTTCTCAAATTTCAACTTGTTGATGGTGTTGACCAAACCCATCTCCTTGGCGTCTTTCTCTTTCTCCACCTCAAGCAACTTCTCCTCCAACTCCTGGACCCGAGTAGCACGGCGTTCACGAAACGCCCTCTGCGCTGCCCGGTTCTGCGCCTTCCGTTTGGACGCCGGGGTATCCACACTAGGTTTTCTTCCGGGTTTTGGACGGGGCGGGAGAACCCACTCCCGGGAAGTCACGATAGACATCCCGCCAGGTGACATGGACTCTGGCGATGAAGCCGCTCCGGTGCCAGTAGGAGAAGGCGCCAAATTTGTTCTAGGTGCTATACTAGGTCCTCTGGTGGACATGGTTTGAGTTTGAGATCAGCACTTATGGATGTGTCCCGGTAGAACTGGTGCTAGTCTGGGAGAAATGACCTTGAATTGTGTTTAGGAATGTCAACTAGAACTTCGAGCTCAGGTTGGGATGTTAGGACTCGGGTGAGGCGCAAGCAAGCCTTCTGGGGAAGAAGAAGAGTTAAGGGGTGCGGCGTGAAATGGGCGTGAAAATAAAAAAGTGCGTGAGTATGCCACTGATGTTTTAGATAAAAGTATCTTACTGGTCCGCGCGCTTGAGACGCCGAACAGGACAAGAAAAATGCGCTGTGTGCACGTCGTGCATTGGGCCATCAAGACGGCTTGCGTATGACTAAGCGCCCATATGGAATGTGGCCGCGGCGGTCTAAATGAAACGTTGTTTTGGATTCCCGGATCGCTGGCGTTGTTCTGCTTTAGTCATTTCCTGCGTCGGTATAGATTGCAGCAGGCGTTAACTATTACGTCATCACCATTCTCTGGAAATGTGATTGCTTTCGAATGTCTTGACAAGGTGGCACAGCACGCACCTGGAACGGATCTCAAAACAATGAGCGTGAGATAACGGTAAACTCTACTTCGATGGCTTTTCATTAGATATACAGGTTTATGTTCAGGAGGGGATCTATTTGGCGGATTCTTGCGCAGCTTTCTCTGCTTGCGCTTTGGCAATTCCTTCGGCAGTAGGCACACCGTCGGTCAATAACTTGTTCAAGGTCAAGGTGCCGTACTCCTCCTTCATCTTGCGCTCTTCCTCCAAGAATTTGGCTTCGTTCTCCTTCAAGTACTTTTGCAAGTTCTCATACTGCATCTGGCCAAGCTCTCTGATTTGGTCCAATGGCATCTTGGGCTGCTTGTTGACGGAGCTTTGAGGGACACCCATGGCCGATGCAAGAAAGCTGGCGGCGTTTGGTTTGTTGGCTCTGTCGAATAAGTGTTTGTTGTCAGCCATCCACTTTTGACGCAACACAGCCTCGCGCTTGGCAAACTCTTCCACAACGTCACCGCTGCTCTTCAAAGACTTGACGATTGGTCTAACGTCCTTGATAGGCTGCGTTGCCAAGTATTCCAACACCGGAATCAACTTGACCAAGGTGTCGTCGGGCTTTCCGTCCCATGGCTTCAAAATGATTGCATTGTCGGGGTTCAAAACAGCTGTGTCGTCGACAGTATCCACAGCAATGGTCTTGCCCAAGTCACGGTTCAAAAGGTTCAAGTCCTTGATCAATTTACCATCCTTGTAACGGCAAGCTTCTCTGAACAATGCATATTGGATGAAAGCTCTCAACGGATCCAACTTGGCCACGGTTCTCTCAGAATACATCTGATACTCGGATCCAAAAATCACAATCTCGTAGTATTGCGATAAGTAACCCAAAAAGTAGTCCAAACCTGGTCTCTTGGCGGTTCTCCAGCCGTTTTTGGCGTCCCACGACGAGTGGATCAAAAAGTCATCTAGAGTCAATACCAAAGTCATTGGACGACGGTAAGCCTCTGGTGGGGGTGGGGGCAACAAATTCTCGAATGCAGGCTCGCTGAAGAAAGTGAAGAGGGACGACACTCTCTTACTGAGACGGCCATACATCTCGGAGGGAGTGTATCCGTTCTCAATGGCTGCACCATCCATTTGAGTTCTCTCCTCCTCGGAGTCCCAGTCTCTGCTCAAGTATCCAACGGCGGCAAACCCCCCAAATAGAGTGGCAGTGTAGAACCAGTTGGCGTACTTCTCTCTCTGTCTGTCTTTAGAGGTCTGCGCCCGGCGTCTGCGGCGGGAAGTTTTCTCCTTAGAATCCTTGTTGCCTTCTTCGCCATTTTCACCCTTGTTTTCGTTCTCTGCATCTTCGAAACCGGCTTTTGAGAGCATGTCGTCTGTCAAGATGGATTGCGGTTTGTCGTCTTTCTTGTCAGAGTAAAATCTCCTCCAGTTTGCAGCGTGCGCTGTTCTGCCAGGACCGGCAATTGCCGACCTGGAAATCACGCCTTTTCTGAGCTGTGCTCGTAAAAGGGATGAGAGCATATTGTAGTGATAATTAGCGCTGGGCTTTTTTTCAACCTGAGATTTTTCGATACTTCTCTGCACACCGCACCCGTACAGTCTACACTTAGACCACTCATGTTCCCGGGGCTTGCACTGAAGACATTGGCCCTAGGACCAAGAACGGCAAGAAGAGCGTGTTTTCATGCGGAGCTCTTCAAGATTTGGACCAGGAATTACTCGACTCCCCCACATTTCAAAAACAAGGGCAATTTGGTGGTAAATTCCATCAACTACGTCAAGGAGGTGGATGATTACCAGAAAGTTCTTTCCACGAGCGCCAACAATCAGGCGTTGGCGGAACAACTCATGCACAAGATCTCGGACAGCCCGGAGCTTTTGTATCTTTTACTGGTTTTTCACTATGAACTTGCACAACTACAAATCACGCCTTCCTCAAGCGCATTTTCCAGGAGCCAGATCTGGAGATACAGAATGGCGTACGTGTTCAAATTGGCCCGTATACATGACATATTCTGGTCACAGTGTCAACTACAGGAAATTTCCCAAAGAACACACAAACTTGGGTTTCTGCCTAGCACCATTGGAGTGTTGAGTCCTCTGAACTTCAAGGCAGACGATTACGAAAATCTACAAAATGGGGAATTTAAGGGAATCAATTTTAGGGACATAGAGATCTTGGGTAAAAGAACTTTTAGATGAAAGCCCACTCTATGGCTTGGGGATTCTCAAGCTCTTTGAGATTTGGCACGAGCCGTGGATAGCGAAGAGAATGCAAATCTTGTGAAACTCAAAAAATGTGCCGTTAAGAAAGAATCCGCCCGGCAAGTTGTTCAAAATGGCATTCTTGTGCACCAAAAACGACATCACCACCACCCAGACCAAGTTGGAGGGCACAGGCAAGCCCTCGAAGTACTGCGACTTACCATGGCTATCCTTGGGGATGTTGTTGGTGGAAATGTTGAATCTAGCCAATCTGGTCAAACCACATAAGATCCAGAAAGTTAAGAACAACACATCCACGGTGGATCTGAAGCCAATGGCAAAAGCAATGATGGCAGGCGAAACGCTGAATGAGATCAAGTCCGCCAACGAATCAAGCTCCTGGCCCATAAGCGAGGACTTATTTCTCAAGCGGGCCACACGGCCATCAAAGAAGTCAAAGAAAAGACCCAATACGATAAAAAAGAGAGCTCTTTGAATGTAGTGTGTCTCTCCGGTGAGAGCATAACGCATGCAAGAAATGACCGAGTAGAATCCCGAGAAGCCATTCAAAAGCGTAATGAAATCCGCCATGTGGAGGTTTCTAATCAACGAGAAATGTCTGTCGTCCTGCAAAAAGTTCTGGTAGTCTTTAGGCTCTGGCCTTGGCAAAGGCTCCTGGTTGGAGTTTAACGAAAACAATGAAGAGGATCTTCTGATCTTGGGCTGATGAATTTCAGTGTCGCTTTCACAATCAGAGGCGATTGCATTTTCACTCTTCTTGAATCCTGAGGCGTAAGACCCGGACATTCTCAATATCTTGCGGAAAGAAGCGGTGGCCAATGGGTTTTGTGTAGATGAGGTCTACTTTTTGTCTGCCTCAATTATGTTGCTATTTGAGCGTCACTTGTTCCCATCATTCATGCGCAGGAGCGCTTCCCTCTGTGTGCAGGATACGGCTGCAATAGTTCTGCATTCTCAGATATAGGAGAACTGAATTTTTGGCGATTTCTATAAATTTCTGGTCGTGTTTGCCTGTGTGAATTCTCACATGGCCACTATTGATGCTCGTGATTTGAGACCGTGAAAGTGGGCACCAGGATCATGCTCTCATTGGAAGGGCTATAGCTGTGTTCACCAATTCCTTGCGTCAAGTTCTTGTTTTGGTTCAAGAATTGTTTCATATTGCTGTTGGACTGATCCATGAACGACAACACAGATTCGGCGGAAGAAGTTCTGGACGCGCCTGGCCTCTCGAGTTTGGCCAACTCCTGGATCTCGAGAAGGTGTCTTTGCTGCAACAAGATCTCGTTCTGGAGCTTTAAGTAGTTTTCATGTTCAGTCGTGTGGTCCAGTGCTGGAACTCCATCTTCCACAATTCCTGGACTCGTTTGAGACATGTTTCCGTCCAGATGCTCGTTGACCGAGCCTCCGGATTCTGACAATGGACTTTTAGGAGTGATGGCCGCAGCCTCAAACCCACTATCAAATGGATTATTGTTTTGCTCGCTAGGAGACTGGACCTTGGGGGTGAACATGCCATTGAGACTCTGTGGCTCCTGTCCTTGTTTTCCAGGAAGGAGCTCGTTGAGACTGAGCTTCATCAAGTTAATGTTGTCCGCGTCCATCTTTTTATCTTGCTTCTTGCTCTTGTCTCTATCGGCCATCTTCTCTTCTATAAATTTGAACCGCTTCAAATGATTGCAGCCAAACTTGAGCAAGTCATGCAAGTCAGTGGACCACAGCGTATAATCTTGCTCGGTCTTGCACTTGAATGTGAATTTCTGACTCTGATTTGATGTCTTTGTCAAGACAAATTTGAAATCGTTGCCATTCTTGACCTGAATGCTATAGTCATTCAAATTGTAAGACTTCGTTGGGGTATCATCGTGATCAATCACTCCTCCAAGTTTACCCTTACCTTTCTTCTTAATTGCAGGACTCGATGGCAGTTGCTTGGAGCTTTTTTCGGCAGTAGTCTCAATTTTGAACTCATGTAAATAGTTGCAGGTTAAGACGTAGAAGAAAGACACGTAAGACTTTAACAACTTCTGCTTTTTATACATGTAGCCACAGCGCAAGCATTTGCTGTGGACAGAGTTGGAATAGGGGATCACCACGTCATTGAAAGATCTTGTCTCTTTCTTCTTGTTACCATCCGCGTCATGGTATATGTTCAAGAAGTCCTTGTTGTGAGTCATGAAGTACTGCCAGTCATAGTCCAGAGTCTTGATCTTACTCTTCAATGTCACACCAAGGTTAAACAAACAGTTCTCTGTGGAGGAGATGTACACGGACTCCGCATTCAAAATCTTGGTGAGTTTCTCACTAACAGAGTTCAAATCTTTGATGACATAGTTGAGTAAGTCTTTGGAGATTGTTTGCAAGTTTACAAACAGTGCAAAAATGTAGTTCTCATGGATCAATTGGTTCTTGAGCTGGAAGTCCAAGCCGAGTTTGATGAGAAAAGGGTCGTTTCTTGAAGCAGCAACATCCTCGTCCGCCACGCCATCATTCTGTCTGATAACCGGTTGTGGCGCCGAGTATGTATCGATGGATTTACCCAAGTCATTGATGGCATTTCCGGTCTTGGAGACTTCCTTGATTAACGTGGTGTTCGCAAAAGATTCGTCCTTCAACAGCGACTTGATTTCCTTGATTTTGATACCAAGATTTCTGTGCAAACTCTCAAGTTTGGGTATCAACTTGTGATTGACATCGCGGACCAACTTTTCTTGTGCGTTGCGGATATTCATGTGGTGGTTGATGAGACAAGAACCCATGCTATTGAAAAGAGAGTCGGCGGGAAAGAAGGTAGGATCCACCAAAACGTCTGATTTTTGGGCCAATTTGGCTGCATTGATTTGCGAGGACGAGTTGCTGGCAGCAGCCGATTTGGGCGGGGCGCTGTGCTTGGAATTGTGAATCATTGGGTTGTAGGTTTCCGACCGCAAGCTCGTGGAGCTGTTTGTTCTTTTGTGTGCAAACGTTTGGTTCTTGAGAAAGGACGAAGCCGATTTCGTTTTTGGCAACTGAGGCCGCTTAGAGTCGGCGGCGTTCAGGCCAGGCGTCGCCAACGTTTTAGTGGTTTCCGATTTGGGCGTGGATACCTGCGAGCTTGTTGGAGAGGCAGTATTCTGCTCCATGTCAGCAAGGCAGCGGTAGGACAAGTCTCGATGCCCTGGAAACTGAACACTACCAATCAACTGCAAATTCAAATTCAGCTCCACCTCCTTGGCCATGACCAAGTCTTTGAGGTATGCAATCAAAGACGAGATGAAATGCTTCCAGAACTTGAAGTATTTTAGCAAGCGTGTAATGGGTTTTGCCTCGTGAGTTGGCACGTTGAGGTAGAAAGGACTCCTCTTGTCGGAGGCTTGTAAAATGGTCAGGGAAGTCATGGTGTGTAGGTCGAAGGGCAGCGGGTTTCAATGGAATGGGCGGATGTCGACGGAACGGTGGTGTGAAAAAGAAGGGTGACGAGAAAGGGGGTTGCTCGACTCCTTAGCGAACCCACACGTACGTGTATTTATTTATAGTCTAGAAAAAAAGTGCTCGGCAAATCGCCCTTCCGCTCCAGCCGGCGGGGTCTGCACACAGCCACGTCGCCAAGAACCAACCGTTTACGATTCTTCGCCCATACACTCCCGGCTTCACTTCACGGAGGATTCCTCATATCCGATCGACGCCATGGTTGCAATGCCGGTGCCAGGAGCTGATCAGCAAGGCGCGCTGCATTCATACATAGGCGCATGATTGCGACATGGCAATGATCCGCGGGTTCTGAGACAAAGACAGAGTTAGTCTCGAATTCCGACATTGATGCGTTCATATGGCCTACACGAGCCCGGGGTCCCAATTACAGAAGTCCGGCGTTTTCTGCCTGATCTTCTCAACAGTGCGGGGTCGGAACTGATTAGCCTGGCTGCAGCAAGGCAAAGAATTTCCGCGAGCTAGAATCAAGTCCGTACTGGCCGCGCCACGGCCATGGCGGGGCCGGGTTGCATGCACTCCAGGGTTAAACAGGCACCAGAGCCCAGCCCCAGGTGGTTTTTGAACAAAGCGATTTGTCGATGAAAGTGATTTCATCGTGCAATTTGTCGGTGAAAGCGATTCTATCGTGCAATCATTTGCCCTCAGCGTCGGGGCCGTCCGCAATACTCGTCCAACGCATCTCCTGGTGTTTTCCGTGCGCCGCTAGTGCGTCTTTCATGGCCTGTTCCAGAAATGTCTTGCGGATGATATTGGAGCGTGGAACTGTCCTGTATCCAGTCTGTTTTGACTGCTTATTCAAATGGAAGCGTTTTCCTGGCATCAGCCAATGGTGTGGTCCCATACGGTCGTGACACGCTTTCCATGTACGTTGTATGGCCGCGCCGAGCGAGCGAGTAGATGCTTTGGAACCTTCCAAAACGGTTCCTCTTCACACCAAAAGCCATCGCATGGGACCCTCCAAGCCCTGGATTTGCCTGGACTCCATTACTCAATCGCAAATGCCAAAATAGTTCGTGATTATCACATCCTCCCCATTACTGCCGTACACTGCGATCAAGTACACTCTCACCACAAGGCTTAGAGACACTTCGCCACCATTTGCGCTAGATATATATGACTCTTTCACCGACCAAGCCCAGGACGCTGGAGTTGCACTCAGTCTGTCCTGCATCACAGCGCATTCTTCGTCGACACGCGTGTTGGGGATGTTATGCGGCGCACGAGCACCACCTACCCCCAACAGGCCAGCTTCTGCCAAAACTGGCAGCTGGCGTCAGGCATAGACACATTGGGCATAAACCTCGAGCAACAATGTGCAGTTCTTCACACAGGCTCGAGCGAATCACAACTGTAACCTCGCAATATGCTGCTTCCCTTTCCCTGTCGAGATAGGACTCACTCAACGCCGTCCTTCCTGCTCGAACAAAATTAGATGCAAACCTTTAATACCAAAGCAGAAGCCCACCGTAATGGTAGCCTTCTTCGCCATTCCAGCCCTCCGCCATGTGTTTCGACGAGAATCTAATGTCCTCCGAATACTTTGCCCACGCCCTCTTACGGGGGACCGACCCCAAAATTCTACCTTCTTCCAACTCCATGGAAGAATACGTAGAACCATACACTGCACCACAAACCCCGCCATTCACCGAGGCCGATATTCTCCATCACCTGTACCAGCAGCTACAGACAACGCCCTCCACATATACGATCTTCCAGCTGACGCCGGTGACCTCTCGAAAACGATCGTTTGAGGAGAGTACTGAATATTCAGAAGAAGGTGATATCAGCCAACAATGCATGTTTGAGCAAGTGGCCCACCAAAACCCGTATTTGGTTCACCGGCTCGTGATGAGGAGCATTCACATGGAATTTGCAATCGAGGACCAGTACAACGCAGACGAGCATAAGAGCCCTCTGATCCGCATTCGGAAACGACGCAAGCCGCAGGAGTGTGAGTGGAAACCCGAGTCCGTGTACAAGTCGTACGTGGAGTGTAAGCCACACTTCTTCGAGAAGAGCGACTACCAGGACTTTATTCCCCGGACGTCTTGCTTCGGCAAGATCAATATGCGCATACCCAAGGCCTGGTCCCGCAAGCCCAATAAGCCTAAAAAGCTCGATACTCATGATGTGCCGCATTATTCGGCCCAGTACAGCTACAAGCTCAACAATCCGAGCTCACTGAAACCTGAGCCTGCATCCTTGGACGAAATTCTAGCTTTTGACTTTCTTTTTGAATAGATCATATTTCCAGCCATTAAGCTTTGGCTAGCTGGGTGCCGCCTCGCGTGTCAAGAGCTCTTGCTTGAGCGGGAGCCCATACCTGTATCCTGTGAGTTCGCTTTTGGTGCCCGTGACTCGGTGGCATGGCACTAGCAAAGCAATCCGGTTGGCAGAGCACGCCCCGCCGACCACGCGTGCCTGACCCGGTCGGCCAATATTAGCAGCGACTTGCTTGTAGGTTGAAATTGCACCTGTAGGGATGGTTTTCAATTCCTCCCAAATCTGGCGTTGCAAGTCGGTACCAAAGATGTATGAGGTTTTGATGGAAGGTGCAATTGAGCCAAAAAGTTGCGGTGACTCTAGCAAACGCAGAATTTGGTGGAGGGCCTCGCCAACCTGGGCATTCTTAGTTTCCTCTTTTCCAGGCATGACTTCTCTCCGTGTGCGTACGAAGTCTCGCCTGAGTTGATCCACGAGGACAGCCCACTTGCCTAATGATAGATAATAGACGGTTCCGGTTTTATCGGTCACCACTAGAGCGTCGCTGAGGAGCAGATGGACATACCAGAAGTAGAGTTTCATACGAGTCTGGAGACGCGCGTCTCAGATATGAGCGCCAGAGAAAAAAGAGAAGACTGCAGGGGGATATAGAGTTGATGTCAAAGATACAACGATGGTCGACAATGGGAAAGCGACCAAAATGCCGGCCCTCAGCGTCACGCCTGGCTACAGTGGTACATCGAGTTGAGCCTAGGGGTTAGTATAAATTCGGGTAGTAAACTTCATGTAGGTGTTAGCTGATTTCAGTTGTGACCAGAGACGTATCTCGGCGGCCACATCATGACGATAACGCATTTTGTATAATCATAGTATACTGGAGAACATACGGAAATTGTAGAATAAAATTGTAACAGAGAAGATGTAAAAACGAGGCTATAAAGCAAAGGCGAAAAACTTGCGCGGGTACATGGCACTCGCACGACCCACTAGGGCTTCTCTATGGAGACTACGCCTTGAACGCTTTTGAGAGCTGATACGTCCACTTTTCAAGCATTTCCAACTTGCTGGTCGTAGGCTCGCTTTCGCTCTTCTCGTGGGCTGCTCCGGCGTCGTATTGTAGAGAAGAGCCTAAAATCCCCTGATTGGTATTCTTTGACGCCTCCTCGCCCTCTTGATCTTCTCGGGCCTCGTGTTTCTCTTCTTCGATATACTCTGAGATGACCTTCTCCTTCTGAGACACGAAAGCAGCCGTTTTGGCCGGTACCAGGCTGATCATATACTTGTACCACTCCTGCTCATCGACGCGAGCTGACGGCATGTAGATCGAGTTGCGGAAGAGCATTTCGTAGACATTTGACGGCGCTCTCTTGGTCAGATCTATCTCTTCTATCGGGCTTCCGTACTCCTGGGCAGGATTTGGTTCGTCGGTGCTCGTAGGCTTGGCATATGCGGCCGAGCTCCACGGCCCACAGTACCCAAGTCGAAATAGGGTCTTGAAGTTGGCTGCCACCATTTGAGAATCTAATGCTGCTGTAAAAAAAGACTCGCTGACTCCACACTCGATGTAACGCTCGATGAAGTCCGTTTTCATGGTCGGGCCCGTGCTCTTGTTGGCCATAACGATCAAGAGTCTCTCTAGCTCCGAATCATTCCTCAAATGGAGGCGACTGATCAAAAAGTCAAACGCAATGGTCTTGTATGCTCTGCAAAGTGTGTGTAGTATCTTGACCTTGAGATTGTGGAGAATTTGTTCCAGCGCCAGTAGAAATAGACGGTCTTTGGAGAGTGGATCGTTGCACTCGTGCATCACGTCAATGGTCTCGAGAAAATGCTCCAAATCATGGTTTTCGTAGGCCTTGATCAACTGGATCAACTTTCGAAACTCCGCTAGTTGCGAGTAAGACTGCGTCTCCTGTGACTCGAACGGGTTCACTTCACTGTCCACTAACAACGAGTTCAACGCTAGGTACTTGAGCACTTTATTTTTTGATGAGGATCCGGCCTCATCGTAGCTCTTGAAACACTCGAAGAACTCCACCCGGGCTTTGTCGTAGCTCTTACGAAAGAAATGTAACGTGGCTCCACACTCGCGTATCACGCCCATGACTCTCGGATGGATGATGGCCGGTGCCAACTGTGTACTTCGTTGGTAGAGCTTGCTCAACTCCGTTAGACTTCCACTGCTTCTCATGACACACGTGATCTCGGCGGCAATCACGTCCAAAGCGTATGAGTTGCGGGTCAGTTCGGGCACTGTCTCGAGAGTTGCGTTGATTTCCTTGGTGAGGCTCGTGCACGTGTCGATGTCATCCATTTCTAGAAGGTTGTTGAGTCTGTTGATATTGATTCGGAGCCAGAGCCGTTTCCCCGACGCCCCGGAAATCATGAAGTCTTGCAATTGGCTAATGATGATGTTGTACATCTCCGCCACAAACTCTTGGTTATGGGACATGGAGTATCTGCCGAGTAGCTTGCTAATTGATTCCTCTGCATAGTTACCATTGAGCTTGGGCGAAATTTCGACGAGCTTTCTCAAAACATCGAGTGCCCGTTGGTAGTCCTTCTGCATGAAATAGATTTTGATCTGTTGTTTGAAGCTTCGAAACTTCCACTCGTCCATCTCTTTCCCGATGAACTTTGAAGCCACCTTCTCGAAGGTTTGCAATGCGTCTTCGATTGACACGTCTTTTAGGCTTTTTGCGTGGTAATAAAGACTCACCTGGGGTTAGTCTTCTGTGTAGATACCCAATTTGCATACATACCACTGAATCTGGCTCCTCTTCGTGCGTTCGGCTCATTTCCACATCCTCGTCGTCCTCAAACTCGAATTCATAAGATTCCTCGGAGAAAAACTCCAGTTCGTCCGACATAAGGTTCCTGGTGAGCCCGATACGATTCTCCGCAATACTCATGCGGCTGTATGCAGGACTCATGGTGTTTCCAGTTCATGTCTTTTCTTGCTTTGCAACTCTGAAACTACACTCTGCCATGTTTGGAATTGGATACTAGACGGCTATTTTTTTCAGCCGCTTTTGAGTATCCTGCTCAAACCGCATGTTTTGCATTTTCGTATAAGACGCTCCATCACGTTTGCATAAATTCTCGCCAACTTTCATACACTGAAAACTCACAGAGCCTTGAGCAGTGGATTTGCGGCAGCGTTGCAACTATCACATTACTTGACATCTCACTGTTTGTTTTCTTGTTTAAACAAGAAGCTCGCGTGGCGCAGTGGTAGCGCAGCAGATTGCAAATCTGTTGGTCCTTAGTTCGAACCTGAGCACGAGCTTCATTTTTTATTAAATTTGAAAATTCCACCGCTATAGGGGTCTATGACGATGCATAGGCTAGATGTTCGATTAATATTCCTATGATGTTCTTCAATTCAACTATACAATCTCGACATTGTACAACACAAACGGCTCGTAGTCAGACTCCACCAATGATGCATACTCGTTCAATTGGCTGTTCTCAGAAGAGCCTTCGCCGCCCAAGTATCCGAACTTGGTGATCAACTCCTTCTTAGCCTTAGAGATACTGCTGGAGCTGTCGAATCTGATGACATACGAGTCAAATTGTGGAGGCAAGCCATATCTCAACACGGACTCAACATACACGCGGATAGCCTTTATGTGGAACCAGCCAGAGAATATCTCGGAATACGCCGTTTTTGCCAAACGAGTCAAGTCACTCTTTGACTTGGATTCCGTGGCCTTTGAGACGTCAAACTCTTTTCTCAATTCATTCATGTTTTCCTCGGAGTATTCAAAGTCAGTCCGTGGGTGCCACTTGTGTTCTCTGCTAGCAGAAATAAACTCTTGTTGATATTTCTTGAACAAAGTGACGGAGAACAAAACGTACTCGTTGTCTTTTGCAAGCACTTGGGCGCTTCTAGGGATAACGAACTGGGTGAGCGTCTCATAGGACTTATTGAAGTCTGCCTCTAAGGATTTTGGCACGGCGATCAAAACCGTACACAAATGTTCGGAGTCCAAGACAAAGTGATCCGGACGCACAATCTCGTGCAAGGACTTGATCGACAAGTCACCATTCTTCTTTCTGTCGGCAGCCAAAAAGTTGGACTTAGCGGTCTGGTAGCTCTGGTATGTTTGTCTCACGTCATTGTCTAAGGAAAGGGCGTCATTGCTGATAATATCAACCAAGTCCTTGATGGGTTTGTCCACTCTGTATTTGGAAGTGTTCCATGAGAAATTCTCAACGAAGGCGGAAACTGTCTTATTGTTCACAACTCTTGGATCGCCCAGCAGTTTCTTTGACTCGATCGAGTCGATAATATCAGCTACCTTTGCCACGGACGAGCTTAAGGTAGAGTCCAACTTGCTAAGCTCCTCGGAAATCTGAACCAAAGAGTCCAACGTCTTAATTTGGAAGTCGGGCAAGCTAAAGTTGCTGAACTGTTGTTTGCCATTCAACAATTGGCGCTCCAAAAAGGGATAAGCATTTGCTGATTCGGGAAAGGAGACCAAGAGATATTGAAGAGCAGATTCCATCTTGACTCTGGTTGCGGTTGATTGTCCGCTCGAAACAGTCGAGGAATTATTATCGCGGTGGTGCACGGGTTTCTGGCCCAATCCGGCGCTCCACGAAGCTGATAAAGACCGCACGCACCCTACACTCATTGCACCACTGATAGACGAGAGATCGGCTGGAGAAGACGTAGAGTAGTTGAGCCGCTGTGTAGAGACGGTAATGTACGTCTAGAGCAATATTTTATATGCAGTGAAAATGATCATTTTAAGGAGTGGTGCACAAACATACAGCTGTAGCCGTTAATTGCTTCCATTTGCTTTGATTTGCTAGACTACAGCTTGAACAAGATTTCGAAAATGCCGTGAAACGGAGTGGCTTTCTTGGAATATCATTATCTTAGCTTATACCGCTGGTCGCATCTCAATGAGTCCTGCACTTCTGCTGCGATGGCACGAACATTTTTTCAGTAGCACATCTTCTCCATACAGCGACATCAAGAATAATGACCGATTCGATTGAGGTATGTTCGATTTTTAGCCTCCTTGCCAGCGTCTCGTGACGAGAAGAAACGGCCTTATTGATTCAGCGTTTTGCTAACCCTTTAGGAAAGATTGAAGACGCATTCCAATGCATTTGATGGGTTGTTATCCTTAATCCCCGCCAAGCATCTATACGATGGCGCCACTAAGGATCAATGGCAGTCAAAGAAAAAATCAAAGCAGGAGGCTTTGGAGATTAGACGGGCCAAGTTGGACCCTGATGCCGTGAATGCAGACACGTATAATAATGGCGGTGCCACTGCCAAAGACGTCATGGAGAACAGAGCCAAGAACGCAAAGAGAGTTACCCTTCCCGGTAAAAACTTGCAGAATGGGGAAACTTCATCGAAAAGCAAGAATGCCGGTGCACACCATAATGGCGACGAGTCGGTGACTGAGTCCACGGAGGCCAAGAAGGAACAACCCCAGAAGGAACAACCCCAGAAGGAACAACCCAAGAAGGGACAAGCTAAGAAGGAACAAGCTAAGAAGGAACAAGCTAAGAAGGAACAAGCTAAGAAGGAACAACCCAAGAAAGAGGAACCCAAAAGCGAGGAATCCACGAACGGGGCAGTGTCCAAAAAGGATTCCAAGCCAGCCAAGAAGGTCTTCACGCCAGAGGAGCAGCAGTTGAGAGACAAGAAAAGGGCTGAGATGAAGGAAAAGCTTGCTCAGAAAATCGAACTAATGAGAGAAAAGAGAAAAGCCCCCGGAACCAAAGCAGGCGGCCCCGTCAAGTCCAGAGAGCAGATGTTGGCGGAGAGAAAGAGAAAGGAAGAATACAAGAGACAGGAGAAGCTCAAGCGCAAGAGAGAGCTGGTGGAAAGTGACAAATCCGACGATGAGGACAACGAAGACGAAGACAACGCAGATGAAAACGAAACCCGCGACGGTTTTCTCTTCGGCACCATTCAGTTCAAGGACGGAACACGCATGACGTCTGACTTGCAAAACGTCAGAAACGGCGTGGACCGCAAGAAGAAAAAGGGCCCTGCAAACAAAGACATCAAGGCGCACTTGCAGAAACTCGAAGCCAAGCGCAGAAAGTTGGACACTCTATCGCCAGAGGAAAAGAAAGCTAAAGAGAAGCAAGACCAGTGGACGAGTCTCATGAATCAGGCAGAGGGCATTAAGGTGAAGGACAATGAGAAGCTCTTGAAAAAGTCTTTGAAGAGAAAAGAGAAGCAAAAGCTCCGGAGTGAGATCGAGTGGAAGGAAAGAAAGCAGACCGTCAAAGATACCATCAACGCACGCCAGAAGAGAAAAGAGGCCAACTTAAAGTCCAGAAGAGAGAACAAGGGCAAGAAGAGCAAGAACATCCCCAAATTGCGACTGTTCACTGGAACTGTGCTGAAGGGAGGTAAAGGCGGAAAGGATGGCAAGAAGAGAGCAGGATTCGAGGGCAATGCCAAATCCAAGGGCAAGGGAAAGTCGGGCAAATAGCGTGTGTAGTATAGAAGCATCTTTCTGCGAATTGGCCCTGCAGAGGCAGCATTAACGCGGACCTTCACATGATACCATGGGCGCGCGCCTGCAGGTGCTCTGCCGTGACTAGCGCAACTTGCTCGGGCACTGAATTTCTCACTCTTTCACTTCTCTATTCAACATCAAGATGTCCTCCCTTCCACCACAAGTTAAAAACATCTTGTCTTCAATTGATCGTGTATGTGCAAAAACCGGCAATTTACGATTCTTGTACTAACAAAAACAGTCCACTTCCGGGATCAGTGTCTTCAAGACTTTCGAACAACAGACCGGCTTGCCCAGATCATACGCCGTTTTGGGTGGTCTCGGTGTCTACTTCTTGATGATTTTCTTGAACATTGGTGGCGTTGGCCAATTGTTGTCCAACATTGCCGGTTTTGTCGTTCCTGGCTACTACTCCTTGGTGGCCTTGGAAACCGCCACTTCCTCCGACGACACCGCCTTGTTGACCTACTGGGTGGTGTTTGCTTTCTTGAACGTTATTGAGTTCTGGTCTCGCACCATTTTGTACTGGGTTCCATTTTACTTCTTATTCAAGACCATGTTTTTGGTGTACATTGGTGTGCCAGCTTTCGGTGGTGCTCAAGTGGTCTACAATTCTGTAATCAAGCCAATCTCCCAAACATACATTGTCAAGAGCAAATCTGGATCCAAGACCGTTGATCAAGCTGCTGAGGCTGTGTCTTCCTCTGTTGAGTTGTAATTGACGAGTCTGATTAACTATAAATTAAATGACGCTTGTACCACTTCATTATCTATGAAATTTCAATGTAGCTAAGTCGTTTGCCTAAAGGGTTTGATTGAAGCTTCCATAGTCGAACTGATCCTCTTGAGGCATCTTGTTCAACGAGTACTTCACCTTGGCCCGAAGCTTGACCTTCGACCCCTCCTTGCCTTCAACCTTCAAAAGCTGTTTGATGACATTTCTAGTGACCAACAGATCTGTACCTGCGGTTGTGGCAATTGTCAACTTCTGGGTTTTCGGCACCGCAATAAGAAGCTGAACATTCTCGATTTGATCTCCTTGTGATGCAGGTGTGATGTCCACCTCCACACTCGCTTTTCCAGCACCGAAAGCGAGCGGGTTGAAAAAGATTTTCAAATGTCCGTTTGAAAACACCTCGGTGCCATTCGAAATAGAAGCATTTGGCGCGGCAGAACCTTCATTTTGCCCTGAGAACAATCCTCCTAACAAGTCTTGGTTTTGGGCGCTAGCGCTTGACTTAGTTTCTTGTGGACTCGAATTGAAGATGTCAGATAAGAGGTCATTGTTAGACACTTGAGATGCAGTGTTGCTAGGACCAGGGATATCGTCAAGTAAGTTGAGCAAGTCATCATTTCCGTTTTTCGTTTGTGATGAGGTGTCTGTTGCCGAAAGCTTGGGCTTGGGCTTTCCCTGTAAGCTGACACTCTCCATTTCCTTAACGGGTGGTGCTGGCATCCTCGATAACAAGTCTTGCCTCAACTTATTATTTTGCCCAAGAATTTGTTGGTATTCAATGGCGCGAGTTTGGATCTCGAGGTTGGTATCATAAGTTTTCGAGTTAATTGTCAAGCGTGAACGCTCGATACTCTGTGGCTGTGAGAATTTGGTCGACAACTTGATCAATGCAGTCAAAATGTAGGTGGTAAGATGAACCGTCTCCGAGTCGGAGAAAGTGGTGTTGTTGATGTAGGTGTCAACTAAATCCAAGAGTGTAGACTCCTTTATGGTCAGGGGCTTTTCATTGACTTGTATCTCGGTGTTCAACACCAAATCTGCGTACTCTCCAAAGCACCACACAGTCACCAAGGCCAACCCGTATTGGGTGTGGTCCTCCATACTAGACAGGATTAACCTGCCGACGACATGCTTTTTCAACTCATCATCGCTGCATCTCATGACCAAAGATAGGGTATTCGAGATAATTTCAGGGGTGACAAAGTTTCCAGCAACTTTCAACATCCGAATCAATGTGTCAAAATGCCACTTTTCGTTTGGAGAGAATTTTCCCGCAGCGATTGCCAACTGGGACGACACGTAGACTCTCAAGTCGTTATCTGAGCATGTCTCCAAAAATGAGAGGATTTCTCTCATCAACACCCGGATATTTTGCTCATTGATGATCGCAAACGTAAGCTCCAACGCTCTGCGTCTGATGGAAACATCGCCGTCAGCCAAACAGTTGACGATGGTGCTTCTGTGTCTTTGGACAGCCAAGGGCTCATGCTCAACAACAGTAAGAAGCATCTCAAGTGCAACATAACGGGTGTTATTGTCTTTGATTTGCAAGAACTTTCCGAGCAAATTGACACCCAATACCCTTAGAGATTGGTCAGAGTCAATGGCAAAAATTGTCTTCACACACTCATACAAAATTGCGTGTGCAGCGTTCTTCCCCGAGTCCGAATTCAGAGCGACCTGGGTCAAAATATCATTAAACTCCTCCAAGTTGCGGGGGGTGCAATTTTCATCTGTGCCAAGTACTCTCAACGTGGCAATAAGGGCCAGCTGCAAGAAGGGGTCAGTGACGCCAGAAACATCGTAGTCGGGTAAGTATCCGCCAGAAATCACGCGCTTCAAGTGAGCGACAAACTTGGGCATCAACTTCACGAGAGCTGGACGATAATCGGGGCTGTGTGTGTAGATGGATTGGGTCAACTGGCAGGTTGCCAACAAAACCAGGGGCGTTTTGTCCTTGATGAGAGTGGCGAGCTTTGGTGTGAAAATCTCACTCAAGTCAGGGTCCCTCTCCACCAACTTTGCCGAAACAAGCACGGCTTTCTTCTTCAAATAAACGGAATTGTTAGTGTCCAATATCTTGTTGACATTGGCATACAAGTCACGAGCGAGCTCTGGAGAGGCTATGTTTCCCAAGCAAGTCAACGCCAAGCCAACAATAAAGGTATTGGGGTGTTGCATGTCGTTGTCCAAAGAATTGGTCAAAAGCGTCAACACCTCCTGGTTCTCATCCAACAAAAGCATCGATGCCAAGTATCCTAGTCTCTTGTCTGCAAAGCGGGGAGAAGCAAGCAACTTGATGCATTCGACTTGGCCAAAGTGGGTCTTTTCGCCGATAATGTAGAGGTACAACAACTTAGAAATATTGACCCGTCGAGTGTTCTGATCCAAATTCGGGTCCCGGAAAGATGTTCTTATGGACGCGCTTTCCTTGCGAACCACAGTGCGCTCATCTGCTATCGTTTTGGCTTTTCTGACTGCTTTCACAAACAGTTTGAGGGAGCCCATAGTGGAAATGGTGAATGTGGGATATACTCGCGTATTGCACAGGTGTTGTGGCCAGGTGGTAGTGCGCGACGCGAAAGTAGGCCGGCTAGCACGACACCGAAGATTTCTCTAAAGATAATTGCTGGAGACAATATCAATGTAATTTTTGAAAGCGTGAGGGGCCGGGGTTTTTTTGGCGATTTGATTTCAGGTCCCCGTAGTTTCTAGTTGCAGATTTTCCAGCAGAGTTTAACTCACTTTTGTCATGGGCTGCCGCAACTACATCAAACCGGAAACAATTAAAAATCTAAAAGCAGGCAAAAGAAGTAAAACACTTTTGAAACGGCTCTATGCAGAACACAAGTATTTTGGCCAATCATCTCATCCATGTAGCTCCTGCACCATTGGGTTCAGCCCCAGTCATGTGCCATCAACATCTTGAAGCTGCGCGCGCTACACAAGAAGTGCTACACCATGTTGGTAGACGCAACTGCACGAGTGACCATTTCGACGTCGAAGGGAGACATCGAGGTTGACCTTTACGCTAAGGAATTGCCAAAACTGTGTCGGGCATTTCTCCAGAATTGCGTGTCTAAAAAGTATAATGGGTTGGAGTTCGATACGGTGACCAGCTCTTTCATCCAGCTGCAGAAACTCCCTGAAAATTCGGAGATCGTGCCCGAGACACACTCGCGTCTCAAATTTGATGGCCGTGGATGTGTGGGTCTACTACGTCATGAAAATTCTCGCTTCTCCAGCGCTGACGGCTTCTTTATTGCCCTTAAGCCACCCCGCGAGCTTCCCAATCATGTGTACATAGGAGAAGTTGTGGGCGAGTCCATTTACAATGCACTTAAGATTTCGGAGGTGGAAAAAAAAGCAGGTACAGACACTCCGTTATATCCCGTGAAGATCTTGGATATTTCGGTTGATACGACATTCTTCACAGACCTCAAGACAACTGAGGGACAGGTTGCAGGCCCGCAGAAGAGAAAAAAACAAAAGAAGGCGTTGAAGCTAGATTTTGGCGACGACGAAGAAGAGGACTTTGGATTTAAGATGAAGTCAGCCCATGAAACCTTACAGAGAAACAAAACAAAGAATACGTCAGAGCGCAAAGCCGAACAAGCCCCAGCCAAGATTATGGAGGATTACAAGAGATATCTTGATTTGTCTGACGACAACATAGACTCCAAGGCGCTCGAGTCACACAATTACAGGCCAGTCAATTAATCCCATTTGTTTGGCTTATATACACCGCCTAATCCTCACAAGTAAAGCCCGGCACATCCTTATTATTATTGGGCAACGAAAGGCATTCCTGTGGGTCGTAGGTGGCGCCATCACTGAACCATGGATGTGCTAGAAGAGACCCACAATCATAACGCAGGTCTAGGTCATACTCCAAACACTTCATGATAAGGTCAATGATCAACATCATTTCGTCATTTTCCACGTCGAATTTGTACTTGTCTGCAAGAACGCTCTTGAGGGACCAGAACTTCATTTTAGCGATACTTCTCATGGACCCAGGGTCCTTGAAGTAGCATGGATACAACTCGCAATCTTTAAGGTATTCCTCCGAGGGAAAAGATCCGATAAGCTCAATAATTTGCGCCAAGTGGTCCTCGTCCTTGCAAAAGGTGTCGCCGTCTTTGGGCTCGAACAAGTAATCACCAGTGAGTAGTTCGAATATCAAGCAGCCAATGGACCAGACATCGGCCAGCGAGCCCCACGACTTGTACTTAAGAATGATTTCCGGAGCTCGGTACTGGCGTGTTTGGATGTGGTTTGTAAAATGGTAGTTGGTGTAAGTGGCGTTTCCCAAGTCGGCCAACTTGACGTGGATCTTATCTTTAATGGCGTCGCACTCCAAGAGGACCGGCTCGGACGGAAGTACTTGGAATTTGGCCACGGGCCCAAATCTGGAGTAAAGGTCGGTTTCCACGGCGCCGCTCTTGACAAGAATGTTTTCCGGTTTGATGTCTGTGTGGATAACCCCCGATTGATGCATGTGATTGACCGAAGTGAGGATCTGCTTGACCGTCTCTTTCAATTCAGCGAGAGGGAAAAGAGTCGGACGATATTTCACCAGAGCTTTGGACACTTTGCTAGTACGACACTTGTAGATGAGATGCAACAAGTTCTCGCCCATGAGCTCAAAGACCATGGCGATGTGCAGTCCGTTGGGCCCGCTGACCTGGAAGTCATCTATGAGGCGCACGACGCCAGAATCGCCGTCAAGCCTCTTCCTAGATGAATTCAGGCAGTCGTCGATTTCACCCTGAAGGCTTTTGAGAATGGACAACTCGTCGCGGGCAGCATCGTTGTAGTTCTTGCCCAGCTTGACGATCTTCATGGCCACGTGTTCGCCGGAAACGAGCGACTTGCAGAGCCATACCGTGGAGTAGTGTCCCCATCCTAGTTTGCGTATTACCTGGTAACGGTTGAGGTCGGAGGAGAAGGTATCGCCGAGCTTGACGGGGTGGTAGCCGCCAAATCGGTAGTCGGAATCGGGCTCCTCCAACTTTGCATCGTACGGAATGGCGCCATCGACATGGCTGGCGTCAGCGTGGGGGTAGCCGCTGCTCCCGCAAAGACGCTCCAGGTCGTCATTGTCGAGGCCGGAGGTCATCTCGCTGTTTTGCAAGGATATACACTCGGTTCGGTAGTTGGCGTAGCGTTCGGTGTTGTCATCAGCACGTGCGGCTTCAGGAGAGCAGTGGAAGGATACCTCGTTTTCAGGCAGCGAGAAGATGGACGAGTTCTGCTTGCTGTGTGGATTGGGATGGGATTCCATAGAACTATCTCTGTTCTCAGCAAGGTGCACCTGGATATCGGCAAAGCCGTCAGCGATGGAGGCCAGGTCTTTTTTACGGGAGATTTTGCGTTTGAGAAGGCCACCCAAGTTGAACTTGAAGGCATTCAAGCTGAGCGCCGGGGCCGGTTGTTGCTTTCTGTTGAGGTTAAGGATCATTGGCGTCTGAGCAGTGGGATCTGAAACATGAGTAGCCGGCGGCACGAAAAGAAGCAAGGTGGATGGAAGGCTGATTGGGGAGTGGACCGGTGCAGGGGGTAGAAACGGTAAAGAAAGAAGACTCAGAAAGCGAAGGGTGTGGTGTGGCAACTGTGGGATAAAATTGTTCCTGAGTTAATAGGCAACTCCGCATATAAAAGAAAGATTAGGCGTGCATAGAGGGGGAAATTATGTCTGCGTAGAGGCACCGCGAATTGTTTTTTGGGTCATTGGACCGTGCCACGGCATTCATGCACGGCGTGGTATCCGGCGCCGGTGGACTTGAGCCCCGCACACGTGACCAAATCCGGCTGTTCCGCGTCTCCGGTCCAAGCCAGGTTTCCGGTCCCAGGTGTGATCGCTGCGAGGTTTCGTCATCGCACCTCAATACGAGACTAACGCAGTAGAATGCAACCTGTGGTGTGCGATGGTTCGGGGTACCTTGCGCGACTCCGCCGCTCAGAAATGACGTCTGGGTCATTCTGTTTCAGTTACACGTGTAGGAGAGATTTGGCGAGCATGCGATCCAGATGTTCCCATGAACCGACTCATGTTATTTGTAGGAATAATAGCTGAGAAAGTGCTGCGTGTGGCTAGTAGATGGCAATCAGAGGGTTGAAACATAGGTGGCAGAGTAGTTGGATGCAGGTGTGGGCCGATTGGCTGGCACGAGTAGTTGGGGACGCCTATCAGGCTTCAAATTGGTTTCGATCAGGCTTCAACTGGTTTTGATCAGGCTTCAACTGGTTTCGATTGCTTTCGGTGTGGCAGGCCTAGCTGAGACATGCGGCCGTTTAGCGCGCATAGGTCCGATCGCACTGCTCCAGCAGGACAATTGACTGGCAACTTGGCTTGAATGCGGCATCGCGTGCGCATACGCCATAAGACGCTGTGGCGCCAAGAACTTTCAGCCAGGCTCCTGTGTCGTCATGAGATTCGGGTATTGTGGCATTTGAAGACCTCATGAGTTGGCCTTGGAAGTTCTGACATGCTTTTCTGGTGACCACGTGTCGAGATATCTTGTAAATTAGCTTTCTTAACACCCTTGAGTTAACTGGCTTTTTGGGGCCAATGGGCCGTTGAGCCGACTGTAGGTCTAGTTCATCGAGTGGAATGAGTAGTGAGTGATGATTGATAGATTGGGTGATGATTGATAGATTGGGTGATGGTTGATAGATTGGGTGATGGTTGATAGATTGGGTGATGATTGAGTGAGTGTATTGCGCTATAGGCGCATATTGATTCATATCTACAGAGTTAAGTTGCGCGAGCTGGACTGATTGAACTCTTATTCCCATCTTTGCCTGAGAAATCCATCTGCAGAATAACATGTTTATTTGGATGGTGGCCAGTATTCCTGCAATCCACCCACCAATTCAGAGCCAGCTAGTGGAGCCAGTCTTACGAACTCCTTCACTTGGATCGTTACTATGTACATTTCAGCCGCAGTATCTTCTTGAAAGCCCGGACAGCCCATTCAACATCGTTACACAAAACATCAATAGTCTTATCAGCGATGTTTACTTCTCCACACTCGGCTTCCCGCTTACCATGAAGCCTTGATGACGCCCGGAATCTGGCCTGCGCGGGCTCTCTCTCTGAAGGCAGTTCTGTTCAACTTGAAGTCGGAAATCACCGACCTGGAGTGCCCGGAAGCAACACATCTGTCCCTGATCTGAGTGATGGAGGTGTACTTTGGCATGGCCGTGAGTTGGAGCTGCGCCTGCAAGCGGGCTCTTGAGGGAAGCTCGGTGTTTCTGGCAATGTACTTCAAAGCCTTGCGGGCGACTTCATGCTCCTCGAACTGGAGCCTCTTGAACTGGTCCTTGATGACTCTTCCATTCAAGTACGAGTGCTTGGGAAGCTCGAACTTCACCGGGAATCTGAAAGGCATGTTGCGGTGAGCTGGTGGCCCGAAATTTTCTCGTGCACTGCACCACACACCCGTGCACCATGCAGTCCGTCCGCCCAGCACCTAAGCGGCAAAAGAGAATGCCACGAGGACCAGGCGAATTGGACAATCGCCTGCATCCTAAGAGACTGCCAATCTTCGGGCCCTGGAGAAGGATGAGCGGGTACGTACGCGCGGTATTTGGCCCTGGACCCGCGCATAGTGTTTTGCATCCAGCCTAAAACTTATCTGCGGGATGAAGTGCTGCTACTTCCCCGGCCTTCGACTTTCCTTTCTTCTTCAATGTTGATTGTTCGAGCAATAGTGTTCATAGTCACCATAGCAGCTGCGTCACACATCCAAATGTTGCTAGATACCTTGAGCCCCACCACGGCTAGAAGACTCGAGGATGTGTCGTTTGATATGCTCCAAAACGACACCGTGATCCAGATTTTGGAGGAGAACTCACTTCTAATCTCCCAAATCCACCCAAATGCCGAATTCTTCACTCTCTCGGGCAACCATGGGCCCAAAGACACCCTGGCCAACACCTTCATCCACATGGAGTACGTTCCTGATCTGGTGACCCAGCATAGCTCTGAATCCGTCAATATCCACGGTTGTTTTGACAATAGATTCAGTTCAACTGCCAGCCAAGTGGCGATGACATACGGCTCCAACAAGTTCTTCTCAAAGGGCCCCCGATTCTTTTTCCTGTTGTTGGGGTCACAACTAGCGTTTCTGACCACTTTGGGCTTCGACAGAACCCGGGAAGAGAAACTATCATGCACAGTTGGCCCGGGCGAGCGTTTGCAACTTCAGTTAAGCACTGTCATCAACAGGGTGTACTTGAAGAGGCAAAGGACGTTAACTTTCCAGAGCTCGACGAAGAATTTGATCTTAGGTCCGTGGCAGAGGTTGAACATACTGAATGCGTTGGAGTTTTCGTCGAAAGTTGTCACATGCGTAACAGACGAGGAGTTATTGAGTTGCTGAATGCCCAAGAGTTTCACGGTGCCTAGCATGGCGAAAACTTTCAAAAGAGTACATAAGAATACCATCATCTAGTAAGCCCGGTACTTTAGCGTTCGACATCACTGAAACTGACATAAGAATTTATTCGAGCTCATCGGGGTCTTAGACCAAAGGTGACAAAGATTCATGTGGAACAAGTGGCTGGGCGTAATACAGTTATAGATGTACCTGACAAGAGTATCTGTTTCTCACATTCACGGAAACAGAAGCTCCTGATTATAATCGCACGACGCAAGTATCTCAATTTTGGCAAGAGTACGTAGGTTTTGAATGTTCCACATTTTGTATGGTCTATTGGTATGTAGTACGTTTTCTAATATATCCTCTCGGTGGCCAAGCTGGCTAAGGCGCGAGACTGTAATTGAATTGTTATCTTGAGATCGGGTGTTCGACTCACCCCCGGGAGATTTTTTTCTTTTTATCCTATAATACCCGGCAGCCAAGCCAGACCAACCTATTTTCATTCTTTTCTTGCTGATGTAATTGGTTGGTGGACTTTCGAGTTGATCTACGTTTGATTTTGGTCGTGCGCACGACAACGCAAACCCCACACTCCGTGCAACATGAAGGCAGATGCAGAACAACCAAATTCCATGCTTACAGAGGAGCAGAAGAAGGTGTGTAAACGAGAATAAAGCGCTTGCAAATACTAACAACCCAGGCCCACCACATTGCGTCTGAGCAGAAGCGGCGGGAGAACATCCGCATGGAGTTTGACCGCATTGTCAACTTGACACCAGCTCTTAGTGATCAGGAAAGTCGGCTGGAGCTCAACATTCTCACCAAGAGTGCAGATTACATTGACCAGCTCAAGGAGGAGAACGCAAGACTTGTTGAACTATGTCGTGCCAAAGGGATTGCTGTTCCAGAAGAGGCAATATACAAGGGACCGGGAATTTCTCACGAATAGACTGGCTCTTTAAGACTTGCCCAAATCCATGGCGGTGGCTGAAAAGACCTAAAAGAGAAGCTTTATAATCTTTCCACAAGCCGACGAGAGCCTCGGCCGTTGGTTTCCCTCTGAGCACTGCCTAGAGCATTTTTGTTGGGGCAATATACGCCGATACAACCCGATATCACCGGTTGAGGCCATGCCTCCCCATGCCGCTCGTTCGGGGTTTGGGTCTGAGAGCCAGTGCCTAAGCACGCATATTAGTCGCGTACACTCAAATCTACTTGGTTTGAACCGTGTTTATGAGCCAGTAGTGTAGAAGAAGTTATTCGCCAATAACAAATTGGCTTTATTAGAGCTATAGTCTCAGTTTGCAAGCACAGCAATGCATCAACCATGCAGGTTTGGGCACCGCTGCCAGCTCGCGCAAGATGGCTAGATGCACCCCATAATTGCAATGTACATCAACAGCCGCGAAACTTCCATACTCCACCACTTCCTTCGCTTAGTGCATGTCAGCAATCAACAGCGCCGAGGCCATCAGCCCCGAGGGCAAAAACGTGACGGCGGGCACGACAGCTTTTATTGACGAGGGCTTCCAAGACGTGCCGCCCGACTTGGCTCTACTACTCCAGCAACTTGAGGACGATTTCACAGTCAACAAATCTATTGATCAATGGACATACATCAACCGCCGCGAGGAAATCATGCGCCTGATAAACCGCTTGCACCAGAAACAACAACAGAACAATGTGGCGCTAGATCCGTCGGATTTGGAGAAGGTTCTCATGCCCAGACGGCGTTTGGACCTGGCCGCGTTCTCCAGGACAAACTTGATGTCGGTATTGGAACTGCGGGCCGAACTGCGGGGTCTGGATTTCGCCATCATGGTGCTTGATATCAAGGGTAAGTTGCACCACTCCATTCTGTGGGAAAAGCTCTACCTAAAGGCGGTCAAGGTGGCACACGAGCTCACCCACCGCACGCACTTCAAGACCAATAGCACGGTGGCGTTGCTATACAAGGAGAGCGAGGTGTGCGAGTTTGCGGTGGCGTTGTACGGGTGTTTTCTTGCCAACGTGTCTGCCATCCCCATCCACAACGATATCTCATCGCCGGAGATGTTTGAGGTGTTGAAACTCTCGTCTTCTCTGTTGGTGCTCATGTCGGAGTCGGTGGCGCGGGAGCTCGAGAAGCTCAATGCGCAGGGGTCGCAATGGCCGTCCAAAGTCTCCCGCCTTCGGACCTCTGACTTGGGTTCTGCCCGGAAATCCGAGCAGGATTCGCTAAAAAAGGCAAAAAAGGTCCACGGCGACTCCACTAATGACCTAGCATACATCGAGTTCTCGCGCTCGCCTGTTGGTGACTTGCGTGGTATTGCAATGAGCCACCGGACTATTATTCACCAAATGAACTGCTTGGAGACTTCCTTGCTGAGTTTGCCCAACGCAGGCGCCAGCCTCCACCAGTCGACCAAGGGATCTGGGCCGCCGAAAGTGTTTTTGGCTACCATGGACATGAGGCTTTCCATTGGTCTTATCATGGGAACCATGTTTTCCATGTACTCCGGTAATCTTCTTGTGTGGGCGCCACCAAAAGTCATGGAGTTGCAGGGCTTATATGCCAACATAATATCCAAGATGCACGCCAACTTTCTACTTGCCGACTTCTTGGGGTTGAAGCGCGTGACCTACGACTACCAGAAAGCTCCGAATGCGACGAGGTACTTTTCCAAGACGCAAAAGGTCGATTTTTCTTCCGTGCAGTGGGTCATGGTAAACGCACTCACCGTGGACGGTGAGTTTATCGAAGTGCTCTCTGAACGGTACTTGAAACCTCTTGGATGCCAACACTCTCGCGATGCCATCATTCCCATGCTTACTTTGAGCGAGTATGGTGGAATGGTCATTTCCATGCGTGATTGGCTTGGCAAAACTGAGAACTTGGGCATCGAAATCGGGGGCTCTCCCACCGACGACCTCTCCTCGGTGATCATAGACAAAAATGCTCTTGCCCAGAATCGAGTGAGAGTGATCGATTCCAATGCTTTCGACGCTGATGAAGATAGCACAGAGTTTTTGCGTGTTGACGCTTTTGGCTATCCGTTGCCTGATGCCACTCTAGCCGTGGTCAATCCAGAGCTCTCGACTGTTGTCAGAAAGGGCGAGTTGGGAGAAATCTGGATCGACAGCCCCTGTCTTTCGGGAGGGTTGTTCGGGCTCAAGAGAATCTCCAAGCTGATATTTCACGCCAAGTGCCGAGGCGCCGATGGCATTCTTGAGATGGACTTTCTCCGAACTGGTGTTTTGGGCTTCACATACAACGGGAAGGTCTATGTTCTTGGTCTATATGAAGACCGTATTCGCCAGCGGTACAACTGGATGGATGAGAAACGGCAGAAAAGACCCAGAAAAGATTACATGAACGAGTCAGACATGCGCTATCACTATTCGTCTCATCTTTTGGCCACACTTGCGAGCGAGGTGAGACAGGTCTACGACTGCACAATTTTTGACATTTTCATCGGGAATGAGTATTTGCCCGTGGCAATCGTGGAGGCCGCTATTGTGAGAAAAGTTATTGAAGATTCGGAGTCCAACTCTTCAAATGGAGCGAAATCCAGGGACAAGTTCGACTACAGTGCAGTTCCGCTCAACGAGCCGATATTGAACGCGATTGCAAAAAAGTGCTTTGACACTCTTAACAATGTTCACCAGTTGAGGCTTTTCTGCGTGGCTGTTGTCGACTGTGACACCTTGCCAAAAATCATGAGAAGCGGAGGTTTAGAGATTGCCAATATGCTCTGCAAAAAGAACTTTTTGGAGGGCTCCCTTCGAATTGACTTCGTCAAGTTCTTCATCAAAGAGTCTGTCAACGTCGTTCCTCACGGAGAAGACGTTATGGGCGGCATTTGGTCACCTTTTGCGTCGGAGCTTCGCCACTCCCTACTCCAGCGGTTTCCTCCCCAATTCTCCACCATTGACTACAGGCAAAAGTCCATCGACGACAAAACTGGCGCGCCGCTCACAGATTTCAAGACCATCATCGACATTTTGAAGTTTCGTGTTGCGAGCTCTGGGGACTCCATTGCTTTCCAGAATATTGACACTAGTGGTAAAAGCAGCTCCAAACCTTTGACCTGGAAAAAATTTGAGCAGAGAGTGTATGCGGTGTGCCAGTACATCATTGAAAGGACAGTTTTGAAAGTGGGCCAATACGTGATTTTGATGTACTCTTTGTCGGAAGAGTTCGTGATAGCGCTATACGCTTGCTTCATGTGCGGCATAATTCCTATTCCGATGCTTCCTTTTGATTCCAATAGAATAGGCGAGGATTTCCCCGCCTATGTGGGAGTTGTCAAGGATTTTGCAGTACTGGAGGTTTTTGTGAATGATGATGTGGAGAGGTTCATGAAGAATGGAGCAGTTGCGGATGCTCTCAAAAAAATGAATCAACGCCGCTCCACTCCGGTTCGGATCAAAAACACCACCAAATTATCCAAAGTGTCGAACGTTGCAGCGTTGAACTCAAAGATATCGAAGTATCAATCAGAAGCAAATTTCAGAGACGAAAATACAGTTGCCTTGGTCTGGCTCCATTTTACGTCCGACTACTATAGAGTTGGCGCAAATTTAAGCCACCAGAGCATTATCAACATCTGCAAAGTTTTCAAGGAAACATGCAACTGCTCCTCCAAATCTGCCATAGTTGGATGCGTCCGGCACTCTTCAGGATTGGGTTTCATGCAAGCTGCGTTACTCGGCGTCTTTTTGGGAACCACAACCTATCTCAGCTCACCTGTCAATTTTGCCAGCAACCCTACTGCATTCTTTTTTGCTCTTGCTCGGTACAGGGTCAAGGATGTGTTTATGACAGAGCAAATGCTCAAGTACGCTGTTTCCAAGTTGAGCCCCAAAAGCTTCAATCTATCCCACTTGAAAAACTTGATGATCAGTACAGAGGGCAGAGTCGAGATTGATTTACTCAAGAGAATTGCCAACATATTTGTTCCCTCCAAACTCAGTGCTGCATCCATGTCTGCGGTATACAATCACTGCTTCAATCCTATAATATCCACGAGATCCTACATGACGGTGGCGCCTGTGGACTTGTTTATTGACCCGGTTGCGCTCAGACAAGGATTTATTTCCATCGTCAATCAGGCCGAATATCCCAACGCTTTAAGAGTCCAGGACTCGGGAATGGTTCCTGTTTGCACTCAAGTTGCAATTGTCAATCCAGAAACACACAGGGTGTGCAGAGAGGGAGAATTCGGGGAAATTTGGGTGTGCTCAGAAGCAAATCTCAGCTCTTTCACCAACGGACCCAAAGGCCCCACAGACACATTTACGAACACGCAGTTTGTGGGCAAGATTGTGGACGGGAACCAAGAGATGACATATCTCAGAACCGGCGACCTCGGCTTCCTTCACCATATTTCCATCACCAAGAGCTCTAATAAGGACAATACGAGCGGGGTCACTTCATTCCAGCCCCTTTTTGTTTTGGGCAAGATCTCTGACACCTTCGAAGTGATGGGCCTTCACCATTTCCCACTAGATATTGAAAGCACCATTGAAGCTTGTCATCCCGATATCTACGTGAATGGTTCGTGCATTTTCAAGTGTTCCGACTACACTATTGTCGTTTGTGAGTCTAGGAGAACACGCGGATTGTCTGCGCTCGTGCCGCTCATTGTCAATACGATCTTGAGCAAACATCATTTGATTGTTGACATTGTTGCGTTTATCAAAAAGGGAGAGTTTCCTATTTCTCGGTTGGGCACCAAGCAACGTGCACGCATTCTAGATGCGTGGGTGCAAGGAATCATCCCTCTTTCGGTGCAGTATGGAGTCAATTATGGAGAAAACTCGATGATCAAGCTCACAAAAACCATTGAAGATGTGAGCAAATCAAACACCATCACCAAGTTCAGGAACCCAGCCCAAGACTACTACGATGCCTCACCCGACAGCGTCTTTGACGAAAACGGGCAAGTGCTTAATTTGAATCCGGGCACTGCCCCTTTCGCCTAATAAGTCCAGGACCAAACGACACCCCAAGTATCGAGTGAGTAGCCAGTTCCACGGGTACCACAAAATTCACGAGTAGAATACTTTCAGGATAATACAATACAATAAAGCAAAAATCACCCGCAAGATAATACAGTATGAAAAACAACTGCCTCATACTACTGCCTGGTTTGAGTTACATGCGGTGAGGTGTACGGGTGCGAGCGGCAGCGAAAGCAAGAAAAACTACACAGCGAACTCGCCAACCACATGAAGCGGTCAGTAAGCCCACAGTCCACGCCCCAAGGGCCGCTGAAAAAGGCAAAACCCGGCCTTGGGTTTTTATCCGCCATCAAAAAAGCATTTTTCAAAGACAGCGCTCTTCCGAGCCGCAACCCTCAAGATGAGATCAACATAGACATTACCGACGAAATTCCCAACACGTTCATCGGACGCAAACACTCCACCCATTCCAGCAGCTCCTTGTCCAGGGCGCCAAGCCTAGCTGTGCCAAGAGCGTCAGTCGGCGGTCCATCACGCGGACTTGGCTACAGCTCGCTACTCAGTACACTTTCCCACGAGTCAGCTGAGCCTAAGATCTCTACAGAAAGCGACTTGCAACGAGAGGTATCTCCTAGCGTATATCTTCCTCGCAACCCCATTCTACCGCTCAATTCCGAAGAAATGGAGTTGGAGGCTCCAAACGAGCCCGAATACGATTCGTTGTACCGCGACGAGGAGGGTAACCTTGTGCGTCCCCCTTTCATTAACTTGGACCCGAAAGAGCGGTATCAGATGCTTCAGATGAAGAAGTCCGTCCAGGCATCGCAAGCTTTGCAAGATAGCCTCAAGTACATGGTTGATCCAGATGAAACCACCTCCATCATCAGGCCGGGCAACAGAGTGGACACCTCCACTCAGACACACAACGAGGATTATTTGCAAAAAAAGCTTCATTTCAACGCTGCTCGGAAGCGCTTGGCCTTGGCGAATCGAGCTAATCGCAAGAAGCTGAGAGCGTTGTTTTCGGGAGACTTTCTGTATGACAGGTCTAAGATCGCCGAAGCAGAACAGAGTAGTCTGAAACTTCATGGCTACTTGGGCAGTGTTACTAAACCAAAGTTTGAATCTGCCACAGAGGAGCAGAAATCTAGCGCCCAACGCAACCTTTCGAAAGGCCACAAGACCATCGCTAAGCCCTCGTCAGAGAGCAGTAAGTTGGACCAGGCGTACATCGACAGAACCAACAAGCTATCAAGCTTACTTCGGGTGAAAGATGCCCCGACAGAAATGAAGCCTGTGGGTCCTAGCTCTGGTTTCAACTTCGAGGTTAGCAAAGACAAGTTCACTACGCTTCCGCTGGAGTCGGCCAAAGCAGAAATATCCGCCAATGGTTCCACAAAAGCAACAGAGAAAACAAACGAGTCAGCCAATGCATTGTTTGCTCCACCTTTCGACGATGGAGCGCAGGACGAACGACCTGCGAAGAAGACCCGAACAAGAGATGAAACAGGAGAGAGTGTGGCAAAAGCACCCGCTTTCTCTTTTGGTTCAAAACCCTTCGGTGATAAATCAAAAAGTCTGAATAGTCCCACCACAATTGGGTCCAAGCCGGTCTTTAAGTCCGCAGACATAGCATCCACAGACTCTCCAAAACCAGCATTTAATTTTGGAGGCGCCGCAGAGACGAAAAGGCCAGCATCTTCATTTTCTTTCGAAAAGTCTGAGCCGGATAAAACCCCGGCTTCTCTGTCTCAGGAGCCTGGCTCGGAAAAAGCCAAAACGCCTATGTTTTCGTTTCAGAAATCGGAAGCAGACAAAGAGAAAACTCCAAAATTTTCTTTCCAGAACACCGCCACAGACAATAAAGAGTCGAGCACCAGGGCTGAAGCAGATCCGGTCTCCACGTCGGATGCGAAAGCGACGACGCTACCCAAGTTTTCATTCGGGACAACAGCTCCCGAGAAGAAAGCCCCAAGCAGCGGGGAGTCCTCCAGTGCTGGGCCTAAGTTTTCATTCTCTGAAAGTGGTGCTTCAGAAGACCCAGCTAAGTCTCCAGCTCCTTCTTTGTTCCAGCCGAAGGCTATTGATACAAAAGAGACGAAACCTGCATTTTCTTTCAATAGCACCAGCAAGGAAGGCACAGAAAGCCCCAAACCTGCATTTTCTTTCGGATCTAAGCCTGCACTGAGCGGTGCCGCTTTCTCTTTTGGGGCCAAGGCACCAGAAAACGAAGAGGCCAAGGAGAAACCCACCCCTCTTTTTGGCACCTCTCAAGAGCCCAAAGATGCAAAAAAGTCCACACCATTTTCGTTCAACAAGGTTGATACCCCAATTTCGGCAGACTCTGCGTCTGAAAGTGCCGAAAAGAAAACGCCTTTTTCTTTTGGCAATCAGACGCCCACAAGCGGCGAAGTCAAGCCGCTGTTTTCATTTGGAGCGGCCACCGCAGGCACCAAGCCCCTCACGCCATCTACTAGTGCCGCAGCTCCATCTTTTTCTTTCGGCAAACCTGCAGAGGCCCCTGCGAGCAACAACACCAGTTTTTCTTTTGGCCAGACTGCTACAGCAGATCCCGCCCTGATATTCGGAAACTCGAACTCGTCAGCGCCAGCGCCAGCATTTAATTTCTCGGTGACGCCAAAAGCAACTACCCCCTTTTCGGCACCCCAAGGGCCCACAGGTGGTTTTAGCTTCAGCAACGGTGCTCTAGGCCAGGGAAGCAGACCCACCACGCCTGCAGCGCCAGGATCTGCCATTGGCGGAGGTTTCGGAAACTCTGGACCAAACGCTAGCAACGCATCCTTTGGTTTTGGCAGTGCTCCCACAGGATTTCCGGCGGTTTCTGGGGCCGCTGGGTTGGGAGAGCGGGCCAGAACTGTGACACCTAATGCCACACAATTTGGCCTTAATCAAAACCAAGCACCTTTTGGCGGTAATGACGGAGGATTTTCGTTCTCCAATAATGCCATGTCAAACAACGCCTTCAACAGCGCTCCGGGCAGCTTTGGTCAGCCCAGCAGAGATAGCACTCCTCCTGCATTTGGCGGCCTGGCTGCTTTTCCCCAGGCATCGGCGCCCGGACAAAGTTTGCCGCCCGTGGCCAATGTCAGCGGCCGGCGAATTGCCCAAATGAGGCAGAGAAAGCGCTTCTAGCCAATGTATAAACAGTGTGCTCTACTGTAGATGGCGTGTCCTGCACCCAGTCCGCGCATGGAAACATGTTTTCTCCATGGCAACACCACATCTATACCAATGTACCCCGATGTGTATCCCTCTGAGATCACATACAGGCCGGGGCGCATCCAGACACTCAGCCGTCATCAGGAGATTTTGCTCAAACAAGTGTGGGCGGCATTGCTCAAATATAGCGGCTACTCCATAGACCTTAGTTTTGCAGATGTCCAAAACGAGGCGTCATTCGTGGCGTCGTCAATTGTTGGCGCAGATGAGAAGACGGCACCAAAAAAGAAGAAGCTGTTTTTTTCCCGGAGCCAGGAGACCCGGGAAACGAGCGATGCCAGAGCAAAGCAGGTGAAAGACAATACTGTGAACAAGTACACGGCGGATTTGGAGCCTACAGACCACACACGGCAAGTCTACGTGGAATTGAGTGGACTGGATGTTCCAGATGATATGGATGCTGATTCTGCCTCAATTGACTCTTTTGCCACTGCCTTGACACAGCAATGTGAACAGCAGGACGTAGCAAAGAGCCAAGACGAGGAAAACCAACGAGCAAAATACGAAAGGACCGAGAATACGGCAAACGACTCGAGGCTAGACTCTCGTGATCTCGCTGCTTTGAGCTTGTCTAAGTACGATGCCAAGGTTCTTCATTCTGCATTATTTGGAACCGTCAAAAACGATCTCATCGACAACTTGATACTACGGTTTTTGCGGGCTCGCAAGTTCTCGTTGGCCGACTCCATGAAAATGCTCACCAACTCCCTACAGTGGCGGCACGACGAAAACGTCAACAAGTTGCTTTACGACGGAGATGCGCCCGCTTTCATTTCTGGTCAAGAAAAGGGCTTCGTCAGGAACTTCACCGTCAACAAGGCGTTTGTTCGAGGCCACGACAAAGAGGGAAATCCTTTATTCATTTTCCAGTCCCGCAAGCATTTTGCCTCGGATGCTACGTTGGCCGAGACAGAGAAATACGCATTGCTCATTATAGAATGGTGCCGGCTCTATCTCCGTGAAGTGAATGAGTCCGTGGACACATCGTCCCTTTTATTTGACTTGTCCGGGTTTTCAATGAAAAATTCAGACAATGCACCAGTCAAATTCCTCATCTCAATGTTCGAAGCACACTATCCCGAGAGCTTGGGCATTGTAATTGTGCACAATGCACCTTGGATCTTTTCCACGGTCTGGAGCGTCATCAAAAAGTGGTTGGATCCGGTTGTGGCGTCCAAGATCCACTTCACCAAGGGTTATGCTGAGCTTCTGGAACTAGTGGCCGATGACCAGATTCCACAGTACCTTGGGGGAAGCGACAAGAAGCCGTTGGTTTACTTGGAACCCGGGGAAGAAGACACCCGCCCCATGAAGCAGAAGGATGTCCGCTTGGACGAGTTGATGCACCAGGCACACGACATTAGGTGCAGGATCATTGAGACCACCGTCAGGTGGATCGAAACCACCGACCCGGAGGTGAGCTCGAAGTACCTCAAAGACAAGATTTATCTCAGCTACCGCTTGTCCGATCTATACATCGACATCGACCCATACGTGAGAAATCCGGGTGTTTACGACAGAGACGGCAGTTTACAGATGCGTAACTGATGAACTATGCGGCGCAGCATTCTGGGGGCATCGCCCTGTGTGAATGAAGCTAGCAACATGCGCGTCTCCCATCCACGAACCCTTCCGATTTTGCTGCTCTCTTGGAACTTTTGCCTGTGTTGGTTCTTTCGTCCTTCCGGTTGGCTAGATGCGGTTTTCGCAGTCGCGTCGTTCGTTCGTTTAGACTTATATGCACACAAAGTAAATCTTATAAAAGCCGCTGAGTGCATAAAATCTCCCACATCTTACCAGCAAAAATGGCTCCTCAAAACGTCGGTATCAAGGCCATCGAAGTGTACATCCCAACCAACTACGTCAACCAAGCCGAGTTGGAGAAGTTCGATGAAATCCCAGCCGGAAAATACACCATCGGTTTGGGTCAGACCAACATGGCGTTCGTGTCCGATAGAGAGGATATTTACTCGCTCTCGTTGACCGTGACTTCCAGATTGTTGAAGAACTTTAACATCGACCCCAACTCCATTGGAAGGTTGGAGGTCGGTACCGAGACTTTGTTGGACAAGTCCAAGTCCGTCAAGTCCGTGTTGATGCAACTTTTCAAGGAGAACGACGACATCGAGGGTGTGGACACCATCAACGCCTGCTACGGTGGTACTTCTGCTGTCATCAATGCCGTTAACTGGGTGGAGTCTTCCTCTTGGGACGGCAGAGACGCCATTGTGGTGGCCGGTGACATTGCCATCTACTCGCAGGGCTCGGCCAGACCTACCGGAGGTGTTGGCTCCGTGGCCATGCTCATTGGCCCTGACGCCCCAATTGTGTTTGACCCTGTCAGAGGCTCGCACATGGAGCACGCCTACGATTTCTACAAGCCCGACTTCACCTCGGAATATCCTGTGGTGGACGGTCACTTCTCGTTGACCTGCTACACCAAGTCGATTGACCATGCCTACAGAAACTACTCCAAGAAGATCACCAAGGAGGCGGGCAAAACGGTTGGTTTCTTAGACCACTTTGACTACTCGGCCTTCCACGTGCCCACATGCAAGTTGGTGACCAAGTCGTTCGCCAGAATGTTGTACAATGACTTCTTATCCAACCCTGCTGCTTTCGAGGGCAAGTTGGACAAGGATGTCTTTGACCAAATCAAGGCCATTTCTTACCAGGACTCTTTGACTGACCGCAACGTGGAAAAGGTGTTCTTGGGTCTTGCAAAGGAGGAGTCCAACAGAAGACTCACTCCAGCATTGAAGGTGCCTACCAACACCGGTAACATGTACACCGCCTCGTGTTGGACCTCGCTTGCGTCCGTGTTGTACTTTGTTGGAAACAGCGAGTTGCAAGACAAGAGAATTTCTGTTTTCTCCTACGGCTCGGGTCTCGCCTCTACATTGTTGTCTGTGAGAGTGGTTGGCGACATTTCCCACATCACCAAGACCTTGGACCTTGAATACAGGCTCAACGGTGCAAGAAAGCAAAGAACTCCGCAAGAGTATGTTGAGCATATTGAGTTGAGAGAGAAGGCACATTTGCAGAAGAACTTCCAACCACAGGGCTCTGTTGAGGATATTGCGTCCGGTGCCTACTACTTGGTGGACATTAACGACAAATTTCAGAGAAAATACGAGGTCAAGAACTGATCGGCGTTGCATTATATCATTGTACTCGTACATAGTTGTGTATTCGTAATTTCATAACCCGATTGCATTGTGCAAGCTTGATTGGGCGTGCGCGAGCGAAAGTCACGTCTGGATGTGCACTATTTTCATTTTTTCCGCATCGGGAGAATCACACCCGTACACCCGCTCGTGCTTCTGCGTAGTGTGCGCACCACTTCGTAAACAAAGATCTTCATATCCCTTACAAATCTTGATTCTCATACACTCGAACCGCAAGTAACAAACTACAATGAGAGAAGTTATCAGCATCAATGGTATGTTTCCGCGTTCTCGCCTCGTCAGCCAAGAGGCTCTTCGGGGTTTCAGTCATTTTCCCGTCTTCAAAAACAGAAGCAAAGTTTCTCCCGCTTTATCCACTTTATACCCACATGAAACACACTTATCAAGATAAAACTCGAATGGAAGCATATCTAGAAAAACACAGGTCATAAGGTTGATCAGGGCCACCCTCCAGAAAATGCAGAAGCTTTTGAAACGAATTATCATACCGTGTACTTTCTGAAACCACGCAATTTCCAAACACAAACCGAATTCAAAAGTCCTCCTTTACTGCGGTCAGCAAAACTAAGATTGGTTAAGGGCTACGTAATCATTTCATATGTATACTAACAAATTCAGTTGGTCAGGCCGGTTGCCAGATTGGTAATGCTTGCTGGGAATTGTACTCTCAAGAACACGGTATCAGACCCGACGGTTATTTGCAGGATGGTTTGGACAGACCCAAGGGTGGCGAAGAAGGATTTTCTACTTTCTTTTCCGAGACTGGATCCGGTAAATACGTCCCAAGAGCATTATACGTTGACTTGGAACCAAATGTGATTGACGAAGTTCGCACTGGTGCTTACAAGGATTTGTTCCATCCTGAACAGTTGATTGCTGGTAAGGAAGATGCTGCCAACAACTACGCCAGAGGTCATTACACTGTTGGCCGTGAGCTTTTGGACGACATCTTGGACAGAGTCAGAAGAATGTCTGATCAGTGCGATGGCTTGCAAGGCTTCCTCTTCACCCACTCCTTGGGTGGTGGTACTGGTTCCGGATTGGGATCATTACTTTTGGAACAATTGTCGATTGATTACGGAAAGAAGTCCAAGTTGGAATTCGCCGTCTACCCAGCTCCACAAGTCTCTACGTCTGTGGTCGAACCATACAACACTGTGTTGACCACCCACACCACTTTGGAGCATGCAGACTGTACGTTCATGGTGGATAATGAAGCTATCTACGACATGTGCCGCAAGAACTTGGGAATTGCTAGACCAAGCTTTGGTGCGTTGAACAGCTTGATTGCTCAGGTTGTGTCGTCTGTGACCGCATCTTTGAGATTTGACGGTTCCTTGAACGTCGACTTGAACGAGTTCCAAACCAACTTGGTGCCATATCCAAGAATCCATTTCCCCTTGGTTTCGTACGCACCAGTATTCTCCAAAGCCAGAGCCAGTCACGAGTCTAACTCTGTATCTGAGATCACTGCTTCGTGTTTCGAACCAGGCAATCAATTGGTTAAGTGCGATCCAAGAGCCGGGAAGTACATGGCTACCTGCTTGTTGTACCGTGGAGACGTTGTCACTAGAGACGTGCAGAACTCGGTTGCACAGATCAAGGCCAAGAAAACGGTACAATTGGTTGACTGGTGTCCTACCGGATTCAAGATTGGTATCTGCTACCAGCCACCTACTGCCATCAGTGGGTCTGAGTTGGCCTCCGCCAAGAGAGCCGTGTGTATGTTGTCCAACACTACGGCCATTGCCGAGGCCTGGAAGAGAATCGACAAGAAGTTCGACTTGATGTACTCTAAGAGAGCCTTTGTTCATTGGTACGTGGGCGAAGGTATGGAGGAGGGAGAGTTCACCGAGGCCAGAGAGGATTTGGCCGCTTTGGAGAGAGACTACGAAGAAGTGGGCACGGACTCTTTCCCAGAGGAAGAGGAGGAATACTAAGGCAGATTTGACATCTAAGAATACCCCATTGTAGGCGCCGTCGCCTCTATATAATGTTATATTTCTACTTCACTTAATACAAGAAATGAATAGCGCGCAGCGGCGAGCGCGGCAGAGAACAGCGAAAAAATCATACACCAAGTCCGCCTGCTAACACCATGGTCGAATACAAGGATAACCGGGAGTTGCTCAAGCAACCGCTTCATGGAATCTATATTCCCGTGGCGCTCATCATTGTCGGCACGTGTCTTATCGACTACCGTTATTTGCCCTGGACCTTGGCCTTTACCGCCATTGTTTGCAGCTTCAACTTCTACGAGGCATGGAACAGGAGAAGAACCATCGACCCCGTGAAGTGGAAGGATCTAGAGTTGATTGACAAGACCATTGTGTCGAAGAACTCGGCCATCTACCGCTTCAAATTGTTTCGTGACGAGGAGGTGTTGGAGATCCCTACCGGCCACCACGTGGCGTGCTGTTTCTCCATTGATGGCAAGGACGAGATCAGATACTACACGCCCATCTCGAACAAATTTGATTCTGGCTTCTTTGATATCTTGGTCAAGTCATACGCCAACGGCAAAGTGTCCAAGCGGTTTGCCATGTTGAAGGAGGGCCAAACCGTTAAGTTCAGAGGCCCTGTGGGCAGATTGGAGTACTCGACAAATATGGCTTCGCACATTGGGCTTATTGCTGGTGGCTCGGGCATTACTCCCATATTGCAAGTGATCACGCGGGTGATCACCACTCCGGAAGACACCACGAAGCTCACGTTGCTCTTTGGAAACGAGACGGAAAACGATATTTTGTTGAAGAGCGAGTTGGACGAGATCTCGAAAAAGTACCCAAACTTCGAGGTGCACTATACTGTGACCCACGCCTCAGATGAGTGGCAGGGCGAGCGGGGTTTCATCACCAAGGAGATGATTGAGAAACACATGCCCAAGCCTTCGCCCGACCATCGTCTTATGATCTGCGGCCCCCCTGAAATGAAGAGGACGTTGATTGAGGCCACGGCGCAGTTGGGCTGGGAAAAGACCACCATGAAATCTGATCCTTCTGACCAAGTGTTCTGCTTCTAGTGGGGCCGTTTCGCTCCAGTGTGGTACCCACGTTCTGCCAGCACTGTTGGTGAGCAGCCGGTTATAATTTCAGTCAACGGTAGTCAGAGATGTTTATTGTAGGTGGAGAGGGAGCTGACCAAAGCTGCTCCTGTATGGAGCGCATCGCACTACGTAAGGTGAATTTGTGAGAGCATCAATACCAACAACCACGATGGACAAGAGTATTTGCACATTCTACGACAAGATTGGAGCGTGCCGACACGGCGAAAAGTGCCTGCGCAAGCATATACGGCCATTGGAGTCCCGCACAATTCTTTTGGCCAACCTATATCAGAACCCCAAGGTGTTCAAAGACGGCGGCGAAGAAATGAGTGAAAATCAGGTGGATGAAGATTTCAACCACTTCTTTGCCGACATGTTCAAGCGTGTGGCCCGCGAGGGCCAGGTTGATCTGTTGGTTGTGTGTGAAAACGAAAACCACCATTTGAGTGGCAATGTGTACATCAAATACACCACTTGCAAAGCTGCCAGTCAAGCTGCTGCCAGCCTCAACCGCGAGTGGTATGCCGGAAGACCGGTGTACAGCGAACTCTCTCCTGTGTCCAGCTTCCATGAGGCAAATTGCAGGGCTCATGATACCAACTCTTGCACGCGAGGAGACCACTGCAATTTCATGCATATGAAGCATCCAAAAAGCGATCTCCTAAGGGTTTTGTTCAAGGCACAGGAGAAGCTGATTGCTCTAGCGAAAATACGCCAGGCCACGGCGAACCCTGACTGGGGTAAGAAGTGGGAGAATGCGCTGGACGAACCGTATGTGAGGGAAGCGGGGCCCGAGGCGAAACCCATTGTCAAGCAGGAGCAGGAAGAGGGTTTGAAGCAGGAGCAGGAGCAGGAGCAGGAGCAGGAGCAGGAGCAGACGCAAAGCAAGTTCGATGTCATGGCCAAGTTGTTCCAATAGGCCAAGAAACAGAAGAATTGGAGAAGGGGGAAGAGGAAGAAAAGCGAAATCGGGATGTACTACGGCACATGACGATCCGAAAAGCGTTGGTATTGAATGATTGTAGAAAACCAAGAGGGTATTGCAGTCATTGATATCTTTAGCCCCATAGCACTAAGTGAGAGAATCCAAATCGCCGTTGTGGTTTCAGTGTAACCAGGTCCAGTCTATGCAGAACCATCAGCCACGATCTTTGAAAAAAATTAGGTTCTCTATTTTTCTCTCCGAAAACTTGTGCAGTTTATCATGATCCTGCCGGTGTTTTGCAGTCAAATGCGCACTTCACTTGCGATAGGCTGGCTCATAAATCGCGCCCTCTAAAATCTGGAGTCCACCAACTGGCCTTCTTTCTACTGAACAATACATACCCATCAATCTCGCCAAAAGAGCAAACTAGCGAACACCTCCCTTCATAACCACTACCGCGCTCCAGCCAATCGATTCACCACCTCCTGCATTCAACCCCACTCCAGCGGCCACCTCCAGAGTGATTCACAAACTGGAATATGTTTGTTTCCCAATTAGCCCTCCCATCATCCCACCGCCTTGCCTTCAATACCATTATATGTATACATCGCCTGCCATTGTGTGCATTGTGGCCTCAGCATTTCCGTTGGTCCCTGCCGACCGCGACCGGAGGACACACGCGCTCACTACTCACGAAAAGACTCTACACATCAAAGCGTGCCATGTCCCAACCAGAAAACAGAGCGGTTCACGACAAACTAGAGCACCATTCCCATGGTCACTCCCATCAACTGTCTTCCCAGGAATCTCCCCATGAAGACCACTCTCACGACCACTCACACGGCGGCTACACATCCCTATTCCACTCCCACTCCCACTCGCATCAGCCCAACGAACTCTTGGGCCAGGGGTTCACAACTAGCCCGGCGGTGAGGATCACGTGGATCGGTCTCTTTGTCAATGTCATCATGGCTGGTGCCAAGGGTGTGGGCGGCGTCTACTTTCACTCGCAGGCATTGGTGGCCGATGCCATTCACTCGGTGTCCGATATGGTGGCCGATTTCTTGACCCTTGCTACAGTGAATGTGGCACACAAGGAAGGATCGCTGCTGAAATACCCGCTCGGATACGGCAAGCTCGAAACCATAGGCGCCTTTTCTGTGGCTTCCGTGCTTCTCTTTGCCGGGATCGGCGTGGGCTGGTCTTCTTTGCTCCAGATTTTGGAGTATGTGTTGCCTGCTCATATTTATGACTATGTGCTGGCCTTCCAGCTTCACTCCCACTCCCACTCTTTCGGAGCAGAGTCTCACCTGGGGCATTCTCATTCGCACACCGACGCCGACATGTTGGAGAAGTCCTCGGGACTCCCAGATATCAATGCTGCATGGCTTGCCTTGGCGAGTATCGGAGTCAAAGAGGTGCTTTACAGACAGACTATGAATGTGGCACGAGAATCCAACTCGAAAGTACTTGTTGCTAACGCTTGGCACCACCGAGTCGACTCTTTGACAGCGGGGGTGGCATTTATCACCGTGATTGGTGGCGTTCTCTTTAATTTGGCATGGTTAGATGCTGTTGGAGGCATCCTTGTTTCGGTGTTGATCGTGAATGCTGGCTCAGGCAGTTTCAAGGAAGCATGGTTTGAGTTGATTGATCGGGGTGCTAGACCTGGATCGGAGCACTACAACGCCATGAAACTGATGGTCCAGGACCTGTTGGACGATGTCTCTCGCGCTTCTGAAGCCGGGTTCGAGATCACAGATTTTTCTGTTTTGACCGCGGGCGCCAGATCCAACTTAATTCTCAAGTTGGGTTCAAAAGACAATCTCGCTTTGAATGCCCTTACTCAAGTGCAGGAGGACTTGGTCTCGGGGATCAAGGCCAAGGACAAAAATGTGGGGGAGGTTCTCGTGGAGTTTGCTATCTTAGATCAGAAATAGGATATATATACAGCACTTAGTGACTATTTGGGTTTTAACTAATTACAAGATTTGATGCAGCATCGACTGCTGATGCTCACTTTTTGTTGTTCTTGCTGCTCTGTCCAGAGTCTCCTTCAATGAACGCCAAGATCTCATCCACAGACTTGGAAGCAATTTCGGCGTTAGGAGTCACGGTTTTACCCTTGACCTTCTTACCATTCGACGAATATTTCTTGGTAGTCTTGGATTGCTTGGCAGCAGCTTTCTTCTGTGCTTCTTGTTGCTCCGAATAGATCATGTACTTGGTAAGATTTTGGGCAAAGTTGGAACACTCCTTGGAAAGAGCATCATCTGGACCCACAACCTTGGAGAAAGTGTTGGCAGCCTTAGCAAAGTGCTCCAAAGCTGGCTTGTATTCATTCATTTGCACAAGCAACACGGCGAGACGATGTCTGATAATAGCAGTGATATCAGACAACTCTCCGTTCAATTTTAAGGAAAGATCCAACGCTTTGGTGAAGAACTTCTTGGCCTCAGCATTGAGTTTCAACTCGTGCAAAATGGTGGCGAAGTTGGAGAAGGTGTTCACGGTGTTAGGGTGATCCTCACCGTAAATCAAGCTCCAGTCTTGGAAGGCCTTGGTGTTCAACTTGAAAGCGCTGATGTGGTCCTTGTTGAGAGAGTCGAAAAAAGATGCCTTGACGTAGGAGTTGATGGTTTCGTAACTGTCGACTCCGGTTAATCTCTCGTGCAAAACGGCGGACTTTCTGGCGACGATCGAAGCTTCAGCATGCATCTCACACTCGGAGTATATTTGCGCTAAGGTCGAGTAAAATCCAGCGGTTTCCTGCTGCACATTTCCGTAGATTTGCTGGTAGAAAGTGACCAACTCGGCCAAGAGGTCTAAGCCAATCTGCTTCTCCCCGTCTCTGATCTGCAAGCGTGCAGTCTCGAACACCTCGTCAACAAAAGAACATCTGTAAGAGGAGTCCTTGGTCAACGGCACGAAGGCGACAATGTCTTCTGGGGTGAAGACGGTAGAACGCACATCCTTAACCTTTGGCACTGGTGATGAGAACTTCTTGTTCTTCTTGCCTTTCTCGGCAACAGGAGCTGGATGGGGTGCCTCGGGTTTGTTGGAAGCATCGAAAGAATCTTTTGAAAAATGGTATTCTTGGGCCTTCCACTGGATACCAAACTTGAGAGCAATTTCTCTGAGAGTTTGCAATGGCTTAAGATTCTGTGACCAGTCGTCAGCCAAAGTGTGTCTGAAACGAAGATAAACCTCTTTTTCAACCAAGGACTTCACAGTGGCAGGGTCAAGAGATGCGAATTCCAATTGCTCCTTGGTGAAGAAGCATTTGGCGTCATCATCAAGTACAACCTTCGGAGCAGGAACGACTCTCTCTGCTAACAAACAGTTGTGGAAGTGAGCAACAAGATGCGCCTTCAAAGAGAATGGAACTGGCTTGCTGACAGCTCTCAACACGTGTTTCGATGCCCTGGCAATCATTTCCTGGACACAAATGTCGTGAAGAGCGTTCATATTGGCGGCAACAGGAATCATCTTGGCAGCAGTAGGCTCTTGCTCTGAAGGCTTTTCGTCATTCTTTTCTTCCTGGCCACCCTCCTTGTTTTCGACCTCTTTCCCTGAATCTTTGCTTTGCGCCTTTCTGGCAGCCTCAGCCTCACGCTTCTTGGCCATTTCCGCCTGATTGGCCTGTACTGTCTTTTCAAGATCTTGTTCGAAAGTGGCGACCTTCTCGATTGATTGCTTGGCAACCTCTCCCAAGTATCTCATATTGATACCGCTCTTATGCATGTAGTCGGAGAGTTGAGCACCGTCATAAGGAACTGCGTTTTTGGAGATGTCATCCAAGAACTCGGGAATCAAGTACTTGGAAACAAACTCAGATAATTCTCTCACAGTGGATCTATCTTCCTCACTTTCATTGACTCCAGTAAATGTATCGGGGTTGAAGACAATTTGGTCGAAGGGAATAGCCACCTGCGGCTTCTCACCATCCTTGAGAGCGCCTTCTTTCTCTAACTTCTCGGTTTCAACCTTAAAAATAGCGGCTGCTCTTCTCTTATACCACTCCTCTATGGCCTCATGTCTTAAAGAGGCCTCCTTGTGTGGGTATCCGGTCTCCGACTCATTGTAGTGAGCATCCAAGAAGTTGATATCGAGGGGAGTTGTTCTGTACAAATCAATGATGTACTTTCTGCCATCGGTCCCAAAAATGCCCTTGGTGTCCTTCGAGAGGGCAATTTCTTGGCCTTTGGTTGAGGCGCCAGATGCAACCTCGACGGCGTGGCTCTTCAAATGGAAGGCTTCCGCGACCGGTTTCAAGGACTCAGTGAACTTGTTGTTGATGTTGATCTTGTCGTCGTCCAAAGAGTATCCGTAGGCCACCTTGTCAATTGGGTTTCCTTCATCATCTTTTTGGTCGTTGAAAACTCCAGGAACTGGGGCCTGGCAAATAACCCGCTCGCCCAAAAAGTCAACAATACATGTGAGCAAATTGCACACTCCAGTAGTGTCGACTCTGTTCAAGAGCTTGACGGAGGCGAGGTCCTTGGAAAAGCAGTATCTGGCAGCCTCATCACCGCCAGTATTGTCGTGGGCACCAGTGGCGTTGACTCCAAAACTGAAAAAGATGTTATTTCTGAGGTAAATGTGCTTGTCACGGGGCTCGTTGGGGTTCAAAGGCGTCAAGTTCTCTCTGACAATTTCGGTGGCAGTTTTGATAGCAGTATTGTTGAACTCCTGGATGTACTTGTTAAGCAACTTGTCTCTGAGCAACCTCTCGTTGAAAGTATCACGAGGAAATTCTTTGATTCCTTGGAATTCGTCGTTCCAGTCTTTAACAAAGTCAGCTCCGTCAACACCATTGGCAAAGGCGGAAAGCTGGGTTCTAGATGCGTCAGCAGTAAGCTGGTTGGCAGCGTCTTTGGCAGCAACCGCCCAAGGAAATCTGGTCAAAACCTGCGATGGAATCTGGTAGGACTCTGAGAATTGCGACGCCTTGACCAAAGCCTTCTTGTTGGCGGCGATGGTGGCATCAAACTTCTTGGACAACTTGGAAACGAGGTTGGATAAAACATACTCCTTGCGAGCAACACCGTTTTCGTTGGTCATGGCCACCGGGTTGAAGCTCACGCTGGAGCTCTTGTTAACGAAAAATCCCGAAGCATGGCATGTGAGGAAAAAAGTTTCATTTTCCAAAGTAGTCAATTCCAAGTATAGTAAGTCGCCTTTGACCTTTTGCTGCTGGGGTACTGGGTTCCACTGTGAGATTGCAATGGACTTGATCGGAGGTTTCCAGAGACCCAAGATAGATTGGGAGGCAGCGTGCTTTTCCAACAGAAGACGGACCTCATCGATAACAGAGTTACTGAGCTTCTTGATTTTGGCCACATCATTGTCGGAGTAAACAGGTGTAGCATCCTTTTCATCCTGCTCGCTCTCTTCGATAGGTTGCACGGGATTCAAGCCGAGAAGGCCCAACTTCTCCGAGCCAGAAGCAACACTCAATGATCGGGAAGCATGGTCAAAGAAGTTGTAGCCAATACTCTCTCTGAACCTCACAATGTGGTCGTTAACTGTTTTCGAGGTGTAAGCCTTGACCACCAACTCGACGTCAATGTCGCCGGTGGCGCCTTGAAGAACTTCAGACAAAGGCTCGAAGTCGTCATACACGTCTGTGATTCTGACTCCCTTGTAAAGCAAAGAGTAGTTGGTGACGCAGTTCAACTGAGATGCTGACGCCAAAGCCTCCTTCACATCGGAAATGGTTTCCTGTAAAACATGACTCGTCTCCACATAGTCGATGTTGGCCCCGATTGCCGAGGGGAGCTTGATCTTTAGCTTCACTTCCTGCACTTGTTCTTGGGAAGCGTCTGCCATTGCAACTGAAAGTGGTGTTGAATCTGGGGAATTGCGAGGTGAAAAAATCGCACCTCGGCACGCACGTGACCGCTGCATTCCACCACGCACCCAACGGCAAAAAGCCTACTTCAGACAAGGAAACGGAGGCGAAGAAGAAAGCGCAAAAGCCCGAGACGGCTGGAAGACTGCAAAGAGACAGAAGACTATTGGATTAGTGGAAAAATCGCAATCGCAAACCTCTGTGAGGACTAGCGAAGACAAGACAAAGGAAAGTCCATGCTTCAAGACGCTTTCGGTAACACCGTGGAGCACGAGGTGCCAACTGAGCGGGAAACATATGCCCAGATCAATGATATGCCCACCGAACTCCTCATACAGGTGTTTTCCAACCTATCGCCCACGGACCTCAAGGACTTACGCCTAGTTTGCCGTAAATGGAATTACGCCGTGCTGGACAAATCGGCTTGGACCAAGGCATTCAACAACCGCTTCAACACGGGGAGTATTTTTGCTTCCGTGACCCGCTCACTGCTTTGGTTGCCAGAATACTTTGGGCGTGTTGCTTTCTCCAAGAAATGGGCCAAGGGCAAGGCTTTTTCCCACCTGTACCAATTGGTGAATGACCGATTTTCTCGCCACTACATTGACTTCAAACTTGATCGCTTGCTAGCATTTTCCAGGCTCTCTGGATCTGTGTCAATTTGCTCGCTAAGCCTGGGTAGGAACCAGGTGTTCATCCCAGAAAGCAACATCTTTAGCGGCATCCTTGCATTTGACACAAACTACAACTACCTTGTGGTCGCCAGCGATGATGGAAATGTCTATATCAAAAACCTTCTGAGTGCAAAATCATCGGGCTTCACACTGCTGTCAATGACAAAGCTACCCCAGGGGTCTTTTCCGGTGGTTCTGCTCAAGATAAATCCCCAGACCGATCGAAACAAGCAAAAGGCCGATATTGTTGGCGTAACTCGTGGCGGAGAGTTGATTTTATGGAGCCTCGGAAATGAGATGGTGTGCCAACTCGAAACAGACAAGAATGCATTGATAATGGATACAGACTTCCGGACAAGAGTGATTGTCGTCACGGCTGAATCGGTTTTTGTGGTTGACTTCCAAACCGTGAAGGTTACGTGCTCCTTCCAACATGGCTTAGACTTTGAATCCTCGGAGCCAATATTTGCATGCGATTTTCATGATGACAATATCGTTCTTGCCAGTGCAGGCCAAATGAAAGTTTTTCATCTCGAGAATAACTCCTTCATAGTACTGGAAACACAGGTGCCTGATGGCGAAAGCATCATTGGCGGAACAATACAAGAGAGTGTTACGGCGAGAAACGCCGCTATTGCGGGCGGCGACGGTCTTCTCTATGCCTTGACCTTCTCTGACGGAAGTGTGGGTGTCTACAACATCAGAGGATTAAATGGGACAATCCCCATGAAGTGTCGCATCATGCAATTCGAAGACAACAGAACTCCACAAGGGATTGCCCAATATACCAAAGTGGCATTGAACAGCACGGTTATTGTCATAGGAGCCCTTCCCGATTGGGTTCATTTCTATGATGCCCACTCGGGTCGTTATCTTAGAGAGGGTACCAAAGTTCGGCGGATTTTGACAAGAAATGGAACCGAGCCGGTTCTGCAAATTCAACTCAATCCTGAAGATGCCAGCGGTATTGTAGTGAGCGGTGATCTTGTGCAATACTTTCGATATGGCGAAGTGGCTGCTGCCAAAAAGAAGCCCAATGCGCCACTGGCTCCAGACGCAAATAACCGTCGGGAAATTATCCAACACATCAAAGCCGAAATTGCAGAGTATGATGAACAGGAACATGTCCGGATGCAAAATGAGAGCCTCGCAGATAAGTACAACGGTACCAAGTTTGATAGCGAGCAGGAGGAACTCCGTGTGGCATTGGCGTTGAGTGCAAGCGTCGAAGCGCCAGCTGAAAATCCAGACGGCGAGCTTAAAGCTGCCTTGGAATTGCTGGCCAAGTACAACGCAAATCTGCCTGATGACGAGCTATTAGAGGCCATCAGGCTTTCTCAGATGGAAACAGAGCGTTCGATTTCTCGTGTGGCTCACGAGGGTTCTAGCCGTTTCCACACTGAAGTGGCAGAAGAATTCGAGGAGTCACTAGAGGCGTCCCCAGAAGTGGACTCAGAGGAAGAGACTCTCCGGCGTGTTCTAGAACTCTCGCTAGCAGACTGCTGAGCGTTTGCCAGCGCTAGCACCTCACCACATCTATCGTGCACCCGGAGGACTTCTGATTCAAGAAGTGTACACAATCAAAAAACGGCGCGTTTGGAAGATCATATCCCAAACCCAGAGCGTTAGAGAAATTGCCAAGATGCTGCAGCGCTCCAGGAATGCTGGAGTGCACGTAGCGGATCGCGAGCCGCAGTCTTGACTCGCACCCGAGGTGGCCCGCACTGGTGCATATATGCAGGCACTTGCCATTCACATCTCAAAAAAACCAGTGCCCGCATACTTCCACAACTCACATACGCCAAACATAGCCGTAACTTTTTGCATTTGTCTATATAAAACACCAAGAATCAAGGCCACCGCTCCTCACAAATCTGGCTGAATCCGATGGCAAAGTTCAAGTTTTCCAGGTGCCCCCGTCGTAGGAGAATCAAGTTCTTCCAGAGTTCTCCACGCTACTTGAATAACAATGCCGCCACGTTTTACGAACAAGGGCAGACTCAAAGATGGTCCCTGGAGGAACCACAATCTTCGGATCACAAGATCTTGACCTTCACCAATGGTCACTACGGCATATACTTCAGTCTCTTCAACCACGAGCTTCGCAAAAAAGAAAATGGCTGTCTTGATGACAAGCGGAGCATATTGGTTGTTATACCGCAAGCCAAAATAGTGGACTCCATGCCCGAGTTCCGCATTTCCAAGGCCAAACAAAAGATACACAGTGATATCGACCATATCAAGTCCACGCTTTCGGCTATAGGAGCTACAGGCCCGTTGAAGGCCATCTTGCCGGCTAGAAACTTTTCTACAACTACAAAAGCCTTCTACGCCTCAGACCTCAAGCTAGCTGCTTCTCAAAACAGAAGCAGTGCTGCCGCTCCAAAGCAAAACAGCGCTCTTGAAGATAATTCTGTGGAAGGGGAAGACCACTTCAACTCCACTTTTGCGAAGACAACATCCGATGCTATCATCCAGACATTTCAAAGTCACACGGACGGCTCCCAGCTCAATGTGATATTTCCTTTATACCAATCCTTGAAGCGCAATGGTCTTCTCCTTCCCTCCATTCACGAGTACAACATCGTGATGAAATCGATTGCTTTGCGTTCTTTAGACAGCGAGTCAACCCTTCAAGCCATCGAGCTGAAACTCACGTGCCTCTTGACTGTTTACGAAGACGTGCTCCGTGCTTGTGCATCTAATTTGGAGTATAAGCCCGATACGGAAACATACAATGTGATTCTATCTTCAATGTTTGAAAGCATCGAGAAGGCTATCAATTTAGCTTCGGACCATTGCATCAGTCAGAACAGCTTCCATAAGATTGTTGAGAAGACTCATGAATTCACCGTCGTGGCCATGCGGTTGCTTTTGTCTGTGAATTCCAACCAGGATATACCAGGGTATCACATTCTTCCCCGTGTATTAAGCTCCATCAATTTTCTTCCCAACTGCATCAATATCGATATCGCTAATTATATCGTTCTGCTCAAAGATCAAAAAGAGCAAAGCCCTGCATTCTATTCTGAGATGATGCTTGTCGCAAAGCATATTTCGAAACCTCATCTTTTGAGCATGTCGAAACGTGAAACCTACGACTTCATCACCACTGTATATGCCAATTTCAAAGAAAGCGTTGCGATAGAGACAATTTCCAAGAGCAACGAATACCAAATTTATTGTGCTTTGGTGGAAAGTCTCATTATAGGTGACAACTTGCCAGTTGCTACGAAGTTTGTGGACCAAATCTTAGAATCTTTCAAAGAGAATCGCCATACTGGCGAGACTCATTCCGAAAACATGAAAGGCATGTCCGCCTTACTCTCTAAATACATCGATTGCATGATTCTTTCCGGGGAAGAAGCAGACTTGGAACGAGCATACAGTCTAGTCTCCAAATTTGGCCAGTTGAGCTACTTGCCAGAACTCAATGTGAAGACGCACGGCAACATGATCAAAGCCCAGATTCACCGTTACATCGCCAAAGAACTTGAGAAACTGAAAAATCCATCCGAGCAGGTTAGTATAGAAAGCTCTCAGAGAGACATCTATGAACAGATCCTCGAGCATTATGACTTCATCTCCATCAGAAATGACTTTCAGGAGAGCGTCAATATAGCTGATCAGAATTGGAACGGCTTTTTGGAAATCAGCTGCAGGGAGGCACTTCTTTCGTTGGCTCTTGATATTGGGGATCACTCCACAGTTTCCCGTTTGTTAAAAGAAGTTCTTCTTAAAGACTCCATAATTAGAGATTGGAATATCTCAAAGAAGGCGTGCCAATACCTTTTAAATGGAGCTTTGGTACACAGCAACCAACATTACGAGAATGTTATGTGGAGTTTTGTTGAACAGCAAGCGTCTCATTACAAAACGAACACAGTTGAGCTTCATAACTTCTTGAGTGAGCACTCAGACATACTTCTCCACGAGACTCCTAATACGGCCAGCAAGGTCTTGAATCTGTTAATGATTTTCAACTCAATGAAGTCCTATACCATCGAGGAAAGCAACTGGTATGGAATTGCGTCTGTCATGCGGTTTTTGATGAACAAAATTCCGGGAAAAACCTCACATGAGGCTTTCAAGATGTTGCAGTATCAGTCTTTCTTAATCCAGGAGCTCGAAGACACTGATAATCACTATGTGGAACTTTGTCCGCAGTTGACTGAATTGAAACCAGTACTCACCAGATCTTTCCTTAAGCTCTTGGCGAATGCGCCACCCAACACACCAAGAAGTGAAGACATAAATCGTGCATTGGCAATGGTTGGTGAGGAAGCCGCCCAATTTGAGGAGACTCAAAACTTGCTGAGTGCCGACTATACAGTTGATTTGTCAACGCAATTGATGGTTAACTACCAGGTGGGTACCAAGATGTTTTTAAGTCATTTCAAAGACGGATACAACTTCAGCGCCGAAACCATCAGTGCAATAATTTCACGGAAGTTTATTTTCGATGTGTTGGAGAGTGAGAAGCCCATAAAAGTTCGTGAATTTCTCAGACTTTTCTGTCCCGATAGCGAAGCTACGTCAGAGCACTTTGCTAGCTTGGTCAGTTTGGGCAATGAAAAGATCAATTTAAAAATACTCGATTGCTTGAGCAAAGGAAGTTACGAACACTTGCTCCGGTGTGAAGAAGTCCTCGAGTCGCTCGCTCACTTTGCCTCTGGTACCGAGAATCAGCAGTATTTGAAGAAGTTCGCAGAAAACTTCCACAGATTTAAGTCTGCTTGTCCAGATAAACATTGGATGGTGGTCTTCTTAAGAAAGCTCCTACAGACAGAGAGATATGACGAAGCTCTGGCGCTTTTGAAGCAAGATTACGCATTTTTTGCTGGTGACTTGAACGCTCAGAAAAGAGTGGACCAGCAGCTTTTGAAAGTTGTGTTCAATGTTTTCTTACGAAATCACGAGCTCGATATGGTGAACCAGATCTTTAAAGAGAATTTTTCCGGGGTGGAAGGCAACAAGCGCCTTTTAGGCTCGGAGAGCTTACTCACCTGTTTGGTTGATTACTACACACGTCTCGGGTCGTTTAACACCATCTTGCAGCAGTTCTCTGGGTTGCCAGTGAAATCTCATGTATTGAGACAAAAGATCCGATTTGCTCGGTATCTTGCTCAACTTGAAGGCACCGAAGTATGCTTAAATGAGCCAACCTTGGAGACTTCACAGGATCTCATAATCGCAATGATCAGTGAAAACAATATCTTGCGGATGAGAGACATTTACATGAACAATCTGCACTTAGTTCACAGCAAAGACAAGTTTTTTCGTGACATGGTGGAAACTTTGAACCAGGCTGCTTCCTATTCAAATAGCAAGCACTATTCTGCCATCCGGTCCAAGTTTGAGTCGGTGATCAAGTTGTGCAAAGCTATTAATTTGACTGGGTTGTCAACTACAACTTTGTTGTCGATCATCAAATTATTGGCCACCACGAAATCGACAGATTTGTTGCACATCCTCTTCAACAAATTCAATAACAACAACACTTTGGTGTCGTCTTTGAATTTTTTCTTTCTCCATATCGAGATTAAGTCCGTCAAGGAAGCTGCCAAAGTCTTGCAGTCTTTCAAGGATGCTCTCAACCAGGTTGACGATACTATCAATTTAGCTGTACTCAGGCAGCAGGAACAGCTCGGAATGAGCAACGAATGATCAACTCACGACTAGAATGATGAAATGCCACGAATATTTATTTAAAAAGCTGTAGCCCCGCTCTATAAAGAGGGCTCTAACTTCGCAAGAATTTCCTTTATTTCGAAGTTCAATTTTTCTGGTCTTTCGTGGACTTGAGACTTGTCGAAGTCACCTTCTTTGGCTTCGTTCTGAACTGCTGGCTGCTCTGCTTTTGGTTTTGTGGTTTTGTTTTTGTTTTTGTCAGAATACCTCTTGGCTGCAGTCCAAAGGGCACCCAAAATGTCAAACTCTTTAGTGGATGCCAGATCAAACTCGAACACCAGCCCCCGATCTGGATCCTCTGAGTTATGTAGACTGCTTACCTCGTTATATGCACAGTATTGGTAATTCAGGCATAAGGGAGATTTGACCCAGCCCTTCTGGGGCCCATAATCACCTAGTTGGAACACATCAGGTAAATCGTCCACATCTTTTTTTCTTTGTTTAAGTGACTTCAAGAACGCTTTTTCCGTTTGCTGATCCGCTGGGCCGTTGAAGGATCTTAGAGCCGGAATCAGAGGAGGCACAATAGCATGTCTGATCTTTAACGGTGACTCATAGATGTGCCTGACAGCTTCTGGATCTTCGAACAAGGTATGGGGAAATTTAGTTCTGTCCCTAATGAAACCGTTCATCTTGCAATAGGCAAAACCTGAATTGATCCAGAGAAGTTCACCTTCAGAAGAAATATGACCAGGGTGTGAGGAGCATAGCTCCAAAGAATTGGTCGTGTTGTATTGCTTCATTGCTTTCTGATTAGTGAGTTCACCAACGCTGGCAGCAGAGTAAGCGTTAAAGGTATATTGTTCATCGCCGGCGATGGACATAGCGAGCCAGTACAACTCCTTGTCTCCCCACACCGATGATTTGGAAGGTTCACCCCACAAGGAAAGCGTGAGAAGGATCAACAAAGACAGAAAGTGAGCTTTGCGGTCGAGCATGACAACTCCAGCCTCCTGGCAATGGCGCCAGCCCTGCATATACCCGTTTCTCATGGTATGGTTGGTGACTGGTTTCACGCCCATGACCATGTCTAGGCTGTTAGATTCATGGGGCATCAATTTGGAAAAGAAGTTAGTTTCAACCCATCCATTTCTATCGAGCAATGTGCGATCTTTGAAAAAGTAGGCACCGGTCTCGATGTATTCCTTCATCTCAAACAATGCTTTTGGCGGAGAAAACGGAATCACGTCAGCATCCAAGAGCATGACACGTTCGAACGACGTGAAGAAAAGAGCGGCAATTTTGTTGTTATACCCAGAAAACTCGGACCTATCCATTGTCGCAAGAGTCTCGAACATATCAACCAACGCGAGGTCTTGGGGTGGAAACTCCCGTTTCTGGAGTGTCTCCACATCTATACCCGCCTCTCTGAGAGATTCCTGCAACACTTTCGTTTCAGTGTGGCTGGTTGAGAAAAGTTCCTCTTTTGGGGCACTTGCAGCCCGCTGAAGCGCCACCTTTGCTGATGACAGGATGTCTTTCCGGTACATTATTTGAATCGGTAACTTATTCCCCAATGCACGGAGAATATGAATGAGCTTGACAAGATCTTTGACGTGTCTGGTAGCTGCAGATACCACAATACCCGTGCCTTGCATGTTATTGTAGTAGTAGTCAATAAACTCCGAGTCTTTGGTGAATTCGGGGGCATCTTTGAAGAATGTGTTTTCACCCACCAGGTCAAACGCTTGAGGTAGTTCTTTCTTGAAGTAAGGGAGCACTTTTGGGGCAAATTGGCTGAAAAGAGTATCAAGCTTGTTGGATCTCTCAGAACCGGAGCGGAGGAAACAGTGCCCAAATTGTCGAAGAATACTCATGGTGTCGGCCATCTCTTGCTCAGTTTCTAGAGTGCTTTTCAAAGTGTCTGCATACCACGATTCCAACTCCTGCCTGTCGGCGTTGGTGAGCACGTCCGGGTCGCTACCGTGAACGGCCTTTCTTTGCTTCACGACTCGCCCGTGGTTGTCGGAAAAGTACCCAGCTTTGTGGACGACATTCTTGTTGTAAATTCTGTTTTGAAACAAACTGGCCTTCCATTCGGGCATTTTCTCCTGGATGAATGTGAAGAAGGCGTCACACTTATCTGTCTGGGATTTGGCACCAAACACATCCCACCCCCCAACAGCTTGCCGGAACTCGTCCAGACGCAGAAACTTATACTTGGAGAAGTGCATCAACTCCCGAACTTCTCGGTCGCTGGCATCAAACCCAATAGGGGTGAACTCTTTGGGAAGCCCGGAGAAAAGCCTGGATCGGTAATGGTGGGCGGCAATACCGAGGAAAAGTATGGCCACCAAAAGAATAACTTTTCGCCGGAGGCGGTTAAACATGGCGCAAGAATGGGCAAAGGGAATATCAGAATGCAGCAAGGAGAATAGGGTGCATGGGATCAACGAGTTAATATATGTGGGTATTAGAGGCCGTGCATGTCATCTGACAGGTCCGGCATGTAGTGCCTCGGCTCAGACTATTTTGGGCATGGCGCTAAGCCTTGTCCGTATGGAGTTGTACCCCACGACTACACATGGCTATACACATGCCCACTGGGACTAGCCGCTGTTTCAGATGGCACTGTGCAGTCTTGCACAGACCACGCCTGTGGATAACGTGCCCAGAATCAGCAAGCAGCCATGCAGTCTCGCGTCGCCTTGAGTAGCTCTAGAAACAGGCACCTACGTGCACCACGTGATGCGCAATCACGTGCATTCGTGTCCGCGACAAATCGTACACGTAGGAAAAAACACCGCGATCTCCAACAACATCCGCAACATGTCCTCGCAAAGTAAGGCAATGGAGTCTAGCACTCTGGGCGTGGTCCCGGACAAAATGGCGGTTTTCCAGGAATGCTTGCAACAGTTCAATGCGCTGCCCGTCAATACCAAAAAGTGCCGCCAGCTTTTGGCTAAGTTGTTGAGATTGATCTACCAAGGAGTGGAGTTTCCCGCCCAGGAGTCCACCAGCTTGTTCTTCTCCATCTCAAAGCTCTTCCAGCACAAGGACTCGTCGTTACGTCAATTGGTGTACTTGACCATCAAGGAGCTTGCTGCTACGTCGCAGGATGTGTTGATGGTCACTTCCTCCATCATGAAAGACATCCAATCGGGTGACTTGATTTACAAGCCCAACGCCATCAGAACATTGTCCAAAGTATTGGACCCTACTACGGTTTCCGCCTCCGAGAGGTTGTTCAGGAATTGCCTAGTGGACAAAAACCCCATTGTGTCGTCCGCTGCTTTGATTTCTTCCTACAACTTGTTGCCAATCGCCAAGGATGTCGTCAAGAGATTCACCAATGAAACCTTAGAGACCATCCAGTCGTACAAACAGTTTCCGGCCAATCAGTTCTCATTGCATGAGTACTACGGTAGCTCGACGACAAACTTGCCCTCCAACTCCTACATGTACCAGTACCATGCGTTGGGCTTGTTGTACCAGTTGAGAAACCATGACAAGATGTCCTTGATGAAACTTATCACCTCATTACACGAGGGTTCCTCGTTGAAGAACTCTTTATCGATCATCGAACTCATCAGGTTCATCAACAAGGTCTTGCTCGACGACGGCTCGCTCATCACTCACTTGTACCCCATCTTGTCGAGTTTCTTGAAGCACAAGTCCGATATGGTTGAGTTGGAGGCTGCCAAGACCATTGTTAGCTTGCAGCACCTTGTGAGAGATGACGAGTTCATGAGCGTCATTTTGACTCTCCAGAAGTTGTTGACTGTTCCTAGGATAGCCACTAGATTTGCAGCAGTCAGATTGATCAATAAGATCTCTATGAAGCACCCTGACAAGATATTGGTTGTCAACTTGGAATTGGAAGGTTTGATTAACGATCCAAGCAGATCCATATCCACCTTGGCGATTACCACTCTTTTGAAGACTTTGGGTGCTGGAACCGTAGAGTCTTCGAATTCCGAAAGTGTGGACAGATTGATTTCCAAAATGACCTCGTTGATGGATGATATCACTGAGGACTTCAAGATCATCATTATCGACGCTATCGAAAACTTGGCTTTGAAATTTCCCTCAAAACACAAGAAATTGGTTGCATTCCTCTCGGACTTATTAAGGGACGACGGATCCTTGCAGCTCAAGTCTACCATTGTCGAAGCTTTGTTTGATTTGATCAAGTTTTTGCCTGACGAGAGTGCTAGGCAACTCATTTTGATTAACCTCTGTGAGTTTATTGAGGACTGTGAATTCACTGAGTTGTCCGTGAGAATCTTGCATTTATTAGGTGAAGAGGGGCCCAAAACCTCTAATTCTTCTTACTACATCAGACATATCTACAACAGATTGGTGTTGGAAAATTCCATTGTCAGATCATCGGCAGTCATCGCCTTGGCTAAATTCGCTGCTGCCTGTGACACTGATATCTCCAAGAATGTGCAGATCCTTTTGAACAGGTGTTTGAAAGATGTGGATGATGAGGTTAGAGACCGTGCCGCTTTATCGTTGAAATTCCTTGAGAACAGACAAGTCAAATATATTGTGAACGATTCCAAATTCAATTTGCAGGCTTTGGAAAGCAAGTTGACGCATTACTTGAACAACGAAGATAACTTTGTTGAAAAATTCGATATTTCGGAGGTTCCACTTCTCACGTCTGAGGAGGTTAAGTCCTTGGAGTACAACACCAAGATAAACAAGTTGGAGAAGTCTGCTGATGGTACTGAAAATATTCCTGGATCTGGCGATAACTCTGCTTCCGATAAAACCACTTCCAAGGAGACAGATCCCGCTAATGATTATTTGAAGCAGCAAGAGTACGCCGCTCGGTTGGCCGAAATTCCTGAGTTTGAGGCCTATGGAACGCTCACCAAGTCGTCGTCCAGCGAGATATACTTGACAGACAAAGAAAACGAGTTTGTTGTGACTGCCATCAAGCACTTTTTTATGGAGTCTCAAAAATTGGTTATCCAATATGACATCACCAACACATTGCCTTCATTGGTCTTGCAAGATGTTTCCGTTGTCGCTCAGTCAGACAATGAACTCTACGAGGAAGACTTCGTCATTCCAATGGCTGAATTGCGTCCCGAGCAAGTTGGAAGTGTATATGTGTCTTTCTCGACCCCACAGCTCGGCGCCGATGACATTTTAGCTGCTTTTGGCAATACCATCCACTACTTGAGTAAAGAAATTGTTGATGAGGATGGAAATACCGATCCAAGCGATGAGGGAATGGAGGACGAGTACCAGATCGAGGACTTGGAGATCACAGCTGGTGATTTCATTACCCCTCTCTACAACTCCAACTTTACTTCCGTCTTCGACCTGTTGCCACATGAAGACAGCAGCGTTGTTACAGTAAGCGGCGTTTCGAGCATTGACGGTGCCGTGTCTAGGATCGTGGGTGTTCTCAGCAGCATGCCATTGGATGGTTCAGACTTTGTGCCAAGTGACTCTACTTCTCATATATTGAAGGTCCTTGGTAAAGATGTGTGGGGTGGAAAAGTGGGAACCCAAATACGGTTGGCGTTGAGCGGCGGCAAGGTTGTTGCCAAAATTCAGGCCAAGGCCGAAACTGAAGGCTTTGCAGAGATTGTTGCTACTTCTTCCTTCTAAAAGCATGAATATGTATCAGGTAAAATAAAATGATTTGATTGAATCATCTAGAAATCGATAAGATATGATTACTATAGGTACTGACCAGGAGTAGTCGACCTAGCGATTGATGGATAAATTATGAATCGTGGTTTCTTTCAATTAAACTCTTCGATCTGTGTGATAAATAAAAAATTTTCGACCATTATGAGCGACAGCTAAGGGACTAGTGCGATGAGATGAGCGTCAGCGGCGGACAAAGCCTCAGTCTTTGCTGGCTGGACGCTTCAAATTCTTGAAGACAAAGGTTCCCGAAAAGTAGACAAGTAAAGCGGCCAATAAAATTAAGAGGAAGATCCAAATGGCTGCGAGGTTATCGGCCTTCGCAGCCGTTGGGCATGCAAAATGGGACCGGATTTCAAACATGTATGTGCAGTCTTGCACAGCGGTGGTGAAAGTAACGTGGGCTTTGTTCATCATCTCTCGGTCACAGACAAAAGTCAAGATGGTGTTCCTGCGAAGACGCTCACCCAGCGTCGACACAATGTTTCGACAGTACGAGCCGTTTTCGTAGTTGAGGATGATCTTGCGCCCCTTTATGACCGGCTGGTCTGTTAACTGGCCCATCAGGATGTATTCCTGAGTCTTGGGGTCAATGTAGTAGGCACCTACTTCGGAGCCGTTAACGTTGTCAGCAAACAGAATGGTGCTTAATAGTGAGCTTCGGACTGGCGACGAACACACGCCCACTGAGTAGTTTCTCATTTGCTCGTAGTCCTTGACGAGCCACGGCTGCGCCTTGCCCTCGTTGCCCATGCGAGAGAGGGGTCTGAGGTCCATGAAGCCACGGGCAGCGCTGAAGACGGTACACACGCCCATTTCGTGGTCGTGTTCAGGTTTCAGTTTCTTTGGCGCCACGCTGGTAGCTTTTGTGGAGGCCCCCTTTTTCAAGCCTTCGGCATGCCAGCCAGATGGCATCATCTTTTGTAGCGAGTCCCATATCTCTGTTTGCGGCTCACGTTTGATGGGCCGTTGCTCAACGACAAACACGCCGATTAGGAAAAATAGAATAACAGAGAAAAACACAAGTCTCCTTTGTAAACGCGAGATCATAGTGTTATAATGCAGGGATATGACGGGAATGCAGAAGTGGCCAGGAAAAAGAAGGGGTAGGGAGGATGCAAGTGGTTTAGCGGCCAAGAATTGGTTCCTCACGCGCGGATACGGATGCGGCCGCGTAGCGGCTCTACGTGAATCGTTTCCATTGCCTTCGGGGAGAAGAGAAGCACTTGACGCTGGAAGCATCCACAGCCCGTTGCAGGAAATTCAACGCTTTTTTCCACCCAGGCGCTGTGCACAGTGGCGCTGTTGGGTATGATACATGGGGTCGCACACTTTTCTCAGTCCATTACTACTCAATGAATGCTTGGCTAGACGAAACCACAGCCACAAACGTCCTCGGGTTGGGTGCGGCTCGCCCTGACCCGTCCAACCCCATATACAAGCCGTTTCTAGATTTCAAACGGGAATTGCAGCCGGAAAATCTATCTGATAACGAGCCCTCCAACCACCACCGGGCTTTCGTTGCCGCCGTGGTTTCAGGCGATTTGGTATCTCTACAGGCGATATATCTCTCCAATCCTGAAGTTGTGACCCAGCTCTATCCTTCAGAAGAAGAAGGCTACTCCGTGTTGCTGATTGCTGTTGTGTTGGGCGAACTGTCCATCTTGGAGGCGCTTTTGGGCTTCAATGTCGACTGCAACGTTTTTGACACGGCGCTGCCCCGTTACTCGCCGCTCATGTGGGCGGTTTCAGTGGGCGACGCAAAGATGTTAGATACGATGTTGCAGGAAGGAGCGGATCCTCATTTGTCTGCCACGGACGACGGCCGCACGCCGGTGACCATGGCATCGTCAGGAAACACCGAAATACAAAATTACTTCGCCACACATAACATCACCTCTCCCAAGCCATCTGGAGTTTATGAAACTAACGATTTTTCGGCGGCGCAGAATGACTACGAGGACGATATTTCACATCAGATCCGCATGCAGACTCTTGCAAACGACATGGCCGAAGATCTGGACGACACTACAGAGGTCGACGAGGAAGCGCTTTTGGCCACGGACACTCGCCTTGTGCAATTGCCGGATTTCGACTATGAGCATCCCCTTCCAGACCAGTTCATCAAGTTCACCGACTCCGACATTCCCTCCTTGCTTGATTACATCTTCAACTTGAGAACGACTGGCGCCGCCAACCAGCACCAATGCACTTTGCCTGCAGCAATTATGTTCCAGCTTCTTCACTATTCTCAAAACAAAGCCGGCTCTTCAGATTTGACCGAGTTTTTCTTTGACTGCTTCATCACGCGCTTGCGGTCCGTCACCAACACCAAGTCTGGAGTTTTCAACATGGCTCTCGCCGGTGGAGATGCCGGCCAGAAGAAAAACGCTGCCGGCGGGGCCGGTGATATTGTGCTTCTCAGCTACTGGCTCTCGGTGATCCAATTTTTGCATTTTTATTTGGTCCGGGGCAGCTTTTACTCCCGGTACCCGCGGTTCTTGCAAGAGTTGATCAACATTACGCAGTCCTTGGTAGCGACGCTCTCCTTCTCGATCAACTCCCGGCTAAATCTTCTAGTGGACGATTGTTTACTCAACTTCACGAGTCTTGTTGACGTGAAGAGTGTTTTGTATGCCAAGGACTGGAATTTCTTTAAGTCGCTGAGAAAACACCCCAATGACTATGATGACATTATGCAAATGTTATATCCACCAACTCAGACCGAATTAATGAAGCCGTCTCCATTGCGATACGTTCAGGTTTTGGGAGCTCTAGACTACGTCTTGAAGATCCACTCTGTGGATTCGTTGCTTCGTTTCCAGACCTTTTCGCAGGTTTTCTACCATATCAACTGCGTGGTGTTCAATCGGCTCATTTCTAATTCCAAGTACTGCTCCCGAGTCAAGGCAATGCAAATCAGGCTAAATATCTCTGCCTTAGAGGACTGGCTTCGCTCACACAATTATCGCCCACACAAACCCGAGAGTATCGGCGGTCTTGCCAAGCTTTTGGGCAAGAATGACGTGAAGCTCACGTCTTTGCTTGACGAAAGTGGGAAGGTTGAGGATCCAAACTCGCTTGCTTTCTACTACAGACCGCTATACTCCATTGGAAAGCTGCAACTTACTCCTACCATAGAGCTCTTACAGTATTTGCAGATAATGAGCGGCTTGGTCGATGAGGAGACGCTTACCAATACAATCAACGAGTTTGATTGTCTCAACTATTATCAACTATTTAAGGCTAGCAAGTTGTACCGTTACGAAGTGGAAGAGAAAGCTATTCCCAAGTCCTCGATGCAGTTACTAAAACGCCTTGTTGTGGAGCAGGGGCCTAAGCAAATTGAGCGGAGCGGTATGCACTACATGACACAGACAACGTTGCTTCTGAAAGAGCTCTACATCTACTTGAACCCGAATTTCATTTTCGGAGTGTCGTTGCCCAATTCGAGTGAGCTCATCCAGGCGTACGGAGCGGGATTGGGAGGCGTCAAGAAGTTGCGCCTGAAAAAATACCAGCCATCGTTGCCGATTGCAGTGATGGACGACGTGGACGAATTGCTCTCGCAAAACAGAAGCGCCAATCTCAATGGCACCTTTGATTATACCCAGGAAGACGGCAGCGATGATGAGGATCTCGCTAAAGACGACGTGGGTACAAAAGCAGACGTGGCCCAAGAGAACTCCAAGGTCTACAAGCAGATGCAGCCTCCAAGCTCGTTGGCGCATAAGGACTGGGGCATCGACGATATTGACGCTAACCCTTGGTAAAAAAAGCTGTTCATTAATACCTCCAATGAGGCTCCCTATATACACGGTAACTTACATCTGCGACAAGAAATTGTTGTTCTTGATCTTGGCCGAGTTCTTCTTCGAGAGCTGCTTTTTTCTCCACTGCATGATGTTCTCTTCCTTGAGCTGTAAGTCTGTTTTCTCCTTGTCTAGCACATCCCAGAGCCAAGCAGGGTATTCGCTGTCTTCCAAGGCCACGGGCTCATCGCCACTTTTTCTGATCTTCAAGTTCAAAATGGTGCCTGCCACGCAAGACGACTTAGGCTCGTTAAGCCGCCTGATGCTGGTGGAGAGGCCTCTGTAGAGTGGCTGGCGAAGGGCAGTAAAGGGCTTGAACATGGCGTAGCGGGTTCAGTGAGAGCGAGAGAAGATCATATTGGTGGTCGTGCGAAACACAAAAAGAGGAAGACAAGGTAATGCTGGCGGTTCGTGGTACGTCATGTGTCACAGTCTTAACGTACCAGTTGTGTGAAGCCCTCTGTTGGGGCGGCCGCAAATGGAAGGCCATCGAAAATGACGTCTGCGACATATGCAGTGCAGCAACACCGGCCCTACAAACAAAAAGCCAGAACAGGACACTAGATGTAAAGCGTAGGCATAGCTCTCAGGGGTAAAATTCCAAATCCGTTTACAGCGTCCAGTTATTACGTCAGCTCGTGCTCGGGCGTGTATAGAAGTGTATAGAACACAGCGATAAATTCGTCGCAACCGAAAAATTTTAGTTCCAACTACATTTACATCACAATGCCACCAAAAAAGAAGGGAGTGGTTGAGAAACCAATTTTGCTCGGAAGACCAGGCAACAACTTGAAGTCTGGAATCGTTGGTTTGGCCAATGTTGGTAAGTCCACGTTTTTCCAGGCCATCACCAAGTGTCCTTTGGGAAATCCAGCCAACTACCCATTTGCAACCATCGAACCCGAGGAGGCCAGAGTCATTGTCCCTTCGGCCCGGTTCAGCAAATTGTGTGAATTGTACAAGCCAAAGTCTGAGGTGCCTGCCTACATGACCATCTACGACATTGCCGGTTTGACCAAGGGCGCACACGCCGGAGAGGGTTTGGGTAACAATTTCTTGGCCAACATCAGAGCCGTCGATGCCATCTACCAGGTGGTCAGATGCTTCGAGGATGCTGACATCATCCACATCAACGATGAGGTCAACCCAATCAACGATTTGGAGATTATCAAGGATGAGTTGAGATTGAAGGATATCGAGTTTGCCGAGAAGCACTTGGAGGGCGTGGAGAAGCTCACCAAGAGAGGAGGCCAATCCTTGGAGATCAAGAACAAGAAGGAGGAGGCCGAGTTGGTCAAGCGCATCATTGAAATGTTGAAGAACGGAGAGAGAGTGGCCAACCAGAAGTGGACGCAAAAGGAGGTGGAGGTTATCAACTCCATGTTCCTTTTGACAGCCAAGCCATGCATCTACTTGCTTAACTTGAGTGAGAGAGACTACTCCAGAAAGAAGAACAAGTGGTTGTTGAAGATCAAAGAGTGGGTCGACACCAACTCGCCTGGCGATGTGGTGATTCCACTTTCTGTGTCCATGGAGTCTCACTTGGCTTCCTTGGAGACCCAGGAGGAGGTGGACGCCTACTTGAAGGAGGTCGGCGCCGAGTCTGCTTTGCCCAAGATCATCACCACCATGAGAAAGAAGTTGGACTTGATTTCCTTTTTCACCGGCGGTCCCGATGAGGTCAGAGAGTGGACTATCAGAAAGTGGTACACTGCGCCACAGGCCGCCGGAACCATCCACACCGACTTGGAGCGCACGTTCATCTTGGCCAATGTCATGAAGTACGATGACTTCGTTGAGTACGGAGATGAGGTTGCTGTCAAGTCGAACGGTAAGTTGATGCAAAAGGGTAAGGACTACTTTGTTGAAGACGGTGACATTTTGCACATCAAGGCCGCTGACGGTAAGGCCCGTTAAGTCAGTTACATACGACCAGATCCCATTTTATCACTTTCAAAGTAATGGCCATTCTCAGCGCCTATAGCACTGCATCACTATATCGCTCGCAATCGACAGGACATCTGAATCCCTCCGCGCTCCACTTTTAACACCATGTACAAGAGCCTTCGCCACCAAACACCATTGCAAGCCATCCGAACGCTAAAAACTGCTCCGCCCTCTTTCTTCGCTGACTTGAATTCACCGCCAAGACAGTATCAGCATGCAGGAGCCTCCGAGCCTCACCTGATGTCACATCTGGTCCCAGCGCCGCTCAAACCACAATACAACCAGCAATCCAACCCAGACCCCCGAACAAATACAGAATCTCCACCGAGAAGAGCTCCCGGAGAGCTTGCTGCGTTGATAGCAATGTTTTCGTTGGCGTACTTGGCGGTAGATAACTACTCAAGTCGAGTCAAGCTCGAGAAACTCAACCAGGAGTCTACGGCGTTGCACATAAAAACGTTACAGCTCCAGCAGCAGAACTATACCCGAGCCAAAAAACAGCAGGACTTGCGGATGATCAAAGAACGCATCGATACGTCCAAGCGTTGTTTCAAGATGTCCATGCATATAGCCATGTTGAGGAAGCAGCTCATGGACCATGGGATTGCTCCCAAGGACATTAATGACGTGGTGGAAGAATTTGAGCAGAACGCCAAGATCAGCAACTCCATTAACAATCTCACCGGACATGCTATCTGGCTCAATGACACCCTGGAGTATTCGGGGCATCTTCCCAACTACAGGGACTATGACGGGAAGTAGACCCGACTGTACCAGTGGGCCGTGAACAGAGCTACTCGTACCATTGGTGCTCGGAATTCAAAGCCTGGATCGATATCGTGATGATGAATGGGTGCTTGCTCTATCCTTGGTACTGTGGCACGGCAGATTTGTTCACACTTCATTTTTGAAGTATTGCCATTATGTTCCTATGTCTTTGCCTCAATGTATACGTCCTTTGAACCTTATGCCTCATGATAACTAGCTATATCAACTCTCCCCCGATACATCATACCGTATCGGTCCTTACTGCTACTTATGGGGCAATAATGATTATGCATGTGACTTTGAAACCGTTGCACTGTCGATTTGGTCTCCAAGTAGTGAACAACCTTGCACCGATAACTGTAATGACCTATGGTGGATTCCGATCAATGGTTTCCTGTGTCGATACATTTATGCAGTATCTCAGCACAAGCCATCAAAGTTGGCTTCTGGCACTCTGGCTGATTCCCAAACCAAACATTGATCCGATAACAGAGCAGTATTGTCCAAGTACAGCAAAGCTCAACATCGAAAACACCAAATAGGAGTTCATGTTCCTATGCCCTCGTCTGTCCGGTTACCCGCCGCGAGCATCTTGTATAAAACCGAGCGAGAATCCCTCCCGCTTTTTTCTCTACAATGTCTTGAGGCGCCCATTAGAGTCACGGTTTGCATGACTTCCTCCACATGCAATCTTACCACTATGTGGTTCTTCGTGCTCGGGTTAGCCTCAGATCGAAGAGTTGCTCCGGCCCTAGCGTCGTGGTGCCCTTCTGGGTATCCATGCGGCTCGTAACTTACATCTCACTCAGCGGCTTATGCTCTCTATACACTATAAGGGTAAGTTTTCTGAACTGCTCGAGAATGGCTCTTGTAGATCAGCCAACTGCATTGTATATTAGTTCAAGCGGGCGACTGTAAAAGTTGGAGAGTGGGTTCAGCTCTCCCTGCTTTTTGCTTGTAGACAACTTGCTACCGATTCCTTTGTATGAGCTTGGCATCGATTTTTCCAAGCAGTCTCTGTTCAAGCTTCAATTGCAAGAGGCTGAATTTCGGACAGCATACGCTTTTGGCGTCCTGGCCATTTTCCTCGTAGAAGTTCTTGCAGCACTTGTATAACTCGTCGATGACCTTAGTGCATTTCGACTCGTCGTAGCTGTTTTTCTGAACACAGTCCTGGATGGCGCAGGCGAATGGCTTGCAGGCGTTCTGGTCTTCAGGCATGCTGTGTGTTGTCATGCTCGTAGCAACTTGTCGATGCGAGCACGTGACCATGCGATGTTGCTACTGGCGGTCATGAATTCGTGAACTGCATTAATTATATAGCATTGGGGTCGAGGTCGGCGTGGTAGTCGTCCTCATCAAACTCGCTAGGCTCGTATATAACGAGCGGCACGAACTCGTCCTTTTGCGCCAGCTTTTTCTGCGTGTTGGCCCGGTAGATGTAAAAGGCTGCACTCCCGGAAAAAATCGTAACGACAATGGTGATGAGGCCCCAACGAGACAAGTGCCAACGTAGAGACTCCATTTCCGACCGCATCGCCATGTTAAGCTCGGTGGTGATCTTGTGGTTAGACTCCTGCATCCGCAACATGATCTTTTTGCTCATCAACGTGTTGTCGGAGCGCTGATCGTTGATGGCTACCTGGATATCGTTTTTCATCTGGATAAAATGATTGTTGAGGTCGTCACTGATGATGCCATAGTCTCTTTCGAGCGCATTAATCTGGTTGATGGCTTCCGCGATGTGCTGCTCTCTGTTTCTGGTGATGTCCACATTGAGTTCCTGATGGGCACTCTCGAACAAATACCGCTCGTTTTCCAACTCGTAGAGTTGCGAGTATTTGGTCAGTAGCTTGGTGAGCTTCGTATTGAGCTGGAAAATGAGCAAGTTGATTATTTCGTCCGCCTGCGACGCCGTGAACCCTGCGTCCACGAGCTGCCTGTAAACGGCGTATGTGTCAATGTACGGCTCTCTGTTGTCGAAAATCGTTGTGAGGAAGTCTTCTGACTTGACTGTTTCGTCGTCCTTTAGTTCTTCGCTGTTCTGGACCGCCGGCGTACCCTGTATTTTGACGGCGCCCAAGGGAGAATTCTGCTTCCCTTGTTGAAAAGCTTCGTTCTTCGGATGCTGCTCGAGCCTTTTCTCGAACCTTTCAGATTTCAGCTCGGTTGAGTACGCCTTTCTGATTTGGAGCGAATACGCTGGCTGGCTAAAATTTGGGAGCAGAAACGCCAACGGGCGATGCCTGGAAAGCCAGCATGGAACTGCGAAGCCCTGTACTCGTCGATATATTCTGAAACACGTCTTGGAAGCGAGTGACGTGGCGGGCGGATTCATTGCAGGCGGGAGAGAAGTGCGTGGAGAAGAAGTGTAGTAGGCTAAGAGTCGTGATAACGGGTGCGAAAGCCGTAACGCCTCGAAACAAATCTTTGGAATGGGAAGGCCCTTGCAGGAGGTCGCAATGGCAAAATCTTGATAGGTTTGGAGAAAAACACAATGGTGGAAATAAATCAGAATCAAACTGGTCACGAGTGTGAGTTGCTGATTTGATCCACTGCTGATCAAAACACTCGTGCGCGTTTTTCCTACTCCACCATGAACTTCTTCTCCAGCGCCTTGAGCTTGATCTCGGCCAATGCCATTCCTTATACTATAAAAGAGAAAATCGTGGATCCTCTAGCGGGCTCTTTTCCCGAAAATCGCAATATCTGGACAATTTACAATGGCGTAAACCCCAAAACAGACTCCCCAGTGTCCATCTTCGAGTTCAATCTAAATGAACCTACCACTGCCAGGTACGAGCCCATGGCTCGCAACGCCTTTCGCAAGTTGAAGCTCGTCAAGTTTCCGGGAATTCTAACTGCTGTGGATTTCATTGAAAATGATTCCAATCTATACATCATCACCGAGCGCGTTACTCCCCTCCTCACATATCTCAGGGAACATGAATCTAAGGTGTCCAGCGAGGCCAAGATTTACGGTGCTTACAACATTGCGCAGTCTTTGGAGTTCATAGGGCTGCGAGCAAGCTGTTTGCACGGCAAATTGGATCTTGAGTCTTCGGTATTCGTGAACTCTCAGGGTGAGTGGAAGCTCTTTGGGTTCGAGCTTCTTACATCCTTCAAGTCCGACCCGGACCAACCATTCTATCGAAACGCCCATCTTTCTCCCTCTTTTGAAGAGAACTTGTCTACGGAGGTGAAACTGAAGGGAGCAGATGGCGTGCGTTCCGAGCCTGTTGCGTACGACGCCTATCGCTTGGGTGTGTTTATCATTTCATTATTTGACTCGACCGATTTTTCTCTGCCTTTTGTCATGAACACTAGGCCCATGCCTTCGAGGCTCTCGGCGAAAGCGCAGATATCCACGGCGTTAGCCACTCTGATCATCAAGATGGTGGCTCCAAGAGACGCAAGATTAGGCATCTCTGAGTTCTTGGACTCCAACGCGTCTGACTTCGCCTCTAACAGCTTGATCGGCTTTTCGAAGCATTTGGACGAGATCAAATATGAAGACCAAGCGACCAAAGCTGCTTTTTTCAAGCATGAGCTTCAAAACTACATTGATGGTGATTTCCCGCCTGGATACTTGGACAATAAGTTGCTACCCGAAATCATCCTGCAGTACAACATTGTCAGCAAAGAAAAGCCTTCTGTCAAATCGACTCCTGAAGAAAATGCCGCTCGTCAAGAAGCGCGGTCTGTGCTCTTGAACTACATCTTGAAACTCAGTGGCAATTTGGATGAGGCGTCGTTTACGAAACGCATAAAGCCTATAGTTCTCGATGCGTTTACACTCCTGGACAGAGCAATTAGATTATGCCTCTTGAAATACTTACCTGTGTATGGTTCATGCTTGACCGAATGGGATGTTCAAAACAAGGTTTTCAACAATTTGCTCAATGGATTCCAAGATACAAACTTTATGATCCGTGAGGTGACTTTAAACTCCATCACCTTGATCATTGACAAGGTGAGTGTTAAACAAGTGAACCAGGAGCTTCTCAAAGTCTTGGCCAAACTGCAGATGGATCCAAAACCCTCGATTAGAACCAACACCTTGATCTTGATCATCAAAATTTCCAAAAACATCCACTATACTTCCAGAAATAATGTTGTCATCACTGCACTTGCCAAATCTCTACGCGACACGTTTTGTCCGTGTAAAATGGCGGCATTAAACGGATTCGAGACTTTGATCGAAACGTTTACACTTGAAGAGATTTGCTCGAAAATCTTGGGCCATTTGGCCATTTCGCTTATGGATCCCAAGTCTTTGAAGGTGCGCCAAGAGTCTAAGCGTATCTTCACTCTCTACCTCGACTCGGTCGAAAAGCATGCTGCAACGTTATCACAGGTTGAAGAAGATGAAGATGCTGAGGAAAAAGAATTCTATGACAAGTTTTCGCCTGCTCCAAAAGAGGCTGCTGATGCTGCCCCCGCAAATCCCGCTCCTGCTTTTGGTTGGATGAACAAGTTAGTGTCTGCCGACACCAGCTCAGTCCATGGTCTGCTCAATGACGCATTTAACAGATCTACTCCTGACTTGACCCGTGTGTCGACGCCAACACTTGCACAGAATGTATCCGAACAATGGACCGAAGAATTAGAGGATGATGATGGCTGGGGGAGCGAGCCTGAGATCGAAGAAGCGCCCATAGCTGCCAAACCAGCACCAGTTGCAAAACCTGCTCTCCGGAGTTCTTTTGGGGCCACTAAGTCAGAGCAACGAGTCAATTTGAACAAAGGTTCTGGGTTAAAACTAGGCCTGAAACTGGCACCCGGATCGAGTCTCAAGTTGGATATTTCGCTAGAAGATGACGATAATTGGGACGAAGAATGGTGAGCGAATTTAAGAAAATAGATGGCCAATGTATAGTATTTGTGTGTTCAAATACCATCAAGTGACTTTGATATTAATATGCAACAGTCAAATACGGTCCATGTCTTCAAATTTCGAGTCGAGTTCCGGGCTCATCTGACGGCCGTTGCTCTCCATCATGTATGGTGGCAAGAATCTGCCAAATATCTGGGCGTCGAAAGTGTCAATCATTCCGGGCACATACTCCAACGAGGAGTCCTGGAGCCCATCAATGAGAGCAGAATCCGGTTGTTTTTCGTTGCCATCAAATTGCTTCTCATGCACGTTTGCGCCATAAGAATCAGGGCCTAGCATCAGATCACCTCCAAAGCCATTTTCTTCTGGAACTTTGGTGGGTGGGTTCATTGACATATCCTGCGAAGGCAGATAATAATCGAAGAGTTTGCTGTCGATTGGAATGTTTTCGTTTTCCACTTGTTCAAGTTCGTCCATATTCATAGCCATATTATCTTCGGTGTTTTCAACAGACTTCCCCTTGAAAACAAACGCATTCATCTCGTCAAAGCTGTTGATGGTGGATCTGGCCACATTGTCAAAGTCTTGAAAATCAGCCTGCGGCACTTCTTTTGCCTGGAACATTGACGTTGCCGTCTTTTTGTTGAGCATGTCGAACAACTTGTTCAATATATTGTAGATGCGCAAGGAAGAGTTGGACATGTTTTTCAAATTGTCGAGAACCTTCTTGCCCAATTCAATGTCCTTTCGGATCATATCAATGTTTAGATCATCATCGAAGTAGACCCCAGCATAGTTGACACTAGCACTATCGTTCCCATAATCATTATAATTTGCTGCATGGTAATAGTACACCAAGCAGGCGGTGGAGAAGAAAATCGTGTACATGGAGAACCAGTATGTGCCAATTAGAAGGTTTTGGTCAATCATCTTGTTAGCCAACTTGACAACCAAACGTGCAACCTTGATGCAGTTTCGACCACGAATAAGAGCCCGCGGATCGGTGTTCTTGTAAATGGAGCCTTTGCTGATGTAATGGATAAAGGGACGGTAGAGACTCAACTGGCAATTGAGAAATGCGAAATGAAGGTAGTACTTAGCCAACTTGAGCCGCTCTGGGACGTTTTGTGCGTCATCAAAACTGCCTGGATCAGAGGGTCTTAATGTTTCTGGCACGCTGTCCAACCACTTTTTCAATTCAAACTCCAAATTTGTAACAAGGTCGTGCACATTGCGCACAGGAATATTGGTCTTTGGCGCCGTGTTTACTCTGATGGGATAGAGCTCCTTAACAATTCTTGAAAGCAACATGGTAACTCTAGTATGATAGTTGGCACATGCTGCAGATGAAAGCGGACCGTCCTTGTTGCTACCGAATATACCCTCTCTGGTAATAGACTCGTCGTCTAGCTCAGGAGGAAATTGTTGGTCAAACTCGTCCTCGCTGATGGACCCGGGTAGTCCAAGAAGACAATTGATATAGATGTCCATCTTGTAGATTGTGTAGAAAAGCCGTTTGCGAGTATCAATTTCGATGGGGTCTAACTTTCGCTTGGACTGAAAGACGCCCAAATCACGATGCAATCCTTCTTTCAAAGCACTTCTCAAAGCAATTCCAATGTACGAGTAACATGTTGATAGACGAGCCGAGCATTGGAGGTAGATAATCATCATAACGATAGTTTGAATGGCGGGGATATCACTGACATCCGTGATATCAATCAACTTGCGGGCCTCCAAAAAATACTCATAGCCGTCATTCTCCAACGCTATGTTCTCTCTGTCGTCGTCGTTCTTTCTCTTCTTGGAAAACAACGACCCACACGCGAGTAGTGAGTACATAAATGGCAAAAATTTCTGCTGTCTGTTGGTGTACTGCGACGGATCCATACTGTACAAGAGATCAACTTCCTCCAAAAGAGAAGGGCGATGGTAGAAGCGAAAAAGCACACACGCCTTTGTCCACGTCGTGTATATCAACAGTAGAGCCACATCCTTAGGCGGCAACAAAAGCTTGAACTCTTCCCCGATGTACTCGTTTGAAGTAGGATATAAATCGATCTGGGTTATTGGAGACTCGTTGGGGGTCGGAGCATTGATATACATCTCGCTGATATCGTGGAGGTTCAAGTTCAGTGGATTCTTTGTCTGTAGGGCCGAAACGACCTTCTGAAGCTTCGCAAGGTCGAATTTCTGTGGCTCCTTTGACAAAAGGTTGAGATGTAGTCGTGGAAACAAAAGCGTCAAGATATTCTGCCCTAGAAGCAAATTGGCATTGACTGTGAGGGATGCGGGGTTGTTGCGTCCCAATATCTGGGAGAGATCCTGGGCTTTCTGAACCTGAGGTACGGTATTCTGCTTGTTTCGAATACTGGGACGATCATACGTGCAGCTGTAATTGTACACGGTACAGTAGATACACGGTTGTCTGCCATCACACTTGACTTTTTTGTGCCTGCAGTTGTCACAGGCTCTGGTGACCCTTCGCCGCTTCTTTTCCTTGGTGGGGTCATCGAGGTCGTGCTTTGTGCCGGGTCTAGACATTGTCGAGTGCTTTCGTCACGTGAAGCCTGACCTGGATTGGTTTGTGGTGTTGGGATGGAAACGGGGATGCGGAGGATGAGTCAAGTGCGACTACATGACGGCCAAGTCGCGTCGGGTGCGGTTGGCCACAACGTGCTGCACATAGCCCAAGTACGGATCTATAGACCTCCGTTTCCAACACCCACAGAAATTGAGTTTCCGTTTCGTATGGGTTGAGGTTTCCGCTTCTAGAGTGGCAAATTTGTTTTTGGTAGATTGCGGGTTTTCAGTTCCTGTCACTTTTGACGTGACAGCTACTTTAATGTTCCACACGCTAGGGTGATTTTGAGGCGGATGGTATCCAGATTGAGTAGCTTTGCTTTCGGGTATTCGAAAGGCCTCAGTTCAAGTCATGCAACGCACATTTTCAAAACTCATCTTCAAAACTCATCTCCAAAGCTCATCTCCAAAGCTCATCTCCAAAGCTCATCTCCAAAGCTCATCTTCATGGGTGATGCGCGATCCAGTCAGAAAGTGCGTCATCTCATGACAAATGTCCTGCACGCATCGCCTGCGATATCTGATCTTAGTCAGCTACTACATTTCCAACCCCCGTTTTCCACACATCCAACGCATCTTCTGTTCCAAGGTTTCATGAGCGCCATTCTATCGTCAGACGACTTGAACGATTTCATCTCGCCGGGCGCAGTATGTATCAAGCCCGTGGAAGACTTGAAGTCCCTGGCGGAAGCCACCGGCGAGGTAGATATCCAGTTGGATTCGGATGGCAAACCCTTGGAGATTTCCAAAATTGATGGCAAGGTCTCGGCGCTTTCACCTGCTCAGATCTCCTTGGCCGACTGCCTCGCTTGCTCGGGATGTATCACCTCCGCCGAGGAAGTGCTTGTGGCACAGCACAGTCACAACGAGCTACTCAAGGCTCTCAGAGAAAAGAAAAAGACCTTTGTGGTCAGCATATCGCACCAGTCACGCGCTTCACTCGCCCATGCCTATGGCTACTCTATCGAGCAGATGGACCGTTTGCTTGTTGCCTTTTTCCAGCGCCAGCTAGGGTTCCATTACGTGGTGGGCACGGCCTTGGGTCGCAAACTCTCTCTTCTCGAGGAGTCGCGCGCCGTGATGGACAAACGGGCCCTGGGTCTGCTGTCGCCCGTGTTGTCCTCTGTCTGTCCAGGTTGGGTGCTCTATGCAGAAAAGACACACCCATACGTCCTATCATACTTGTCCGCAGTGAAGTCGACTCAGCAAATAACCGGGTGTCTTCTCAAAACCTTGACGTGCCAAGACCTACAGCTTCAGCATGAAGACGTTTACCACTTGTCCATTATGCCGTGCTTCGACAAAAAACTCGAGAGCGCACGCCCAGAGCAAGATGCCACTGCCCCGGCACCTGACGTGGACTGTGTCCTCACAGCCAAGGAGCTCATCAACCTAGTGGAATCCTCAGAATTCAGTTTGGTTCCGGAAAACGCCCAGGACATTCTCAAAGATCCCGCTCCCATCGGTGATGTCTACGCATCATGTGCGCCCACCAGCTGGCCAGCCAAAGAGATGCTGTGGGCCAACGATAGTGGCTCCGAGTCCGGCGGCTATGCATACAACTACCTCTCCATCTTGAGAGCGCATTTACTCCAGGAAAGCCCAGAACTCTACCATGAAGAAAGTCTCGAGATCGCCACACTAGACGGAAAAAACTCAGATATCTACGAGTTGCGGCTCATGCACAAGGAAGAGAAAGTCGCTTCGGCGGCAGTGGTCAACGGGTTCAAAAACATCCAGAACTTGGTCCGGAAACTCAAGCCGACGCCTGCAGGAAAAACCACCAAGATAAACCCCTTGGCGGGAAGGCGCCGTGCCCGGTTGGGAGCAAAAACAGAACCACCGGAGGAAATTGCCGACGCCTCCAAATGCGACTACGTGGAAATCATGGCCTGTCCGAACGGATGCATCAACGGCGGCGGTCAAATCCTGAGCCCGTCCGAAACCCAGGAAAAAGAATGGCTTGCACAAGTGAAGGATTTATACAGGCAAATCCACTCAATAAGTCTACAGTCAAGCAATGATCTTGCCGAGACGTTGGACACCTGGAGCCAGAAGTTCAGCTCCGAGTCTGGAATATCACATCTGCGCCTTTACAACACCGCCTTCCAAGAGGTTGAGAAGCCAACAGACCCCAACAGTATTCTCCTCGGAGCCAAGTGGTGAAATCCCGATTTTTCAGCTTTTTGGCTTTACTCATTCTAACTGCATAATTCTTCCACGTAACTTTTGGGTAGTATCCATAATTATCGGAGCATCAATCGGTGGTCCGCGTATTGGCTGCGATGCACTAGTCGCGCCATCTGGCTGCGCGCAATTGTGAAAACTTACTACTCCACATGTTTCAGTCGATTCTAAGGCACAGGCCCGCCAGCCCGAGTTTCCGTTTCAGGTGTTTTTCTCGAGGGGCTGTTGATATCGCTCAGCTGCTAGCGAAAGCCGGAGCGCCTGACACCTCCAAGCCTCGTGGCAACCGCTTCTCCGCCAGATATGATCAAACCAAAGGCAAACCCGACTTCAGAAACAACCCTAGGCATTATGAGGGTCATAGAAGCGACAGTCGCCAGCTCCGCACCCCAGAGCCACAGCGAAAGAGGGACAATGACAAATTCAGGTTTGAGATTAGCACCGGCTCACAGAGGGCACAAGAAGCGATCAAGGACATCGTTATCAAGGTCAAGGAAAGCAGCCCGATGTTCCGGGTGCAGTTTGTGAATCCAACCACCAAGAAAGTTCAGGTCCAGCACTTGCTGCAGGTCGTCAACAACATGGATTTGGCCCGTCAGGGACTTTTGCATGTGCCTCCTCAAGAGGAGGGAAAGTTACCCCTCGTTCGTCTCATCAAGCTGACGGAGATGATTCAAAACTATTCGGACCTGCTTGCGGCGCAGAAAGAAGCCGAACTCATGGTTTTGGGTAGTGAGCGGTTCAAAAAGAAGATGCTAATCCGCCAACAAGCCGAGAAAAAGAAGTCTGCAACCAAGGTCTTGACGTTGTCGTGGTCTATCAGTTTAAGTGACCTTGTGAACCAAAAGAAGACCGAGATTGTGAGCCGCTTGAAAAAGGATGAAAAGTTTCAGATCCTGGTGGGCGATAAAAGAGGTGGTCTTGACGAGGAGCCCGAGGAGGGCTTTGTGTCCAAGTTAAACAAGCTCGACGACGAAGACTACGAGTTTGAAATGAACAAGAGAGAGTTGCTTTTTGAAAAGCTCCAGCAGCTCCTTGAGGAATGCGAGTGCAAGACAGAGATTTCGGGCTCTTTGAAAACCAGAATGATAGTAAAGGTTACCGCCAAGCTGCCAGCCCCTAGCAAAGTCGAAGAGCCATCACAACTTACGGAAAAGGAGTTGAAGAAGATGAGAAAGACACAGCGTGCAAGGGAGCCGGTCAAAAAGGCCCGCACGTCTGATCAGGATCTTGACGCGTTGTACCTGTTCAAAATTGAAGATTGAATTGTACCGGGGGCGAGATCAGAGATTGAAAACGAAGGATTTAAACTACCCGCTCAAATTTGGGGAGCAGAAACTGTACATAGTAACCCAACAACAACTTAAACTGTGCCATAACTGTAGTCGCTGCGGCTTTGGCTAAGACGAAGACGGTCTGCTCGAAGTTTCTTCACCTTGTAACCATATTCATGCCCACCTATCATTTCGTCAACGATTGGGTAGTTGATGAGCTGCTTGACTTCTGCTTGGTCCAAATTGTAGTTGTTGACCACTGAACAAGCCTGCTGATATAATTTCTCGTCGGTATCAAAGTCCTCATCAGAATAATCAATCTCGGGGATATCGGTTTTGATCTGCTCCTCGATGCTCTCGAGCCCTATCAGGCTCCCCCCAAGAGCTTCAGATTGACTGGGCGAGCTTGGAGGCGAGAATTCTGCTTGAGAAGACCCAGCATATATGCCCCGAACTGAGGTGTTGGTCAGGTCAATAGAGTGGGAGTATTGCGATTGCAAACTGGTTCTTCCTGCGTTTGGGGAAAGAGCAATCGACTCCACGGTGCTTTTGATGTTCTCTCGGGGTGCAAGTGTGTTGTTTTGATGCAGAGGCACCCCGTGCTGTTGGTTGATCCAATGTTTTTGCTTGCCGTCTGTGCTATATCTCAAACCTTGATTGATTCTGCTCATTCTGCCCTTGGAGTTCACGTGGGCAATGCTGGCATCAACAGAATTAAACTGCTTGTAGTCTTTGTAATAGTCGCCGTGGAATGTCAAGGCAAAGTCAATCAACAAGTCCTTGAAGCCTATCATGTCCTTGAATGCGAACATGAGCTGTATCCTGCCACTCGGCATTCTGGAGATGGTGAAGGGCTTGTAAGAAAAGGAGAGCCAGTGCCCAATGGCAAAAGCGACCAACTCCACGCAAAGAAGCGCATTTTGTATGGATACGCCGATGTTTGGGGCCCCATTTTCGACCAGCGAATTGTTGTGTGGGAGAACACCGGCGACATTAAGGATAGCGAGAATAACGCCCTGCCAATATGAGGCGAAGATGATCAACTTGACGCACAAAAACTTTCCAATGGGATTGAAGGGCTTCAAGTCCACCCAGAGAATCTTCCAGAAGACGGCTAGACAGTATAGCGAGAGCGACACACTGAAGTTGTAGAGAATAGTGAACCACAAGTATAGCGACCGGATACCCATATCATTGACATCGTACCAGCCCAAAGCCTCCACAAACAAGGTTCCAAAGCAAAGCAAGGGCTTGAGCCACACGTACTGCAAAATGCCCCTCTTGATGGCTAGAAACGTGCGTGGATCAGAGATGTCCAATGGGGGCAAAAAGTACAGCACAATGCCGGGGTGCTGGATGGGAGGGCGCCCACTCGTGGTGATGATGATGTTTCGGGCGCCTCCAAGCATATCAATCAAAAGCGAGAAGAAGGTGTATATCACAAACGCCTCATAGATCTCCCGCACTGGCTCCACCAAGTATTTCACATACCACGAAGTTGGGTATATAAGCATCAGGTAGCACGACAACGCAAATAGTGGAATGATGAGATGAATGCGGATCATCAATCGCTGCTGAAAAGGTTTTCTGTAGTTCAAAAGGTGTAAAAAGACCGAGCATAATACCACTGACGTAGCAAGGAAAGAGGACCAGCCTGAGAGACGGATGATCCATGCCGGTAGCGTGACTGGCTCTTTGCTAGACATGGTATGATTAAGTGGGCTGAGGCGGATACCTGATCACTTCTGTGTTCACTGCTAGATATATTGTTCCTCGTGTTGTGTAGATGAAGGACTGCGAGAATGCTAGATACAGCCGCACCCGTGCACCACCTTTTGCAGTCTGTTCCAAATCGACGGAAGGATGCAACTCAAATCTGTTAAACGCTATTACGCAACGGAAATTCATGATGCATCTAGTCACGTGAAGTGAAGTTCACACGACGTTCATTACGCAACATTTCCTGACATAATCTATCGTGTAGTACACAATCTTTTAAGCACCATGCAACATGCTCCCTCTGATGTTATCTTTCATGCATCACTACAATTTCTCCGTGACATGACTTATCATTGAGCGAGATCTTCGATCTTCGTATGAATAAACCGTCATTAAAATTCATTTGAAACTCTCATCCACAGCTTCACGAAATGACACAATTTCCGTCATCTTCAAAAGCCGTTTGGCTATGCCATGCCCGACTGTTTGATTTGTCGTGCCTTCTCCTTCTCGGCGTTGATGCGATCAAGATCTTCTCCTGTGATCAAATGATGCGTGTGATTGTCTGCCTTGACAAACTTTCCAACCTCGAGAGGAGGTGGAGTCGCATCTGTGGAATATGTTGAGGAGGTTTGGTCGATTGCCGAGTGAGCCTCGATATCTCCCTGATTTTCGACCAATTCGGCGGGCTCAGTGGGCGTGGCAGGCTCAGTAGCGGGTCTTTGGCCAAACTCGTCAAATGGAATGTCTTCATGGAAGTCCACCGCATCAGGAATTTTCTCGCCCTTTTCAATCACATGGCAATGCCTGATCAGATCAATAAATGTATCATTCATGACTTCATTCATAGTGAAGCGTCTTTCCAATTTGACTTCGAGCATCCGACCGATAAGTTTTCTGGATTGCGAAGGGAGAAGTCGGAGAAGCCGGTCCTGGCCGTATTTTGGAATACTTGGTTGGTTCTGCGAGTTCTTCAAGCTCAAATCTTTGGACATGGTTTCGGCCAACTCAGCCTCAGACACCGGCTCGTCAAGGTTGTTCAAGCCTGCATACGCCCGATACGATGGGTCGGCAGTCCGAGGAATCTTCCAAGGAAACCGCTTGAGGACCATGCAGCAAAAGATGATTGCAATTGACCACACATCGGCCAATCTGGCGTCGTAGCCATCGCTATGCACTGGCGCAAAGACCTCCGGAGCCAAATAAGGGTCTGAGCCAACAATGCCCTTCGAGTATAAGATATCTTGGTGAGAGCCGCTTTCACTGGCTAGCTTCATTGAGGACTTGCGAAACTGAAAAGCCGAGCCAAAGTCTATTAGCTTCAAGATACCGTTCTTGTCCACAACGCAGTTATCTAGCTTCAAGTCACGGTGCGCAATTCCCGACGCGTGCAAGTAGTTGACGCCAAAACAAATCTGTTTGAAATAACAGTAGATCTCTTCTTTTGTCATCAAGCCCGACATGACCAAGTTGAAGAAGTCATATGGGCAGTACTCCATGACGATGAAGTACTCGATAGGCGAGTGCTTGTCGGGCTTCTCCAGAAACAACTCGATTGTATGTATTAGGTTCTGTTGCTTGAGGTATTCTCCCACCAAGAACTCGTTCTTCACCTTGCGGATGTAGTCCTTCTCTGACTCGGTTTTCATCTTGCTCCGGAACTTCTTCAACGCATACACCTTCGAGGGATCGTGCTTATCGTTGATGATTGTCACAGACCCACTTGCTCCAGCACCAATCAAGCGACCAAAGTCGTACTTTTCTGCAAGTCTGGACGTGATTGACGGCAACGCCGGCTTCGAGGTCTTATTTTCCGAATTGCTGTTGTGGCGAAGAATATTGAAGAACCGTCTCAAGGAGTGGTGCTCGTGCTTGGCGCCCTTTTCCTTCTTCTTCTTTTGCTTCCTGTCGGCGGTCTCATGATGCACTGCACCACCCTCGACTGCCTGGACTGGTGGCGGCGTCCCAGGATGATGCACCGGCTGAGACGACGGTTCCAGGTCGGAATCTGCACTGGTAACGGTATCTTCCACGGAGGAATCAGGATTCGACGCGATCCCGCCGCTTGACTTAATTGAGCTGCTAGAAGAAGGCGAATTGACCGAGGTCCGAGAGCTTCTGCTTCTGAGGAAGAAGCGGTGCGAATGGTGGCCGGAATCCTGTGATTCAGCGTTGCTAATTTCGGGATTCCACTTGGACATGCTGGCGGAAGAGGGGCTTCTAAAAACATCTCGAAGCGAGCGGTGCTTTTTGTCTGAGCCCATGGTGATTTGTTGGATTGAGAGAAAAAGAGGATATGGAAAAGGAGCGAATTTTTAGGTGAATTCGGCACCCACAGGACTGCGCGTGCGCTCGTAAACGGCCAAACGGTTCTAGCGAGTAAATGCGTACTTTTGTCGCTACCGATTGCATTGTGCATATGCGATCTTATTCTATGCCGTTTTGAGTAATGTTTCTGGGGCTAATTTCCGTGAGGCATGGTGCACGAAACCTAATTGGAAAACAATGGCGATAATGTGCGTCCTGCAGGTGCGCGTTGCAGCCGCGGAATAGTCATGTCTCTGCATTTCCCGATATACTTAGCTGGGATGATGTTTATTTTTCAATTCTGAGTTTCCTTTACGGCTTTTCAGGATACACTGTGGCAAGTGTTGGTTTATCGAGGGCGTCCGGCGTGACAGCGTGGCTGACTATCTTCGGAAATCCTATGACCTATCCCGAACTCTACAAGTGGGCTTTAAAGTCTATTATTTGAGTGCAGCAGCGCTAAGTATCATTCATCAAGCTCTGTGCCTCCTCGTCGGGCGAGTGGGACTTTTTGCTGGCGTTGCTGTTCAAAGCACCATACTCGTAGCCATTCGACTCGTCTTCACTGATATCCTCGATGATGGTTTTATGCACTCCCTGCACATTGATCACGGACTCCACAATCCCTCCGTTTCTGTAAGATCTCAGCTCCTGGTACTCGCTGTTGCTCGTTGGCGCGATATCAATGCCATAGCCTTGGTTGTGATCCTGGCTGAGAGGCTCTGCTAGGTCGGACAGTCTTCTTCTCCTCTCATGTTCCGATCCAGAACGCGTTCTCTTCAATTCATCCAACACAGCTCGCTCACTGGTGAAAACAGCCTCGTAGGTTTCAGGATGAGGTTTGCTATCGCCCAGAACAATATCTTTGTCAATCGGGAGGTTGGCTGGGGGGTCCACGTTGGGTCTCTTGATCTTGACAAACGATTTTGACGTTTCCAAGGGATTCGAGGCGGGGTTCATGGGCGCCAAAATGGTACTGCCCCCACCGCTGGCTTTGTATTGCGATGGTGATGCCGAAAGAGCAGAGCGCTTGCCGGACTGCGCATTTTCGAAGCTGCCTCGACTATGTCTAACACCTTCTGCAGACGTCCTCTTGGAAGTTCCGGCGCTTTGATAAAGGTTGTGCAAATATGCGGTCAAGTTTCTCTTGAAGAGAGGTCCTGGAACCTCACGCTTGATGTTATTGTTGATATCGATGTAGACGTCAGACTCGTCGACAATCTCCTCGCCAATCAACTCCTCAATCACATCCTCTAATGTCAACACTCCCAAGGCACCAGTGGGTTCACCTGGACGGTCGCTGACCACAATCATATGGGACTTGCCCTCTTGGAAGTAGTTCAATATGTTCAAACACGAGGTATCATCAGCGGTCTCGGGCAAAGTGGCCAACGGGAACAGCGCCACAGGCAAAGCGTCCTCAGGATCATAGGAGATTAAAACTCTCACCAACAACATACCAACAAAATTCATAGGCTCGTTTGGAATGTGGATTGGGATTCGCGAGAAACCAGCGTTGAAGATCTCTTCCACCGTATGCTGGTCCAAAATCTTGTCGGAAGGCATGGTATAAACCCTGTCTATTGGAGTCATGATCTGTGAGACGGGCTTCTCCTTCAAGTCCAAAACGGCCGAAATAATGGTGACTTCGTCCTGGTTCAATCTCTCCACACCCATGGTCTTGTGTAAGGTCACCAAGGTCTTCAAGCCAGACTTCTTGTAGACGGTTCCATGGTCCTCACCCAACAAGTGGTCCAACAACATAGCACATGGATACGCAATAGGGTACATGATGTACATCAAAATGAGCACGAAGGGCGAGAGGGCAGAGCCAACCTGAAGACCATAGCGCACACAGATAGACTGGGGAATGATTTCACCGAAAATGACAATGGAGGCGGTGGACGTGACCACAGCAGGCCAGCCGCCGCCCAAGCATCTATCCAACACAATGGGCAAAGTCTCATTGGTAATGACATTAGATAGCAATAAGGTCACGAGCACCCAGTGCTTGCCCTTTCCAATCAAGGACAAGACACGTCTGGCGTGCTTCCGCTCGTGGGCCTCGCCGGACGTGGCAATAACCTTCAAGTACACCTCATCCTGACCCATGAGACCCAACGTAAGGCCAGCGAAGACTCCGCCCGCAAGAACCAAGCACGCCGACACAAAAAGGTTCCAGAAAAACTCATTGGATGACAATCGCTCGGATTTGGACACGTGTGCCTTCGACACTGGCATTCCGTGCACCAAGCGGACCACGGTTGACAACAACATGGTCAACTTGGTGGCGGAGCTGCCACGGGTTAAAGGGGAAACATGATGACTATTTCGTGCTGGGGACTTGCTCATAAGGGTGAATTGCAGTAGCAGAGCTTGATTGAAGTTTCTGGAGAAGAGAAAGCGGAGGAAAGGAGTAGCCGTGTTGAAGCAATGATCGAAGTTATATTTTTTCGCGCTGCGCGACCAGACCCCTTAGTGGACGGTGAATTTCTTGACTGCGAAGCACATGCATGGAGAGGTTACGAGCGTCATTCCATGCGTGGTGTCTGTGTGCAGGCAATGGCTGAGCCAATAAGGAGAAAAGACGAGGGCATCCCGAGGATGTCAGCAAGGAGAACTTGGGTGGATGTGGTGGGGCTGCACATATGGCTAGCATAGCTGTGGATTTAGGACTGCGTGGTTTATTAGGCGCTGTTCATTGTCTTTAATGAGCCGTTCTTTGGCTGCACACCATCGCAGCAATCTGAGGCCAGTATGCCCACCAATAATGTACGGTATGGGTTATACTATGTTGGAAACGATTGAGTACACAGTCCTGTGCATTGTCTACTTTGAAGAATGGCCAATAATTATTCCATGGTCTACTTTGATAAGGCTAAGATTGATGTATGGTCTACTTTGATGAGGCTAAGACTGATGTATGGTCTACTTTGCTAATAATTGGTCTACTTTGATAAGGCTCATAATCGGTCTACCTCGAAATATTGCTATTAATACAAGGAAACCTCATGGATGAAAGGAGTCAGGCGCTTATGTTCTTGCCCTGCTCCGGCCATACATAGCTTCAATCCAACGTCATGGGGTTTTCCCAACTGCCGTCTCCGTGGGTTATAGAAGCCAAAAAACCGTCTAGTCCGTCGTTGAAATCGTCTGCAGTCAATGACTTGTCTGGGTCGTAACTTGTTGGCGCCAAATTGGGCGCTTCATGCTGCGGTAGCTCTTGTTGTGTCGTCTGGCCTTCCTCTACTTCTTTGCCTTGTTCCTTCACTGCATCGCTCCTCTTTTCAAGCTTAACCTCCAGGTCTTCGTCTTCATCGCCGGAAAGATCGACAATATCTTGCTCAATGTGAGGCTGGTCATCTTTCTCCTCCTCCACGATCTTATAGCGGTCATTCTCCACCAACATGATTTTTGTTGCATGCAGAGGTGTTGTCTTGACAAAGAAATTGAAGATGTCGCTGATGTAGAGCTGCTTGAGTCCGAACTTCTCGTCACAGAGCGGACACTTGTACAACGGCGGCGTTCTGCTGTAAAGGTCCGTGAAGAACATTTGGCCGTTGTCCGAAAACTTGGGATACACCAAGCCAGGAGCTTTGCTCAGCAACCTGCCGGACTGGATCTGCTGTTGTTGCCTCAAGAACAACTGCTCGGTTTCTCTGGCCTCTTTGGACTGCATCACCAACGAGCGCCTGAGGCCGCCTCGTGTTCCTGGTGGAAGCTTGTAGAACAAGCAAAAGTTGGCGAGATCAAAACACTCAAAATGCCTGCACGTTGTTGCCTTGATCGGGAGCTTGATTTTAGTTCTTGCGATGGGGTCCTTCAAAGAGAATGTTCGTTTGCCCACGACTTCAATGTCGTCATCCGCAGTCCCGTCGAAAACCACGTTGATTTCCCGGTGAAAGGCATTCATCAAATTAGGCGGGATGTTGCGGTACCCTGAAGGAGGCGGGCTCCTACTTCGGTCGAATGGGATGAAGAGCGCCTGTGCCGAAGCTTTCATGGCACTGATGCTGGCTTGTGTCGCTTTGGTTTCAGCTTTCTCGTGATTGAAAAGAGCCTCGTTGATTTCCTCATCCAAAGAAGACAACTCACTGTCTGTATAATAGGACTGGCTGGCGTTGGGCGCGCCGGGGTGCTTGGTTCGGGCGTTGGGGTCGCTTCCAGGATTGTAGTATTTGCGTTTTCGGGCGGGCCGCACCTCCAAGATTTCGATCTCGCTATCCGAGCTGCTGTGAGGATCGGGCTGCGTGGCGATTTCGGCCTGAGGCGGCTCTGCGGCGGCATTGCTTGAAGAAAGGGGATGAGCGCTATTGGTATCGTGGGCCAGAAGCTCTCCTCGAATCAGCACAACACCCTCTCTCAAGTTGAGGAATACCTTGGGTCGCTTTACTCGTCGTAGGGCCTCGCCCAAACGTAGAGTCACCAAAAACAGCGGCGGCTCCGAGTTCTTTGGCCTCTGAATAAGGATCTCTGGGTGGACAGCCCCGGGCAGCTGGCGCGCTTTGACTGGGCTATTCTTTCTGGGCATCTGGGCATCGGCAGGTAGCGGAGTATGTGCAGGTGTTTGGCGCTAAAGCGGTGTCTGTCGGTCTGGCGCCGATGCTTCTGGAGCAGTGTTGATGTTCTATGGTGTTTGGCGTGGCGCGCCAGCTGCAAAACTGCGCGCTTGGACGGCCGTCTCTAGATCCTACATAGTACGGAGGAAGGAACAAATACACACCTGAATTTTTGGATTTTCAGAGAGCATCTGTCGCCTAAGGGCCCAGCAGTCTAGGACCAAATGCCGCCTCAATTCATCTCTTGTTTTGAGTGGTGCAAATGTAATTACATGTTCACGGGATGCGTGATAGAGGCATCCCGTTCCTCAAGCAAGTCTTCATGAATTGAATAGATACGTCTACACTCTAGGTTTCCTCTGCGTTGCCACTCGTCTCCCAAAGAAACCTTTTTGGTTGCATAGCACTGCCTCTTGGGCGCCAGAACAACAGACTCGTACACTAACAAAATCACGCAGAGCATAGCAGACATCCCCATCAAAAGCATCACGTCCATTTCCGCAAAACCAAGGCACAAGATGATAATTCCGGTAAAAGGACGCGGGAGAATACGGAGCCGCTGTGAGACCGTGTGTGGTCGGAGTGATGCATTTCTCTGCCTCACCGAGATCCACATCGACACCAAGGCCACGAAAAGACCGCCGGTATAAGACAAACAGAGGTGTTTCAACAACGGCTCCTCGGATGCCTCAGCGGCCGCCTCACCAACTCTGCAGCTGCCTCATGGTAGACCAGCTCGCGGTTCAACAAGTCGCCTGCTGCATCTGCTGCTAGCACAATCGCTCTAACTATCGGCACATGGTACACCCAAAGAATTGCACGAAAAGCGCTGTGGCGATGGGATGGATGGCTTTTTTGGAAGTGCCACTGTTGTTGTATATCCAAAACAAGCAATGGGCCACATAGCAAAAATACACCACGAGCGTAGGCGGTGGGAAGCCGGTTCCCAACGGTGCATTCGATCTTATAGAGAAACTGGCCGATTGCAATGGTGACAAATGTGGAACAGCGCTCGACCTCGTGTTCAATGTTCAACGCGGTGGAATAGGACAAGTTCATGAGGTGATACACCACCGAAAATGACAACTGTTCGAACACAATAGCCACAACCGCAACGGCAGTTTTGGGTAGACACAAAAATAACAGGGATCCAGATGCAGCATCCAACAACCAACAAGGCCGAGTAGAGTCTTGCTGGGCCTGTGCTCGGGAATGTAGAACCAGTATAGAAACAACGACAAACTCAAAGAGAAGCGACAGGGAAGCGACAGGGAAGCGACAGGGAAGGTACGGCACCACCGTGCATTCCGCTCCCTTCCGCGGGTGAGGAACTCTGGATTGCTGTTCACGGACAGCGTGAGAAGGCTCAAGATCCAGAAGATGTAAAAGCCTTGCGACAAGTCCTCGGTATAGTAGTAGTGGGTCCTTGATGTCGGCCCACACAGTCCAGTAGGGAATGAATATCAACACGTAACGTAGTAGTGAGCGCCAGCTGGCATTTTCGCTGGCCTGGCCAGCTACATTGGCAATGCCACGTACATCAAATCCAAGAACAACTCAGTTTTGGCGCTGTTCCGCTCGCCTTTGGTCCGAAGTAGCACTCCGTCCTTGAAGTAGTTGAGAGCATGGGGTCGGATGAACCAAGCCGACGACTTGGGGGGTTAGTATACTCGATCTCTCCGTACTTCTTGATGAACTCATCTTCCCCTGGCTATCAGTGATATCGTTCGCGGGGTCTCCGTCTTGGGTGGTTTCGGCGAGCCGCTGGAAAACGTTGCCTTCAGAAGCAGCTTCGTGTGGCTCCTGTTCCTGGCGGCCTCCGTGATTCAGGGACAGTTGGCAGCCGCACGAGAACACCCTGTATGCACGCCGGCGGCGAGCTGCATTTACTGAGGTCCAGTGCTCCTGCAGGTAAGGGCACTTCAGCGAGTTCCATAAACAGACTTTGCATGAATGTCACCAGCAGAAAAATAGCCAGTATCTTTCTAGAAAACCCCGCCTTACGACATCCAAACCGATACCACAATAACCCAAACAAAAAACAAACAAAAAACAAACAAAAAAACAAAAAACAAACAAAAAACAAAAAACAAACAAAAAACAAAAAACAAACAAAAAACAAAAAACAAACAACCAAAAAACAAACCAAAAAACAAACCAAAAAACAAACCAAAAGAAGGGGTTGGAATAGGGATATCCCGAGATACAAGACTCAGTCGCAAACCTGCTCCGATTTGGCCCACCGCCAGACCATCTGCGCATCCGTACATCCGCAAAACGTCGCACTGTCTATGCACGACTCCTCCTCCAATCACTTCTCACCACTTCATCTTACCACCAACATGAGCACCAACCCTTGGGCCAAGAGAGACGCCTGGAGATACGAGGGGCAGTTTTCTCGCTACAACCGCTTCAAGTCTGCATTTCCCGGCTTTGGCATCGCCGTAGGCGCTTTTGCCATCTACCTTGCCTATGACAAGTTGGTTGTCAAGAAGGACGCCCACGGCCACCATTAGAGACGAACAACGGGGTATCAATAGGCATAATAGAAAATACAACAGCGATTCAAAATAAAAGACTGTAGCAATCGGCTCCACGCCGATGTGACTACGCAGCGTATTAGCTATACTCCTCAGCCACAACGAACGACCAAGATCGCCACCATGGCAGCAAGCGCCAAACATGTCTACCCTTCTCTGAGCCACCTCGAGGCCGGGCACGTTTCGATGACCTTCTATAATATATACATGCTACTCCTTCTCCGTTTCCTCTGCGTCTCCCATCATGTCCTCCCACAACGACAGCGACGTCTCCTCGGGCCCTTCGCTGCCCACACTGGCCGAAGCCTTGTTTTTGGAAGCCTCCTTGATCTGGGTTCTTCTCTCGGCAATCTGAGCCCATCTGTCGATACTCTCCTGCTCCTGCTGGATACCCCACTGGATATTGGACGACAGGAACACCGCGCCAAACATGGTGCTCTCCTCCTTGGAAACGGCCGAGTCCATCTCATCGGCCATGCGCAACTGGTAGTACTCGAAGCGAGCCTGGTCATACGCCTCGAAAAGCGTAGGTCTGTTCTTCTCCTGCTGCAACAACCACAACGTTCTTTGCACCACACTCTCTCCATCCAAAGGCTTGTTGAGCTGGAGCATGCGTGACCAGTCACACTTGGCATTCTCTTGTCCCGAGTTCTCCACCAAGATCTTGGGCCGGGCAAACTCCCACGGATGCTGGTGGTAGAACACGTCTCTCAACTGATCCTCGAAAAAGCTCAACTTGGGGATGCGGCTGACGCTGTTGTTCTTCTGCTTTCTGTCCGCGACCGACGACCTTGTTTTGTATGCGTGGCCCTTCTTGCTCCATAGCTTGTTTTGGGGGTCCTCTCGCTGGTTCACCTGGAGGTTTTTGGGCACCTTGGTCAAGTCGGTTGACGGCGGCACGGCGGCCACGGCGTCGTACCATGCAGGCTTTTCTCTGATCACGCCAGATCTGAGGTAGTGCGACGTTCTCTCCAAGACCCGGGTGGCCTTCGTCTGGATCTTCATGGTGCCGCTGCAGCCGGCGCTGGGGCCCGCTTGTGCGAAGATTTTTCCGGTCACGTGACCCCGCACGTGACTCGCGCGCTGCATCCAGGCCTGACCGCACCCGCCGGCCCACTGCAGCCGCATGAGTCTTTCGCCACGTCTGGTTGTCCGGAAACTCAACGAGGCCCTTCGCAGGCGGCAGTCGGGTGCATACCTACTGAGGCTAAAGCTACCGAATTTGGACGCCGACTACGAACTACGTTTGAGCCACGACGAAAGGCGAGCACGCTTGGCCAGCATCGTGGCCTTCTCCAAGGCGTCGCATCACCAAATAGTGGACAAGTCTGTCTATGATCACTTCCTAAAGGAGCTCTATCCACACCACAGCCGATTAGGCGAGTTCTACACGAAATTCAAAACGCACAACAACGTCAACCACACATCGTTATACGACAGCTACTGCCAGCTTCCGCAGCCAGGCGTGGCCCACATGGCCGCCCACGACTTCGAGGTGTTCATGAAGGAAATGACCAGGTTCCGAAAATGGGTGCGTCCCAACCGACTATCGCTGGCCAATGCGCAGCTCCTCAAGCCCAAAAACGTGTTACAGGCATACTTGAGCTCACTTCGAACGCGGAAGGAGCATTTGAACGCATTGCTCAACATAACCAGAGACATGAAGATGGGCGGCATTCCCTTGTCGAACCACGAGCGGCGGGGGCTAATCTATAAGACATTTTACCGGGACCGTTTTGACATTTTGCAGCAGGTGCAGCGGCTGCTCCAAGAACAGCCCCATTATGAAAAGCGAGTTCGGAGTGAGCTACAGAAATACTCGTTTGACATGGATACCTTCAACTCCTTGAAGGACAGCTTCGACGCCCTCGACACCGACACGCTCAACGTGTTTCTCTTTGCGGCGCTACGACACAACAACCAGCGTGTTTGCTCTGCTGTGCTTTCCTGCTACGCACCGGGGTCATACAACCGAGACACCTTCATGATCTTGATCGAAAACCTCTCGTTTTTGGATAAACAGAAGCACCTCCAGGCGCTTGAGCTTCTTGTGGCGGAATACGCGTTTTTGATTGACATTCGTCTCGTCAATACCATTCTTGCCTCGTTGGTAACCATGAACGAGCACTCCCTTGCCGACTCGTTGCTTTCTGCCATTGTCGAGGTGGATTTTCCGGCACTTGAGCCGTGCGAAACATTCCTTAAGCTCCTTTCCCACGAAGACAAAAGGAAGTACTCGGATGTTTTGGCCCGATACGACTCACTGCCCTCAAAACCAGCGTACCTTCTTCGGCCAACAGAACTAACCGTGCTTCCCTTCTACCAGAGACTCTGCGAGCAAGGAGCAACATTTTCGCAGATTGTAGACCTTTTCGATCTCACGGAAATCAAGGCCAAACTTCCACTCACCAGCCAAATGTTCAAGTTCGTTTACCTATCGTTGAGCCGAAACGTGTGCCGGCCGCAAGAGCTTCGATATGTGACGGGCCGGCTTATAGAGTCACATGATGCAAACAATCATGGACAGGATTCGTGGCGCAAAGAGGCGTTCAACGAAGGCGCCGTGCCGGAGAATCTCATGTCGTTTCTCAATGCGGCACTGCAGGAGGCGCCAGAATACGACGCCAACAGCAGCAATTACATCAAGCTCTCGTCGGAGCTTATGACGGCGGTTTTTGACTCGTACAAACTTTCATTTGATAGGGAGCCACGTGTCAAAAACAAGGTGCTTCTTATAGAAGACGACCTTGCCAAGCAGATATCTGCCACAGTGAGACAACGCAAACTCCAGAAAACTGGGAGTCTGCGTGTGGACTTGGCTAAGCAGGAGGAGGTCGTCTACATGCGGAAAATGAGTCTCGTTGAATTGTTCGATATCACGAATGAGTTTTGATTGTCTGATATCACGAATGAGTTTTGAATGTTCGATATCACGAATGAATTTTGAATGTTCGATATCACGAATAAGCCTTGAATGTTCGATATCACGAATAAGCCTTGAATGTTCGATATCACGAATAAGCCTTGAATGTTCGATATCACGCATGAGTTTTGATTGTCTGATATCACGAATGAGTTTTGAATGTTCGATATCACGAATGAATTTTGAATGTTCGATATCACGAATGAGTTTTGAATGTTCGATATCACGAATAAGCCTTGAATGTTCGATATCACGAATGGGTCTTGAATGTCCGATATCACGAGCTTTCACTCAACTCGGTCAATACCACTCTAACGTTTCATACAATAAAGGGTGAAAGGGAGTTCCAAACAGAACATGACCATGGAGACGAGATCGAGCGCTGCAATCGCTCCAAAACAATCTTCCATCAAGGCACCAAAATGTGCATTGTAGTCTCCCGTCCCGAATCAGGACGCCGCCATCATCACTGTCTTCCCTCCACCACTGCCCTCCATTAGTGGGTCCATTAGCTCATAGTCCTCTACCTATTGCAGATAAGCTCTCTACACCATAGCCTCTTTATCGCCACCAAGGGTCTGCGTCGCATAAACTTCACGGGCACTCTTCTGTCGGTCTTCCTCAATCTCCTCGTTGATCAAGTCATCGATATCGTAGTCATAGTTGTTGGGGTTGGTATCGCCCACAGATCTCTCGCCACGCTTGCGCAAAACTCCATCCTGGTGCAAGCGTATCCGAATAGGCATGTCTTCGGAAGTCACACGCACCTTTTCCCGAAGACTGGCTTTTTTCTGGGCGTTCTGCTCGTTGTGGAGTCTCAACTGCTCATCAGGAGGAATGTATCCGGAGTGTTCGGGAATGGAAGGCGTCTGGACCGCGGGCTTCTGGGGACGGCGCTTTTGTTTCTCCACGGTGGTCAAACCTGCAGCGTAGGGAAGATATAGGATCAAGGCGCAAAGTGCCACGGCCACCAAGATGATAAAGAAGAACATGATGGTGGAGGATGCGTGCGCAGGAAAGCTATGCAGGCGCGTCGAAAGAAGTCTGCAAAATGGCCGTACATGGGAAATAGGAGCGGATGATCATACAGGCGAAGACATGCGTAGAGGTAAACACTCGGCAAGATCCGAAAGCATGCTATTTGGTAAATAGAGGTAAATACTCGGCAAGATCCGAAAGCATGCTATTTGGTAAATAGAGGTAAACACTCGGCAAGATTTTAAAGCATGCTATTTGGTAAATAAAGCAACACTCAGCAAGTTCCAAAAACATGCTATTTGCTAAATAGAATTAAACAGCCGTGACAAGTTCGTGAATGTGGAAACATCTCTATCAGCGGATGCTCAAAGACTGCGAGGCCGAAAGCACCGGTCTAAGACTCTGCTGCTTGGAAGAAACATGGGTGACTTCCATGCCGTTCCCAGCCAGCTTATACTCCAAAGCATTCCACTCTTCTTCTCTGTCATTGTAGTGGCGGAAAATAAAGTAGAAAAGACAGCCCGCCGTGAAACAAGCACAGGCCAAACCTGTATAGGTCCACACCAACTTGGGGTCCTCGGCGGTGGGGGCAAGAGCAATTCCAATGGCCGAGCCAAAGGCATTGGTCACCAAAAACATCGACATGATGAAGGATTTCATCGACGTTGGTGCTTTGGTGTAGGCATACTCCAAGCCCGTGATGGAGGCCAAGATCTCCGACATGCCCACCAAAAAGTAGCAGGGGATTTGGATGGCAATATGCACCCGGTTGGGCACATTTTTGTACTCCGGCGCACACTTCTTGGGGTTGTCGTAACAAGGACCAGCCTGGTAGATGTAGTGTTGAAGAATTCCGGCATAGGCCATGGAGGCTGCACCAAACATAAAGCCCCAGAAGATCTTGGTGATGGCCTTGAAGGGCGTGAAACGGCGGATGAATGGATAGACAAAGCGCTCACAGATGGGAATGAAAATGATGATGGTCAATGAGTTGATCGCCTGCAACATATCATTGGGCAAGCCATGGAGCTCCATCTGGCCTGCCTGCGAAACGAAGTTGTTGATCATCTGACCGTACACCAACCAGTAGATGGGGTAGAAGACAAACACCTTGCACGCGTGAATGGCTCTGCTGACCTCATCGACGAACTGGTCGTTCCAGGAATAGTTTGCCTCGGGATGGGCCGAGGGTCTTGCGGCCTGGAAGCTGAACTTGTTCCTGACGGCAATGAAACAGCACTTGAACGCGTTGGCAATGACTTTCTCGGCCACCGGCACCTTGACATAGTACTTTTTTCCAAAGAAAAGCACCAACGGGGCAATCATGAAGAAGCAGAGCGGCAACAAGTACGCCGCCCAGAAATCCACCTTGTGTTCAAGAGACGTGGTGGCCAAAACAGACAACGAGCCGATGTTGATCATGAGATAGAAGAACATAAACACGTTTTGGATGGTGATGTTTGGGTCCTGCACCACCTTCTCGCCCGAATCCAAGATCTTGATGACGGGCTTTGTCTTGGGCACCTGGTCGGCAATCAACGGCGATACGTTGGCCTTCACACCGCCGGTGCCGAGACCAATGACAATCACAGCAACAATAAATCCACCCAACGACACGTTGTGAGAGGCAACCGAGGGAATCGACGTGATGAAGAGAATGAAAATGCCCGCCACGTACACCCCGCAGAAAATGCAGATGGTCTTGTACTTTCCGTAGTAGGTATCGGAGAGGTACGCGCCCAAAATGGGCGAGAGGTAGCACCAAAACTGCCAGAAATACGACAAGGCCGTGGCGCCCTGGTTTTTCAACTCCAACATTCCCCTGGGCGAATCGGTGGGGCCGTTCTGCATGTAGTTCTGGAACGGCGTGGAGAGTCCGTAGTAGGAAAAGCGCTCCGCCAACTCCACAAGGGCCACTAGCCAGCAGCTCATGGGAATGCGTTCGGAGACGTGGCGCAAAAGGCGCATTTCTTCTTCGGTGGGTTCTCTTCCGTCTTCTTGGAGGTCTTCCAAGTCGGAGGCGGAGACAGTGGTTGCGACTGCAACCTCGTTGTTTTTTGCAATCTCCGGGCACTTTTTTTCGGAAATGTCGGACATTTTCTCCGTGGTGTGATTGTTAACCAGGCAAATCAAATCTTGGCGAAGCCGCTGCTTTTATGCTCTGAACCCACACCTGTGAGTGTATATGCGGCTGGTCAGAGATTATGCAAATGCAACATGTGCGTGCAGGCGAGCAGCACCGAATGCCGCTTGAAAAAGCTTGGCTGAGGTGGCAGGGAGCGCCGTGCCCCGCATTTTGAGACTGCCACTGTTTCAGCGTCCGATATCAGAGATGCCTGAAAGTGACGTGGATTCTCTGGAACAGCGGAGAAAACGCCAGGTATCATGCGGGGTTTCTCCGCTTTTCTCCCTTCACACACTTTTCCTCACGTTGTCACTTTTCTTCTTTTCATTTCTTCTACTGTCCGTTTCTCACCCAATGTAGAAAGAAGCCGTCGTGCAGAGCGGGCCAAGAAAGCCACGCGTCCATTGGATTTTAGCGCCAGTGATAATCCCGATGGCGGTGTACTGGTCTGCTCCTTTGGGTATGGCCGATGTATAATGCTGGGAGTTAAAGTAATGATATAACAGAGCGATAGAAAGATGGAACGAGGTCATAATTTTGTGATTATTCTGTGATTATTCTGTGATTATTGTGTGATTATTGTGTGATTATTGTGTGATTATTGTGTGATTATTGTGTGATTATTCTGTGAGTATTCTGTGATTATAATTTGAGACTGAGACTATTTTCTGAGACATAATTCTGAGACATTGAGATTATAATCTGATAAGATTCTGATAAGATTCTGATTATACTCTGATAAGATATTGATTATAATCTGATATTCTGATCATAATCTGATTCTGAAAAGATTCTTATTATAATCTGATATTCTGAATATAATCTAAGATTCTTATTATAATCTTATAAGATATTGATTATACTCTGATATTCTGATTATACTCTGATCATAATCTGATTATAATCTGATTATAATCTAAGATTCTGATTATAATCTAAGATTCTTATTATAATCTTATAAGTTATTGATTATAATCTGATAAGTTATTGATTATACTCTAAGATTCTGATTATAATCTGATATTCTGAATATAATCTAAGATTCTTATTATAATCTGATAAGATTCTGATTATAATCTGATAAGATTCTTATTATAATCTGATAAGATTCTGATTTTACCCTGATAAGATTCTGATCATCTGATACTCTGATAATACTCTGATATTCTGATTATACACGATCATAGTCCGTGACTAATGCTGCACGTACAATGTGCAAGGCATTTGGCTGTGTGCACAACGTAGCCTAGCAGCGCAGTTCCCGGCCTGGCTTGTGCACCGACCTACACACCAGCCCGTAAAGCCGCAATAGCGTGCAGCCGTACGACAGTATGGATGGGCCAAGCATTTCTACACCCGCCTGTGCAGGAGATCCAAGCCCAGATCCACGTTGTGGCGCGCCATGTCTTCCACCAAGTCATTTTTCGCGCTGAAATCGCGCACTCACAAACGTTTCATCACTTCAGCATCTCTCCGTCCCTGAATCAAAGCCATGTTTTTGAGTATCGCTAGGACGACTGCACACAGCATAAGAACGGCCCCTCGCGCCGCAGTCATCCCCCGTCCCTCCGCGCGGATTCTCCCCCTCCGCCCCTACTCTGTGGCCACTGATGGCACCGACATCAGTCACATGATCGACCCAGTGTCCGACTCCCAGTACAACACTCTTGCAAACGGCTACTTGGAGACGCTCGCGGACGATCTAGAAGATCTCAGTGACGACTTTCCCGCCCTCGACGCCGAGCTCACCCAGGGTGTGATGACCGTGAGCTTCAGCTCGGGAAAAACTTACGTGATCAACAAGCAGCCACCCAACAAGCAGATCTGGCTCAGCAGTCCGGTCAGTGGGCCAAAACGCTACGATTTGATCCGGGGCAAGTGGGTCACGTTGAGAGACAACACGCTGTTGACGGCGTTGCTCCAGGAGGAGTTTTCCACCGAGCTTGGCCACGAAGTGGTGTTGAGTGTGGAACTGTAGCCAGGCACATGTCTGGGTTGTATATAGCGTGTCACGGTTCAACACTATATTTATGGAGCATGATGCAACCAAGCTGCCGCCGGGTCCCAGCTTATCCGCCGATCACGTGACCCGCGCCACGTGCTTACTTTGCTACAACTCCGCGCTCTTGCCTCCCTCGCTTTCCTACACCATGGCAGGACCCCCGCCTCCCCCACCGCCCCCTCCTCCAATGGGAGGCCCCAGCTCCGCTCCGACGCCGGGCCCTCCAATGGCTGGCAGAGATGCTCTTCTTGGGGCTATCCAGAAAGGAACCACTCTCAAGAAGGCAGTCACGGTCGATAAGTCCAAGCCACTTTTGGACCTGAAGGTCTCTGTCAGCTCGGGGCCCCCGCCGTCGAGTGGTCAGTCGCTGCTGTCTGCTCCTGCCGTGCCTTCGGCGCCTCAATTGGGTGACATCTTTGCTGGCGGAATTCCCAAGCTCAAATCCGTCAAGGACAATCGCAGCGGTATTGTGCCCACTAGCGCCCCCAAAATTCCCACTCCAGGCTTATCGTCGCCACCGCACACAAACACGGTGCCGAAGGCGCCCTCCAGCATGCCACCCCCGGTGCCGGCGGCTGCACCGCCTCTTCCGGGCGCAGCTCCTCCTCCGTTACCGCCCCTGGCTGCGCCCGCCCTAGGCTCCAGCCTCAAGGTGCCCAAGATGCCGCCTTCCCGCCCAAAGAAACTGTCTCATTTGAGGAGCATTTCGGTGTCATCAGCAAAGTCATCCGACGAGCCTCCGCTGCTTCCGCAAACTCCTCCTCCGCCACCCGCATCTGCTCCAGCACCTCCCCCTCCTGCTCCAACCGCTCCGTCTATTTCGCCTCCTACTCCGGCACCGCCTGGGCTTCCCTTCTTGGCTGAGATCAACTCCAAGAGAACAGAAGCCCACACCATAGGATCTCTGAACTCGGCGAAGGCTTCTGCGCCTCCACCGCCTCCCTTGCCGCCAGCCGCACCCAAAACTACCCCGTCTGCGCCTCCCCCTCCTCCTCCGGGCATTTTCAACTCTACAAATGCCTCGAACACTCTGGCTTCTGCGCAGTCTCCGAAATCACAACCAATTGCTCCCAAAGCGGGAGGCTTGCCTTTCCTTGATCAAATCAATGCCAAGCGCAAGGAATCTCATGTAGTGGATGGTACTTCCACTGGGCCTGCTGCTCGCGATGCTGCTCAAGAGGCCAAACCAAAAATCCCCGCCCCTCCATCTTCCATTACTCCTCCCAAGCGTGCTCCTGCTTCATCGGGAAATGGGCTCTCGTTTTTGGACGAGATAAATGCAAGAAACTCCAGTCACGGTTCCCTGACAACACCTTCGGCGCCTCCTGCTCCTGCGCCTCCTGCGCCTCCTGCTCCACCAATCCCACCAGCTACATCTGTTCCTCGGAGCCAGGCATCTTATGAAGCACCAGCTCAGGTGCCGCCGCAGCGGACTATCTCAAACTCCTCAACGAGCAGGCCAGCTCCTCCATCGCTACCACCATCTGATCCACCAGCACTCCCACCATCTGCGCCTCCCACCGCTCCACCCATTGCCAAAACAAAAAAAGCGGCGCCACCTCCTCCACCTTCCCTGCTAGACCAACAGCAGTCAGTGGGGCTGTCACTCCGAAAAATCTCTGCCCTGGCCTACACAATCAACCCCACTCAGCGGAGCAAGAGTAGTGCACCAGAGAAAGTCGTTATAGATGACAAACGGTTCAGGTTCTCCAATAGCAACGCGCTTCCCAACCCAAGAAGATTTGAGGGCAAGGAGAAGCTTTACCCTAGTGGCAGGGGATCATCTGTCCCACTTGACTTGTCTATCTTATAGGACTCTTGAAAGCGATCTATATCATGACTGATGTGTTGAGATGGTCTGTCTTATAGGAATGCTGTTGAGAGTGGTCTGTCTTATAGGAATGCTGTTCAGAGTGGTCTGTCTTATGGAATGCTGTTGAGAGTGGTCTATCTGATAGGAACGCTGTTCAGAGTTGTTTATCAATTGCATCTAAATATGCTTGCTTTGCGGCATTTCTGGACTTCTGGAACTTGAGATTCAATCTCTGGAGTCAGAACCCTGGGAAGATGTGGATTTCTGGCCGCTGTGTTTTGATTGCCATGGACATTGCATCGCCACGTCCTTATGGCTCCACTTCCGAAGGCAGCCATGCCTGCACTACGTTATCGTAGAAAGAACACGTGACAATGGTGTCTGGGTCTGCCCAGTCTCCTCCATAACACATGCTCTCGTGGTCGCCCTTGAAGTACCTGGAAACAGAGAAGCTGTCTGCCTCAGGCTCAATCACCCGAGCCCCGTCATACATGCAGCACGCCAAAACCTTGTCTGAGTCAGGAGCCGGAATCAACCGCCATACTCCCCCATTGAGATTCTCTTTACACCGCTCCACGGGAAGAAGGCTCTGGTACAAGAAAGGGCCTTCGTCGCCGTCCAATTTTCTCAAATCAAAAACCCTCAAGTGATCGTCGTATGTGCCGGTCCACAAGTCGTTGGGACGCAGACTAAGCCATTTCGGAGACGGACTCAAGATCAGCACCACACCTGCATCGTGGTGTCGGTGGTTGGTGGCCCAAATCTTGTCTCTTGTACGGATGTCATGTGCCATAAGCACTGCATCGTCGCCGCCGGTAAAGACGACATTTTTGGCGGGGCCCAACTCGCCGAAGGCGCCCGTCCAGCACTCAAGGGCATGACTAGAGTTGAACGGCTCGATTTTATGGCTTTCCAAATCCACAGTGAGCAGCTCCCCTGATGTGAGTGTTGCTAGCAAAGAGGCTGGCTCGGTGGGCGAGAAAAAGATTGACGTCACGAGAGTATCTTCGTCAGAAAGCTGGATCTTTTGCACGGCCGACAATTCGTCGGTGAACCTCCACACCCATATCTCGCCGGTGGAATGCGCCGACACTAGAAGTGTGGCGTCGTAGGGGCTGAACTTGAGATCCAAAACCGCCAGCTGAGTTTCTGTCTCACTGATCTTCTCAAACTGCCCGTTTTGAAGCCGATGCAACTCGATGGAACCGTGCCTGCTTTTGGTGCTTTCCTCTAGCTTGTAGGTACCCAACAAGACGAGTGTGTGGTCCTGGGGGCACACCCTGAGACAGCACGGCGGCAACAGCGTCTCTGTTTTTGCAAGCCTTCTAGCGGACTGCATTTTGTTCGGCTGATTGGTTTGCAGAATGATCTACGTCGAAAGTCTATCGTGGAGTGTGGGGAACGCGATGAGATGAAAAGAGCGGGATGTACGGGTGTGCTCGTCAGCGGGCATGACATTGCACCAAGCGAAGGGACCTAAGATTTTCACCCGCTAAGGAGGGGCTCCCAGTGGTTGGGTGTTTTGTGCGGTGCACGACCGGCTTTATGCGGGCGAGTCTCGGCGCTTTTCTCCGCAATGGGCTTATGGCAGAAGTGGGCTAATTTGCCCGTCAAAGTTAGGTACTACATTGGAGGGTCAACTTTCGTTTTTGCCTTGGCAGGAGACTACCTCACCACCAAAATCAATGAGGAAGTTGTGGCCCAGAAAGAGATCATGGACGAGGTAGCAAAGTGAACCTGATGGCCAGCCATGGATATTTGTCAACAATAACCACCAACGACTCTACTGTATAGAAGTGCAATGTTATGGGATTTAATTTGGCGTAGTATCGTGATTATTGCATTTCTTCGGTATTAGGAACACTGGAGAGTATTTGCACGGTATAATCATGTCTCAGACTATACTGATTATAATCTCAATGGCATAATACTGGCGTGTTATTTCATCTTCATCCGTCTTTAAGTCACAAGAGGTTTTGGGCAACATATTGCTTGCGAAGAGAAGAGATGAATTCCAAGAACTTGGCAGGGTTGGAGTCAATTCCCCTGGTGTACACGAACTTGGAGGCCAAGTTTGTAGCGAACAATGCCTTGAGGTAAGTTTCAGGAACTCTCTCCAAAATGCTCTTCATGCCGATAGCCTTCAAGAGAAGAGGAGGAAGGGCATCCACCAAGACTGCGTCTCTGAACTCCTGGTCACCGGTCCATAATTCGTTGGAGAGTGCCAACTCGTCGGCCAATTTGTTAATGGCCTTTGAAAGCAGGTCGGATAACTCTGTGATGGGCTCGTGAGTTTGTTGCTTCAACATCCATAACGCTTCGAACTCAGCCTCGGCATTGGACACGATCTTCTTCTGCACCTCTGACACATACTGTTTGTAGAATTCGGGTAATATACCGTTGGATCCAACGCACATATTCTCCAAGAATCCCTTGTCGTCGAAGGAAAGCGCAGCCAAGACTTCCAACGAGGAAGATGTCACACCTCCCTTGTTTGTGGATGAGTCTTTGAAGATAATGCACCCAGCATTCTCCAACACAAGCTTGGCCGATTGCGTGATGAAGAGATTGGCTCCTTCCACAAAGTAGGGCACGATGCTTTTGCCTGTTTTCTCATCAATTAAGCTCATGACATTGTTGGTGTCGATTGCGCCCGGACGCCCACCACAAGGCACAAACAAATCGACGCCGTGGTTGCCATAGATTTCCTTAAGCATTGTGTGAAAGTTATTTCTGAAACTCACGCCTGATGTGACTTTCACGCCATTGGGCAAAACCACATCAATATCATCGACCAAAACAACATAGCCTTCTTTTGAAAGCTTGGATTGATCGTAGTGGTCAATCATTTTTCTCTCTCCTGCAAGGCGGAGAAGCTCGGCCTTGTCCAAGCCCTGAGGATCTGCGATTACTCCAGATCCATCCACAATTCCCACGTACTTTTCACCTCTGGAAAGCTTGATTTCGTTGGACCCCAAGTCGCCATCGGGACCGCCGGTTTGAACCTTTCTGATGGAACTATCATCAATGTCAAGTTTTTCGTAGATCTTGTTCACGTAGGCCCTCACCGAGAGAGTAGTCATTCCATATTCATCATGTGGGATACCTCCAATTTGCTGTGACTTTCCCGTGAAAAATGACTTCCACCATGGAGCCCCTCTGCTACGGGCGTGAAGAGCGGCCCAGTCAACATAGCCTGCGGTACCTTCATCTGGTCCCAAAAACAATATTTCTGGCTTGTTGTAGAGATCAACATAGCTTTCTTTCACATCGGGAATATGCTGCTTGAGTAAAAGATCAATCAAAGAATCGATATACTTCTCGAAAGAAGACCTTGGGTTCTCTTGAGCTGCACCTGGGTCGAGCAAAATGACACCCTTGGACCCGCCTTCGGGGATGTCTTTGTTCTTCTTCTGTTGTGTGGATGCCAAGTTGTAGTTCTCATCGAAGAGATTTCTGACATTGACATTGTATGCGTCTGTTGACCTCGAACGCACAACACGAATACCACCTCTGGCAATATCTCTGAATCTGATGTGGAAACCTCTAAAGTCAGATCCAACGATGAAGAACATTCCAAAAGGCGTATCCGGGTACTCTGTTCTTGGCAAGAACGAAGGATCCAATCTGAAAGAGATGGCAACTTTGGTAGACGTGTAAAAGTTTGTCTTGAGCACAGACTGGTTGAACATGAACAACGCTTTTAACACCACGGCGTGGTGCTCATTTTGGGAGCACTCTCTGCCCAACAAGTCCAAAAATTCTGCTTCAGTGCCCACCGGAGTGATTTGAGAAAGACGTTGGTATGATAAAGTCTTTTCCATGGACAGCCTAATGTAATGGACATCAGCAAACTGGCGATACAATTTGCGGATAATCTCTTTTCTTGTGGAAAATACCTCTTTGATGTAATCTTGGGTGTAAGTCTCCGCACGCAAACGCTTCTTCAAGGAGTTCAACACTTCGGCGTGTTGAATCAGTTTTGACGGATCAAGCAACAGCGAAATCTTGGTGTACTCTGGGCCTAATCTGTTGAGGAAATGAGTGACAAAAATAACACCACATTGGGCATAAATGCTCTCTTGCAATGACAAGTCATTCTTGACAAAAAGGCCATGGAAAAAGTTGCGAGGAATGCAGTAAAGAAGCGATGCCTCCTTGATAACCTGGTAGATCAGCAAGTCCACCGGGGCCTTTTTAGCAGCAAAGCTGTTCGCTTGGATGTACATGGAGATAATCGTCACACCGTTCGAGAATTGCTCCACATACTTGCTGACGGTGGTCAACTTATAGTAGTTTGCCAAGTCAGAAAGCGAAGAGTTGTAGTGGGGGGAAGACTTCTGGCGGTATCCGATGATAACTCTGTACAGCTCTGTATCTTCAATTGAGTGATGTTGGATGACCGGGCCGGTGGAGTTAACCACACGCTTAATGATATCAGAGTAGAGAGACAAGGTGTTGGAGGAGGCAATCTTCAAAAAGGTCTCATCTCCGATTTTGGTAATATCAGTTTCGTTGATGTCTGTGATTTGCTGGGGATAGTTTGTCTTGTAGACAAAATTGCATTTGACGTTTTGCTGGGAGAAAGCAATTGCAGAGGAGGAGCCAGGGGCCAACCTCTGAGCAATTCCAGACAAAATGGGGTCAGAGCCATAGTTCAAAGGCGCCGAAAAGTATTCAAGGCGGTACGAGTTTGTGCCGCTGGAAGGGTCGATATACTTGTCGTCGATCATCTCGTTGAAATTGCTGGTCGCAAATTGCTTGCTGTGAACAGCGGTATCAAAGAAGACGGCGTGGTCTTCTGCCTCCCTTTTGTAGCGAATCAAGGGCTGTTCTTCCACTGTAGCGCCCGAGGCAAACGCCTGCACTTTGCAAGAGTATAAAGAGTGGATGTGGGAGGCAATCCCCAGGGGTGATTCCCTTGCGAAAAAGACATCATCGATGCCCAAGCTGGAGTAGAACCATTTTGCCTCCAGTTCAATCAAGGCCTCGGGGATAAAACCTGTGGAGTCCAAAATATCGAGCACCTGTTCGAACTGCTCCAGCTTGCCCGAAAAAGGTGTTTCGATGTAGTCATTTCTGAAGGAGTGGACGGAGGAGGCATCGTCGCTGTCTGCTTTGATGGAAAGCTTAGATAAATCCACGCTCATTTCGGTGCTTTTCTCGAGAAGAATGTTTCTGGAGAGAAGGTGCTGGGAATCGTGCACTTAAGTAGTCTGGCACCAGATCTGAGCGGCTGCAAGGGATCCGGATTAGAGAGGGGCGATATATGCAATCTGAGGAATAAGCGGGGGCCGGACTTCCAAAGAGGGACTTTGTGTTTTGTGTATGGGAAGTGAAACACGGGCGTGCCCCGGGTATTTATAGCTGTGCCGCCGCTGCAAAAAAATGCAGCCTTGCGAGGTGGGGAGGTCACGGCAGTTGAGCATTGTGGCAGTTATGAGGTGCCTCGCCGTTTCCCGCACGCTTTAGCCTGACCACAACACGGCACTTATCCCACAGAATGTGTTTCTGAACAGCCTGGCCTGCAGGCATCGCTGGTGTTTTTTGTTTTGTGTTTTGTGCTTGTTTCAGCAGACTACGGGGTCTGGCTCCGGTCAGATTGTGGTTCTGTTTCGAAATTCGGAGCCAAGTCGCTGCCCCACATTTCGTGGCAAGCCTGCGCGCTGCCGTGTATGAAGCGCCGAGTTTAGCTTCCAAATACGGCGTCGCTAGCAACTGCCCCGCGCCCGCGCTCTAGACTCGCTTCGAAGGACTGGAAAAGAAACGTGCCCCGTGAATTTTTCACCTGTGCCTATTGGCTACATGCATGCATGTAGTGCCCTCAGAAGGATTTCAAATCGTTCTATCCGACTAAGAAGTTGAAATCTGCCTGCTTTACTGGACCCCACTAAGCTGTTCGAATGTGCATTTGTGATACTTGGTGGCTGACCAAATGGCACTTCAGATGTGCACTTTTTGCGCTTCATTGGTCGGCGTCTGTTTTCATCTGCTGGCTCGGCAACTGTGGGTCACCCTTCTAGTCTAGAAAGGCGTTGGGTGCTTTGCGCGCATCATTGCATATCTGGGGTAATGAGGAGCAGTCTGAACGGCAAAACCAACGTGACTCATGGTTTTCATTTTGGATCTCAGCGGCAATCTGAGCATGCACTCTGGGTGTTCTGTTGGGCAGGCTGCTTCCTTGTGATGATTGTTTTGTTTTGCATTTGACGCTCATCAACACGTCATGTGATCACAGGCCCAGTGTGGCTATATCACAAGACCAGTGTGGCCAGTGTTTCTTGGTATTCTATGCCGGCCCATTTCATTCGATGTGACCGTGCCAAGCGTTTCCTTGGCCTTGAAGCAAATGCTGCATTTGTCTGTCTTTCCCAAATGTTGGACTGATGTTCCGTTGGCCATGTTCTACTTACCGCGCGCATCAAACCAACGCCTACTCCTCATGATCACAGCCATCCTCATTGCAAACGCCAAAGGCGATGTGTTGATGTCCAAGTTCTACCTGGACAGCGTACGCAAAAATGTGGCGGATGTGTTTCGCATCCAGGTGATCAATTCCTTCGGCACTACAGCGTTGAAAGCAGCCGCAACCGAAAGCCGCCTGCCCGTGCTCACTTTGGGCCTGACATCATTCCTCTACATCCAGTCCGGGCTGCTCTGGCTCGTGGCAGTGGTGCGTTCAAACCAGGATTCGCTGTTGATCTTGGAGTTCCTATATAACTTGGAGTCGCTCATGAAACACCTCTTTGCGAAGGGCTCTGCCAGCACATTGGCCGAGGAGGACATCACCAGCAACTTCGTGGCCATCTACGAAATCTTGGGCGAGGCTGTGGAATTTGGATACCCTGTGAACTTGGAGCCATCGTATCTTTCGTCGGTCTTGCCTGGTATCAAGGCCATTTCACTGGGGAAGGACGACCATTCGTGGAAGAGCCGGATGCAGATGCAAAAAGTCGACGCCAGCTCGCTGATGGACGATGCCTATGATCCTTCTAAGATCTCCTGGCGGGACCACAACATCAAGTACCGCAAGAACGAGGTGTTCCTCAATGTCGACGAGAAAATCACCGTTCTCATGGACGCAAAGGGTGCCGTGCTCCGGTCACAGATCGACGGCACCATTGGCATGCGCTCACAATTATCTGGCATTCCCGTTTGCCGCTTTGGCTTCTCGGGCGACAACTTGCAAAATCACGCTCCTTCTCTCACGTTGGACGACTTCAAGTTCCACAAGTGTGTGGACTTGCCCATGTACGATGCAGAACAGGTCATTCGCTTTGTACCCCCAGATGGGAACTTTCAGCTTATGACCTATCACATCAAGGAGTCTTTTGCCTTGCCGTTCAGCATCAACCCTGAGATCGTGGAGGCCGATGGTTTGGTCAACTTGAAGATCCGCGTACGCTCCAACTTCTCATCCAAGAGTGCCGCCTCCAGCGTAGCTCTCAAGATCACAGTGCCCCAAGTGATTGGGAGAGATGCCATTTCCTGCTCTAACGGGAAAGCCAAGTTTGATCCGCAGGAAAACGCCGTGCACTGGAAATTCTCCAAGTTCTATGGCGATCTGGAGCACCTCATTTCCATCGACACGGTGAACAATGGCACGTGGTTCAAGCCCAAAATCACTCTTGATTTCAGCTTGGACATGTACAGCGCCTCGGGGCTTCAGGTGAAGTACTTGAAGGTGAGTGAGCGCTCCAATTACCGTACCATCAAGTGGGTCCGGTACAACACTCAGTCGGGGTCGTACGAGATCAGACTATAGGCTTCTTCGATTCCTCCGCGGGTCTCTGACGTTCCATTCCTCGACGGGTCTCTGATTCGATAGGACGAGGTTCAAGCTTTGGTGCTTTGCATCTCATTTGCAGCTAGTCACGTGCCCCGATCATAGGCTATCGCGCGCACAAATTTTGTGGCCACCAGCAATGAAGGATGTCGTTGTGCTTGGGGGCAGCTCGGTCCCCAATCTTACAAACGCTATCTGCAGAAACCTCACCCTTCACAAAGGAAATATCGAGCAGAGAAAGTTTTCAAATGGCGAGACCTCCATTGAGATCAAGGACTCCGTCAGGGAAAAGGACGTCTTCATCGTGCAGAGCGGATGCGGTCAGGTTAACGACAACTTCATGGAGCTCTTGATCATGATTTGTGCCTGCAAAACGGCCAGTGCCAAGAGAGTCACGGCCGTGTTGCCATTTTTCCCCTACTCAAGGCAACCTGAAAACCCAAAGGTCGAGATGGAGGCCAGGGAGGCGCTGGCCGCCCATGGCGTCCTAGCCAGACTTTCCAACCAGCCACGCAGAATGAGCACAAACGCCGCGGGTACCGAGACTTTAGGCGCCGTGGACCAAGCTGGCAGAGATGTTAGCGGCTATAAGCAGTGGGTCAGTCAAAATGGCACGCTCGTGGCCAACTTGTTGACAACGGCCGGTGCAGACAGATGCATCACCATGGACTTACACGATCCGCAATTCCAAGGCTTCTTCGATATACTGGTTGACAATCTCTACCTGATGCCGTTGTTCAAACGATACATTGTGGACTACATTCCTAACTACACCGAGTGTGTTATTGTTTCACCTGACTCTGGAGGAGCCAAACGGTCAACGGCCATTGCAGATGCCCTAGGGTGTTCCTTTGCTTTGATCCATAAGGAACGAAGCATACGAGTATCGCCATCTTCTGTGGACTCCGCCATTTTGTCGGCTACCGACATGCCCATGCGCACGCAGTGTCCATCATCCAAAACGTCCATGCTCGTGGGTGACGTGAACGGAAAAGTGTGTGTATTGGTAGATGATCTTGCAGACACGTGTGCCACGGTGACCAAGGCTGCGCAACTACTCAAAAGGAACGGCGCCTCCCTCGTCTACTGCTTTGTGACACATGCTATTTTCAGCGGAGATGCTGTTGAAAAGCTTCGAGCTTCGGCCATCGACAAGATCGTCACCACAAACAGTATCCCACAAACCGACAATGTACATGCATTGGGTGCCGAGCGGATGGAAGTGTTGGATGTCTCAAGAATCCTTGCCGAGGCCATCAGAAGAATCCACAACGGAGAGTCCGTTTCAATGTTGTTTGACCATGGTTGGTAACTTAGTTTGACTCGTGCATGCCCATGAGCTCATTCTTGGTTTTCTTGCTGTGGCCGCTTTTTCGACTGTGGTTAGCATTTTTGGCCTTGTTCGCTTCCTTTTTTTGCTGCGCCCGAAGTCTTTCTTCCTTGGACACTTTTGGATCCGACACCTTCGGGTCTTTTCTCACTCCCTTTGAATTATTGGGCTTTGTGGAAGCTTCTCGAGAATCCAGGTCTTTCTCCGTTTCCTCTTTTCTGTTGACACGGCGGTTCGAATTCTCAAACACATATGCCTCTTCCAACATGCGGAACCGCTTGGAGGATCTTTTGAGCATTCTTGACCAGCCCTCAATCTGCTCATCGGTCCACTGAGTAGCCGCCCGCATATCCTTTCTGATGGCGCTGTTTCTCGACGTCTTCTCAAACAACGTGTCGCCTCCCTTCTTGAGGTAGCCAAATAAAATCATTTCGTTTCTATCGTGCTCCGTAGGGGCTTTCGGGGTGTTGTCGTCATCAAAAACGACAAGCCGAGCCTTGTCTTTGCCCTTCGGCTTCCGTTCGAATTCCAGGAATGCAGAGCCCAGTGTATCTTCTTGCGCATCGTAAGTATCATCACGTTCATCCTCTTCACTGTCATATAGGAGCCGCAAAGCTGCTGTCAATGTGCGGTTGCGTGTATCCTTTGAATCCAGGCCCTTCGACTTGGTGACCTTTGAAAAAGTGTCTTTTTCGCCGAGCTTGAATCTATCAAGCCCTCTTTGAAGCTCACTCGCCGAAACCTCAACAGGCTTCAGTTTCGCCTCAACCTCGGGAACCTCGTGCATCAACGCTGGGTTTTCCAAAAGCACGTGCGTCGCCTCCTCAAGGCCGTTGTGATCTCGAAGAATGCGTTTTGCCTGATTTTCAGAAAGGTCCGGGAACAACTCAATCAAGGAGCGCAAGCTCTCGGGCTCGACGGAATCTGGGTGGATGTTTTTCAAGAAAGGAAGCCGGTCCTCAAGGCCAGGGACCAAGCTGGCATATGCGTCAGATAGAACAATGGCTGCAAGTAACGGAGACATCAGTAAGGTCTCAGGGCCATTGATCCCGATTGTGGTAACCACAGTGGCCAATTTGGCGCTGGAAAGTGACAAAACGCTCACAATCATCCAGTTCTTGATGGTTTCGGCATTGACGCTCTTTCCGCCCGCATACAAGCCCTCAAGATCTTCCACCCAATGGTCAGTAACAAAGATCTCAGCAAATCCCAAGGCGCCTGATGCAGTCTGGTTGTACTTGTCTTTTGCTAGTACCTTGTCACGGGCTCCTCCCTTGGTGACGCTGAAGCTTTTTTTGGCGGTAGTCTTGATGTGCAGGCCCAAGAGCATGGAAAGCGCCGTTAGGTCGTTTTGCGTTTGACCCTGCTGCGTTTTCCCCAGGTTTATCTGCGAAATCAAGTGTTTTTTGAGCACGGGTGCCAGCGAGATCTTCCCCGACTTCTTGTTATCATTGAACTTGGAGTTGTGTGCACCACTAAGGATTTTGCGGACCATGGAGGCGTTTTTCTCCACGTAAACCAAAACAAAGTTCCATAGCGTCTCCCCCGTGAACGAGAGCTTGACCACGCCATAGTCACAAATCACCTGAAAAACGTATGCCCGCAACGTGGCGGTGTTCTCTGTTATCTCCGGGTTAATGGCACCCAAGGAAAAAATCTGGCTCTTTTCCTGGGCCGTTTCTGCTAGAAATACCTTGAGGAAGAGCTGTAGTTGCTGCATGCTCTTGACATCGAGCTTGATGTGGCCCGAAAGAAGGGCCTGGCAGAGCTTAATGTAGCCCTCCAAGAGGTGGACCCAAATCACGGGGTCTTTGTCGATGAGTGACGACCGTAGCCGGAACGGCGGGTAATGTGGGATCTGTACGTGCACCGTGTCCCCAGTCATGAGCAGTGAATTATGGTTGCGGAGTTACTTGTGGCGGCTGCGGACATTGAAGCTGAGACCGCTTGCCATTTCGCGCACGTGACGCGCCGTTGCTGCGAATTTCAGAACGTCATGCTGACGCTCTTGAGGTCTGGCGTCACGAAGACGGTCTCAGAGGCGTTTTCGTGCACGACGTCCAACGTGCATGAGGGGTCCAGCGACTTGATCTCGGTCCGGGGGAACAAGAGCTCGCCCACGGTCAACGGCACCAAACACACGTCGATTTCCTTGGTGGCATGGGACCCGGAAACCGAGAAGCTCTGGCGAGAAACGCCTGAAACAAACCAATTTTCTTCCTGCATTATAGTCACCTCGAACTGAGTCTCCTTACCGCTGGAATCCCTGGGTGAAGAAAAAGCCAATACGGCGTCGGCTTTTTGCAACGCCCACCTTGATGTCGACAGAATGACGAGTTTGGCATCGATGGGTTCTCCCACGACAAACAGCGACCCTTTTGTCTGTTCGTTTTTTTCGATCTGAAACTCCACGTGGTGGAGCATGTCGAGCGTGGGCACGGTGACGGGGATGTGAAGAATCTGGCTTGTTGTGCTTTCGAACGCCTCCAAGGGAACCCCCATCTTGGAGTCGTCGAAGATGGCCATAAAGGTGCCCAACAACTGGTCTCGGAGTTGCTGTACAACATGCGTGCTCAACTTGGTATGCATGGCTTGCTTGCACTCTTGTGGGTTGAGGACAACCACGTGGCCCTCGACTCCGAAGTGGAAGAGGTCAAACTTCATCTGCAGAACAATCGATTGGGCAATCATGGAATACTTCTCTGCTCCTTTTTCTGCAAACTTTTTGTGCAACGTGAATTTGGCTAGCTGTTCGCAATCTTTTTGGAGGTTGGAATGTGTGATGCTTAATTCCAATGTATCAGACGGATCCAAATCCCTGCTTTGTGGAATGAGCTTGTAGAAGACAAATGCCGGTTGCTCCGAGCTCACCAAAAGCGGCTCCTCTAGGTTTGCAAGAAGGGACAGACTCACGACCCGGTAATTGTCATTGGAGCACGTGAACTGGCACTTTGTCACTTTCACGGGATGCCGTGCCTGCGCACATCCGATTTGGAACTTGGCATATATCGCTGACGACCGAAAGATGTCCTGCACGGAAATGGAGATCAGGAGGTTTGTGTCGAAATGGTCCTCCACGTAGGTCTTGAAGATTTCGTCGCCGATTTTGTATGTGCATGTGACCATGATGTCAACGATTCTGCTTTCACTGTTGAACTCCACCGCTGCTCTGTCGCTGACTCTGGGCTGGATGTTATCAAACCGGACCACTTTAAAATCACTCTGCACATTCAATCCATGCGAGGGGTTGGCTATTTTCAATTCAACGTCTCTCACTTCTTTGTCGCCATTTAGAACTGCCACTTCCAAGTAGTTCGACCCGAGCTCCACCGTGGGTGGCGCCGAGAACCCCACTCTGAGGATCTTGGGTGACGGATAATAGTGAAACACCTGCTTCAATTTCCCACCAGCCAACTTCGATTGCTCTGTTACGCCATCGCGTGGCATATACACAACCGAGTTATCTGAAAATGGCGGCTCTTCGGGAGTATAGCTGAGGACAATGTTTTCTGCTATTTTGAACCCGACTTCGTCAATGATATAAGCACCTGAGCGGAACTCATTGGTAAAGAGGCGAATATTAGCATCCACACCCGATGCAACTGACACATTTCTTGCACTAAACCTTATGCAATGGTCTCTATGCTCTTCTTGACTGACGAGAGCAACAAAAATCTCCGAGAATGGAAACTCAATTCCATACTGATTCAGGACTCGTAACTCGACAAAATTCTTGCACGACACTTCATCCACGTCAATGTAGGGCTCGATGTTGAAAGAGAAGAGGTTTTCAAGCGGATAAATTATCATTTTGTCGACCTTTTTAGACATCTCGCACATGCTGTTGAGTATTTGCTGACGCAGGCCGATACTCTTGAAAAGATGGAAGTTATTGATATCCTCCGAGTTCTTTGCCGCCCTCAACGTCGCAAAAAGATCAAGCAGAAGAGAAACAATTTGGCTGGTGTTTTCGGGCTCAAGTTGCCGGAGACACTCGAGGTACATTTCTAGAAACACGCCTCCCATCAAGTTCCACCCGTTGCGAGAGAAATATTCATAAGAGTTCAGGAAAATGTCGAATGCCTCCTGGTACTGCTTTCTTTTGAAGTGGAGAAAAGCCAAATCTATGCTGATAAGATCGACTGTCTTGATCCGCTCGCATCTTGCAAAGTCTTGCATTGCAGAAATGCTGAGAGCCTCAAAGCTTTTATCGTATGCTTGCTGGTTTTGGAAGCATGGGGCGATTGGCGGATACGTGATGACGAGTTCGGCGGTATCTTTGCCATCTTCAAGCGACACATCTTCGAGTTTTTCGCCGAGTACACTGACCTGAGGCAACTCTAGGCCCCTGGATGCGGCCATTTTGTCCAAAATGAATCTCTTGAGGAGCTTAATTTCTCCGTTGTACTCTAGTATCTCCATAGCGTTGCAGTCTCCATTGTTAGTCTCCAGCTGCACAGCATCCAATTCGATGAGCTTTTTGGCCAATGGAAGGTTCAAATAAAAGTCACACATGGCACACAGCCACTGAAGGAAGTTGTCGTGGCCTGAAAAGGCTCGGAGCCCTTCATTAATAAGAACAACAAGCTCCTTTAGTAGCGTGGCGATATGAACGGAGGAAATGGAAATCAGCGACGCAAAATTTGCCAAGCTCTGAAGGTTATTCAGGAGCTTCAAAAAAAGCCCAAGCTTGATCTCAAACGGCTCAATCGACTGACCATTGTAAAGGAGGTCTGAAACCTGTATGCAGGGATCGAGTTTAGCGAGAGAAGTCTCGATGGAGAAGTTCTCCAAGTTGTCGATATATGGCACGGAAAGTACCTCGCCCTTGGCTGGGTGGGGGCTTTTCTCGAGAAACCCCTTGAGCTCCAGACTTAATTCCTCGCAGAGCTCAAGCGACTCGCTGAAGCACCGCATATCGTTCAAGATCTGTGCCAACTTGAGTTTTTCCAAATAGATTTTGATCCGGGACTCAAAATTATCGATATGAGGGGTGAGGGCCTCGATGAATCGCGACGATTTGCTGTAGCGAAGATCGAATGTCTCGAGCAAAAGCGCCTTTAGCGTTGTGCAGAATTGATTGTAGTCCTCTAGTTTCTGAATCTCATCATCATAGTCCGCAACAAGCTTCATAATGCGTTGTACATTTCCCCCCTGCGAGCTGGGCTCGGTTACCTTGACGTCACAGCGACTTAGTTGTTTGCCCTCGGCTCCAAAGTCCATACGGAGCTTGTCGAAAATCGACGTCTTCATTAGCCCGGATTTTCCTGCTTTGCTTCCTCCGGGCACAACCATCACAATAGCCCAGCTGACGTCTTTGTCTTTGACGGAATTCTTGAGCCATTCCATGATGAGCGGCCTGGTCTGCAGTCGGTACACATCCACCGACTCCGCCTTGACGAACATGAGCCGGAGGTAGACCTTGCTAGTTCCCTGTACATTGGGGGCGTTTTTGCGGGAGTTGGGGACTTCTTCAACGAGTTTGGTGGGTAGGAGTGGGATTGAGCGTACAGGCTGCAGGGGGTGGTGTTTCCAATGGAGATTTGAGAGCGGAAACCTGGGGTTGAGATCCGTCTCTATATGGCTGAGGGCACCGAACGGATCATAGTAGCCGATCTCGACTGGGTTTTGGAGATTGATGTCCTCGAGCTTCATGCGTGGTGGTAGTACACGTTATCAAAAAATCAATATTTGGAATTACGCGACTGGATGCAAAAAAATATGCGCAAGCCCGGAATCGAACCGGGGGCCCAACTATGGCAAAGTTGGATTTTACCACTAAACCACTTGCGCTAGAAATGCTCCGCGACGGGGAATTGAACCCCGGTCTACCACGCGACAAGCGGTAATTCTAGCCACTAAACTATCACGGATTTCTTGAAGGCTAAAATTTGTGCTTGTATCCACTCACACTTTTTGCCCAACCCGAGAAGTATCAATATATCATGCTACTTCAAAGAGATTTGGTCTTGTGGTGTCCGACTACTTATGCGCGTATGGTGCGCTCTGCATCTCAAAGCAAGCCCCCAATTCATGTCCCATTATTCTATTGATTGAAAACCACCATTTGAGCGGTTCTTTTGTGCCTGAGGACAAAGGAAACAAGACCTTTTCCCTTCCAGACAGTTCTGGCAAATCTACTGTCCGGGTGCAAATTTTGTCTTTCGCCTTGAAACAACATGACTGCGAATTATCACGAACCGCAAACTGATTTAGCGCCAGCAGACGTATTCTCAGAACGAATATGAGCCTGAAAAATCGGCCCTTCTTCCATTGGCTCCACAAATCCAGAAGAAGCCTTTTGGCACTCTGCTATCAACAGCCGTTTCCCCATATCCCGCTCGCCCTTAACAATAACTCCATCACTGGCATTCCGGTGTAGAGAACCAACCCATGGCACCAAAATCGCCCGACTCCACAGTGACGTAATAACCTACGAAGATTTATAGGCGTCATCATGTACCTGCCGTTGGGCGTGCAGTACCACACAGGAACAGGTCTCGGAACAGAAATCTCACTCACCAACTACATGCGTACCCTCAGACATTTCGCCACCTCTACCGCCACAAGGTACCGGATAGCCATTGTGGGTGCTGGACCCGGCGGCTTCTACACAGCACACCACCTCCTCCAGAAATCCCAGAAAGTGCCCATCAAAATCGACTTTTTCGACCGGCTTCCGGCGCCTTTTGGTCTTAGCCGCTACGGGGTGGCTCCCGACCACCCTGAGGTCAAAAACTGTGAAGACTACTTGGAGAACATCATGTCCGAATACTCCGACCGCGTGCGGTTTTTCGGCAATGTTTCCGTGGGCCACGATGTGCCGCTTAGCTTGTTGGACAAGTACTACAACTCGGTTGTTTTGGCGTATGGCTGTGCTGCATCCGACAACAAGCTTTCAGTGCCGGGGGCATCGCATCCCGGAGTGGTTTCGGCCCGTCAGTTTGTCAACTGGTACAACGGCCACCCGGACTCGCCGCTGGGTGATATCTTTAACCTCCAGCAAGTGGAGGACGTGACCATTGTGGGCAACGGAAACGTGGCCATTGACGTGGCACGTGTTCTATTAGCTGAACCCGGCTCCCACTGGGCTCCAACGGATATGGCAGAAACGGCGGTGGAGGTGCTTTCCCGCAGTTCAGTCAAGCGAGTCAACATCGTGGCCCGTAGGGGCCTCTTGGAGTCGGCTTTCACCAACAAAGAGATCCGCGAGCTCTTGCAACTTCCGGGTCTGGCTAGATTCATGCCGGTCAAGGCGGAATTGCTAGATGCCGTGCGCCAGAAGAACAAGACTTTGGGCCGTGTGGATAAGAGAAAGTTTTCTATTCTAGAGAAGGCGCTGCAAGAGAAGGTGGACTGCGAAGCCGGCGGAAAACAGTGGTCATTGCAGTTCCTCTTGAGCCCCAAGGAGTTTGTTCCCAGCGATACCAATGGTGCGCTACTTCTGGCTACAGTTTTTGAGGAGAACGAGCTTGTGGAGGACTCACTCACCAAACGCGTGGCCGTGAACCCGACCGGAAAAGAGGTACGCATCAAGAATGACTTGGTGATACTCTCGATAGGCTATGGAGGTGCAGAGTTGAAAGGCTTCGAGGAGCTCGGCTTGAGCTTTTCCCACAAAAAGAACTGCATTGCCAACAACGAGGGGCGCTTGCTCTCTGCCAGAAGCGGCGATAGTGAGCCCGAATACGCATACAAGAAGGGGTGGTACGCATCTGGATGGATCAAAACAGGGCCTCGCGGGGTCATTGCTAGTACCATGATGGAAGCGTTTGACACGGCGGAGAAAATTATGGAGGATCTCTCCAACGATGTGTACAACGAACCAACTGAAGCAGGAGATATTACGCAGGAATTGTCACAGGAGCATGTTTCGTGGGAAGGCTGGAAGAAGATTGAGGCTGCAGAGTTGGAGGCGGGAAAGTCACTCGGCAAGACCCGCAACAAGATCCGTGGCATTTCCGAAATGATCAACACTGCAAAGAGTGCAAAATAAACAAGAAGAAGCTCAACAATCAGGAGGAAGACACATAAGATAGTGGGATCAATGCACCACAACAATTCATGTTGTCATGTTCGTGGCACGGGCAAGTGATTCATCTCGCAATCTGTTTCTGGATGCCATTTAGAGGAGCCTATACTAAGAGACGTGCCTTGCAAGATGGTTTTATTTATTTTATCTCTTTGAGGTGATACACTGGAGAAGCTTGGCACAGGGTTCAGCATATGAGGGCTCAACAGGTAAAAGAACAAAAGAATACCAACCACGCTTCTCCACGAGACTCAGTGAGCCTTCAAGGAGTGTTTCACAAGAGTAAGGATTTCTAGGATGAACCAAGGAAACCCGAAACCGAGCCCTTCAAACGCAGTGGGACACAGCAACAAAGTAACTGGAGTGGTCCAAGCGACGGGCATTGGAGATGGAATCGAGAAAATGGACTGGCTCTTCTTCCAAGTACTTGGTTCCACGACGCACTATGGAGTCTGGGGTCTGGTCTAGGCCTTCCCGACTCAAATAGTACTGGTATCCTGCATGGCCGTAGAGGCCTGTGGGCGGAAGGTAAGGGACAATGTCGTGCTTATGATTCATGCGCACGTAGCCCGTGGTCAAGCCCTCGAACGACTTGTTGATGTCGATGTAGTTTGTGACGTTTTCCGTCTCGAACAAAGTGTCGACAAAACGGGCAAACGCTTTATTGCCCACTTTGGGACTAGCCAAAGTGACCACCAATGCTTCGTGGCCCAAAAGCCGGAGCTCCACCCCGGCCAAAAGCGAAATAGCTCCGCCCAAAGAGTGGCCCACTATGGCAATGCGGTACGCGGGTCTTTCCTCCTTGACCTTGAGAATGTGTTGGATGAACGTTTTGGCGTTCATCTTCAAAAATGAATGCATTCCCTTGTGCACCTTGCAATTGGTGCAGAGTCGCTTATCAGGGGCATTGAAGTCGGAATCGCTTTGCACAAGCGGTGTATATGATACGGGAAGAGCGTCGAGATTGTTGAACCAGTCCTGAGTGGAGGAGGTGCCTCTGAAGGAAACAAAAATGGTGTTCAGCGCTTTTTCAAGAGCAATGAAGCCCGATCCCACCTCAAAGAAACCACCAAACTCAAACACTTTGATTATTTCGAGCGGTGAGATGTGCTCATTCAAACATGCCACACTGGGGCAGCTGTCGCCTTGGGCGCCCACGGGGCCTACGTGCAAGCCCTTTTTGATACAGTAGGAGACAGACGCTAGAAAAGCGAATTTCTGAAGCTCGAAGAAGTCGGGGGCAATGCTGTCACAAATCACAGCCAGCCAGAGCAGAAGGGCCACAGCGAGAACCCGAAAAGACATGGAGTGGGATTTCAAAGGTTGTTGATGGATTTGGCACAAACTGCGAAAACAAGCATCTGGCACAAATACAGCGTGGTACAGGAGACCGAAGATCAGAGGAGGTGGTGCAATTGGCCAGTGCAGAATAGTGCAGTTAGGAAGTCTGATTGTGCAGTGCAGATGGGTGCAGCATCGCAGCGTGGGGACACCAGACAGAGAGAATAAGAGAATCAGAAAAGACTGATGTGTATAGAAATTGGCAATATCCACAATACTCCAATGCCACAAGACTCCAGTGCCACAAGACTCCAGTGCCACAAGACTCCAGTGCCACATGGAAAGGGTCCAGTCCCAAAATTCACTCCTCACTACACTACACACACTCACTCGCTCTAAGTTATTCATTGAAGCTAAAATATCACTTGGTGTCGCTGCTGACACCGTCCTCAAAAGGCTGCTCTTCCCGGGCCTTGTCCAACATGGGCTTGATCTTGTGGCGGGCCAAGGCGGCGTTCACGCACGTGATGTAGTCGTCCCACACGTCCGCACACTCGTTGTGAAGAGACTTTCCTTTCAAGAATTTTTCAATATACCACTGGTTGAAGCAGTCGTCATGCTTTGTTTTTAGATCAGTGCATTCGGGGGCAAACGAGACTGACATGAGGTTTCCCATAATGCTGAGAAGCTGGCACGGAAAAATGAGATGGATGGCGCGCGTCCCAGATCACATAACATCAACAACCACTCAGTGCAACAGTGCAATCAATACAGCAATCACGGCCACAGATTAAACAGACACACGAGACAGAAGTGCCACAACAGTGAAACCATTGTCTCGAGCCGTGTGTGTTCCCATCGACCCGTGGCGCCTGTACCCGACGCCTTTGAAACCCCCTCAAAGCACGCCATGTCCACACGGCGAAAACTGACCATCAACGTCAACGTGGCATCTCGAAATGACAAAACCAGCCTGCCGGCGCTCGAGCTCGAGCGCTTGGAACAAGAAACGACGCTCGTGCTCCAGGAAATCGACCATAACCTTTCTCGCTCCAACGCCGTTATCAACGATAAGATCTTCCCCATCTTGACCAAGTACGCGGCCGCCACCAGCAACGTGTGGAAGAATGTCGGGTTCTGGAAACACTTTATGGAAGAGGCTGCCGACGTGGAGATCAAGACACTCGTGGAAAAAACCCACCAGCTCCCGCCCGAGCCGCAGTCTGCAGACTCCTCCTACGACAAGCAGATCGAGGCATCGACTCCCCAGCAACAACGAACTCGCTCGCTGTTTGCGTCATCTCAGAACAGCGCCCGTCGCCGACTCAGCAGGTCGCCCTCCAAACACGCGGAAAGAGCAGCCGGAGAGGCACGGCTGTCAATAATGCAAAACTTTCTTGATTCGTCGCCCACTCTCCCGGAGCCGCCGGTGCTTATGAGTGAGGTGGGCCGGATGACCAATGCGAGCAGCTCCAGCGTCGCCCGCCCGCTACATGCAAATCGGGGCGATGGCTCCAGCGACGAGCACCGGGATTTGAGCCGACTCCTGCCGATTCTGTTTCCGTCCATCAGCTTGACGCCGTCGGCTTCCAAACCAAACCCGCACCCGGGCAGCTCCACTCAGAGATTTCCCAACACCCCGAGCCTCCGGTCCAGTCTCCAGAGAAGGCAGGGTGCTGCTGAAGCATCGCCCTCCCGCAGAACGCCTACACGATACCAGGACTCGCAGGACGATATTGGGTTCTCGGTGTTGAGCCACTTACCCCATCTCAAGCCTCAGCAAGATGACGATAGTGACGAGCCTTCCGTGCCCGAGCTACAGACGATCAACTTGACGCGGACTCGGCCCGCAGAGCCCGACGAGCGGGTCTCCAAGAAGGGCCGGTTCGCGGACGACTCCGAGAATGTGTTTTTGGACAGCCTGGTCAACCCCGAGAACCACTCGCGGTCCATGTCCCAGCTTTTTGAAGAGGTTTTAGCGGCTGGACCCAGAGACCCTTCAGAGACTGCACAAGAACAGCCTGGAGCAACCGACGTTTCACACCCAGAAAACCCGGAACCTGAGGAGCTGAGTCAGCATCAGAACCTATCGCACTCCATGGAGCAGTCTGTCAACAGCTCTGAGTTGGGCTCGTTTCTTGGGGAGCGCTGGAAATCGCTATCCAGCACTCTACGCAAACAGTGAGCAGATGCTTTGCGTGGTTAGATTCTGTTACTGATCTGACTTTACTGATCTGACTTTACTGATCTGACTTTACTGATCTGACTTTACTGATCTGACTTTCCTGATCTGACTAGACATATTCTGATGGCGACTCCAGATGCTGTTCCTTGATGGGATGTTTCTGGATTGAACCGTTCGGAGCCCTGAATTTACCAGAGGACTCGTGCTGCTCAAGCACTCAGCCGCATCTAGCCACACAACAGATTCTCTTTCGGGCACTGGCTTTCTACATATCAATACAATTTAGAGAATTGGTTTATTCTCGCCAGCAACATCTGCTCCGCCATTGCCGTCCCAGTGTTTCCTCCATACAAACTACCTGGACCTTCTACATACGTGGCCTGCACACAACCCACACGCGGGCCTGTCAAACACACCTCCCTCCAGTCAAACCATGCTCAAGCTAGAATGGCCGACGTCACGAGATCCGAAAAAGGGCCCCGGCGCTCCAAGGTTTCTCGCTCCATCACAGTGTGTCTCAAATGCAGGCTGCGCAAAATCAGGTGTGACAAGCAGTTCCCTACCTGTGGCAACTGTGCCAAAACAGGCAACGAATGCCTCATGTTGGACCCCTACACCGGAGAACGCGTCCACCGTGCCAGTATCCACAGCCTACGACTAGAGCTCGAGGAAAAGACTGCGGAATTGAATGCTTTGAAGCTACAGCTTGGCATGAGGACGTCTTCGACCCCTGAGCGTGCAAGCGGCGATTACGGCTCGGAAGTTGATTCCCAACCTGGCGCCGAGTTGAGGGCCGAATTTGGCTGTGACTTCTTCTTTGGCTCCATCCGCACAACATACATTGACGGCGCCAACGTTGAGCTCCCAAACCGCCAGTTTGTGGACGAGTGTGTGTGCGTGTACTTCAAGAGTATCAGCACTCAGCTCCCGGTCTTGCACAGAGACTACTTTTTGTTCCACTACTACAAGCCCGTGTATGGGCGGGTGGGGCCGCACATCCTACGAGGAATCTTCGGAAGTAACTTCAAGGCGGAAGCGTACTCGGAGGAGTCACTTCCTGAATACGGCGCTCGACACAACGAAAAGTGTCTCTTTTTCGTGTTGATGGTGGTGGCCATTCTGGCATCGCACAACCAGCAGACTTTTTCTTTGGCCGCCAGCAGGCAGTACCACAAACTAGCTCTTGCGTTTGCAAATCATGTTTGGAGAGCATCTGAGGACCAGGATCAGGTCTCCAAACTCGAGATCTTACAGTCGCTTCTCTTGCTTGCACAGTACTCCTTGATGAGACCATCGAACCCCGGCTCCTGGTATATAGTGGGAACTTGTGTACGGCTCTGTCAAGATTTGGGACTCGACAATGAGCCCAAGTTCTTGCGGTCCGGCGACTGCTACATCGTTGACTTGCGCCGTCGTTTGTTCTGGTGCTGCTACTGTTTGGATAGGCAGGTTTCTAACTACGTGGGCCGGCAGTTTGCCATAGAAAATTCCCAGACAGATTGTCCGCTCTTGACTACTCGTGACGACCTGGCTCTTATTTTCAAGGATTCGGAAATGAAGAGGGTGGGCACATGGCTTCACTCTGCTCCCAACTCCAAGCAGCTCACCATCCATTACATCAATCTCCGGGTTCTCCAGGGTGGAATCTACGAGTATATCCATTGCGTGGACAATAGGATCACCCAGCAAAACCTTTTCGACCCCAAGTTTCACGACATTATTGCTGAGCACGACACATGGAAGAAAGAAAAACACCAGGAACTCCTATCATGGCTCCGAGACTCGCTAAAAGACGTTGAAGCGCACCAGGAATTCGACCGCTTGATTTTGAGTCTAAACTTCGAACAGACGCTCATCCAGATCTACGAGAGGAACCCAATGACGCCTGTCATCACCAAAGATGAACATTATGTGATTATTTTTGAGTCGGGCCGTCGAATTATGCACACGTATCATGAGATCTCCAAGAAGAAGCTTATCAACTACTCATGGGTTGCAATTAATAATCTCTTCATGGGGTGCCGGTCCTACCTACTACTGATTGCTAAGAGTGAGCTGCTCAAAAACAGGCTAGTGCCACAAGATATCCATGAAGACTGTCATAAAGCGCTTGAAGCTTTCACAGAGCTCAAGAATATATGCCATGATCCCGCACAATCACTCATGAAGAAGTTTAGACTGAATGTCAGTTACACCGTCGAAGTCTTGGTAAACTGGAAGGCCCACAACTCTGCGGGTGAAGCCGAGAAAAGAGGCGCTTATTCGGGTTATGATGTCTACAAGCCGCAACCCGAACAACAAGTCAGGTACGAATGGGAAGACGAGCTTTGGGGAAGCGACATCGATGCCACGTTCAAAAATACTTTCATGGGGAGCACTCACAACCAGATATACGCCGGGATTGACCAAGAGGTCATCTCTTCAGATGGATTTGGCACCGAGTACCAAAATTAGCACCTCTTAACACATCTTATTATTTCAATAAATAATACAGGAGCAGGGTACAGCAAAGGCTATACACCACTGTATATCAATTTGTAAATCCCAAAAAACAAGAAATCCGTGATAGTTTAGTGGCTAGAATTACCGCTTGTCGCGTGGTAGACCGGGGTTCAATTCCCCGTCGCGGAGCATTTCTAGCGCAAGTGGTTTAGTGGTAAAATCCAACTTTGCCATAGTTGGGCCCCCGGTTCGATTCCGGGCTTGCGCATTTTTTTCCATACAGAGACGCGCCCTTCTTAGTTGGGCCCCCGGTTCGATTCCGGGCTTGCGCATTTTTTTCCATACAGAGACGCGCCCTTCTTAGAGTTCGTCCTGTAGTTAAACGCACCTTCCCCATCGGGGATTCGCAACCAGCCATTTTGCAAGCCTCCCCATATATGCTCAGAATATTTCTTCCCTTTTTCCTTCCACAACATGCTGCTGCTGGTCTTACTATATAACACTCAATTGCACAACAGCTTGGGCCTGTTGGTGTCGTCACAGGCCTCTCTTCGAAAAAGCCAACGCCACAGCCCTTCGTCAATGAACAATGTGAACTCTAATCTGACGCCCTCCTGCCAACAAGCTCTTCAATCCCAAACACCCAAATCCCCACACCGGCGCAAAGAGTCTCGGCCATTCGATGTTCTATACCAAGGAGCTCATTCTGCATCCTTGCCAGCTTCTCAGACGCTTAACCAAAACTTGGAATACTACAAAACCGCCAGCTACATTGAGATCGAGGAAGCGATTCGTTCGGGGCGTAATATGGCTAACAGCAGCTCGTCTCCAAATACCACGCCTCCTGTTGTGACGCGTGTGGACTGTGACATGCCTCGTCGATCAGGGTCGTTGGTTTCGAACTCGCCCATTCTTCGGCGCAGAAATACCTTTAAGAGCAGAAACAGAATGCAAAAGCGTCAAGCGGTATCGCCTCTGAAGAACCTGTCTTCGCTGGTGTTTTCGGGGCATTCGAAGGCCAAGAAATCTGGGGGAAAAAGGTCCAGACTTTCATTTGTCTTTCCCATCAAGCGCACAACGTCGTACAAATACTTCCCCGCCTCTCGAGCAAGTCCCAAGGATAACAAGTTTAATTCTCAGCGAGAAATCGACGAGTACTTCCTTAACGACAATGTCTTAGCGCTTATCAAGGATGTTGTTCCACGCAAAATGGCAGTCTTTGAATACAAGAATCTAACTCACATGGTGCCAAACTTGATCTCAAGCCCCAGAGAGTTTGCGATATCCAGAGATGCAAAATTTACTATGCTTGAACAGGAATTGTCCACTACAGCCATCGACAGGCCTCCGTTTCAAGGCGAAAAGGTCGTTGAGAATCTGGTGCCGCAGAAATATGGGAAACAATACCAAGACACAATTCTGAGCGAGAGTTCTCTTGATGCAAAACGTCGCAACTTTTTAAAGGCGGTGAATATCAAGTATAGAGCTGCCGTGTTTTCCAATGGAGGAAGATTCCCGCCAAAAGTCGAAGAAGCACTCCCGTTTGAGGGCGAAATGATGACAAAAGAAGAGAAGGAGCGAATGAATACCCTGATTCTTTTTGAGTTGTTGATGCGCAGAACGGTAGCGGCAAAAATTGACTTCAGACTCAAGAGAAGTGGCGTGAGTGGCCCTAAAAAGCCCCGCAAAAGGTCTGGATCCTCTGGCAGCCCCTCTAAAAGATCATCCGATTCATCATCCTCATTTGGACCTTCCAGCAGAAAGCAAAGACAAGCCGAACACAACAGACTATCTTATAATTTCGATTTGCCCAACGAAAACACGTCTTCCATCAACACTGACGAGCTCATGCAGAACAATGCGTCGTTGCTCTCGGAACTCCTTCCATCACCCCAGATATCATTTACTTCTAATATTTTTGGCATGGGTGAGGAGTTCCCTCCAAACAATCAACGCCGTCTCTTTAAGCTGACCAGCAACACAAGTGAGGATTTGAGCAAAGCCAAAACTTCCGAAAGCTCACTCGACTACAACATGGCACACGGTGGGGACTTCCAAGAACGAAAGCTGTCTTACAATCCTTGGAATTATAAGTTCATCTATGACATCAGCAAGCTAGACCTAGCACCGAAGAATAGGCATAGACCCATCAGCTCTCATCTTGGAAACGTCAAAGATACATTACTTCGTCCTTTGAAAGGGTCGAACCATACCATTTCCTCTATTTCAGTTAGCAGCGCAGAGAATCTGGCTTTCTACAACTCAACGCTAACACCTTCAGCATATGTTTCACAAAAGAGAAACTCCGACTCAACGGGAGATACCACCAGATACACAGAGAATTCTGCTCCCTTCAACCGAGACAAGCCCTCCCATACCCAAATTTTCGACAGATCCCAGATACTCGATAAATCCAGCGAGATTGTTCCCGGTTCTGCACAGATGGTGCAAATCTAGAAAGAATCATTTCGATTTCTTTCTTCCGTACCCCTTGGCTATTCGTATATTTTTTGCATTCCATTGTATGTTTGTTTGGCTACTGCATGTTTCGTACTTTCAATTTATTTTATTCGTTTAATTCGTTCCTATCTATTACCGTTTGCTTCTAGAGCCATCTGGTGGAGCTTGGTAGAAGTAGTCGGGAATAAAAGCCTTTGATTCCGAGCTTGGAAACGAGCTCGAAAACGAGCCCTTTGCACCACTAGGAATCCTGGCGCCTTCACCCAAACCTCTTTGCTTCTCCAGCACTGGCGATGTTTCGTGTAGCTCATTGATTCTCTGAAACACTTCAGCCAACTCATTAATTCTCTTCTTCTTCGTCGACAATGTGACCAGACCAACGGAGGGTGTGGTCAACGGAGTTCCCAATGACTGCTGAATATTGGGAGACTGCGTGAAGAGCGTCAAAGACGAAAGTCGGTTGCGCAAGATATTGTATGTGGAAGACTGAGGTAAGATCATGAGGATCCCATACAAAGTCTTGTACAAGAAAGGGTGTTTTTCGGGCTCCAAGAGCTGGAGCCGCAACTTCAAGAAAATATGGCTCTCAAGAAGCTGGATCAAGATGTCCAATTGTGTAAGAAGTTGCACCGAGACCTCCAGCTCTGCCAAGTCCTTGATTATTGAGAAAGCAAGCTCATAGTTGGATGTGAGCAAGCAAAGAGACAACACACTTGGAGCATTGTAGCACCAGCTTTGAAAGATGGTGGAAAAAAAGTTCCAGTCCTCGAGCTGGCAGATATCGAGGTTTTTCAACTTCTTTCGAAGCCCCTGCAACTCCACCGTGGTAAGTAGAATGTTGTTGAGAGTCACCACCATATTGCTAATAAAGGAGATGCTTGCAGTCTCTGAAGAAGCCAAGACCTCAGCAAAAGTCTTGAAGATTTTTTCAGAACTGATGGAGACACACAATTGTCTGATGACAAACTCCACTTTGCTGCGAGACAACAGGATTTGTGCATTGGGGGTTTTGGCCAACAGAGTCAGCGAGTCGGGGCCGTTGGATTCGAAAAACGAAATAAGCCGGATCATGAAGTCCCGGAAAAAATCCTGGTTGTCTGTGGAGATCTGCGCCGCAAGAGATAGCACTTTCGAGATGACCTCGTTGCTTGCATTGACTGAGGACCGCAACAAAGCTGTCAAGTCCAAGTTGAGTTTTTGTTTGGGGCCGGTTTCGTGGTCATCGTCAGGAAAGAAACTCGAACGGTAGTTGGAGTATAGAAATGTCAACCAGTCAATACTGGTCAAGCGTGCAAGCTCGTTGACGGACAGAAGACATTCGTTCATCACCACCTGAAAGGTCTTCATGAGATACAAGTCCAAGAATTCCTCGTACGAGTCTTTATTCAAGCCCTGTATGGCGGGCTCGCTTACCACGTCAATTTCTGTCACGCTCAGCGCCTTCCAGATGTCGCTGGGGTCGTTTGAATGACATTCGTGGAGCTGAATCAAGTAATGCCGCAAGGCCTTGTCAAAGTCAAGAAACTGATTCCGCAAGTCGGTGTCGTTGTGGTTGTCAGTGTAGGCCACATTCTGCATGATGATGGACACACAGTCGGGAAGCGACTTCAGGAAGCTGGTCGGGCTTATGGTGATAATTTCCTGGAGCCACGCCAAGGCGATCGACTGGATTTCCATGTATATCTCATGACTCTCGTTGGAGAAATCCACCGTCCGAGTGCCGTCTGTGTCCTTGGGCGAAGACGGCCTCAAGAATTTAATGAGGATCTCGATGATTTGCGAGTAGTTGATGAAGATATCCTGGCCGCTGACAAATGACGAGGCGTCGTCATGTGGGCGCTCGCCGTCAAAGCTGGTGTTTTCCGGCGTGGCGACTCTGCGAATGATTGTAGTGGACGTCGACTCGATGGAGATGGCGTCAGATTTGGGCGGATCGTTGAGAGACGCCCGTTTCAACTGTTCGTTGAGCGACGGCGCGTCGGGGGCTTCGCTGTCCGCTTTTTTAAGCAGCTTCTTGCGCTCGTTGAGAATTTGGTTCTTTCTGACGTCGAGCTTGACCTTGTAGAGCGCTTTGGTCTCCTTTAAGAACGTGTTGAGGAGATTCTGGGTCTCGATGCGCACATCCGACGGCGAGTTGTTCATAAGAAACCGGAGAAGTGGCTCCAAGAAATTGGGGAGAAACGTGATCAACTCCGACGACGGGATGTCGTCAAGAAGCTCGAGCCAGCTGAGCAAAAACTTCTTGGCAAACGGCTCGATGGTGTACATGCGCTCAAGCAACGTCGGCATGAAGCGGGGCAACGAAAACGCCTTCAGCGTATCCTGGGGGCTGTCCACCTGCACTGAAACCCCTTCTGGGGTCATGATATGCGACTGTACTTCCTGTACCTCATCACTTCGCTGGTGTAAAATGGACACGTAGCTGGCAGACTTGGCGCTGACAATATCTTTGATGAGCCGGTCCAAGATGTCGGCAGCATTCTTGACCGACGACTCGGTGTCGGTGACCAAGATACACAAGATATCAAACACCTCCGTCAAGTAGAGGAGGATCTCACCACGGGCGATTTTCGCTATGTTGTAGAGCGACTCACACGCGTAGTACCGCACGCGGGCATCGGTATCCCGGAAAGTATAGAAAATGGGGCGGACGATTTCTTCGAGGAAGTAGGCGATGGCCAACGACCCCAATGCCACAGACACGCTGCCCAAAGCGGTAATGGCCCCCATTTTGGCCAGCGTGGCTCCAGAATGCACTAACTCCGTCAATTCATGAATGAGTTGGTAGATCAGCTCGCTGTCTTCTCTTGCAAGTGCTGCTTTGGTCAAGTTCTCGATCTGGAACGCCGTGGCCTTTCTTTTTTCGTAAATGTGATTCAGCAAGTCCTTGACGATGGCTGCGTCCAAGATCTTGGTCTCCACCATTGATGATGTTGGGAGGCTCAGTCACGTGTGTGGTGGTTGCTGGAAGGCTCGGTCACGTGTGTGGTGGTTGCTGGAACAGGAACGTAACAGGAACGTGCAGTGGTGTGTATAGTCACGGTATGACTTGTGGTGGTCTGTGCTTATCAAGTCGTGGGACGCGCGCTTCTATGAAGTACTTCACGTAGATACTGCCTTGGTGAATATTCGTTTTGGGAACGATTTGGTGGGCCGTCGTATTATGAAAACAAGTGCTAGGGCGCCAAACAATAAGCGATTAAGGCCATGTGCAAAGGTTGGTAGCTGTTGATAGGTCATGTTCAGCTACGCTGATACGCCCAAAGTGCGTCTCGAAATAAATTATGTCCTCACCTTCTGCTTCTTTCTGCTCGAGCCTTCCTTTCCCCATTCGTGCTCGTAAAAATCCTTATCTTCGTTCTCTTCCGACCCGCCCTGGCTGTCTACTTCGAGCTGGTCGTAGTCGTAGTTATCAGACGAGTCTTCGTCGTCTTTTTTCTCTGCTCCCGAATCGTCCAACACCTCTTCTCCTGGAATGTTATTGAGCACATGCTCCGATGCCACCGTACTAAATGCCTCTTCATCGTTATTTCCCGGTAGGCACTTCTTTAGTACGTCGAGACCCCCAGCCCTGCTGAGTGCCGATATGCTTGGCATGATGACATTGAACCGGATGAACAAATCTCCCCGCTGGTACATGGAGATGTCATCAATGACGGGCATGTGGTCTGGCTCTTGGAATACCTTGTTACTCTTGATCTTGTAGTTGATGGGCATCCCTAGGCCCTTGACGATTTTGGCTGTGCCGGGCTGGATGGTTCCCACCACTTCACCCACTGCCGGCGTTTCCTTGTGAGTGTTGATTTTCACAATCAAATCTTCTCCGGGCCGCGGGAAGCCCAGCACCACAATGCGCCCACCAAGGAGGGCGGTTTTGAGGTCAATGGCTCGCTCCATGTAGAGATCATGGCCGCGCCTCACGAGAAACAGATGCGGTAGCTCTTCCAAGTGGATCACAACGTCACCGGGTATGATGTTCTTGCCCTCGTCAGATTGACCCTTGAGGATGACCTGGTCACCGTTTCTAGAGCCCGGGAGAATGCCCACCTTGAGAATCTTCTTCACCACCAAGTAACCATCTTCACAGCGCCGACAGACATCTTGCGAAGAACACACAATGCCTTTGCCACTACACACAGTGCAGCTCCCCCGTTCTTGAAACTTGGAGAAGTTGTTCATCATGGTCACAATCACTGCCCCGCTGCCCTCGCACGTGGAGCATGTCTTGGGGTTGAAACACCCCACACCATCACAGTACGAGCACTTCGTCGATTTCGGTAGCTGAAACTTGGCCACCTTGCCATAGTACATCTCGTCGAGTGTCACCTTGAAGGTGTGGTGGATATTAGAGCCGCGCTTCATATTCACACTGCAGGGGGCCGGCTGCACATGCTTGGTCATACCCTCCGAACTGGCGCCGTTTTGCATGCCCATTCCAAAGAACTGCTGGTTGGCCTGCTCGGGGAACTGCATGTCTGTATTGAACATGGAGCTCATATCAGTGAAGAACTGAGAAAACATCGCCTGCTGGAAGCCAAAGGAAGAACCGCCAGTAGGAAATGGGCGCGGGCCGGGACGATGGTTCTGCTGTTTTGTGTTCGTTGACGACTCCACGTTTCCCTCGATTCCTTCTTTGCCGTACGTATCGTAGACCCGTCTTTGCAGCGGGTCACGTAACACCTCGTAAGCACGGGTGACATCCTTGAATTTCTCGGTCAAATCGGGATTGTGGTTAGTTTTGTCAGGATGATACTTCAAGGCGAGTTTTTTGTATGAACGGGAGATTTCGTCTCCCGATGCCGTGACTGGAACAAGGAGGATATCATAAAAGTATGTTTCAAGCACCATCAACACTCATATAATAGCTGACTAAGGGACTGATTGGTTTCGGATATGAAATGGGAACGGAAAGAATACAATTATGGATGTTTCTTGGGAAAGGTGGTTTTTGTCGATTATTGAAATGTAGTAGCTTCGATGTAGAAAGGGTCTAAAGGCTAAACAATGGTTTGCGTTACCTGAAGTCCTGATACAGGATAGAATTCGATAGCCTTCCTTTATGCGGCACCTGCATGGCGCGCGGCCCGCGGCGCGCTCACCGACTGATAGGAGATGCGCTTATGTACAGCACCTATCCAACGGTAGGGTGACGTCTTTGAAGATGGCCCGAAATAACGAATTTGGTTTCTCTCTCTTCTTGTATATTCTCACACTGCTGAAACTCATAAGGCTGCATATCGTAAAACATGAAACGAGAGACTCATCAAAGCCGCATCTGAAGAAATGTGGAAAGCTTCTGGTCTATTCTTCAACGAAATGGATATTTGACTTCACCAATTCCAGAATGTGTTCACAGGAGTAAAATAGTAGATCCCAAAGAATGTTCTGTAAATGTGTCCTCTTGTGGTCCCACAGGGTCGGGACAGGATATCACTGCAACAACTCATCTCTGAAATGACGCTGGAAGTTCGCTCTTTTGGTCTTCGTTCTTCTTTCGTGCACATTCTTCGCCCTGCTTTCAAGTTTCCGCTGCTCCTTCTCTTGCTTCGAAACGAGTTGTCCAGAAAGACCAGGCGCAAAGCGTCTGTCCACTAAGGCCAAGGTTCTGTGAGCATCAGGGGCGGCTCTCTCCACAGGCAAAGTTTGTCTGTAGTATCTCGCCATGGATCTGTGGCCGAGTCTGGAGCCATTCGGAAGAACCACCACTGATGAGCCCTGAACGTCGTCGTTGTCGGAATCTTCGTCGGGAACGCCAAACGACACGCTTTTGGAATTGTGTCTCTTCTCTTTGGTGCCGTAAAATGAGTCAAAATCGTAGAACTCCGCAATCACCTCCCTTTCTTGCTTCGTTTCGTATGGAATGCGACAGTGTCCTTTGGTTACCAAATGCAGTCTGATGCTCTCCAAACTTCTACCTTCGAAACCACACGTGAGGCACTCGTGGTCAGTAGTTGTCACCTCATTAATGAAAGTAAGAAGGCCCTCTAGATCACTCAAGTACGATCTCTGTGGAATGTAGAGCCCGTGGTACTTGGCCATGTGCTTGATGTTCTGCTCGATTTCCCGGTTGTTCTTGCCGCAGTAGAAGCAGTAGTGGTTGGGGAGCGCCTCTTCAGGTTCATCCTCACTGGATTCGTCTTCAAAGTCACTCTCGGACTCGTCAAAACTCTCGTGATTATGGCTGCTCCAGCTGCTTCCATCGGACAAATGCGCCTCCGACACAGTGTCGTAGTTCGAGTCGATGTCAGTAGCAGGAACCGAAGAGCTACCCAACGAGAACTCCGAGAGCTCCGAGGCCACCGAGGCTGCAGGGCTGAACTCTCTAACGGCACTGGAGCCCAAATGGGCACGGCCCCTGAGCTGCGTTCTAGCCAAGCGCTTCAAGTCCTTCTTGGTCAACTGTCTCTCTCCGTGGGTCTTTCTGCGGTTGCTGACGTAGAATCCGTACTCGTCTTCATTGGAAGGTTTGTCCTGGACTTTCATAGATGCCAAAACTTTCTCAGCGAAAACCTCCGAGGGGATATTAGGCAATCCCGCCACCCGCCGTTTGAGGTTGTAGCGGTGCCAGTCTGTGCGCATGTGCTGCCTTTGCAACTCAGCGGTGGAGAAGCGGATTCCACAGGTGTTGCAGGTGAAACCTGCGGTTTTTGGATTCGAACCCTGGGGGAAAAAACTCATGATGAAGTAGTTGCGCAATGTGATTTCGCAGTTGCGGACCTGGAAGGTGTGGTCCATATGCAGGGCGCTGCAGTTACAGCCAGTCGCTCCTTCCACATGTATACTACCCCAGGATCCAGCGCTATCCCAACCAGCTACAATCTGACCCGCTCTCCTCGCCACACGGCATCAACATACACACCAGAAAGTCCTTATCCTATCGTTATTTAGTGGTTCCACAAAGCAGACATACCCGGCCACACACGTCTATAAAGGGCCATACCAATCACATCCTGTGCAGACAAGCGGCCGTCGAAAGTGGACTTGAAGTAGCCGTGGGTTCCCAAGCTCTCCTTGATAAAACCCGTGCGCCCGGATTTGGTGAACAAAGGCACAGCCTTGAAGTGGTTGATATCTTCCTGGTTGAAGAACATGTACCGCACAGTGACGAGACGCTTGTGGATCTTCACCGCATGTCCCGTCAACACCACTCTCTCGGCCACCACACGCGTATGGTCGCAGTTGAGGAAGGTTCCTTGGCCCACGAGCTGCAACGAGCCGTCCAGCTTTTGCTTGAAGAAAATGGCCGGCGCGTTATAAAGGAGCGCCGGCGCAATGGCCGACGCAATATAGGTGTCGCCGGCGTGGGCAAACCGCTGAAACTTGTGCACATTGTTGGGGCTGTTGGAGGCTTGGTTGAACGTGGGCGTGATGACCTGGCGACGGAACCCGTACTGCACGATGAGCTGCTCACCTGAAGGAACGGGCTCCTCATAGTCTTCCCACGTCTTGAACAGGAAGTTGGTCACTGCAAGCTTCTGCTCGTGAGGCAACATCGAGTACACCACGAATGGTTGGCGTGTCACGTCCACGTTATCGAGAATGTACCGAGGTGCCTTGATGGTGAGTCTGACCCGCGTGCCAAGTGCCACCTGCGCTTCCCGGATGGCGTCCTTCTGAACTTTGTTTTTGGTAGCTCTATAGTTGTTGATGTGCAACAACCGGCTATAGATCGACGGGCGCTGCAGATCTGCCTCATCCCAGTCCCAGTCACACGTACCCAAAGACTTGATACCACGGTACTCGGCCAAGCGCAGTTTGGCCAGTTCTCTTGGATCCAACTCGATTTCATCGGGGAACTCCCGCTCCTCGCTCTCCAATGCACGAAACTGCCGCAATTGCTCTTCCTCGTCTTCGGGTGAAAGGTCCACAAACATTTCGGTCCGGTCGGCTTCCGTGGGCTCGTACTCGGTGGCTGCAGGTACATCCATGTCGTCAATGTCGTCCTGCATATCTTCGTCGGCCTCTGCCTCCTCGACGTCCGATGCTCCCTCCAACACGTCGTCTAGGAGCCACTTGCTTTGGTATTCGGACGTTCCTGCAGGTACACGGTACTTTCTGCAGCCGCCCACGTTGGCATCGTCGAAGTATGTCTTGCCTTCCATACGCACTCCACCCGCATACTCATCGACGCCAAAGTCATCGCCGTCCATGTTGAACTCTTCGGGGTTGAGCTCGTCCAAGGTTTCCTGCATCTCTGTGGCCTCAAACACTTGCTCCTCGTCGTTTCTGTGGCGGGCTATCTTCTCCACGCTGTGCAACTGGAAGTCTCCATGCCCATTGATGTGCACGAGCCGGTTGGCGTTGAAGCCCGTACCTCTGGCGGTACCCTCCACAACGACGTACCCATTTTCGCCATCCAATGGCTGCCATACGGCGCTGTTGGCAACGAGGTAGCCTCGCAGGTCTCTCCAGCTAACCGATCTGGGGAACTTTTGGGAAATGTACCGCACAGCGGCCGCAGCCTCGTTTTTGCTTTCTAGAGCATAGAGTTTCTCCTCCGTGGGGAAAAAATGCTGGAAAAACGACTCCAACGACTGCCTGACGTCTGCCTGAAGGTTTTTCTTGGGGTATGCAGATATAAGATTGGGCATCACACCTATGGCGGTTGCAATACCCTGTGCAATCACGGCTCGCAAGATGCTTTCCCCATAGTCTTTGTCGACCTCCTCTTTAGCCGAGAGCCCGAAAACGACATAGTCGGAAATCTTGGCCGCATCGAGTATGGCAATCAAGTTGGTGTGATCAGGCACAATGAACTTGGCATTGCACTTGAGCGCATCTAACTTGAGCGAGGCCACCAACGGAGCACTGGGAATCTCGATAGACGATTCTTGGCTGCTGGCCCCGATGATCTGTGCAAGAATGCTTTCTGGAGCAACGTCACGCGTCAACGAAATCACAGTCACCACCTTCTCTGCAGCGTCACTACCTTCGAAAAGCTTGCGCACGAGCTTCGTGTCGGCGATCTTCTTTTCTTTAAGCTGCTTGGCGGTGTTTCTGCGCTCCTGCTTGGTGAGCACGCGGGTGGCCTTGTTGCTCCCCGCGGCGGATTTCTCAACCTTGCCTTTGTATTGATTCTTCAATTGGCCCTTGGTGGCATGTTTGGACTTGAACGGCTTATGGTCGTTTTTAAGCGTACTCCTGTGGCCGGCCATATTGATGTGGGACCGAGCGATGAACTCATCGCGATGATGTGGTTCCACTAGGGCTTCAGCCCTGGGTCACATGCACGCGCCGGTGCGCGCGGCCCCCGCTCTGTGCACGACTACGAAAATTTTCCCTTCGCGCAACACCTTAACCGTGTACCAAAATCTTCCGAAGTTTCTTCATCCTCCAAATTAACTAATTGTATGTGCACCAACACACTGAATGCCGTGATATGCCGTGGGTCCACGTTCCATCAACTCAGATGATCTGTCTGAAACAATAATCCAAGTCCGAATGTGGTCTCAGCCACGTGTCTACGAAATCCCATCATTCATCCAGTTCCCATAAGGCTACCATGAACATCACGACACGAACGTCCCGCTCCCGGTGAAATGCTTCTCGGCACTTGTTATCAAATACTAACATTCTAGCAACATGGCTCACGAAAACGTTTGGTTCTCCCACCCAAGACACTACGGTAAGGGCTCTAGAAAGTGCAGAGTCTGCGCTTCTCACTCCGGTTTGATCAGAAAGTACGGCTTGGACATCTGCCGTCAATGCTTCAGAGAGAGAGCCTCTGACATTGGTTTCAACAAGTACCGTTAAGTGCAACTGTACGTGTATAAAGAATACAACATATAATTGTTAGCAAGCATGCGATGTAGTAATGTACAGGCTGTTTCTGGCCAGGCCTAGGTAAAGTGACTTGGGGTTCAAAGACTGACTGTAAAGATCAAGTGCATTAGAACTTTCACAGCACTTTCTAAACCTGGTTCCTAATCCCAAAGACCACAGCAGCTTGCCAATTTCTGAAAACCATTACCTTGTACACTACTCTCACATTATCGACGACTTGAAGGCCAGTTAAACACGTCAATAGGCAGACTGCACAAACTACGCTACGCACAAATGTTTCCCATAAAATATCGACATTCAGAATCCATCGCCTCACTAAAGAGACCCATCGGATAATAAACTTCCTATTGGGATGGTTTACTCTGGGGAGTGCAATATATGATATATATGGCAACGGTGATAACTTGACAATGTGCATCATCCCGTCGTGGCAAATACTCCCGGTACTTTTTGATTGAAGAAAAAAAAGGTCCATGAGGGCGCCAGCTCGGGCGCCTTATATAGGCGTGTGTGCGGCGCACGACCGTGCGAGATGCTAGGGCACGGGTTTCCAAACATCCCCGGATTTGGCGAGTAGAGTATTCTGGCGAGTAGATTATTTTGGCGAGTAGATTATTTTGGTAGTAGAGTGTTTTGGCGAGTAGAGTCTTTTGGCAGTAGAGTTTTCTGGCAGTAGAGTGTTTTGGCAGTAGAGTATCTCAGATACCCTCAAAGTTCCACACCAAACCTCCCATATGCAAGTCTACACGTACCGCGCGACTTCCTACTACAACTTACGTCTATGTCAGGAAGAGCAGGCAAAGCAATCACCATTCTTGCGGTGGGCGCAGTCGGCTGGTACACCGGAATCAAGTTCTGGCAGCCCATCATCATGTATGTACCGGCGATTATAGTTGGGGACTCCAAATCCATGGTCTTACTAACATCAGAGAACGGCTTCAAAAGGACCAGAACCTCCGCGCAGATATCCCCGTGGAAGCGCTTGAAGATGACGGTCCTAAGGATTGGGAGCAGTTGAAGCAGCTGATCAAGACGGTGATTCGGCCCGAAACCGCAGCCGAACCAGGACACACGAGCATGGAACAGGAGGGCAAGAAATGAGCGAGCCATTGGGGGTTGATGATGCAAGTCAAACGGAGAAGCGTAAGGCGAGCTGGAGACGTGCTCTGGAAAAGAAGATGGGGACGGGTTAAAGAAGTTGGAGGAAAGACGTTGGGGAGGAGCAATAACCAGTCATGTATATAGTAACCCATGGGCACCAGAACTCCGGTTCTGTTCCAGAGACAGGTGCAGTATCCGTAGTGTTCGTCTCCAGCCCCGGTCGCCCATCGTGTTCGCCATGGCCGCTCCTGCATACGCGAAGGCATCACTCAAGCATCTCACGAACAAAAATTTAACCCCCATGGGTAAGTTGAAAAAAGGAAGAAGAACCCAGAGAGGCCGGTACAATCCTGCAGCCAAAAAAGACGGCTCCGCTCCCAACAGGCAGGACGCCAAGGACGAGGCGTTGCGCCAGTCCAAGATCTTGCCCTTGATAGCCAAGTTGTCGTCCTCCGCATCCAACGACCGCTCCGTGGCGCTCAGTGCCATCACGGTGTTGGTGGAGGACGCTCGAATGAGGAAATTGCTATTGAAGGACAAATTGGTGCCCACAGTCATGGAGCAGACGCTCAACGATGCCAACGAGGAGCTCGTGGTGGAGTCTTTTGGCTTGTTGAGAAACATTACCATCATGGAAGGCTACGAGGTGGCCAAGTATCTCTGGAGAGCCAACATATGGGCTCCCATCGAGAAGGGCCTTGACAAGATCGATACCTCGCTTGCATATATGAAGTCGGATGCCAAGGCCTTGGACAAGAAAATCGTCTACATGCTCTTTGACTTCATTGAGAACATCCTCTCGCTCATTGTGCAGATTGCAAGTTGTTCCGAGGACCTCTACGACAGCATCTACCCGAAGATAGGTCGTGTGACGGCTCTTTCCATTGATTTGCTAAACTGGAACCTGGAAAAGCTCCAGTCCGCCAAACTTGTCAACGCTTTGCTTGACTTTGTCTACGAGTTTGCCTCGGACTCTGCGGAGTTCGTCAAGACTTTGGCACAAACCTCTGAGTTCTCCTTACCGTCCGTGGCCACGGCGCTTTCGCTGCCGCTGCATGACTCCAACAATTTGGGCAAGCTCTATGTCCAGGGTATCCAGTTCCACTTTTTGGAGATCATCGGCGATTCCAGCCGTACAAAAAACGCTGCCTGCGGCGAGATCTTGGCCAGCATTTTGAACATCATCACCAAAATTGACGTGGAGCAGATGGCAAACCACTTGTCCGCTACAGACAACGCGGCCGACCCCATCCAGAAAACTGAACCCGAAGAGAAACCTCAAGATATTGACGTGGCTTTTGGAGGCGAGGCTCCGGAAAAGACGTTGGCCCGCTCAAATCTACAGGCCATCGAGATTGCCGTGGACTTGATTGCCAGTATCGCCGAGTTCCTCGCCATCAACGAGGCTGACATCAAAGCTCCAGTGGACTTGAGCGCTGACCTTATTTCCTTGCTCCTGGGCACCATGTTTGCCTCGTGCATGCACCTCTTGGTGTTTGACCGCCAACATCCCCAAATTTTGCTGTTGTCAGCAAAGGTTTTGGTGTGTCTCAATAATCTCTGTTGGCTCTTCTTGTCGAATGCATCTGTGCCGGTGGAATGGTACGGCAGGCTTCCGGACTTGTGGCGTGAATGTGAATACGCCACTAAATCTTCTGACAGAGAGGTGCAGAGGTTGGGCTTGGGCATTTTGTGGGCTATTTCCAAGACTGTTGGCCCTGAGATTCGCGAGAAGGTTTCTTTGGCTGATGTCGACGGGCTCTTGGCCGAATGCACTGCCATTACCGCCCACATATCTGCCGATACTGAGCTCGCCGACTTCGAGTTTCTTCTATCTGCGGTTGGGTTTTTGGGGAGTGTTGCTCAGGTCATTGGCAATGTGGATATCACACGCCGCGTCTCCGAGTTTCTTGTCAGCCTCATTGGCCAGTTTTCAGACTCTCAGCACAACTTCAAGCAGAGTACGGCGCAGGAAATCCCCATCGAGTGTCTCAATTTGATCTACGACATTTTCGGCGACATGGAGTTTGACTACGACGAGCCCGTGTTCGTGCAGGACAACTACCTTGGCACCTTGAGAGCCCTTGAGCCCAAAGTCAAGGCTTTCTACAAGCTGATTGACAAAAACAGAAACGCCGAGCTCAAGGTTCGTGCTGAGGAGGCATGGACAAATCTTGGAAGATTCATCGACTACAAGGCCAGCGAGAGAGCTTAGCGGAAGGAAATGCATTAGGAACGATAACGACAGTAGGCACTAAAAGCTAGAAGCTGTGGTCTTCGATGCCACTTTCGTAATCGCTGGCTCCAGAATCACTCATATCGTGGGATGACATCGAGGCTAGGTCATGCATTTCTTGGCCCTTGGCCTGCACACCCACCACGCCCCAGGGAATCTGAGTAACTTCAGCCAATCTTTCGAGAATTTCTGTCATGGGTGTAAAAAGCCCAAACTGCTTGTATTCTCCATCATAAGAATGTAGCATGCCAACAACGCCTAGACCTTTTGTTTGTGTAGAACCCTTAACGTCCTCGAGTTTAGACAAAATCCACGCTCCGCTATCACCGCCTGCGGCAAAAGAGGTGGTATTCTCCAATGAGTTCACAACAAACTCGGATGAGTGAATAGCTCCATCCATCCAGTAAACGAGCTTGATTCCGTTGAGATTTCCTTTGGTGAGCTTTGTAGTTGATCCGAATTTGAATACCGGAAGGCCTCGGTGGTTGGTCGCGTTGGTGTAGCGCATTGGGGAAGTCGACACGAAAGAGTCTACCTCTTTGACTGTTCTCGCATTGACTTCCTTTGCATATCTCTGTAGGTCCACCACTTGCCGGACATAGAGATTGTCGAGAATCAACGCAGGATCATACTCGTTGAAAGCAATGTCGTCGCCGAGATAATTCTGCTCGCATTGGAATCCCTTATTCACCTTGATAATGGCCAAGTCACTCAATCGCTTCTCCAAATACGTCTTGCCATTAGTGGTGACTTTGGCGGGGATAAGCGTTCGCTCGCCCCAAATAATTTGTCCGAATCTGTGTTTGGGAAAGTTCTTGGTCTCTGTGACGATTTTTTTCGATACCGGGTCGATAGTCTTGACACTTCTGGCGGGAAATATAGTATCGATTTGCTTCAAGACTGACCCGTAAGCCACTCGAGATTCCGTAGCGCCTTCTGACTGCTCATCGCTCTTCTCATACTCGGCGAAAAGGGCCTTCTTATACAAGCCGATCAACACCGACAGCGGCGAGGAGATATGCGGGTACTCTTCACCAATGCGGCCGTCCAAGCAGACATGGCCACAGGAAATGGAAAATTTGGAGTCGGCGTATGACAGAAGATGCGGCTGTTTCTGCTTGTCGATGATGGGGTATAAAAAGCCGCCCATTGTACCGCTGAGTCGGGAAGATGACTCTGCAGAAAGCGAGAGCGACATAGGCGGTCTCTTCGAGTCTGCGGGGTATCTGAAAGGCAATTTGAATTTCTGAAGGTAGCTCTGGGGGTAAAGTTCAGGCTGGTTGGATTGATCGGCGGGAGGTGGTCTGAGAGAGGCCATCTCAATTCGGTTCTTCGCTAGCACCACATGCACGTCATCAAATAGATTTCGGATGGCTGATATGTCTCTGAGGTGGCGTTCATCAAGATTGGGACACCCAAAATACAAGCACATGACGCACATGCTCTTGCTGATTCCACGGAGTATGGGGGCGATAAAAGAGCCATTTTGCTCATTCATTTTGGGTGAGGATCGAGAAATGCGGTCGAGAATCGTTGCCAACGATTCCTCGTTGGGAAATGGCTTGCCGTCGTTGGCTCCAATGGCCATATTCTGTGGGTTGAGTGTGGCACACTGGGGGCTCTTATAGGCGCCCAGCGTGGGGCTCTTTAGCGTCAGACAAAACTCGCTGAAGTTTTTGCTCAAAATCAACTTCAACTGAAGATAGGCCTCATCGTTCAATAGATTGTCGTAGAAATGTAGGTACACCCTGAGGATCTTGCGGACGTCATCGTTGTTGTAGGAGTCAAAAAGCCACACGCCGCCAATCTGCATTGACTGCACACTCGTGCTGTGCTCTTTGAGGCTGTTGATAAAGCTCCACGTGGTGTTGGACAAGTTGGACACCGACGTTTCGTACTGGCCCTGCACGTACAACACCTCCACGCAGAGATGGTGAAGTTTATCGGCAAGAAGCTCTGCGGTCAACACAGACCCAGCCTCCCTGGATTCTTCAGGAGTGTCGAAAATCTGCAATGGTTGGGGTGTATTCTGGAATTTCCGGGACTTGGTCCTCTGGCTGGATATGAATGACGACTGCTTGGTGGAGCTGGAGAACTTGCTGGAGAACACAGACTTCGATTTGCCTCCAGAGGCTTCGGTAACAAAGGATTTGCTATAATTTAGGGAAGGATTAATATCAAGGGCGACATCGTTAGTGAAGGGGCCCGGGGAGTCAAACATGGGCTTGAGATTCTGGAGTGACTCGGACTCTGAGCCTATCAGCACTGCGGCGATAGACAGCTCATCCTGTTCGGAAGAACTCTTTTTCGGTTTGTTCAAGAACCTCTTCATGACGTTGTCGGAGGTAAGGGGGCGGTGCTTGATATTTGGAGCAGTGGTGTATACCTGTGCGCGGTGGTCTCGTGACTTGGTAGGCTATTTGGAGGCGCCTAAGTCCCCCAAAATCCGTTTGAGCTTCTGAATAAAGAAGAGTAGAAACCGCAGCTTCTTCTTGCATACCAAAATGCTTTCTTGGATGTTTTTCCGAGCGCTAGCATTTTATTTGTGGAGTTGAAAAAGAAGAGCAATTGTTACGTGCACTTTTGCACGAAATGCAGAAAATTGCGTGAGGTCGTTACTGAAGAACACGTCCGTGGGCTCTTTAATGTCAGTAGCAGTCTTCTCAAGACGCTTGAAATTTGTTTCAGGTCTGCGCCAATCTTGAAATCCCTGAAACGTCAAATTGTCAGTATATGTTCAAGTTAGCCGGGCGTTGCAGGGTGCGGCGAAACTGCCCCATTTTCTGGGGAACCGTCCGCGAAACTTGCAATTGAAACTGGCCACTCTGCTCCTCACAGCAACGCCTTCTTCCACGAACCGCATCGAAACACATCTCTTGTTTTATCTTCCTTACTGGAGACTCATACACTGTCACGTGACGCCCATCTAGTTCCGCCCTCCTTCTGCCAACATGCCCGTGTACTCCGTTTCCCATGTGGAAAACGTCAGAGTCTGTGTGATAATGGTGGGATTGCCCGCCCGAGGCAAATCTTTGATTGCACAAAAAATTGTGCGGTATCTTCTGTGGCTTTCCATCGAGTCCAAGTGCTTCAACGTCGGCTCGTACAGGCGAAACTTGGCGGGCCCCGAGCCCGTGACCGCCGACTTTTTCAGCCCCGACAACGCCGATGGGTTGAACGTTCGCAGAAAAGCCATCGACATGGCCATAGCCGACATGATGGAGTGGTTTACGGAGGAAAATGGTGTGGTGGGCATTATTGATGCTACCAACTCCACCAAGAGCAGAAGGGCCGAGCTCCTCAAGTTGTGCCGGGAAAACTTGATTGAGCCGATCTTCTTAGAGAGCTGGTGTGACGACAAAGACCTCATCTTGCATAATATCGCCGATGTTAAGACGACGTCGCCTGACTACACAGACCGGGACCCCAAAATGGCTACGCAGGACTTCCTCAAAAGAATCGAGCAGTATGAAAGGAACTACGAGACGTTGAACGTGGACGACGACGGCGACTTGACTTTCATCAAGCTCGTCAATGTGGGTTCTCAGATTATTGTCAACCGCATCGAAAGCTACTTGGAATCCCGCATCGTTTACTACGTGATGAACTTGCACATCAAGCCCCGCAGCATCTGGTTGCTGAGGCACGGCGAGTCCGAGTACAATCTCACCGGGCAAATCGGAGGCGACTCCAATCTTTCGGAACGCGGTATGCGGTACGCCAAGAAGCTCCCAGATTTGGTGCTCAAGTCGTTGGGAGAGGAACACAAGCATACCAACTTGACTGTGTGGACCTCCACGCTCAAAAGAACACAGCAGACGGCATCGTTCTTGCCATACAAGAGGAAGTTGGAGTGGAAGGCGCTAGATGAGTTAGACGCTGGAGAATGCGACGGCATGACGTACGAGGAAATCGAGGAGAGGTTTCCCGAAGACTTCAAGGCCCGAGACGATAACAAATACGAGTACCGTTACCGTGGCGGTGAGTCGTACCGGGATATTGTGATCAGATTGGAACCAATTATCATGGAGTTGGAGCGGCAGGAAAACATCCTCATCATCACCCACCAGGCGGTGTTACGGTGCCTTTACGCCTATTTCATGAATGTGCCGCAGGAAGAGAGTCCGTGGATGCTGATTCCGTTGCATACTTTGATCAAGTTGGAGCCCCGGGCATATCTGACGCTTGTATCGCGGATCAAGGCAGATATCCCAGCCGTCAGCACCTACAAAGAGAGAGGAACATCGCAGCTCGGAGAGCTGGAGCTCGGCGCCTCCATCAGCAGAGACTTGATCAGCAACAGTGCAGACAAATAGCTTGTTGGGTCAGCCCAAGCAGTATAGATTGAAGTATTGAAGCAGCAAAGCTGGGCACAGAAGTATGGCAGTGGCGAGAATTTATTAATATAGTACAGTTTGTCCCACAGGCGGCCAAACAGCCGCCAAACGGCGCATCGGGTCAGTTAGCGTTGACGTATTTCTTGGCCTGCTCCTTGACCCTTTTCTCGTAGGTGGCTCTGTCCTTGCTGAAAGCCTTCCACGCAGGCTCCTGAGCAGGCGAGTCTGGATTCGGGTTTGTGAGGAGCTCCTGAATTCCCAAGACAATCTGCTTCAACGTGATGGCCGGGCGCCAGTCCTGCGACTCGTTCAAGATAGATAAGCACACGGTACCACTGGGGTACACATTGGGGTGGTAGAAGCCGCCGGGAAACATAACTTTGGGCGGCTTGGAGGGGTACTCGTCGGAAAACGCAATGCTCACGGGGTAGGTGGCGTTTGCCCAGAGGGTGTTGGGTTTCCCCGGGATGCCAGCGTCCCAATGGGTCAAGTCCAAGGCGCCGTCCTCGGATTTGCGGGGGCGTGCATAGAAACCAAATGGGTGGTCTTTTCTCCACTGCTTTCTTTCTTCCTGGAGGCGTGTTTTGCAGAGCGACATGTTTTGGAGCCGATGGCCTGGTGGCAGGGAGGTGGAATTGTTGTGGTTTTTTCGCCCACAGCGCGGCGCCGCTGCTGCCACTGCGCTGCTGCGACAAGTAATATGGGAGCTGGTGCACTGCGTGGCACCGTCGTAATGGAAGTAATGAAGGGACATAGAAAAGGGGGATGACATCATAGTACGAGAGCCCAGCGTCTTGACCACACAGCGGCGCAGGTGGTGGCGGCCTCTGTTCTAGGCCGAGTGGAGTGCCCAGTATTATCCTGCGCACACCGCCAAATGGTTCACACACTACCATGCTCGCGCTCCATTTGTCAGTGAAGCTGCGAAGTATGGGTTGGAAACAGGCTACTATTTTAACTGCATCTTAAGGTGCAAAACGGTTGAACACTCCAATGAACACAAATAAACACAGATAAACGATACACAGATAAAAGCCACATAAACCCACGAATCCACATAAACCCACGGATCCACATAAACCCACGGATCCCAATGAATCCAATAAATCCAATAAATCCATGGAATTCTACAATAAGTATGTGAGGCTCCGGTGCAATACAGTGCCTTGCGCATGGCGGGGTCATGTGATGTAGCGCCGCGGTCCACGGCTCCGCGCACGCGGGGTCCATCTACCGCACACTTCTACTCCACCTCGAATTCCACCAATATTGATCCTTCAATAACAACAACTTTACGCCACTGATATAATGTCCACAGAAAAGAAAGATCCCGTGACTACACATGATGACGATGACTTGGATGAATTGTTGGACGAGTTTGACGAGCAGGTGTTGAGCCAGCCGCCAGGAGCAGCCGCCGAGGACTCCACTCTGCAAAAGCAAGAGCCCACGGAGCTTAAACACAATATTGACGAGTTGGTCAAGGACCTCAAGATCGAGGACCCCGAGGCAAAGCAGCAATTTGAAAATTTGGTCAAGCAGTTTGAAGAGTCTCACATGGACGAGGCCGACAAGGCACAGCAGCCGCAGAACTTCGACAAGGTTATGAAGGAAACCATGGCGCGGTTGAAAAAGTCTGGCGAGACTGTGGATGAGCAGTTGAAAAATGACACCTTAAGCGGGAACCCCGAGGATATGATCTCGCAGTTGTTGGCAGGTCTTGGAGGTGGCGAAGGCGACGGCGATTTCGACATGTCCAAGCTTTTGACCGATATGTTGGAGCAGTTATCGCTGAAGGAGGTGCTTTACGAGCCCATCAAGGACCTTAATACAAAGTTCCCGGACTACTTGAAAGACTCCAAGGACACGCTCCTGGCTGAAGACTACGACCGGTTCTCGAAGCAGTACGGAATCACCAACGACATCTTGGCGGCGTTCAACGCACCGGGCTACGACAATGATAATTTGCAGCACAGAGAGAAGATCAACGGTTTGCTAGAGTCTTTGCAGCAGTTGGGTAACCCGCCTACAGAGTTGGTGGGCGAAGACGGCGATTTCCCTGGCTTTGGCGGTGCAGGAGGAAAAGACGCTGGCTTGGACTTCGACTCCAACGATCTTCCGGAGGATTTCGAGAAGCAGTTGGAGGAAGGGTGCAAGCAGACGTAGGCTGATAATTGAAGGTCACCTCAGCCTGTTATAGACCCTGAAACCTGCTAAGATACCAGCTACACTGTACAGTTACTCTTTGGCACTACACCCCCCCACATTCTGCCATGATACTGCACCAACCTGGCATTCCGGTCTGTACTGGTCAATTTTATTCTGCCTCTATATTTCGAGCCCACTGCGGCCCGCAAACTCGCGATAGTATTCAAGCATCTCCGGCGTGATGCCCTTGGAAATACTCTTCAATGCATGTTCAAAGTGGCGCTCCTGCACACTGGGGGCATTCTTGTCCTCCATGATTGCAGCAAGCCCAGCCTCCTGGCAGAGAAGCGCCACTTCAGCGCCAGAACAGCCGTCGGTAGCACGTGCAAGGCGCAGGAAGAGCTCGTCTGCCAGCTCCACGTGGAATTGCTTGCATCTGGCGTGGATAAGGCTCAAACGGGCTTCCAAATCCGGAGGCGCCACGTAGATATGCCTGTCCAAACGTCCAGGGCGGAGAAGAGCCGCATCGATCTCTGAAGGTCGATTCGTGGCAGCAACCACAATAACTCCGTTCAACTCCTCCACTCCGTCGATTTCGTTGAGCAACGAAGTAAGCACGTTCTGTGCAGCCAGAGTCAGCGACTCATCTCTTGAAGAGGCCAAAGCATCGATCTCATCGAAGAAAATGATCGAGGGGGCGGCGGCCCGGGCCTTACGGAAAATTTCCCGGACGGTACGCTCGCTTTCTCCCACAAATTTGTTGAGGATCTCGGGGCCTTTGACGGCCAAAAAGTTAAGACCCGATTCGTGGGCTAGCGCCTTCGCCGTGAGCGTTTTTGAACACCCGGGGGGTCCGTATAGAAGAACACCTTTGGGAGCCGATATTCCAAGCCGATTGAAAGTGTCGGCGGCCTCCAACGGAAGCTGCACGACTTCCGTGAGCTTTTGCTTCAAGTCGTGCTGGCCGGCAATGTCGTTCCACGTGACCTTGGGCATCTCCAAGAAGATTTCCCGCATGGCTGATGGGCGCACCTCCACAAGGGCCGCCTCGAGATCACACACCTGCACCTTGGTGGTGCTACCACCCCTGGCGATAGCCTTCATCACGGCTTCCCTGCACAAAGCAGAGAGGTCAGCACCGACGTAGCCGTGGGTCTTCAGCGCCACGCTTAGCACGCCTTCCTGCAGGACGCAGCAGCGGGCTGGGTTCATCTTCGAAAGCTGCTTCTGGAGAATGTGAGCCCGGGCATTTGCGTCGGGAATCCCAATCTCAACTTCCTGGTCAAAGCGGCCGGGGCGCCGAAGCGCTGGGTCGATGGAGTTGGGGCGGTTGGTGGCTCCGACCACCACCACGCGACCAGAATCGCCCATACCATCCATCATGGTCAAGAGGGTGGCCACAACACGTGACTCGGTCTCGCCGGCATCCTCCAGGCCTCTGCGGGGCGCCAACGAGTCGATTTCATCCATGAAAATGATGGAAGGCTGGTATTTGACCGCCTCGGCAAACATGTCTCTGAGGGCGTTTTCTGTTTCACCCAAGTATTTGGATACAATCAGCGGGCCATTGACCATGAGCACGTGGGCGTCGGACTCGTGAGCCACGCACCGGAGCAACATGGTTTTTCCGGTGCCCGGGGGACCGTGGAGAAGAATGCCTCGTGGCGGCGAGATGCCAAAGTCCGAAAAAAGCTCTGCCTGGTGCAAGGGGAGCTGAACGGTGGATTGTAGTAGCGCAATGGACTTGTCAAGCCCTCCAACCTGGTCAAATGCAAACTGGCGGGGGAGTTTGGGGAACTGCGCTGTTTTGATGTCATGGCCCACTATCTCCACGTCTGTAGTGGCGATGCAAAGGAAAGGCGGCGAGACAAACTCGTCTTCCGGCGGCAATAGCGAGAGGCCTGCGATCTGCTCAGCCACCGCTTCCACCGAGTTGGCCTGTCTAGGCACTATGTCCACGACCTTCACGTTCAGGCCGTTGCACGTGATGCTGAGGCCGGGACTCACAACGCCCATAGTGGCCAAAGCCTTCTTGGCATCCTCAGCCGACGCCGGGCCAAAAATCCGCACCGTCTGTGCAAACAGCGGTGGTTTGTGATACCCTGCAAAGGCAACACGGTCTCCCAAGAGAATCCCCGCAAGAAGCCTCAATTCCCGCGGGATGAGCACGACATTCATGTCGGAGTCGTCGCTGAACTTCAAGGTGGCAAGAACGCCGCTGGCGCCCTCCTTGCTGACCACGATGAACAGGCCCGCATTGAGCTCTAGCGCCGAAGCCACGTCGGGATGCACAAACACTGTGGCCAGACCGGGCGGCGCCGGGCGGGCTATATACAGTTTTGGCAACTTGACCTTCTTCTCGGGTTTCTCCGGCGCAGGCGCCGCCGGCGTCTTTTTCTTGGCCTTGGAGGACATGGTGGACGGGACGTACCAGAGATGGCGCGAGGTATATCGGTGCATGCAGGACAGTCGTTCCAGATGCAGGTGGCATCTTGGTTCGCAGCGCACTCAAGAAAAGCCCAGGAACAACCACACAACAAGAATGAGGCCGTCGTCGCTTCTCCGAAGCGCAGAGGCGGTTCTGAGCCAGGACAGGTTCCTCCAGAACATCATCATGAGCTGCACGAAGAAAAACGCCCAATGCGAGCCTCTACCGAAGATGGACGACCCCATATACCCCGTGTACTCCAACATCCAGGAGCGGCTCCAACTTGATCCCAATATGAAGAAGCAGTTGCTGAAACGGTTTGTGCGGATACAGGACTTCTTGGGGCAGGCGTGGCCGCTTCTGTTCCCAGAACAGCTTTGCATCTTGTGTGGGCTTTCCAACATGGACATCGACACCTCGGTACCCGCTGGTTCGGAGTACAAGACCTGTACCGTCAAACAGGAGGTGGTCCGTGGGCTTGGCGCCCGCTTTTTTTTCCTCCATTGCATGCTGCATACGGTATTTTCTGATCTCCAGCACCTCTCGCAGCCGCCTCGAGATCTCGAGCACTCTCTTCTGATGTTGGAGGACGTGGACAACTTGGCGCTTCGATTCATGAAGCTTAACTCCTTGGACAAGTGTGTGGTGCCATACCGGGGTGCACAGGCTGCTGGTGTGGTTGAAAACCCAGATTCGGTTCGAGAAGCCATCATGGCCAGGTCCATTGTGGCGAGTTTCCACACCATGATTGGACTCCTCGTGCTAAAGTTTGGGTCCGAAAAGGTGCTCCTGGGGCTCTGGCCTAAGATCTTCGACTCCAGCTCAGGAATTCTACGTATTATCACCAGGGATCTCGAGAAATAGAGCGCCCACAACAATGGAAGGCTCAAATATACAAGGAGGCACAGAAGACGATGTCTCGTTTTATGCGCTCCTGTGCTTCCGACATCTTTGAATGAAGCTCCGAATCCCCCACAATCGACGCCGCATTTTTCACTTGTCGACAAATCTCGTCCAAGCGCGTGATGACTCTGACAATTGTTCCCTCCAGCTCCACGCTGATTTGCATGATTTCCTTAAAGGTCATTCCCTTTGCCCATTCGTAGACAACATTCACTAAAGCAAACCGCTTGCGCTCCAAAAACTCCTCCTCCTCCGATGAGAGTGAGACCTGGTGCTCGGTGTAGATCTTGAGGAGTTTCTCGGTGATATTGCGGATCTTCTTTTTGCCTTTCTCCAATCTGGGCGTGATTGGCGGGTCTTCTGCGTCCTTGGTTCTACCTTCGTACACGAAACACGAAAGCAACGCCACGATTTCCTCGGGCTCGAAGTCTCCCAAGAAGTTGTCCAAAATGAGCTCCGTCAACACCAACTCCCAACCCGAGTTAATTTCACATGCAACACGGCCCTTGAGCATGACGTTTTGGTTGACATCAATGAACTCCAATTGCTTCAACACCTTTAATCTCTGCTCGTAGTCTGGCAACAATTCTAGATTTTCGTCTGACATCAACAAGTTCAACGAGTCAATGTTTTTCTTGATGGTTTCACGGGCCTTGATCCGGGAATAGAATTCTTTAAACTCGGGTTTATCGTAGGCATGAAGAGCTTTGAAAGCCTGCATGATCTCACCAATCCGCTTCAACTGTTCGAGCAATGAGAATTTGATCAGAGACTTGAACGCTAGGCTCGTGAGTCGGGGGAAAAACCTGACCACGGTTCTGAACGATTGCTCGGCTTTCTCCACTTCTGCCGCATCTTTCTTTAGTAAGCTTTTGAAGTTCACGTTCATGGTGTAGCCACTGGTGTATTGGATCTTGTGATGAGGAACACTGGTGAGACGCAAGTCGCCCGAGTACTTGATTGGCGGCATCAGTTGTTTGATGTAGCTTTCATCGGGCAAGTATGGCAATCCATACAACTTACTGGAATCCTCGTAGTCCTTTCCGTGGTCGAACGTCAAGAAAACCATGCGCTTCTGAGCCACATCACTCTTGACAAGGGTTCCACACCGGACAACTCCATCCTCGTCCTCGAAAACCATGAGCTTGCCGGCGTAGAAAACACGGCCCTTGGATTTCTCCAGCATCTGGATGTCAATGCACATTTGACCGTGGATTTCTTTGTACTCAGCCATGAGAGCATACGACTTTTGGAAATCGTCGATGTGACTGGACTCTTTGAGCTCAAGCCCCTTCAAAGTCTCGCTCAACTCCTCGATCTTGTTCTTGTGCTCAGGCAAAAGCGTCTGGGTCGAGTTCTCACCGAAAGAGTGCTTGATCATTTCCTCGACTCGCAAAGCCTCAATCCGCAACAAGTTTAAGATCATGTTGTAGGTCAAGCGGAACTGCGATGAAAGTTTGGTGGGTGTGCCCATGGTCACATCTTTGAAATCGGCAGGCTGGAGAGGTTGCTTGAACGACATGACAATCACTGTTCCTGTGGTGTCTAGACCTCTTCTTCCAGCACGGCCAGCCATCTGTGTAAACTCTCCCGGAAACAAGTTTCTAAAACCTCTGCCATCGTGCTTTCTCAACTCACAGAACACCACGGTTCTTGTGGGCAAATTCAAGCCCATGGCAAACGTCTCGGTAGCAAACAAGACCTTCACCAACGATTTGGCAAAGAGAATCTCGATGCACTCCTTGACGATCGGCAACAATCCACCGTGGTGAACCGCTATTCCTCTACTGAGCAAGTCTCTGATCTTGAGGATTTGCGGTAACTCACGGTCCTCTTTCTTCAACCTGGCCACCGCACGGTCGATGAACATGTGGATCTCCGACCTTTCCCGGGCATTGCAGAAGTTGACTCCGCTCAAAGTGTCAACGTAGTCCTCACAGCGTTTTTTGGAGAACACGAAAATCACCACCGGAAGCAACTTCTTCTGATGGAGGTACTGCACCAAATCCGACCACGTATTTTTGCTGGGCCCGTCCCGGATGAAGGCCGCCCGGGATACGGCACCTCCACGGCCACCTCCACGGCCACCGCCCCGGTTTCCCCCACGCGCAGTACCACCCGGCCCTCTTCTAGATCCACTGCCCATCTGTGCCTTGGGAGGTGCGTTTTTGTTGTCCGGCTCCAAAGCGTCCTTGTGCTTTCTAAACTCGGTGTCGCTAAACACGCCGTTGGCGTTGATGGACTTGTACAATTCCTTCTTAGCCCAGATGAAAATCTCCAAAGGCACCGGTCTTTTGGGCGTGGAGATCACATAGATATCTTTTCTCTTCGTTCTGCCCACCCAGTTGGCAAACTCGTAGGTATTTGGCACAGTGGCCGACAAGAGAATGAACTTCACGTGATCGGGGAGCATGATTATAACCTCCTCCCACACCACACCACGGTCAATATCATTAACGTAGTGCACCTCGTCGAAAATCACAAATTCCACGTCTCGGATAAGGTCGGCGCCGCGGTACAACATGGACCGCAAGATCTCCGTGGTCATGATCAAGCAGTTTGCGTCGGGGTTTATCTGCACATCTCCAGTGATGAGCCCGATGTCCATATCCTTGAACGTCTCCTTGAAATCTCGAAATTTCTGGTTCGACAAAGCCTTGATGGGCGACGTGTAGATGGTTTTGGTCATGTTACGCGCAGCCATGGCAATGGCGTACTCGGCCACCACGGTCTTTCCCGCAGAAGTGTGGGCGGCCACGAAAACAGAGTCTCCCTGCTCCAAATGATACACCGCTTCTTTCTGAAACGTGTCCAACTCAAAGGGCCACAGGCGGGCCATGTTGGGCACGATCTCGTCAAAGTTGTCGATCTTGTGGTTGAGGTCCACCACGTGTGCCCAGTTCCGCTTGACCTCCACCGCCGCATCCATCTGCTCCTGCATCATCTTGTAGTCTGGCGGAATGTAGTCGTCGAGCTCCTGGAGATCCAAAAAACGCTGGTCCTCTTCCACCGCATCCAGCTCCAGCTCCTGTTCCTGTCCATCTGAATCTTCTTCCAGCTCCTGATCTTCCGCTTCTTCAACAGGCTCTTTTCCCTCAGACTGTAGAGACAATCCCCGCAGCATTCCCTGCGGCACATCGAAGAGGCCCTGCGTGTTCCGCCGCAAAAACTGAAAGTCAGAGGCGGTACGTGACGTATTGAGCGTCTGGTTGGTCTGTGTTTGGTCAAACACGCCTCCGGGCTGGAACGGCAAAAACTGCGATTTTCCCAGCAACGCGTCCAGTTTTGGTCCGAGTTTTCTGTTGATAGAGAGCGAGTTGGTGGCGTTGGCGTTATCCACCTCCGAGAGACGGAGTTCCTCCAGAAAACCGGTGACGGCGCCTTCAATGCCGCCTCGTTTGAAGCGAAACGAGGTTCTGGAAATGAACTCTGGCTGCACTAGAAGTTGCAGGAAGATGCGTTGGTTGTCGATGTTGGGGATAGACTGCACAAGGCCTAGAACGTCCCAATTGAGCTGGTGTGACGGTTCAAGCAACTCCTGCGTGAGCTGATCAGCCACGCTTTGTTCATCCGGTCCTGTTCCTAGCGTGAGGATTTCTTGGGGGTTCAAGTCGCTCATGGAGTACATGGTAGATGTGTTGGTGCGATATTCTAGTGCGGCTATGCAGTACAGACAGTGGACAGTATATATTCGTCAATTTCGGAGGTTGTTTTTAGCACAGTATAGTCCGAGTCAACGTAAAATCACTCATCACTAGGAACTGGCCAATAAACTGTGATGAACATTCAATAGATAACCGCTCGGTCACGAGACCAATCGTGTTGCCCATGGCTTGATTTTCAAGACCGCCGTTATATTCAAGCCTAAAGTTTGGCTTTGGCGTTGATCCCGCCAGCCGTGGCTTCGCCATTCACCTCTAACTTGCCATTGTCGTCTTCGCCCATGCCCTTGCCAAAGAAAACAACCGTAACAGTCAAGTCGTCTCTGTAGCGCCGAGAAACCGGGTTGGGGATGGAAATGAGCATCAGCGTTTGCTCCCTGGAGCCACCGTTGGATAAAGCGTTGCGAATTAAGTGTGTTGACACATTTTTATCCTCCAAAAGGAAGCCATTCTGCGACGAGTGTCTGTTTTTCCGGAACGGTGGCTTGCTGGTCTTGTCAGAGGTGATATCTTCAACCTCCGGCAAGCCCTTGTCGTTGGAGCCGAAGATGTTCCAAAGCGATTTGGTGGGCTTCACCATCTTTTCTTTCTCCATCCATTTCACCACTAGCCCGATGATCTCTTCGTTGGAGAGCATCTCATATAGGCCGTCCGATGCCATGACCAAGAAGTCATTGTTCTCGGGGCTGATTTTGGTGGTGGTGATAACTGGCTCTGCTGTCACATACGGAGGTGACTTGAGGTTGTTCGGAAGCCTGCGTCCAAAGAACTGCTTGTAAATTCTCTCCTGGATCTTGGCAGGAAGTTTGTATCTGCAGTCTCCAAATGCCCTGGATGGCTCCAACGTTCCCAAGACCCTTCCGTTTTTGATCACAGTGGGCTCGTCCGGGTGCTCGGAGATAATGCGTGCCACTTCCGTGGGATTGGAGCCAGTTTGGTCGATGCTCAACTGGCGCACGGCCCACTTGTTATCTTTGAAAGAACCCAACAACGCCCTCAGGTCGCCGGTGACTGCCACCTTCAAAATCTTGGAGTTGGTGTCGTAGAACGAGAGGAGTGCACATGACCCCGAGAGCGCCGGCATCAACAACTCGGCGGCCTTGGCCTTGTTGTTGTCGTTCAAAAGACTCTCAATATTCTTGTTGACAATTTCGTGATCTAGCTTCAAGAAGCCATTCTTGATGGCCTGGTCTATGGTGGCGCTGTTGGGCACGTAACGCAAATTCTCCTCCTTGGCAGCGGGCTTGAAGATGGTGCCGAATTCATGCACAATATACAGAATCAATTGGTCCCGCAACTTGGAAGACGTGGTCCAGCCTCCATGGCCGTCGAACACCCCGAAAAACATCCAGTCTGTGGACGCCTTGACGTTGTTGTCTTGCAAGATGGGCACTTGCACAATCTCCTCGGCGCGGTCGTCCTCAATGGGCGAATTGGAGGGAAGCTGGCAGATATCGTACCTCGTCACTCCTTTGCCTCTGCTGACGTGATACGACTCCTCGAATTGCCGGAGCTTGGTGCTGACCTGGTCCTCGTTCAACAAAAAGATGCCTTCTTTATGCTGCTGGGCACCCAAGCTGTGTTTCTGGAGAATGGAGCTTGTGGTGGCGGAAAAGTACTTCTTATCGGTGGCCTCTTCGGGTTTGTGCAATCTCAGGGGCACGCTGTCCAATTTGTAGTGGTGGGAGGGAGCCAACGTCACGTAGGAGCTGACGAGGACAATACCGGAAACAATTGCCACATAGCGCTTGTTGAAAAGCTTGGACGACTGGGTGCCTAAAACGTGACTGGATAACAACTTTTTGGACGCATGGAGAGGACGGGCCATCATGTATTTTAGTTTTGGTTTGGGCGTGAAGAAGATCATGTTGTACGGGGATAGATACGTGAGGGGTCAGGCATATGCCGAACAGTGCGCAGTTACGAGCATCGGCCCAGCAATGTCGTTCCTACATAGTGGATAGCGTTAATGTATTAACAAATACAAACAATACACCAAAGTTCAAATTGCACCAAATCCTGATAGCTAACCACAACGTCTGTGCACCGCTAGATGCACGGCACGCCTAGAGCACTTGGATACAAATTCCCCAACTTTCATTAACACAACTTCGATCTCAGTGTACCGGCACCGGCTACTTGCAAGCAAACGCCCGCTTAAGCAGCGATGGTGACCTCGACATCCACACCAGGCTCGATGGTGATCTGGGTGATCTTCTTGACGATCTGGGCTGGAGCGTACAAGTCGATGACTCTCTTGTGGATTCTCATCTCGTAAGAGTCCCAGGTCTTAGAACCCTCACCGTTAGGGGTCTTTCTGGTGGTGATCTTCAAAACCTTGGTTGGCAATCTAACAGGACCCTTCTTGGTGATCTCGTTTTGGACGGCGCTGCTGATGATGTTCGAGCAGACCTTCTCCAATTGCTTGACCTTGGTGGAGGTCAAGGTGATTCTGATCTTGTGGATCTCCTGAGGTTGCTCTTGGACCTTCTCCTTGTTGATTGGGGCAGACATGATGTAAGTGACGTTGTGAGGACTAGAGAGCTGCGAGGACGGAAAATTTTCGTACCGTGGCGCGGTACTGCATGCGCGCGCGGGCTGCTGCCCTCGCGCATCACGTGCACGCGTATATGCACGCCGTTGCAGCCATCCACTCGGACCCCGGACCACGGCCGGTTTCGGGCCTGGTGGCAAAAGGGCATTGCGGTCGTTAGCTTCTCGGCGAGGCCGCCTCGATTTCCCTATTGATACCAGCCACAGACCTCCAGAGAACGGCCTTTTCTGCCTCATCAGCATAGCCGGAAGTGGCCCAGCGAATACGGCCTTCGTCGTCCAAAACGTAGACGTATCCCGAGCAGTTGTTGTCGCACTTGAGCTCTTTCCGGAGGTCCACGCCAAACATGGAGTTCGGGAGAATGAAGTACTTATCGTGGCGAGCACTGGGCACAAGCTTCCGCAAGTTCGACTTGGCCATTTTCACAAAGAAGCCCTTGATCCACGACTGCGGGATGTTGTAATCGATGATCTGGGCGTTTTTGTATTTTTCCTGGAGCTGGGCGTACCCGTTTTCGGACAAATGGTCCCCCACGTAGGTATTGGTGCATTTCTCGCCGGAGATAGTGGAGAAGATCCGGACTATGGATACTTTTCCAGGGAGTAGATCCTGCAACGCAAGCGTATTGTTTTGCAAGTTCTCCCCCACCAAATTGGGGAAGAATTTGGACTTTTCCCGCTTGAAGTATGACACTGGCGGCGAGAAGATTTTGCCGTTTGTGTTGGAAAAAGACTTGGAGTCGTAGAACGGCGAGTGTTTGATATCGTGGTCAAGCTGTCTCTGTCTCCGATCGGCGGAGGATTTGCCGAAGAAATTGGAGATCTGAGTGGCGCCGGCGATTGTGACGGGCCTGTCGAGACCGAAAGGGCGGGTCACGATCTCGGGGCTCTTGAGTGCAGGTTTGGACGCCTCCGTTAGCGTATTGACAAAGCGGGGCACGTTTCGGGTCATGGCTGCTGTGCAGCTGCTGAAGTAGCGGCTCATATGGTGTAGTAGTTGCACGCGGAGACTAGGTATGCGCATGCAGGAGGAGAAGGAAGCCACGCCGAGGACAGGATGTCACTTCATTCGAGGGGAATTCATGACCAGACGAAACAGAGCCGTGTCTGGCATCAGGAAGTGACATGGAAAAGTCCTGCACGGAGGTCTGCCACGGCACGAGATGCAGGACGGGGCAGGACCCAGCAAAGCAACATGCAACGACGCAAAAGGACAGTCATATCCCGAGAGAAACCAGCGAAGTAGAGGTGTATGCACGAACATCTCCCAAACCGCTACTGGAGCCAGGAGCTGGGGGCGGGCTGTGTGCAGGCCGTAATAAAAAATGCGCTTTTTCCTACTCACCTCTCCATACAACAACACCAAACCATGAGCATATTACTAAAAGATGGGCTAAACAACCAGCCCATTGACCATGTTCTCGAAGACTTACTCGTGCGATTCGTGATCAATGTTCCCGACGAGGATTTGTCGTCCATAGAAAGAGTCTTTTTCCAGGTCGAGGAGGCCCAGTGGTTTTACACGGATTTCGTCCGGGCGCTCAATCAAAACTTGCCCAGCATGAAAATGAAGACATTTGCGCCCAAAATCTTGAACAAGTGTCCCTTGCTCTGGAAATGGGGTGATCCCCGGGACTCGTTGGCCCGCTTTGGCGCGTACAAATCCACCATTCCTGTTCGTGGCGTGGCCATGTTGAACAGTGACTTGACCAAGGTTGTGTTGTTGCGTGGCTATGAGAGTAAGTCGTGGTCGTTTCCTCGGGGCAAGATTTCCAAGGACGAATCGGATCTAGAATGTGCTATCCGTGAGGTTCGCGAGGAAACGGGCTTTGATTGTCGAGATCACGTCAACGAAACCGATGTGCTTGAGCGGACCATCTGCGGAAAGAACTTCAAGATCTACTTGGCCAAGAACGTCCCGGAGGATACCAAGTTCGAGCCGTTGGTGAGGAACGAGATCGCCGAAATCACGTGGTTTGACATCAAGGCGCTCCAGAAGGCCGTCAAGAACAACCACACCAAGTATTTCGTTGTCAATATCTTGCTCAAGCCGCTTACTCGCTGGATTGATAAGAACAAGGGCTTGGTCAGTGAGAAGGAGCTCATTCAGCGTGCTGAAGTGAAGTTGAAGGCGCTCATGGGCATTACTTCCGACGTCAACCTCGATGCGGGCAGGGAACTACTCGATATTTTGCAAGGGGCAAAGCCTCAGGTGCCTGCCAACACTCACGACGAGAGTCCACAGCAATTCATTCACATGTCGCTTCCTCGCCACTTGCAGAGCGTATACAGTGAAACGGGCCAAATACCCCAGTCTTTTGCTCCCTTTGCCCAGAATCCTGCCCAAATGCACATGATGCCGCCTCCTGAAATTCTTCCACCCTACTATGGCGCTCCGGCTTTTTGCCCTCAACCTACGGAGCAAGTACCCAACGCAACTGGCACTACCGCCACTGGAGTACCAGGAAATGGAGTGCAAGGAAATGGAGTGCAAGGCAATGGAGTGCAAGCGAATGGAGTGAAAGCGAATGAAGTTTCATGCAATGGAGTACAAGCCACCAATGGCTCCCCTGCTAATGGCACACTGAACTCAAAGGACTTTTTGTCGATATTGAATGGACCCCGGTCCAAAAAGGAAGAGATTAACACCCCCGGAAAGAATGCTTCCAGACCAGACACTCCTTCCAAGAAGATCACATTGTTGAAGCGGGGCAGTTCTAATAGTGATGCCTCAGGCACTTTGCTAAGCCTTTTGGGCAAAAACCCCAAGCCTACCGAAGCACGGGATTCAGAACCGAACTCTAATGCAGCGGAACTTTTGGGCATCTTGAATGGCAAAAAAGAGAAAAAAGAGGAGTCTTCAAAACCCAATGACTCAAAGGGCAATAAAGCATCGGGAGAACTCTTGAACATACTCAATAATCCACCAAAGGACAACAAGGCATCGGGAGAACTTTTAAGCATTCTCAACAACCCTGAGCGAGTCAGCGGAGAGAAAACGGCCCTGGTGCCTGAAGGCAATGCTCCTAATGCAACACACAAACCAGCAGATTTGAGTGCTGGAAACCAAATCTTGCAGCACATCAACCCGGGATCTCCGACGCCAATCACAGAAGCAGCACCCAGCGTCGCCAACAACGAAGACGAATTCGCCGATTTTGAAGAGTTCGAAGACTTTGAAGAGCCATCCACTTCGCAACAACATATCTACGACAGGATTCGGCATACTATTGAGCTGGAATCCGAGGAAGAGACTGAACATACACATCTGGCGCCAACACAGCCTACCAACCGTGCTGGTGCAGGAATTCTCCAGCTTTTGAACGGAGGAAAACCCCCACAGAGCTCAAGGGCCAGTTATGGCGACACGTACGGCACACCCGAGCAAGCGCCCGTGCCTGTACCTATGCCACAGACACTTTCCAATAATGGAGCGGATTTGTTGCGTTTATTAAAGCGCCAATAGTTAGAGGGATATGGAGGTGTCACGTGGATAAGATGAAACTGTTCATCTGCCCAAGAAAAACGAGTGTGCGTTGGCCACGACCCGTGGTTTCCTGACCAGCAGAACCTTTGGTTTTTGCACGTGATCAATGCGGCCAAACACCAGAAGCTCCAGACGCTGCTCCTTTTCCTGCCGCCTTTCACGCTTTTGTGGGGCAATTTCAGCGCAGTCCTTGACGTACATGGTGGGCACGTGGGCAGGGGTGGTGGTGGCCGCAGCCAAACGCAGATTCCACGAGTCACGAGCAAGGCTTTCGGGAACAAAAGACGACTCTACGACCTGCGGAAAAAACTTGAAGTCCCACACTAAGTCGGGAGGCGGAGCACCCATCACATGTCTTAGAAGACAAAGGAGTTTGTTTGCCAAGTGAAACTTGTGGAGCGGACCGATGAGCGGATCCGAATGGGCCACCAGCCGCCAGCGTGTACCAGGAATCACATCGTGTTGATGCGAGAGCAGAAAGCGGTCGGAAAAAGACGGTTTTTCCACCAGAATGTCCGACTCCAAGTACAAGAGGCTGGGAGGGCCAGGCTCGGCCATTAACACATGGATTCCGGCCTCGGTGATATTGGGACAATTGCAAAGGCGAAGGACTCGAAGCCGAGATCCCTTCAGTACCATAGACGCCCGCAAGGTGTACAAAAACCGGTCGTCGATGTCGGAGTCGGAGAGATCAAGAGCCTCCAAGTTGCGGGCACTGCATAGAGACACAAGCTGCGACGGAGAGAAGACCCGGACACCCAGGCAGTCCACCACCACGGCGGCCGCAGCAACCGTCAGCACAAAGGACGCAAAGTCAGGTAGCGATATGTTGGAAAAGACATTCTCCACGCGGTGGTGGCGCGTGGGAGCCACCGCAGCAGAGAGAGCGGCCTGCTTGAGCAGAAGCACCGAAGCGTGGGTTCTGGATACGGCGATTTTTCGGTGGTGGCTCCGAAAGCCAGCGCAGCAGCCGAATTGCAAGTAGAATTCCCGAAATAAATAGGGCAGGTCCTGCCCGCACTCGATTAGGTTCTGCCACACCAAGCTCCAGCACAACCAGGGGGCCTCGCACAAATGGTCGGAGGAAAGCAAAGCAGGCTGTTTTGCCACCACCGCCGCTGCCAACCGGCGAAGGCTTTGTAGGCCCGAGTTCAACGTCGGCGTTGGCGGCGCGTCCGGCACACAGCGCGTCCAGGAGTAGAGCGCCGAGCCCACGGCATCGAAGCCCGGCGGCTCAGCCACCACCGGCCGGAGAATGGCCCGGCGGCGCGTTTTCTTGCGGAACGGTTTCCTGTTATGGGATTTCCGGCAGTGCTTTCTTTTGGAGAACATGACCTGAGGAAAGCGCGCATCCTCATCGCACATTAAACTAACGCAGACCCGCCAACAAACGCCCGCCACTAACGCAAACCCGCCACCGCCATGAAGCTCGACACCTCGCACATGCGGTACCTCACCGCAGACGACTTCAGAATCCTCCAGGCCATCGAAATCGGGCTGCGCAACCACGAGCTCGTCCCTACAGCCATGATCCACTCCATCGGCGGGTTGAAGTCGGCGTCCGCAACCAACCGAGCCATCGGCGACCTCGCCAAGTTGAAGTTAGTGGCGCGGCTCAGAAACGCCAAGTACGACGGGTTCCGAATCACGTACCAGGGCTACGACTACCTAGCGCTCAAGCTGATGTTGAACCGGGACTCGCTCTACTCCGTGGGCACCAAAATCGGCGTGGGCAAAGAGTCGGACATCTACTCGGTGCTGGATCCGCAGGGGGCGCAGAGGGTGTTGAAGATCCACCGGTTGGGCCGGACCTCGTTCAAAACCGTCAAGAACAACCGGGACTACTTGAAGAACAAGCAGACGTCCAACTGGATGTACTTGAGCCGCCTAGCCGCGGAGAAGGAGTACCAGTTCATGGAGATTCTCCACCGCCACGGCTTCATTGTGCCCACGCCGTACGACTACCTGCGACACTGTGTGATGATGGAATGGATCCGCGGCTACACCATGAAGAGCATGCGCAAGTACGCCCACTACAAGCGGTTGTACCTGGAGTTGATGGCGTTCATTGTCAAGATGGCGAACCACGGCTTGATCCACTGCGACTTCAACGAGTTCAACATCATCATTCGCGATGAGGACGACGCCAAACACCACGCCCACGGCTTTGTGGTGATTGACTTTCCGCAGTGCATTTCCACGGAGCATCCCGATGCCAGGTTCTTCTTCAACCGGGACGTCGAGAGCATCCGCTTGTTTTTTGACCGCAAGTTCAACTACACGCCGCGCGACGATGACTCGATGTTTGACGTGGACGGCTTTGGAGACGGCTACAGGCACGCGGTGCCGGATTTCAAGCGAGACGTGAAGAGAGAGGCCAGTTTGGACGTGGAGGTCAAGGCGCTGGGTTTTTCCCGGAAAAACAACCAGGCCGATCGGGACTTGGAGGCCGCAGTAGAGGGGATGCGTACTGTGGCCTTGGATGAACAAGAGGACGACGACGACGATTCCGAGCTCGAGTCGCTGGATTACAGCGAGGACGAAGACGACGCCGGGAATGAGGACAATGAGAAGATCATCGAGGCCCTCTCTGCCGGTGACCAGAATCTCAAGATGGACAAGTTGGGGAACTACATTTTGGAGTAAGATGATTTGGCCATGTGATGAATAGACTACAGTAGACTAGACAGTAGACTACTGTAGACTATACTGTAGACTATACTGTAGACTATACTGTAGACTAGACTATACTGTACACTAGACTATACTGTAGACTACTGTAGACGAATAGAGCACTAGGGACTGATGTCTACAACAACGGCATCTACTGACAGTTTTCAAATGACCTTTTATACACGGATTATCATCTAGCTCCTAGATATGCTTAACGGGTGGCCATACCTTTGGTAACAGCTCTCTTCAAAGCCAACTCAGCTCTTCTGTAGTCGTCACCGGAAGACTCCTCGATCTCCAAGGTTTGCATGGCGTCAGACAAACAAGCCTCGATCTTGTCCTTGGCGGATCTCTTCAACTTAGCAGACAAAACTGGGTCAGTGACAGTAGACTCGACGGAAGCAACGTAGGCCTCCAACTTCTGCTTCTGCTCGTGTCTCTTGGCGAAAGCGTCGTCGGAGTTCTTGAACTTCTCGGCGTCAGCAATCATCTTCTCGATCTCCTCGGAAGACAATCTACCGATGGAGTTGGAGATGGTGATGTTGGCGGATCTGCCGGTGGACTTCTCAACGGCAGTGACCTTCAAGATACCGTTGGCGTCAACCTCGAAGATGGACTCCAAGACTGGCTCACCAGCGGACATAGGTGGGATGTTCTTCAAGTCGAACTCACCCAACAAGGTGTTCTCGGAACAGTTGACACGCTCACCTTGGTACACTGGGAACTGCACAGTGGTTTGGTGGTCGGCAACAGTGGTGAAGGTTCTTCTCTTGATGGTTGGCACAGTGGTGTTTCTTGGCACAACTGGAGCGAAGACGTTACCTTGCATGGCGACACCCAAAGACAATGGGATGACATCCAACAACAACAAGTCCTTGGTGTCCTCGGAGGTGGATTGACCGGTCAAGATGGCACCCTGGACGGCGGCACCGTAGGCAACAGCCTCATCTGGGTTGATGGACTTCTCCAATTGCTTACCGTCAAAGAAGTCGGACAACAACTTCTGGACCTTTGGAATTCTGGTGGAACCACCGACCAACACGACCTCGTCGACACCGGACTTGGAGATCTTGGCGTCCTTCAAGACTTGCTCAACTGGGTCCAAGGTGGACTTGAACAAAGCGGCGTTGACGTCCTCAAATCTGGCTCTGGTGATGTTCTCGGAGAAGTCCTCACCCTCGAACAAGGAGTCGACCTCCACGGTGGTCTGGGTGACGGAAGACAAGGTTCTCTTGGCACGCTCACAAGCAGTTCTCAATCTTCTCAAGGCTCTGGCGTCACCAGAGATGTCGTGGCCGGTCTTCTTTTGGAAGATACCCTTGAAGAAGTCCAACAAGTTGGTATCGAAATCTTGACCACCCAAGTGAGTGTCACCAGCAGTGGCCTTGACAGTGAAAACACCACCAGTGATGTTCAACAAAGAAACATCGAAAGTACCTCCACCCAAGTCGAAGATCAAAACGTGTCTCTCCTTCTCGGACTTACCAGCACCCAAACCGTAGGCAATGGCAGCGGCGGTTGGCTCGTTGATAATTCTCAAGACGTTCAAACCAGCAATGGCACCGGCGTCCTTGGTAGCTTGACGCTGAGCGTCGTTAAAGTAAGCTGGGACGGTGACAACAGCCTTCTCGACCTTCTTGCCGATCTTGGCCTCGGCAATCTCCTTCATCTTGGTCAAAACCATGGAAGAGATCTCTTGAGGAGAGAAGGTCTTGGTCTCGTCCAAGTACTCAACCTCGATGAGAGGGTTACCAGCGGAGTCGATAACCTTGAAAGGCCAGGTCTTGATGTCCTTTTGGACAGACTCATCCTCGAAAGCACGACCGATCAAACGCTTGGCGTCGAACACAGTGTTCTTTGGGTTCAAAGCAGCCTGGTTCTTGGCGGCGTCACCAATCAATCTCTCCTCGGAGTTGAAAGCAACGAAGGAAGGAGTAACTCTGTTACCTTGTTCGTTGGCAATAATTTCAACTGCAGAGTCGTATGTAGCCACACACGAGTAGGTGGTACCCAAATCGATACCGATAGCACCCTGGAAAACACCGTCAGCCATTTTTGTAGAAATTTACTTTAAAGGGAAAAAGGAGAAAGAATATGGAGGAGGGAATCTCTGGCCTTTAAATGAAAATTTTTTTTCGCATTTTTTTCGCGAAGACGTCTGATGCGCCATGCATCCGTACACCAAACCGTTCTGTGCTCAGAAATACGCGCGCCACTTACCCGGACGTGCCCTGCCGCCGAACTAAGGGGTGCAACACAGGCACTGGACGGCCGCCATGTGCCATACAGAGGCACTGTTATTTGGCTGGAGGCCGCAAAAGACGGTTTGGGGGCCGGCACAAAAAATTTCCTGCAGATAACCCGGCCCAATTTGCAGCCAACTTTTGCGGCTCTCGAACGCCTGCCACGGCTGAAGCAAGGCGCCTCGTAGCGGAAGAAATCAATGGATATGAATTAGCTAAAGTACCCTGAACATAATCCCACAAATTATTCTCGGTACCTTATCTCGCTCTGTGCTCTAAGAGAGCCTTGCGAAGCAAAACCTTCGCCTGGACCACCTCCAGTAAATGCCCCGTCAAACAGAGCATTTGTGGCAGATCCAACCCCTTGAGCCTAATATTGATACTCTCGAATGACACAGGCATCACAACGATCCTGCACAGAGAAGACTGGCAAATCAAGTTGATTTTATGAGCCTTGGGCCCAATGACAGCACTTACCTCCCGTTTGGAGAGCCGGATGAATTCAGTGATGAAGTCCGCCCCGTGATTTATATTCTCTGCGTTGTCTTGCTCCAAAAAAGCTTCAGGCAGCTCCGGTTTTTCATCGGCTTCTTGCTCGTCTTCCTCCTCGACTTCTGGTGCAGGAAGCCGGAATGTTTGTTCACGAGATTGACAAGCATCAGTATCGTCGCTACTAAGCAACGTACTTGGATGGTCGTACCAAGAATGCATGAATGTTAGGAAAGAATGTAACAGATGCAAAGAAGAATGCAAGGGAAGGTGGGCGAATGCAAAACTAACGGGAGAGAAAGATGCAAATAAGACCACGAAAAACAAGAAGTACTTATAGAAACAGGAGTCGCGAGGAGAAAGTCCTTTTGTGATCATTTGGACGCCTTGAGCGTACATGAGCTGCGAGGATGACGCAAAGATGAAACATCCGTGTGCCGGAAACGAGCCTGGAAACCCGCCGTATAAATAGAAGCACGATTGTCTTTTTTGAGCTTTGTCAAATGAAAAATGCTCTTCACCCAAAGGCGTCAGTGCAGAACTCATCACATCGATTCTTTAGGTTTGCAGATTGGCAGATTTAGGGTCCGCAACTCAGATACCAAGGTCAGATCTTAGATTCCAAGACACAAATGCCACATAATGAATCATTTTGAGCGATTTGTAAATACAACCCGTTCCGCTGATTCCCGAGTTAATTGCATTCATTTCCTGGGTCAGACCATGTCAATCAGAATATCCCGGTGATAAACTCCATCCTCAAGAGGAAGTCAAAAACGCCTTGGCGGCTTCATACAAGAACATGTACTGGTGGACAGTCTGTACCATCATCATACGGTGTTCTCTCATGGCCAAAACGGTGGCCATAACAGGATCCTCGGACTCGGTGCGGAGCACGTCCGACGTCAAGAAGTGATCTAGAGCAATAAACGTACCTGTTCTCCCCACACCCGCTGAACAGTGTACTATGGGCACCAAATCGGGTAGTTTCTGCTTGGCTTTTGCAATGTGACCGCTGAGTGCTACCAAGGCGTCTGTGGAGGACGGTTTCTGAGTGTCTGCCCAACCCCGGTAGTGGTGGTGGAGTACGTGCTTGCGAATGCCATCACATTCAAGCTCCAAATGGGTAAGAAGCAGTTCGCCAAGAAGCGTTTCGCTGAGCCACGTCAATTTCATCTTTTCAAAGAGCCCATCGGCGGAAACATTGCCGCTCAAGTCCCATACTGGATCTTCTTTGGAGGGCCAGTACTTGGCACACTTTTCACGGCGCTGTTCGTAAAGAGGTGTCACCATTGCAATGAGAATCTCGGATTGCTGCCGTGCCTGTTGGAAACACATGGCCCAGAAATGGTGAATGGTATTGTTCAATGGGCCCTGGGCGGCGATATACCTATTTCGTCCGAGCTGCACCCACGATGCATTGATATAGTCCAGCTTTCCATTTTGTGTCATCAATTTTACCCGCGTTGAGTCCCAGGGGAGGACATTGACGTAGCGGTTTCTGGCTTTGTTCTGGGGCTGGAGACCTCTGCTGAACGACCACGCCGGGTCTTCACCCAGAAGCGCTTTCTCAACGCACTCTTCACACTTGGAAGAAATGGCATAGAAACGAGATCTCTTCTCTGGGGCTGAAAGACGGAGAAAGCTTGGTGTCGTCATGATTGTGGAAGCCCAGATCGCACTCTCGTATGTACTGCAGGGGTACTGCATGGTGCGACATTGCCTCTAGTCAGAACCGAAAACATTGAAGTGGATGGGGTTACTGATGACCTTGTTGGAAATACGGATGCGAGTTACGATGGAGGCATTCTCCCAATTCACATTGAGTTTGCAGCAATTTTGAGCCTATTGCTCACTGGTGACCGACGCAATCTGCCTCTTTAAGCGACCAGAGACAGCGGAGTCGTCGGAAATGACACCTGCAGTCTTGAGCACGTGAGCGGTATTCTCGACCACGGTTTCCCAGTTGATTGGAGCCCTACCGATGTGCTCGTTGAACTTGACCGTTTTGAGCCACTCTCGGGCATCTTCAGCGGTGTAGTTGAGGTGTGTGGAGATATGTGCAATGGCCTCTTCGGGGTTCTTCACGAAATAGCCAATGCCTTGATTGACCGCATGCAAGAAATCCTGCACTTGCAGTCTCTTTTCGTCCAAAAGTTGCTGGTTCACTGTCACCACCCACGATGGCCAGGGGGTGTATATTTCGCCAATGCGCTTGATTTCGCCAGAGTCATAATACCGCTTGGAAGTAAAGTGTTCCCACATGAACGCTTCACTGTCGAGTTTGTGGCCATTTTCGTCGCGATACTTCAAGTTGACGGAGTCCCTCAAGTTTTGGAAGTTGTGCAACACAGGATACTCGCTGAAGTACGGAGTTTTGAAACCGTGGCGCAATCCCAAAACAAACGACATGACATACGAGCCCGACCCGATCCTCGATACCCCGATCCGCTTGCCTGCCAAGTCTTCTGCGGTGGTGATATCATCTCTGTTGCACCCAGTGGAAATAGCCCAGCAGAGCGGACTTTCCACATACGTGGCAACAACGCTGTAAGCGTCGTTTCCCTTGGCCACGTCAGCCACGAATGCCTCGGTCAAGCCGATGGCCACGTCAACGGTGTTGTCGTTCAATAACTTGATGAGTCTTCCAGAGCCCTCGATCACAGGAACGAACTCAACCTCCAAGTTCTTCTGAGCATAATATTTTTGGGTTTCTGCAAAGAATAATGGCGTGGAGAAATGCTCGGGGATGTAAGCGACTCTCAATTTCGTCATGAAGAATGTCTGCGGTGAGAGGAAACACCCGGGGTGAGATTGGGTGTGGAGTGCGCACGTGACTTGTCCAGTCACTGTCTGCTCGTTCTGTTGATGCATGTCTGCACACCTTACACGGAGAGGCTCTGTGTCGATGGCATTAGAGAAAACGAAACAGAAGTGCAGTGCCAGCACTACATCAGATACGACCGCATGCCCCCTGAACCAAATTTTAGATTCTATGAAAATGTTGGACAATCCTACATTCATTCAATTTACTAACAGCATCCCGACAGGGCTGGACGCTGGTCGTTCCCGCTCAAATCAATACGGCCTCCTTCACTAGGCGCATCGCTAGCAGTGGCAGGCTTAGCCTCGGGAATCTTGCTGCCTATCGACACAAAAACATCGTTGACGTTATGAGAGGTCTTGGCAGATGTTTCAAAAAATAATAGCCCCTCTTCGTCAGCCAAAGCCTTGCCCTCCTCGATGGCGACCTTGCGCAAAGACTCGTCTGCGTCGTTTTCATTCTCCACCAAGTCGTACTTGTTGCCAACCAAAGCGATTGTGATATCCTTAGAAGCCTGTTCGTGCAATTCCTTGACCCAGTGTCTGGCCTTGATAAAGGAGGCTGGTTTGGTGATATCGTACACAACCAACGCAGCCTGAGCATTGCGGTAGTACATGGGAGCCAAGGATGCAAAGCGTTCCTGGCCCGCAGTGTCCCAGATCTCATATTTGATGGTTCGTTCACCGACGGTGCACTTTTGTGTCAAGAAAGCGGCGCCGATGGTCGGCTCTTTGTTCTCCTGGAAGTCGTTGCTGACAAACCGCAATACAAGTGACGACTTGCCCACTGCTGCCTCGCCGAGGAGGACCAATTTGACGGATGTGGGGTTGCTGGGAAGACTCATGTCGTGCTGGGAATATGCGTGTGCGGATATGTGTGTGGGAAATTATGGGGTATGCCGGGTATTAGGGGTTGCAAAGTTGGTGATGTGATGGCGCTTGCTGGCACGGAATACTGCGCCAGTGGCTGGTACGCGCACGCCGATAAGCCGCGGTGTACGGGTGCGGCGGCCCGGCCCTAGTCCATGGGCATTTTGCGGGCCACCCAGAAATCGCAGTCGTGGCAGAAGCGGCCCGTGGCCAACGCGTCGGCGGCGTACGTGGTGGAAATGGACCGCTCCTCGCAAACCTCGAAGCCGAACTTCGCCATGAGCAGGAAAAGCTCGTCACGTGACACGTCCACTGCGTCCGCGTGGTGCCAGTCCAACGCGCCCATGTTCACCCACACGCCGCCCGCAGCAAGGCACCGGCGAAGCGCCTGGAGGTATTCCACGACGTTGGGTGCAGTGTCAAGGAAGAAGCACGTGACCACGGCGTCGAAGCCGGTGCACCCGGCGACGGGCGCGCCGTAGATGTCGGCGAAGCCGCCCGCGGTGATGGCCATGCGGAGGGGCGCTGTACTGTGTGCAGGATCCGAGAAGGTGGCGATGGGGCTTTCGTCCGGCACAAAGACCGGCCGGAGGCGGTGGAGCCGGCGCCGGCGGTGGGCGCCCTGGCCCACATACGGAAACACGGTCTCGGTGTGCGCCGTGGTCACGTGGTTGAGCATGTACCCCAGCGCCATGAGCATGTGGTAGCTGGACTCATTGCCCTGCACACAGAACCCCAGCTTGACGAGCTCGAAGACCAAGCGGCCGGCACCACAGCCAGGCACGAGGACGCGGACGTTTTCACGGCCAGCGACGAAAAGACTGCACACAGCATCCACACACGGCTGGTACGACGCCTTGCGTTCGAGCTCCCCCTCCTCGCTCCATTCCCGGGCAAGCTGAAGAAGCGTCTGGCAGGCCTTTTCAAGCTCGGCCTGCAGACACGGCTCCCAGAGTGCAGGGTCTGGAGGAGCCTCCCAGTCATTTGCAGCCGCCGTGGCTAAATTCTGGACAAACGACTTGTTGATTTGGATGCACTGGTCCAAATCCCGGAGCCAGGTGGGGTACCAGTCTAGGAGCGACTTTTCGTGGGCGGAAAACGACGCATACCTTTTTTGTTGTGGTTCTAGAAGCGTCTGCTGTTGCCACAGGTGAAGATGATAAAAGGACGAGAGAGTGGAAGTGATTGCCTTGAGTTCGTCGTCCATGGTGTGCGTGGTCCTGCATCTAGCACGTGATCGTCACTATGACGTGGTAGTGTGGCGCCCAAGAATTTGGAGCTACACAGGACAGATAATAAGATGAGTATGAGTCATGGAAAACCAGGCGGGTCTTTTGGTGGAAAGTGGAGTGAGATTGTAAGGAGTGAGATTGTAGAGTGAAGATTGTAGAGAGAGATTGTAGAGTGAGATTGTAGAGTGAAGATTGTAGTGGGTGAGATTCCAAAGATGGAGTGTACACTAGTAGGTCTGCACAGGACATGGGATACAATCATACACGTGCTGGTGATCTATGGCCCGGCAAGCTGCCATCTAGCGGCTGCATCGCTGCTCTGGCCGTCAGCGTTGCCAGATGGGGTCCGCGTATATGCAGGACGGCCGGTCCCAGGAGCTGGCTCCAGTCTATAGTTCAATGGAAAACGGCGGCAGCATGTCCTCACGCAAAAGACCCCTGTGATCGAGCGAAAGGAGATCCACCCACGGCTCGCCCGGCATGGACTCAGGCACCGGAGCCTCCGGCACATCTGCTAGCTCGTCGCTGGGCACGATGCGAGGGTAGTGGTGGGTGCAGATGTATGTGGAGTTGAAGGACTTGATCATGGTCTCCTCCAAGCCAACGCACTCCTGGAACTCCTTGCGTGTGGCATGGATGTCGGTAAGAGCAAGGCGCCATTCCACGATGTTTTTGATGGAATACAGTCGGCGTACCTTCTCGTTGAACACCAAGCTCTTATAAAGAAACTGCGTGCGGGCACCGATAAAGCGGTAGACCCGAATGGCATAGGCCGCTAGCGCTTTGATTTCAGGCAAAAGCTGGCGGTAGAGGCTGGCGTCAATGCACACGTGCAGCGGGGTATCCAAGCTGGTGTAAAACTCCATGTCGTCGAGGGTCTTGTAGACATCGAGCATCAACGGCGAGTTGAGGTCACGCAAGAAGATGAACTTTCCCTGCGGAAGAATCGCGTAGATGGCCTTGCGGAAAAGAATCACGTAGATGTTCAAGAGCTTTTCCAACGGGTCCGTGGACCGGCGCGAGACCAAAAGCCGGGACGGATTGAAGCGGGCCCACCGGAGGAAGAGGGTGAACATGACTTCCGTCTGGCGGCGAAGATCGCGCAAGTTGCTGTTTGCCTGCGGAATGTACATGGTCCGGGCATCGCGGCAGATGTGGCAAAGCTCGTTGTAAGTCCGAAGAATGAAGTCGTAGGTGGCGGGGTTGGACACCGACAGGCGCATCTGCGCAAAGAGGCGGCCCGTGCGGTGGAGCATGAGTTCGTACTCGTCGAGGAACGCGGGGTCGTAGGCAGGGAAGAAGATGGTCTTGGAGATGTTTCCGACGAGGTGGAGGTGGGCGGGCATCAACGGCAGTGGCAGCATATTGTTCTTTTTGGCCACATGGAGCATGTAGCCGAGGACCAGAAACATGCCGTCGCGGAAACAGACCGCCGAGTTGATGGTGGCGTCCGGGTCGTATATCGACATCAACGACAAGATGTACGACACCGATGCAGCATGTTGCGGCACGTCGTAGTGGAGCACCGAGCGCAATTCCCGAATGGCCACGGCGTAGTGCTGGATCAGGTGAGTCACAAGGGTGTTCCGGAAGTTCGGCACCTGGAAATGCTCATTGAGCCGCCGCTGGTCCACCCCCAGAAACACATTGGAAATGAGGTAGTTGGTGGTCAAGTTCACGAGACACGGGAACATGATGCGCAGCCGGAACGCCGAGTAGACGAAAAACGCCAACCACAAATGGTAGAGTTTGCGGATCTCCAGTAGGCTGGCCAGACCCTGTGCGATGGACGGCCCGAGCTCAACAAGCATTTCAAGCAACCGAGCACTGTAGTTGATTTTCACCAGCGCCGCATTCTTCATCACCGGAAACCGCTGGCGCAGCGGCACGGCGTTGGGGAGCCCCAACGAAAACGGCACGGGGTATTCGGGCTCCGCCGGCTCGAACCCGTGGCTGGCGCCGGCGCCCAAATACACCGGGTAGATGATTTCCTGGTCCTGCGTGGAGAGCAAGTTGTCGAAGTCCTGAGTCAACCCCGACGTGAACTTCTCCGGGCTCAAGGCCTGGTCGAACGGGTGCACCATCAACGGCAGAAGGTCGTCGGGCGGCAAGCTGGCTAGCTCGTCCTTGAAGTAATGGCCGGTGCCCGGTGGGAGGTGCGCCTCCAAGGGCTCCTGCACCGGCCCCCCACTCATGTGCTCCTGCAAGCTGGGATCGCTGGAAGACGACCCCAGCCCGCCAGCAACCGATCCTAACAGCGGCGGCCGGCTAGCCGCCTGCGAGAGGTCGCTCAGGGATTCGTCTCCAACGCGGGGCTTCGGCGCCTTTTTCCCCGGCTTTTTGGACAACGAAAGCAGCTCGAGCCGCGTGGACGCATCTAGCGACTTGGAGGCGTCCTGGGCCTTTTGCCGCTCCTCTTTGCTGCGCCGCAAGGCTTCGAGTTGCTTCTCGGTGTAGTCGAGGTAGTCACAGCGGGAATTGTGTTTGGCACAGTTGGAGCACTCGGGAAGATCCTCCTGGCACTTGACACGGCGCCGCTTGCACGTGGCACATCCGAGTTTGGAATTGCGGTGCTTTTTGCGCCGGGGTGCTTTGGTGTCCTTCATGTGGAGCGTGGCCATCACGAGCGGGTCTTCTGACTTAGCGGGGCCTCGCGTCCTGCATATACGCACCGCCCGAAGTCCCGGCCGGGGAGGCGCTTTGGCGGGGCACGGTGGCTTTTCAGGCGGCGGGTCTGGGCCTGGCGGGCCTGCTGCTGTGTGGGCGGCTTCTGTTGAGATACGGAGTGTGATTCGGATGGTGTGCACTATTATCTAGCTAATCGGGATACTCCTAGGAACTGGCCTTTGCGAGGGGGTTCCGTATCTCTTTATATAATGGGGAGATCTCTAACTTCCTGCACCGATGCATGCACATGCCGACGTGTATTAGATCTGAAACACGGGGGGTGTGCATACGAAGCCTCCTTCACGGCAGGAAGCGGCGCTCGTGTTCCGAGAGTCCGTATCGGGTAGGTGACCTGTACGCCACTGCACCTCCCGGGGGGTGGTCGTAAAGCTTTCTTGGGGTTTTGGTTTGGGAGTCAGCGGGTATGTTCCATAACAGCTTCCTTGGTCCGCACGCGGGCTGGTGTTGTATGCCGGCGCCCGCCTTCTTCCGGAGTAGGCCATTAGCCGCACGGCTGCCTGCACACGGGTCTAAATATGGACCGGGACTTTAGGCCCTACATTGGATAGCGCAGCTTTGAGCGTGTGGCGGTGTCAAGGGTTGCTCCAATGCATCTTAGTATGCTTCTCAAATGCCGGTGATGCTTTCCAAATGCCGGTGATGCTGCTCAAATGCCGGTGATGCTTCTCAAATGCCAGTGATCTTCATCAGTCTTGTGTGGCTCTTATGCGGCTGCTGCTGTTCGCCTTCACGAGAAGACGATTCCCGGCTCAGGACGACGGCCCAAGATTTTGCGGCAACCAAGCCACACTCCAATGGAAATGCTTGAAGATCCGATGTTCGACAACGCCTTGTGAATATACTCAAACACGAAGATGAGCAAGTACACGAGCCTAGCAAGGCTATTCCAAACCAAAGCCTTGGGCGAACATCTCAGGCATCAAGACCACCCGCTATGAAAGGTTGGTGGGAGTAGCGGTTTTCACAGCGGCGTCCATTTCGGAATACGCCTGGATCAAAGTCTGCACCCGGGCAAGCGCTCTTTCTGGCAGAGGATAGCCCTGTTTTCGTAGCTGGTCAAAGCGGAACGCCACATAACAGTCGATTATCTGCTCCGGGTTGAAATCGTGGTTCGAGAGGCCCAAATTGAAATCGAAAGAGTAGGGCTCGTTGAGGGCCCGACTCTGGCGGTCGAGCTCCTGCAGAATCAAGGCCCCACATGCAGAATGGCCCAACAACGGAGCCAAAAACGCAAAGTTCTCGATACGGAAGTACCCCGTCGAGAAGCTGGTGAGCTGCGTCTCGCCCCGTAGCTTGTTCGGCAAAACTTGGACAATGTCCTTGTAAGCCCAAGACTTCGGCGCATGGTCCGCCACCGAGCGAAGGAATTCCTGGTCTAGAACACTAGCATCTGCCATATAGTAGGCATAGAGCATCAGACGACTCTCAAAGTAGCGGATTGTTCGGTAGACTGAGGCCACTGCAGTCTCCAACTCGCTGCACACGCCATGGGCACAGCCACCGGGCTCGAAAAACTCCATACTCACCTTGGTGAACATGATGTTGCACGGATCCACGAAAAGAACGGCTTTGATGGGCAGGAGCACGTGATTCATGGCCTTGCCCAAGGCGTGGAAGAAAAGAAACATTATTTTCTTGAGCGGATGCATATTCGTGCCCATGAGCATGCGTTCGCCGGGGTACACCTTGAACCACTCGTACATAATCTCGAATAGGAAGGAGGGCGAAAAGTAGCGGACGGACGGGTCGCCTTGGGGCACGAAATGGTCGTTGCACGCCTTGATCATGGGGAGGTAGTAGGTCTCAAGCTTGGTGAAGAACTTGTCGAGCTCGTGGCAGTTGTGCATGTAAAGCGAGTCCTTCAAGACATCTTCGACGCCCTGCTCAAGATGGCACCCCCCGGGCCGCGTAGCCATCTGCTGCACGAAGCTGCGGTACCTGCGAAAGTTGTCTTTCAAGTCCAAGATAACATCGGTATTATAATCAGGACACACCGACATGCTGGAAAAGTAGTTGAGCATTTGAAGCTCCTGGCGGATATTTCTCTCGGCCCGTTCCTGCGTTTGCACGTTCTCCAATATGTTTTTGAAGAGAAGGAGCGTTCCTGCCATCATCAACAGGCAAGTTTTGAAGTCTGCGGTCGGGTTCATGTAACAGGCACGAGCAGAAAATAACGATATCTTGGCCGGATACTCGGCACTGAAGCAAAAAATGGACTTTCGGAGCTCCCGAATCACCTTTCCATAAGTCACGTACGACTTCTGGGTCAACGTCTCCAAATCCCGGCTATTGTAGAAAAACGAGAAAAAGTTGTCCTCTGTTTCCGAAGACGAGTCGGGAGGCGTGGTGATGATATCTCCACAGACCACTGACTCTGAGACTCTCATAAGAATATTGAGCGACTTGTCGATGAAGTAGAGAAAAAAGAGGTCAAAACGCGTGGCATTCAGGAACACTTCTAGCCAGTACTTCCGGGAGTCGCTCTCAGAGTAGATAGGCAGCACGACCGGCGGATCAAGGTCTCCTTGGGAGAAGAGCAGGCTCCGTTTGCGTAGAAACTGGTTGGGCGTAAAGCTTATTTTGAGGTCTGCAGGAACTGACAATTTGCTGAAGCGTGCTTTGACTTTGATGCCGTTGGAAAGACACAGCGGCAGTGGAAACTTCAGAGCCCCGGCGCCGCCCGTAGACAAACCGTTGACCAAGAGCTCGGGGTACGTTTCGCTGGAGCTGAAGTCGCCGATCTGCGTGGTTTCGAGAAGCTGGTCCATTGGGCTCTTTGAGTTGTGGGCCAAACCAAGCTGTGACGCCACCCGACGAAACTCACGTGAATACACTTGGGACCGCACGTCCGTTGTCATTTTGTTGGACCGGAGCTTCGGTGGTTCTCGGCGGTGCAGTGTTTTCTGCACCAGACCAGACGTTGGCTGGTTGGGAAGCGGGAACGTGCTGCTGGAGACGTATTCGGGATGGGGACGCAAATCGGCGCCAAGATGGGCCCGAGGGCGGTTCTGTGGCATCCCGCCGTACGTGCCGCTGGTGGAGGCGGAAAAGGGCGTGGGGGGGCCGGGATTTGGACCACTGGCCCTGTTCACCATACTCCGACGATGGACATTGTTGGCGCTAGCCACTTTCGGGTAACCCAGGCCATCGGAGGCGTGGGCGTGCTTTTGCCGGATGTGTTCGAGCTTCTCGGGCAGAAAGTCTAGGTACCCACATCGGAGTCCTTTCTTGCTGCAGTGACCGCACACCGGAAGCTCTTCGTTGCATTTCATGCGGTTGGATCTGCAGTTTGGACATCCGTCCCTGGAGTTTTTGTGTGTTCTTCGGGAGCGTCGCTCGGTTTGGGGTTGGGTCATGCACTTGTGTTTTGGTGTGGCGGCTCTCGGGCGGTAATATTTTGGCGCAGAGATGGGTGTGGTGGTGTCACCGAGAGGACCGGGGTAAAGTTTGTAGTCTTTCGGCGGTTGATGTGTGGCGGGTAGTAGCGCAGAAGGCACGTGAACTGCGCGCCGGCGCACCGGCTTATCGATGCCGACGGTGAGTTGCGGGGCACTAGGAGCGCCGTGGGTGCAGGCGTCCTGCATGGTGCCGGAGAAGCTTCGCGGTGCTCGGCTCGCGTGCTGCAACTGCGCAGCGCCTGATGCATGATATTTCGGAGGTGCGCCATGAGATTGTAGTTGCATGATGTTCATCGGCGTGGGCCATGAGCGCATGAAATCATCTAAGCGACAATCGTCCGTCACACCACATCAGTAGCTGTTCGTCATCAAAGACAGTAATCTGCCGAAAACCCCATACCCTGTAAATCGGCCAAATGCCGCACTGTGGGCCGTCCATGTGGACAGTTCCAAGGCTTTTCCAACGCCGCCAAGTGTTGAACCACCGCCGTCATTTTGGCCCGAGAAAGCGCCAGTCCAATCATGATGCTCAGCCGACACGCCCTCAGCGCTATCATTTTGTCGACCTTGGCGCAGCGGACGGCAGATATGTGGCGCTGGTCAAGACTGCCGTGTTCATGGAGTTTTTGAACCAATTCGTGCATATCACTGTCATCGAAAACAATGTTTTTCAGCACCGGAACCCCGCTAAGTTGCACCCTTTGGCCAGGCACGCCTTCCGGCAACTCCTGGAGGTGAAAGCCATTTTTTCGGAGCAGGTCCAAGTGTTGTAGAATGACCATTTCTTCGATGGCCGAAAGCTCGAGCACACGAGGAATCACCAACGGCTGTACTCGTAGTACCAAGGTATTCATGAGTGTTTCATAGTTGTAGATTTCATCCAGCGCGTGCTGGTCCACGATGAAGATGCGGTCGTTGTGTTTGACGATGATGAAGCCGGAGTTGAACTGTCCGATCACCTGCATGTCCAAAAACTGCTGCTTTTTTATCTCCAAGGCACCGGTGAGCTCGTGCACATGGGCCATATTGGTGGAGCTGGAAACGTGCTTTTTTGGCGGAGATGAGCTGATTTGAAGTGAGACTCGCCGGCGGGTCTGGTGCAATTGGGGTTTTTTTGTTTTTCTTTGTGAGCTTGGAATCTGCTCGGGCTCTTCGTTCGAGATTGGCTCTGGAGCAGATGGGTCATCCTGGCTCAGAATCGGTTCGGCCACTGCAGCTTTCGAAACCTTTGCACTCTCCAACACCGGCTCCGCGATTTCCTCGACAAAAAGCCCACTTTCTTCTGGAGAGTCGGCAGGGATGTCTGCCTCCGATAAGTCCGCAAACGTGTCCACACCAGCGGGTGTCGGTTCACATGGCAGTGTTTTGGGGGAACTTGGGCTGCGCTTGAAGAGAATGGACAGGTGAAACGGTGGGACATCGTCCAAATCCGAGTCCTGTTTTTCGCTTGGGCTTTCGATGACTGAAGAGGCAGCTGTGAGCTTTCTCGTAGAGATTTCCTTCTCCTTCTGGTCGAGATTCTCCATGTTTTTCTGGATGCTGAACGTCTCGTCATAAGGCTTGGGGGGCGCTTCTGGAACCCGATCTTTTTGCGGATTCTCCTCTTCCTCCCTTTCGTTCCCCTCGTCTTCCTCCTCTTCCTCCTCTTCCTCCTCTTCCTCCTCTTCCTCCTCTTCCTCCCTCTCCTCCCTCTCCTCCCTCTCCTCCCTCTCCTCCCTCTCCTCCCTCTCCTCCCTCTCCTCCCTCTCCTCCCTCTCCTCTGGCCCCATCTCAACAACCCCCACCAGACTCCTCGGCACATAGTTGTTCCGCCGCTCATAAAACCCAGTGAGCTCTTCCCGAAACACCTCACATAGCACATCCTCGCATTGAATCATCACCAGCCGTTTATCTGGCGTCACATTCACATCCACAAGCGACGAGTCAAGCTCCAAATTCAACACCATCACCGGCGCCTGCGTAGCATTGAACGACCGGTACACTTCGTTGGCGATTTTCGCAAGGCGCCGGTGTGTCACGGGCCGCCCATTGATGCAGAGAAACTGTCGATCGCTGGCACCTCTGCCCATTCCAAACGAATGGTCGGATATGTGGCCCCTGATGGCCAAAGAGAGTTCCAGCGGTACACTGAGCATTTTGAGGTTGAACCGAGCTCCAATGTTCGGGATCTGGAGCTCCACCGGCACGAGCCCGTGCGCTCCATTACTACCGTAGAGACTCACAAGCACATCGGGAACCGTGGAATGAAGCCCCTGCGTTCCAAGCACCATGGACTTTTTCCCGGTTTTCTCGCTGATGTTGTAGAGCGTGAAGCGGATGTGTGGATACGCCAAAAGGTACGCCATGATCACCAAAAGCGCCTTGGAGTACTCCCTCTTGATGTGGCGAGCAAAGTTCTTCTGGCGCACCGGCATGTCTCGGAAAACGTCCGAAACCACCACGCTGGTGCCCCGCTTTCCTGTGACTGACGCTTTCTGCGCCGTGAGCTGGCCCAACGCGTCGTACTCCAACCGGTGGGCTCGTGGGTACGTGCTGTGGGAGCACGTGACAACACACACGTGTGCCACGGCACATAGCGAGCTCATGGCCTCGCCCCGGAACCCGAGCGACGTCAACGACGTCAAATCCTCGAAATGCTGGAGCTTGGACGTGTGGTGCTTGAGGCAGAGCGCGTCAAAGTCCGACGGCTCGATTCCGCCTCCGTTGTCCGACACCTCCACGTGGGCTGCTCCGTAGTTGCCGAGCGTGATGTCTATTTTGTCGCTTTTGGCGTCGATGGAGTTTTCCACGAGTTCCTTGACGATGGCGGTGAGGTCCACAATCACCTGGCCGGATGTGATTTTGGACGCGTCGACGGTGCTTATCGACTCGATTGGCATGTGTTGGTTTGGTCTGGCGTGTTTTGGTTGTTTCAGGGCTGCGTTTTGGTTGTTTCAGGACTGTGTTTTGGTGGTTTCAGGACTGCGTTTTGGTTGTTTCAGGACTGTGTTTTGGTTGTTTCAGACCTGCGTTTTGGTGGTTTCAGGTCTGCGTCTTGGTTGTTTCAGGACTGTATTTTGGTTGTTTCAGAACTGCGTTTTGGTTGTTCCAGGACTGTGTTTTGGTGGTTGCAGGACTGCGTTTTGGTAGTCTCAGACCCGCGTTTTGGTGTGTTCGTGTTTCAGGCCTGTGTTTTGGTGGTTTCAGGACTGCGTTTTGGTTGTTTCAGGACTGTGTTTTGGTTGTTTCAGACCTGCGTTTTGGTTGTTTCAGGACTGCGTTTTGGTAGTCTCAGACCTGCGTTTTGGTGTGTTCGTGTTTCAGGCCTGTGTTGGCAGTTTCCGACCATCTGGTTATCTGAGATGCTGCGCGCCAGTGTGCAGGAACCCCACATCGCTAACACGACACGAAAACTGACGCCAATCCAGCAGCCGTCATTGCTGTCGGTGAAACTGCCTGTACTGCACGATATCACCGTCTGCATACCATGCACGTGACGCTTGAGAATGTGCTCCTCCAACTACGGCATTTCTTGACCGTGTGGATGTCCCAGATCATCTACTACAATCGAATCTACCCCGAAAACATCTTCGAAAAAAAAACGTACTTGGACTTGGTCGTCTACGAAAGCAGGGCCCCGCCACTCTCGCAGTTTCTCTCCACGTTTGCCACGCACGTGATCTCCATCTTGGTCAAGAAAAACGGCGGCGGCCGGGTTCACGAGGTGGCGGTGGTGCTCTACCGGGAATCCAGTGGGCACGTGACCAAGCGCTACGTGGTGAATTTTGCCCAGTTTGTCGGGCTTGCGAGCGAGATCTCGTCCTTGGACTTTCTTCTGAAGAAGGCGGCCGTGAGCCTGGCGCAGCTTGACCTCCCCGATCTCAACTGGAACAGCGTGTACACGTTTCTCCGGAGCGTCATGTTTTTTCACGTGGAGGAGCTCAAAAGAACCCAGGAGAGTGCAGAGAACGACCTTTTCTTTAAGTTTTTGCTCAATGTGGACGGATCCGTGGATCTTTCGGCGGAGCAGGCACAGTGGGTGAAATTGACGACCATGCCGGATCCAAGGCGCATCAAACACGTTGCGTTGGGTGAAGTTGCGCTTGGCTTTCTATGTTTTGACGTGCACAACGAGTATGTGCAGTGATGCTACTGGGTTGGAAATACCGATGACTTTATTGAATGTAGAAATGATGCACGTCGTCAGACTAGATTTTGTTCTGTAGCCCCATGAGGTTCTTCAAGTTCTCGTACATGAAGTAGCTGATGGAGACTGCAGGTGCCACCTTGGCCAAATTCGGAACCAAACCCTTGAATAACCCCGGGGCGCCTTCCCGCTGGATTGTTTTGAGAAACACGTCTTTGAATCCGTCGTACCTGTATGGGTGGGCATATGTGCCCTGCGCCTGTAACCGAGTCCGTAAAAGGTTGAGTGGGTACACCACCGTAGCGCCAAAAGTGCCCGAGAGTGCACCTAGCGACAAGATGATGGTATTCGGAAGACGCACGTCGTCTTCGGAAATGGAAAGCTTCGTGGCCTGGCGCTTGATGAGCCAGTTTTTGATGGTGCTGAACGTGCCCAAGTCAAGGGCTGCATATGGGAAGATTCCGCTGGTTCCCACCAATATCCCCTTGTAGAAGGCCCGCACCCCGCCCTCCCTGAACATGTTCTTCGCCGTCTCCGCCAAGAGAGTGCTGCCCTTCACCTGCAGGTCGAGGTTGGAGCACTGGAGCCGGAACTTCAACGTATCCAATGGGTACACCGCAAACTGCGACACCACTCCTCCTAGTCCACCCGCCAAGTACGTCGACACACGGGAAAGATCCTTTGTGTCGGAAACACCCTCTATTGTGGCCAAGAAGCGCTTGGTGGCCTCAAAAGACCCGAATTTCATGGCGGATTCGGGAAAAACCTTGAGCACATTGAGACCGTTTCCCACGTAGAACGCTCTAAGCCCTCCCTGGAGAAAAATCGTCCGCGCCGCCTGAATTATCGGCGACCTTATAGTCCGCGTATGAAGAGGGGCGTCTGCTTGGGCAGCGTTGGCCTTCGATCGGGCCAACGCCAGCCGTGCCTCTTCGATCACCTGCCGAGACGCTCCCAGCGCCACGTCCTGCATGATTTTCTCTTTGGACTTCATTACCGTCGACGACAAATCAGTCCTGGCGATAAGAAACACCTTTATGCGGTCAAAGGGCGCCGTGCATGTCCGAGAAACGACGCCCGAGAGGCCGCCTGCGAGAAAGAAGCCAAACCCACTCAAAAACTGGTTGATTAACGTCACGTCTCCGTCAGAAGACAAGTCTAGCTCTTCGGCAATGTAGGAAAATGCAGTTTTGATTCGGGATCCGTGGAGACGGGGCATGAGAAGCAAGAAGTCTCGGAACTCCTCGTACGTGATGTAGCCGAGGTTGTTATGGTCAATCTGCTTGAACACGCGGTCCACCATGTCTCCAGAGGGGCTCAAATTTAACGTTTTTTTCAAGTAGTGGATGAAGTCTGCCTTTGTCAATTTTCCATCGTTGTCCTGGTCAATTTTGTGGAAGCCCTTGAGGATCTGGTCGTCTGTGGTGGTGAGATAGAGCTTGAAATCATTGAAATCAATTACCTTGTCTTTGTTGTAGTCGAAAGACTGGAAAATCTTCTCCACCAAGTCTGGATTGGAGGCCACGGGGTGATTGAGCGATTTGATGGCTTTTTTGAAGTCGCTCAACGTGATTTCGCCGCTGTTTTCGATGTCGAGCTTGTGGAAAAGGTTCTTGTAGTCGTGCAGTATGCTGGGTACCGATTCGGGCTGATGCTCCAGGCGGCTGTCCTGCACGCTGCTGTCCTGGGCCATGTTGTTGGAGGTGTTTTTCGTGTGGAGTAAGCGCTCTTCTGAGACTTGCCATTTGTCGCGGGTCACGTGACGCGCCGACTTATGCTAGCCAGAACAAGTCCTCAGAGACATCGCCCAATAGTTCCTTGATTCTCAAGAAAATTGTGTCCAACTCCTTGGTGATTGTAGAGGTCACCAACAAGTACGAATAAAGCAACACGTAATCCGCATTGGTCAAGTTCACCTTGGACTTGCTGGTCTGCGAGCGAAATTCTGACAATTTCAAGAGGAGCCGGTCCTTGGCATGTTCCGTGGAAGCTGCCTTGGTGGGCAATGGAAACCCAAGCGATATTGCACTGGCAATCATGTAAAAGGTGAGGAAAATGCGCTGCTCGAGCTCATCTCTTTCGCTCTCAATGTACTTCAAAACGAACTGTTCATTGGGCAAGAGCGCCGGATCCACCTCTATCATCAATTGAAGATTCAGAAACGCATCCAAGATCGATGACGTGCTTCTCAAAAGATTTTCGTAGATTTCTGTGGGAAAACGGCCCTTGAGCCGGAACTCAAGAGGTGCCTGTTTGCAAAGAGCCTGGCACTCGATCAAGAGCTTGCGTGTTTCGCTGTAGTCCTTCAACCCCGTGAGCTTGGAGCCCTCTGGGGAGTTTCTATAATCCATAGGATCGCTGTTCCACACAACGCCCATTCGGAGCCATAGAATTGTGAGTCCTGATTTCAATCTGGAGCGGGCACTATTGCGCAAGAAAACGTTTGCCACCACCAACGCCCAGATGATGCCGATGGAAACCGCCAAGAACCGGTGCACGGCAATTTCACCCACAATGGGCCGGTCTCCACCCTCTTTTCCGTCCTCTGAATCGTTCAGCGTCATGCTGTACGAGTAAAGAGCCGTCAAGTTGTATGCAAGCAAAATAAAACGGCCGTACGCGTTGTTGCTCTTCCAGTAGATGATGATGTAGAAGCATGGCAACGAAAGAAGAAAGCCGGTGCTGGCTAAGACGATGGCATTTGCATCGGAGACGAGCCACGCAATGTATGCCAAAAACACCCCCAAAAATGTTCCCAAAAACCGCCATTTCACCGTCATGTTGGTGGCCCCCAACGACTTGCTCATCATGATACAGTAGATGGCCAACGTCCACTCGAGCCGATAGTTCACGAAAAAGCTTTTTGTTCGGGGAAGAAATGCAAAAACGGAGATGCAGAAAGCACCCACACCAACCCGAATGCCAAATTGCACGTCTGTGCGCTTGAGCACGCTCAAAAAGCGCCATATTCGGAGTCGCAAGCTATCTTTGGGCACGTTTCCAGGAAACCCTGCCTCAAGAGTGGTAATTGGGCGTAGCTGAAGCTTTAATTCGTGCAAAGCATCAACAAAGCTGGCCTCTCGAACATTGCGCCGGGAATCCACAGACCAGTGTTGCCAGAACTTCAACCAATTCCACGTTCTCGGGTATTCTTCAGCCACAGTCTCGTATTCCTCAGTTAGCTGCAAGAAGTGAATAAGCTGGCGTCCATAAAGAGCCATCAAAGATGTGAAGTTTCCACAGCACGCAGTGACTTCCTCCTGGTCAGTTTTGAAGTCAAGCGAGTTGGTCTCGAAAATTCTCTGCGAGTAGAGCTTGCCAAAGGACTGCGCTTGCTTCGTTTCGAAGAGGTCAATCGCCTTTTTCAACGAGGCCTGGTAATTGGACGACTTGATGAAGAAGCTCTGGTTCACGTCGTTGACAAACGTTTTCTCAAATGGAACTTGCGACATCACTTCTTTGACTGTGAAAACAAGCGATTTGACCGAGGGTGCCAAGTAGTAAACGAACAAGTCGAAGAGCTGTGTGGAGTAAACCGCGTGGTAATCGACTTCTGAGTCAACATCGTCAAGTTGGAGCGCTAACGACCCCAAGTTCTCCACCAGCTCCGATACATTCAAGAGGCGAGTATCTCTACTCAAGACGCTTCTCGAGTCCAGCTCGTGGCCGGTGTCAGACACGCCCCCGATGCTGTTGTCCCGGAGAACCTGCCACTGCATCTCGCAAGAAGAACGCAAAGCATGCAAATGCTCCATGAGAGAGTTTGTCGCATCCACTATCTGGCTATACAGAGCGTACTCTGCCTCTTTCCCAACGAGGTGGAGCTCGTAGCGGGCCTCTTCCAAGTTCTTAGTCATTTGGGCGCTTTTCTTGCGGAGCAGAGCGAAAATGGCGCTGTCTTTGGCAGATATCTTCTCCCCGTGAAGAAACCGGTGCGCCACTACCGACACTAGTGACGACATTGTGTTGAAGGAGTCGTTGAGCGACTGGCGCAATTCGAGCACTGCACTCTGGGGCCAGAGCACGTAGCAGATTGCTACCGAAACAAGAGCCCCTATGGTCACCACTCGAGATGTAGAAAGCAACCGCTGCATGGGAATGGTATTGGAGTTCAACGAGCCCTCCTTGACGATGCACGTCACGAGCAGGATCGATGCCAACGAGCACGCAGTGTTAAACGTGTCCTTGTTGACCTTCTGTTTCATGAACGCAATGATTCCTAACCCAATCGAAGACACCACAAGATCGATTAGGTAAGACACCTCGTCCTCGCCCACGTTGAAGAAGTAGCTGGAAACAGAGCGACACGCCATAGACAACACAAATGTGAACAGAAGCGATAGAAGCACAAATAGCACCAGCTGGTGCATGGACCCTTTTGTCCGGGCGGGGTGAAAGTATACTGCTGTTGTGGCCGCCACGTGCTTGGAGTCTGTGCTGCCCAAAAAGGCATTGAAGGGGGTGAAGTACACGCCCAACGACGCTATCAAGTAGGCCACGGCACATTTCAACACGTTGTGGGTGGGCTCGCTGGTCAAAATGCTCTGGAGCCCTCGCAAGTGTTTTTTGATTTGCAACCGGAAACCACGAGCTTCTTCAAAACTGCTGTGGGAGTCCAGATCCGAGTCGAGGATGGTGCTGTCGTTGAAACTTTCAAACTCGGTGTTGAAGAAGGAGTCGCTTCGGGAAACCTTCTTCCCCGAGTGGGCCAAGATCACGGAGCTCAGTTTGGCCAACTGTCGGAATCTGGTAGGTGCTTCGCCATTCTTGGCAAGGAGACTGGTGGTTTCATTAGCCAGAGCCATACGTGTGCCTGGGCAGCGAGCGGGAATGTGTAGATAAGGTCACGTGCGCGTCACGTGCGCGTCACGTGGAGTGGCACGTGGCGTTGCCGTCCGGCGGGTCGGGCGTACGGGTATCAGATCATTATTATTATTGACTCATTAGTCGTCTATTTCACAGGCGCATTCAATCGTTAGTTGCCAAGAGGCCATATTATCTTTTTCGGGGACTACTCGTCTCCGTAGCCCACAATGTCCTTGAAGAGCTGAGCACATGGGACGGAAGCCCCAAGTTTGGCACACAACAAAAAGACTCCGCTCAACTTGCGGTGCAACGAGTAAGTTTCTTCGGGCGGCGGTGACAAGCGCTGGTTCAACATCAAGCCAATGTTGTCACGCACACGGTCGGTGATGGTTTGCTTGCTGAAGGAAAAGAGCTTGGATTGCTCGTTAGGCACAAAGGCCTCGCCCAAAACCATCACCAGGTCCACGTGAGCCTTTGTCATCAGCGGCGACTCCAAGCCAGTCAAATAGCCCAAAATCTTGGAGTACTCCTCCACCTTCTTGCGGTCGCCTCTGACCGCCGCACGCAACACTTCCACATAGTTGTCGACGAAAGTGGAGTTGAAGTCGCGGGCGGCGCCAAAGTCAAGGAGCTCAATCTTCTTTGTCTCGTTATTGTATAAGAAATTGGCCCAGTTTGGATCGGTCTGCATGAACCGGAACTCCTTAAGCTCTTTCAAGCAGAGGCGCATGATGTTTGTGGCAATCCAGTTCTTGGTTTCCTGATCCCAGTCGCCCTTGATAATTTCCGTGCCCTTCATCTTCTCCATTGTCAAGACATGCTCACCGCACATGTTGTGGATGACACGAGGAACCTCGAACACGGGGTCGTCTTTCAACAACTCGCGGAAACGGATCAAGTTTTGCGCCTCCCGGATGTAGTCACACTCCCATTTGAGCTCCACGCGGGCATTGGCAATGGTTTTGTCAAGAAAAAGACCTGGCGGCAAAACCGACAGCGCAGTCAAAAGCAAAAGAAGATTATTCAAGTCGGAATCGATGGAGTCCGCCACGCCGGGGTACTGCACCTTGACTACCACCGGAGTCAAGTTCTCGGTGACGGCATCATGAACCTGGCCAATAGACGCAGCAGCAAACGGCACATCCTTGAACAGGGCGTAGTTGCGAGCACGCCAATCCAGTCCCAACTCGCTCAGCATCACCTTCTCCAACTGCAGGAGCGGCATGTAGTGGGCCAGGTTTTGCACACGCAACAAAATCTGCTGGATCTCCGGTGGTAGAAGTGACAGGTCCTGGAACGAGAGCATCTGGCCGAGTTTCAAAGCAGCGCCTCTCATCTGCGAGAACTTGCGGGCCATGCGCTCGATATTGGCAGGACTAAGAAACAAGCTCTTGATGGAGAGCGCGTCCTTGCTTCCCAGGGCGTAGTGCTTGAGACCGTGTGATGCAGCGCTGAGGCCCATGCCGGCAGCTAGCGAGCCGTAGTGGAAGATCCGGGCCAAACGAGTGGCAGGAACTATGCTCAGCGACATCACAAACTCGGGGCTTTCTTTCAACCCGATGGTTTTGGGCTTCAACTTGGCCTTGGACTTCTTCTTTTTGTGTTTCACTTGGTCTTCCACAAACACGGTTTTGGTGGAGTAGGAGCGGGCGCTGGCACGTGCTCCCGGTGTAAGACGGGGTCCCTGTTTGGAGCAGGTAGAGGCGCCTTGAGGTCCAAGGCTTCGGCGGCCGGTGTGGAGCTTTCTGGCCTGGGTCACGCTTCGGCCCTTTTGGGCTGCTAGCTGTAGTGAGTCCCACATTTTGGAGTTGGGGTCGGCGGCCTTGAGCAGACTGGATATGAAAGAGTTGTGGTACCACGACGAAGTGTCGTTGAGCACGACTTGTATGGAGCGCGTGGCCACGCTTCGTGCAGCCGCCGCCACCACCGCCGCTTCGTAGATAGTTTTTCCGAAAGTCATGATTTTTTGGCGGAAGAAAACGAGGAGTTAGCGTAGCGTGGAGCAGAGTGGATTTCGCACAGGCGGAAAAAGAAGGAAAAAATGCGTCGCGGCTCGATGCACGCGGCGGACCAGCAAGCGGACTGGCCCTGCGTGTCAACTTTGAAACACACCTGAAACACCAGTAAGGTTCCTGGATATGTGGTGCTTTTTGTGCCTTGGCCGTGCGGTGGGCCCTGGAAAAGGGTGCAGCTACTCCAGCATCCGGCACACAGCCCCGGGGCGCGTACGGGCTCCAACCCGCAAGCCAGCGGTTGCGAGCACATGCCGCGGGGTAGCACGTGTGTTTGTATGCAGTATTTCAAACATGCGCAGGCACCGCGTAGCGGCGGCGTGGCGGCGCGCCCGTGCTGCCGGGCGCGGCTTGCACGGAGCACGGGCGGGAGTGGTGTGTGCAGGCTCCTGCATATACACGGGTGATGAGATAAATCTCAGCCATCACAAGCAGGGCACCAATGGGCAAAGAACACAAGAGCAAGAAGCAGAAGTTGCAGGACTCGATGGCAGAGACAGTGGCAGAGAATGCCGAAAAGAAGATGGAAACACACAAACTGGACCAAGACTCCCCCAAAATGGAGGTCCATGACAACGGTGAATTCGACAGGTCGCAGCGGTTCAAAACCACAGCCGCCAGCGCCCAGAAGTTGGAAAGCAACGCAATAAACCCCTTCACCGGACGCGAATTCAGCCAGAAGTACGTGGATATCTTGAGAACAAGAAGAGACTTGCCTGTTCACGCCCAAAGAGATGAGTTCTTGCGGATCTTCCAGAGCACGCAAATCATGGTGTTTGTGGGAGAAACGGGATCGGGAAAAACCACACAGATCCCCCAATTCGTGCTATATGATGACATGCCCCATCTTTTTGGCACACAGGTGGCGTGCACCCAACCCAGAAGAGTGGCGGCCATGTCGGTGGCAAAAAGAGTGGCTGACGAGATGGATGTGGAGCTTGGAGAGGAAGTGGGCTACTCGATTCGTTTTGAAAACAAAACCTCCCCCAAAACAATCCTCAAGTACATGACCGATGGTATGTTGTTGAGAGAGGCAATGGAAGACCACACATTGGCACGATACTCGTGTATCATCTTGGATGAAGCGCACGAGAGAACCTTGGCTACGGACATTCTCATGGGCTTGCTCAAGCAAATCACGCTAAGAAGACCCGACTTGAAGATCATCATCATGTCGGCCACGTTGGATGCAGAGAAATTCCAGAGTTACTTCAACAACGCGCCCTTACTTGCAGTTCCTGGCCGTACCCACACAGTGGAAATCTACTACACGCCGGAGTTCCAGAAGGACTACTTGGACGCTGCCATCCGCACGGTGTTGCAGATCCATGCCACTGAAGACCAGGGTGATGTGCTTTTGTTCTTGACCGGAGAAGAGGAAATCGAGGACGCCTGCAGAAAAATCCAGTTGGAGGGCGACGAGCTAGTCAGAGAGCAGGGATGTGGACCCATCAAGGTGTACCCGTTGTATGGATCCTTGCCCCCCAACCAGCAGCAGAAGATCTTTGAAGCTGCACCAGAAAACCCCAATCCCAACGGCAGACCCGGCCGTAAGGTCATTGTGTCCACCAACATTGCCGAAACTTCGTTGACCATCGATGGAATTGTATATGTGGTGGACCCAGGCTTCTCCAAGCAGAAGGTGTACAATCCCCGGATTCGTGTGGAGTCATTGTTGGTGTCGCCAATCTCCAAGGCCTCGGCCCAGCAGAGAGCCGGTAGAGCGGGCCGGACGCGGCCCGGAAAGTGTTTCAGGCTCTACACCGAGGAAGCCTTCAAGAAAGAGCTTATCGAGCAGTCGTACCCGGAGATTTTGCGCAGCAACTTGGCCTCTACAGTGTTGGAGTTGAAGAAGTTGGGAGTTGACGATCTCGTGCATTTCGACTTCATGGATCCGCCTGCTCCTGAAACCATGATGAGAGCGCTTGAAGAGCTCAACTACTTGCAATGTCTCAGCGATGAGGGGGATTTGACGGCATTGGGACGGCTTGCGTCCATCTTCCCCTTGGACCCGATGTTGGCGGTGATGTTGATAGGCTCTCCCGCCTTCAAGTGTTCCGAGGAGATATTGACCATTGTGGCTCTATTATCTGTGCCCAACGTGTTTGTCAGACCAGCTGCTGCACGCAAGAGAGCAGACGAGATTAAGATGTCGTTTGCCCATCCAGACGGAGACCACCTCACCTTGCTCAATGTGTACGAGGGATTCAACTCTGACGACGCCTACAACGTGGGTTTGCACCAGTGGTGCCGTGACAATTTCTTGTCGTACCGCTCGTTGCTTTCGGCACGGAATGTGCGTTCTCAATTGGGAAGAATCATGGAGAGAAACGACGTGGAACTCAACAGCACGGCGTTCGAAAACCCGCTGTACTGGGACAATATCCGCAAGGCGTTGGCGGCCGGATTCTTCATGCAGGTGGCCAAGAAGAAGAGCGGAAACAAGGGCTTTTTGACCATCAAAGACAACCAGGACGTGTTGGTGCATCCGCTGACGGTGTTGGCCAAGGAGGGCGAGTGGGTCATTTACAACGAATTTGTGTTGACGTCCCAAAACTACATACGGACGGTCACCAACATCAAGCCTGAGTGGTTGGTGGAATTGGCGCCCAAGTACTACAACTTGGATCACTTTCAGAAGGGTGATGTCAAGCTCTCGTTGGAGCGCGTGATTGCGCTTGTGAAGACCACGAGTTGGATGAAGAATAAGCATTGAGTCGAGGGGTGGAAGCTGGAGTGGAGGTGAAGTTGGCAAGTTGCTCAAGAGTCGACGTCACTGGTCCAAGTGAAATGAGTTACTGACTACGAACATTCGGGTATCTGCTAAGAATTAGTCCATATACTCTGGAATATCAGCAGCAACTTCCACCGCCAGCTCTGAAAGCCATACTCAATCACGTGGAACCCGCTCTGGTTTCTTGAGGCTAATGCAGTGCGGTCAATTTTAGCACGCTGTGCAGCGTATAGTGTAGATAGAGCGATAAGCGGCCAAACACAAGACCAAGTGTACTCCACATGAAACACTGCTGAAACACCCGATACGGGCTCGGCACAGACCGCCAATAGCCATGGTCCCAGAACGTAGCCGCCGCACAAATTCGTCTGCCCACTTGGACTCCTGCACACCGACTGATCCTCTCGTCCCAGCTTTGCTGCACTCTCACATTCTCCCAAAAGAGCGTATCACGTGTGCTATTCCATGATTCCCGCGGACCATCGGTGGAGTTTGAGGCGCTGGAACACGTAAAGGCGCGCCTTGTGTGCAGGCAGGAGTGCACGCAGCACTCGTCAAGCTACCTTCACAGTTTCCCACGGTCTCACGATACTCACACTTCCACCTTTTTTGAACAGGTCCCCGAATTCTGCATCAGCTCCGAACCAGCCCCGTTTCAGACGCAAATCCAACGCCCCTTGAAGCTGACTTTCGCTGGCTGACCCTGTCCTTTCTGACGCTATTTCTGACGCTGTTACTCCCCCTTTCTGACCTTCATCCTTTCATTTGACCATGGGTGTTCTTGTTTCTCGCTTGTTCAAGAACAGGGAGATGAGAATCTTGATGTTGGGCCTTGACAATGCCGGTAAGACCACCATCCTTTACAAATTGAAGCTTGGCAAGACCTCCAAAACGGTGCCCACCGTCGGATTTAACGTGGAGACTGTCAAACACAAAAACGTTTCCTTTGCGGTGTGGGATTGTGGTGGACAGGAGAGAATCCGCCCCTTGTGGAGACACTACTTCACCGGCACCAACGCGCTTATTTACGTGGTGGATTCGTCGGACATCGACCGTTTGGACGAGTCCAAAAAGGAGTTGATGAGGGTCATCAATGATAAGGAGTTATCGAACTGCTTGTTGATTGTTTTGGCCAACAAGCAGGATGTTCCTAGTGCCATCAAGCCCAAAGAGTTGATTGATCGCTTCGATATGAACTCTCTTAGCGGCCAGCACACGTGGTCGGTGATACCCACCATCGCTATTGACGGTACTGGCTTGGGCGAGACTTTAAACTGGATCTCCAGCCACTCGAAGTAACTTTCGACTACTGTTCGATGCTGACTTACTGCTTCGTCTACTCTCATACTGGCTATGACAGCACTGTTCTTAATTACTAATATAAAATCTTCTAGGTACCATAGTGGCTCAATCTAATGTTTTGTTTTTCTAGATACTCAGGCACCTAATCAATAAACAGTGTTTCAGCGGCGTATCTCATATGCAGTGTTCTAGCGGTGAATTGTGGCCGCAACCTTTTCTCTAAGTCCATGAGAACCACGCTTGATACAAATTATGGTGTGTCTTACTCTCTCAACGCTTATATGTTCACCGTATTCAGGTCTAGGGACTGGCGTGTGCAATATAGCAATCGCTAAGTGACATCACGGCAATCACCAAACACATCACCGGCAATCACCAAACAGTGACATCACCGGACTCCTCACCAAAGTACGCCCTCTTGGTCATCTTGGTAAAAAGCCCCGTTTCAACCACTCCCACCAACAGTTTGATCTTCAGGTGCAAAGTCTCCGGATCAGCAATGGGTCCAAAATGAGCATCGATCAAGAAGTTGTTGTTGTCTGTGACAATGGGGCCAGCCTTTGCCGAGCCACCTAGCCTCAAAACGACATTCTGGGCGCCCATCTTTTGCAAATCCAATGTCACCTTAGCGTACGCATTAGGCACTACTTCCACCGGCACCCCCTGCGTCCATGCTGTACCCAACGCCTTCGATTTCTTTCTGTAGTCAGCAACAACAACAAGTGCTGTGGATGCCACGGCCACCAACTTCTCCTGGAAGAGGCACGCCCCGCCACCCTTGATCAAGTTGAGCTGCTGATCACACTCGTCGGCGCCATCAAAAGCAACATCCACCTCGGGATATTGTTCGATACTGCCCAAAGTGAGCCCATTGTCAATGATGAGTTGTTTCAGTTGGAAGCCGGTGGGAATGCACACAAACTGGCTCTTGTTCTGGAGTTGGCCCAAGCGCTGGGCCACGTAAACCACGGTGCTTCCAGATCCCACGCCCACGACCTTGGCATCCTTGGGGAGATTCTCGTCGACTGCTTTGTAAGCAGCTAATTTCTTAGCGTTTTCGATAGGGGCTGCCATGGAGAAAAAGCGTGGTCGGATGGTTGTAAGGATGCGGTGGGCGAGGATCATGTGGGGAGGCCGGAGGCGCGAGGCCGATGTAGGCGGCTGTGTGCAGGACGCCAGCAACAAGGGTCCGGCGACATGGGCGAAGCCTGGCATGGGTGGGTTTCGGGTCTTTTGCGCCAACTTCTTTCTGTTTCCTGCGATTGGTAAAAAGTGGGTGGAGGCTGTTTTCGAATTTCTGGCCGGTCAAAATGGCTGCGAAATATCACTTTCGTGACGAATTGCGGATGACGGGACTCGTACCACCTCAAAAAAAGCTTGGAAAATTCATTTCAGATGTACAAGGCCCAGATTCGTGTGCAGGTCACAATGTGCAAGAGAAGGGAAGCCGGGCAAATATCTGGGAGTGAAGCATGAGTGTGTGCTCTAGTATGGAAATCACCAGCACCACTGGGTGCAATCGAGGTTACCAAACCTTCATGATTTTGATCCACAAGAGTGGTGATCAGGATTATAACGCTAATCGACATTCTGGCACAACCAAGATTACTACACCAATATTTCTGAGCCAGATCACGACACAATAGAACCATAGGGGTGTCAGTCAGAGCAGAGTGTAACTTGTCATAGCAGAACATTCAAGTCAAATAATCCTAGAGGCTGTGGCTTGCAATGATAAGTGCAAAGCCCGGCAATATTAATCATGGCTGTAATTCTGCTCACTAGCACTTCATGCACAGCCATGAGATGAAACTACCAAGCGATAGTTCAGATGGATTTCTGAACAAAGAGTTGTTTTGGGAGGAAGCAATTCAAAGAAACGCCAGCGAGAATCACAACTTTTTACCTTCATCTCGGTTTTACCTGAAAGTGCTTAAGGTGCTGGTTCTGCTCCTGCATTGGCCAGGATAAATAACGTATGGTATACCAAAAAGCAAGGGATCAACGCGAGATATAGTTTTTGGCCTCTTTAATAGAGCATCGAAACATGAATCAACTCACTAAATACAGTGAAGTAAGGTACTGTTCAACACCATTCGCTCCAAACAAATTTACCTGTATCTTCAACTATAATCTCCTACGTATCTCTTACAAATTAACATAAGAACCCTTTCAGGAAATTTTCAGCATGGGCCATGTGTGAAATCTGCCAATACTTCGGGATACGGTGTATTCGTCACAAGAACTGAGCTCTAGCGGCACTTTCAACTCACTTTGCTAATCTACACCATCAAGATGACTCTAGTGGAGGTGGCCTTTGGTTTCGTGGAGTCTTTGACACACCTCAGACTCCAACATTTCCAATGAGATTCCGGCATGTCACTTCGGGTATATGTTTCTTTAAATAGGGTACATTATGGTTCCGTAAGCGAACCAGAATCCTGGATGCTTGGTCCTGGACACCACTAGTACACATATGTCTGCCCGAGCGGTCCGATACTGCTCGTCTGTGGAATCCCGTAGACAAAGAGTTGACTGAGGCCAAGAAGAGCCTCCCAGCGCAGGAAACCATTGCATACCAGCAATCGTGTTCAATCTAAAGCCAGTGATTAAACGGGCACGAAAGATTTCTTCGGTCGGATGTTACTTCATCAGAAAATATATATATAAGCAATGATCAAAATAGCCATTCAATAAGTCTGCCAATTCTGAATACACAACAACTCTATACAACTACAAGTATTGCAGATAAGGCCACGGTTCATGCAACACTGACCCGGACGCAAGGATCGGTTCATTAAAACAACCGTGGGCTACACCTCTCCGTCTGAAGCAGTCTATCCCACTTCTGTTCTATGTGCAGGACGCACCTGGGGCAATGGTGCCCTTCCGCTGTGCCCCGCCCCGTTTACTGCCCGGAGTTCCCGATCACCCTGGTGCTCCATCGCATCCTGATTGTTCTTGGGTAGTTGCCTCACCGCTAATCACCCTCTTCTCCCCATCCGCTACTTGTATGAAAGACAGTCACAAGGTCACGTGCACAGACGGTGGCCGCAGTGGCAGTAGGGAAGCGCGCGCCTTTTTTCTGGCGGCATATAGCGCGCACCAGGGAACCACTGGGACTGTGTGCAGGGCCAGCGATTTTTTCACCTAGGCTGTCGCACCGTGGAAAAAAACCTTGTTAAAATTTTTCTTCAACACAAACCGACACTCATCCACCATGTCTGCCGCCAACAAGATCTTGTCAGAAAACCCAACTGAATTGGAGTTGCAAGTTGCTCAAGCTTTCATCGACTTGGAGGGACAAAACGACTTCAAGGCCGAGTTGAGACCTTTGCAATTCAAGTCCATCAAGGAGTTCGATGTCGAGGGAGGTAAGAAGGCTTTGGCCATCTTCGTCCCAGTTCCATCTGTTGCTGCCTACAGAAAGGTCCAGACCAGATTGACCAGAGAGTTGGAGAAGAAGTTCCCAGACAGACACGTTGTTTTCTTGGCCGAGAGAAGAATCTTGCCTAAGCCAGCCAGAAAGTCCGCCAAGCAGCAAAAGAGACCTATGTCCAGAACCTTGACTGTCGTCCACGACAAGATCTTGGAGGACTTGGTTTTCCCAACCGAGATTGTTGGCAAGAGAGTTAGATACTTGGTCGGTGGTGACAAGATCCAAAAGGTTTTGTTGGACTCCAAGGACTCCTCCGCCGTTGACTACAAATTGGAGTCTTTCTCCCAGTTGTACAACAAGTTGACCGGTAAGAAGGTCGTTTTCGAGATCCCAGGTGAATACTAAACATCTCGTCTTCACAAACCTCATCTTTCCTCCGGGATGCCATTCTTGTGCCTTTAGTGTGGTCCGGAGTTTTCCCGTCATGCTTCTAGCGAAACTTTGACAAATACTTAATCTGGTATTTTTCTTATAAATAACTAACGATATATATTGTAGCTATATTTTGCGCACGTATGCCGTGGGAAACATGCCCTGAGCGCCGTGAAACTCTCCCTCGCTCCATCCACTGCCGTCGGTGTCGTCCTGGGTCAAGACCAATTTGTCGCCGACTTGAAAACTCAATTCGTTGTCTTCACCTGCGGTGTAATCGTAGAGTGCTTCCACGTACTGCACCTTGCGTGCTCCTCTCTTCGGTGCCACTGACGGTCCCTTCTTTTTGCCGCTGTGTTCGTGCACTTGTAGATAACTTGTAGGTACAAGACCCTCTCCTGAAGCTCCTCGCACGGTTGTCCATCCCGACCCATCATCTTCACTCACCACTTCCAACTCTTCGTTCTGTTGTATGCTCGTTTCGTCTTCGCCCGTGGCCTGGTAGGGATATAAGGCCACGGCGCCGGCCTCGGATGATTGAGTGTTGGTGGAAGCTCCTGTTTTGCTTCGGCCCAAGCTGAAAAGGCCTCCGAGTTTAGTGCCCTGGGAGTTATTGGTCACATTGCTGGTCACGGTATGGATGGACTGGGCATCGTGATGTTCAGGCTCTGCTTTCTTGCTCTTGAGAAATCCGAACTTGGACCTCCTTTCCTTGCGGGCCTCGTAATATGACAAATCCTGGTCACCGGCGAAGTTTTGGATGATTTCGATCTCCACCTCACTTTTGACGCGGCCCGAGTCCTCCTTCATGAACTTCTGCAACAACATGAGCGTGGCATCAAGCTTGGTGTCGAACTTGAGAGTGAGCGTATCGTCACTCTTCTTTCTTTGTTGAGCCATTTCCTCCAACTTCTCTTTGGCTGCAAGCGTGGACTCCCTCTGCACAGCATAGGAGTTCAACGTGGAATTCAAGCGTCTCTTCAAGTCTGTGAGCTCGGGTTCTTTGGTCACGAGCGACTCGTCGTCGTGCCAAAAATCACAAGGGATAAAATAGAAGTCCTGGGGCTCCTTCCACGAAACAGTGTTGTGCTTGATAAACATGGCCGTGTCCAACTTGGGGTTATTTTGGTCAATGGTGGAGTCCACGGAGTGCAACAAGTCCTTAACCCGGTCGTTGGAGTTGCGTTCGACAATGGAAGCGTTCTTGAGCAATTTGTTCAAGATTCCTACCCGCGTCTCGTTCAAGTCCTGGTAGTAATCGAGCAACTCGGGCAAATCCTGGAAGAAGTACTTGTCCTTCAAGCGGTTGGCCACGCTCAATTTGATGAGGTAGTCGTTCTTATGCTCATTCATGACCACCTTCTTGTCCTCCAACTTCTGAGCAGTTTTCTCGCTGGACGACTTCTCTGTTTTTTGGCGGGCGCTTTCCGTGGTCTGGCACGCGTGGTCGTACGCCTTCTTGGCCTTGGTCACTTCGTCCTCCAGCGCCTTCTTCTCCGAGACCAAGAATTCGTTGATGCCCGCTATTCTCAGGCTGATCTTGTTCAGCTTGACCTGCAAAGCATTGAGATTGGCACAGATCTTGGTTTGGATTTCTGACGCCAACAGGTCCCGCTCCTGTGCTATGGATTCAGTCTGCGTCAACACCTCGTTCCATAGAACCACCGAGGCACTTTCTAGCGAGCCTGGGGTGATTTGGGGCTCATCTCCCACCGATAAGTGCGATGAAGCCTTTGCCTTCTTGTCAAAGTGGTGCTTGGTCAAGTCTCGGAGCTTGGCCGCATACTCCCTTTCAATTGCCGCCCTCTCCCGGTAAAAATCCTCTAGATCGGTGGCCCAGTTGATTCCGTTGGCCACCCACTTGCTTGTGATCTTGAAAGCGTCCTTGAGCTCGTTTCCGATCGAGATTCCGTCCAACGACATTGCGCCTGGCGGTCTGTGGGGTTCTTGGTGTCATTGGGTGAGCGGAGCGCGAAGGCCGCGTCCTGTATATAGCCCGGCATTGCTTATCGGAACATGGAAGTTACGCTCAGGGGCTGCTGTCCGTGGTGGCTGGGCGGAGGCGTCTGCAGGTGCAATTTCTTTTCTCTTTCCTTTCCCTCCTTGGCTTTCCTCTGGCCTCGTGATGTGCGGGTTTCGCAGTCGCGCCACTTGCACTATCTACTATGGCCAGTCTTCTCTGCGCATCAGCACCATACCTCCTCCCGGCCACCCCTTTCCGCCGGCGTTTCTAGGGCATTCAAGATTAAATTTCCCCGTCCCAGTCTCCGCAAAGCGTCTGCTTTTTTCCGTGCCCGCACCTCCCACAAACGTGGCACCAAACTTTCCAAGCTCCGTTTTGTCCAAAACGTCTACCGAGACTACCAAGCGTTCCGAGCTCCCCGTGTCAGCCTCTGGCGCCAGCTTCCGATGTCGGCGTCTCGCTCTCCTTCCAGAGACTCGCTGGGCCTGGATAATGTCACCCTCACTGACTCCCGTCCCACAGACGACTTGCTGCTGAACATCCTGCCCGCTTTTGCCGCCTCCCGTCGTCTGAAACTCCTTGGCTTGGCCCGTGCCACCAGGGACACCTACATTCCCCGCTTTGCGTCGTCCATGACGCTGTTGGCACTGAACGTCACCACCCGAGCAAACCGCATGGCCTATGACGAATACGGCTACCCCGTCTCTTTTCCTAGCGACACCACGTTTACGCTTTTCCCCTCCTACACCCGCCCTGTTTCGGCCGCTGAATCTCCCCACGGAAGAGACGGCTATGTGGCTCTAGTCCGTGGCTGGATGTGGTGCCCGGGAATCATGTCTCGCAAGAACAGACTCGTGCTTTCACTAGCAAAGCAGATTGCGAACTACAAGAGCGCAGACTCGGCACAGACTGCCGTAGAGCGCTTGGGTCACGATCCGGCTCTTCTGCTGCTGGCGCCAGATTCGGACCCTAGCGACGCTGAGTCCGTGACCTCCGTCGGCAGCGTCTCTTCCGACAACAGCACGGAGGTTTTAGTCAAGGAGCGCCTAAGCTCGTTCATTGCTCGTTCCATATCCAGGGCTCACTTGAGTGTGCTGGTGGGTGCAGTGGACTCGTCTTTGGCCAACGACCTTGTGACCCGTTCCATCCACACCGACGTCAACGGCCACTTTGAGTGTGAGATTTTCACGCCCTACGAGCCGTCCGTGGTGCAGGTCAGCTCTACAGTCGACGAAACCATCTGTGCGTGCCAAGAAGTGACTATCATGCAAAACTGCGGCCTTGGAATCATAAGCGATATTGACGACACCGTGAAACTCACAGGTGTTGTTGGCGACAAACGTGAGCTCATGAACCGAATGTTGGTAGGAGATATCAACACCTGGGCTCTTCCGTCGGTGGTGCAGTGGTTTCAGCACCTCAATCTCCGCTCTGACACAACCTTTCACTACGTGTCCAACTCGCCGTGGCAACTCTTCACGCTCATCAACAAATACTTCACGCTGGTCAAGCTACCTCCGGGCTCCATTCATTTGAAGCAGTATTCAGGAAATATCATTGCATCGCTCATGGAGCCGTCATCGTCACGAAAGAGCAATACGCTCAAGAAGATCTTGAACGATTTCCCCAACAAAAAATTCATATGTGTGGGCGATTCGGGCGAGCAAGATATGGAGGCGTATGCCGATCTTGCACTGCTCTATCCTGAACGTGTGGGTGCCATCTACATTCGAGCAGTGCCTCTATCGTTCTCTCTTGTGGACGACGCAAGCATTCTCTCGGAGATCAAGTGTATGATCGAAGACTGGAACTGCAGACAAGAGTTCAAGCTGTGGTGCAGGGTTCAGGACGGCGCCATTCCAGAACCTGAAGGCCTGTCCTTACTGACGACTGCTGTCGGACGCAAGCAGAAACTTCCACCGATGGTTCCCCACAAACCCGAAGCCTTGAAAGGAAATAATATCCGGCGGCTCCCGCCGCTCCCTGAGAGAAGGTACTTGAAAGACGAAAATTGGGAAAGAATGTTGAAAGACGAGAATGGAAAGCACAAGACTGACAACGCAGCTGAAGAAAACAGTGCCTCAAAAGCCCCACCGCCACCACCGCCCAGAAGAAGAAGAACAGGTACAGCTATCCAGCCAGACACTCCGTTTTCGGAGTTTGAGGCCAGCAAAACTGCTTTGGAAAAGGTGGTCAAGGCTCGCGGAGCAGACGACTTCTACGAATTGGAGGATCTCGATGCTAAGGGCGCTCTTTTCATCCAGAGAGTGGCGCATGTCTTGCACAAGTTGGATGGGACCAACACTAGGTTAGAGTTTTTCCTGGATGACGACTCGGCCTTCTTCGAGCGGGCGTTGGAGATGGCAGCCTAGTGTCAGACCTCTTCGGGTGAATTATAGATCAGATGTAGCATTAGAGAGAAATCGTGAGAACTTCGAGCACTCAGGTTTTGCCTCGTACAGTCGTTTCCATGTGATGCTGCTAATGGGGGCTAGTCTCTATTTTTCTGCATGGCTGTTGATCATCGTCACTCAGTACCCAGGCCACCCTACACCACATAGTTCGCATTGTATATTACAGGTACGTGGATCATCCGGAGCGAGCCCCGAAGAATCATGAGAGAAGTAGCTTCTCATGCAGTGCCAGCAGCACTCTCGGATTCAACCGGCTTGGGATCCTCGGCCCTGGACTCCTCAGGCTTCTCCGGCTCTGGTTCTGGCTTACTGAAAGTCTCGTACAGCGCCCCTTCTCCGTAATCGAGAATAGGCCCCTCGTCGGTCGGAAGCGCCTTCTTAAATTCAGACAAGTCCATCTCATCGCCCTGCTCGGAGTCCTCTTCCTTGTAGTACTTGTCAGCGTATTTCTTGATCAAGATCTCTCTACCGGTCAAGGGTCTCTTGCCTGAAAGCTGCTCCTTCTTCCTCTCCTCCTCCCGCTTGGCGGCCTGCGAGATCTTCCACTGCTTGAACGTCTCCAAAGTGATGGGTGTGAACTTGCTCTTGTCCAAGCGGCCACGCTCCAACTCGATAAACTCTTCCAAGGTGATCTGTGGCTCGGAGTCCTTGGCAATCCGCTCTAGTCTCTTTTGCTCCTTGGTCTTCAACACGAATCCTGGAGGCAAGGAATGGCGGTACATGCAATCGTTTCCGCCGTTGGGACACGTCCAGAACCACCCGTACTTGTCGTTTTCCACGGCATCAATGAAGTATTTGCACACCTTGTCGGTGGTGGTCTTCAAGTTTCCGTGCTTGGACAAAATCACCTTCCTCAACTTCTCCTCGTCCCAGCTGTCCATGGTGTCTTGCTCCTTTTCGGCACGAGCATCCGTATACAAGTCCTTTTTGGCGTCCTTGCGCCCCACGTTAGGGTCGTGGGAGAACTTACACTTGGCTCCCTTGGTACACAAGCCCTGTTTGAAAAACTCACACAACACCGACTTGGGATCCACTCCAAACGGCACTTTTTGCTGCGAGATTCCGTAGAGGGCGGCGGCTTCTTTTTTGGCCTGCTCTGCGGCCTTCTTTTCTTCGGCCGCCCGCTTTCTCTCTGCCTCCTTCTTCTTGGCCATGCCGCCATCGGCTCCGTGTTGCATCTGACTGATTTGCGACTGGACCTTCTTGGATTTGTTTTTGTTTTTCATTCCAAATCCCTTGTCCTCGGCTGATTTTGCCTTGGCTTTGGCCTTGGCCTTGTCGGCGCCTTGGGCTTTTTTGGGTGGCATGGTATATACTTTTACTAAGGCTTGCTCGCATTCCTAAGTTTTTTCGTGCCATATGCACTCACTGAAAAAGCACTATCAGGCACACACTGGAACTCGCTGAAATTGGAATTCTTGTTTTTACACTGCATCTTGCTGAAACGGGGCTCTTGCTACTGCTGTGCCAGTTGCCCGTAGTGGGTCCTGGAACTCTCTGAATGCCCAATGGTCGAAATTCCTGCGTAGGGGTTGCCTTCAAAACTCTGTCTAGCTCTCTATCTCGACCAACATCTCGACTGAATGGGTCTTCACCTTAGGCTGCGCTGCACGTGACCGCTCCCCATCTGGGCCTAGTACAATTCTTTGGAGAGTGCCTAGCGGAGCCAGGTGCAGTCGATTTCTGACTGTCTCTAGGTGCAGTCACGAACATGAGCGATTTCTGACTGTCCCTAGGTGCAGTCACGGACACGAGCCATTTCTGACTGTCTCTAGGTGTATTGAATCTATTTCTCTACTGGTGCACGCCTTTGTCGTTCGTCGGACTTACCTCCGGTTCTTCTTGCGGCCTCCCCCAAGAATATGGTCGAGTCGAGTGCCCGGTTCCGGCGCCAAAGACTCGGGTGTAAGTGGAGGGTCCTGCGGGCTCAGATTCCGCCCATTGAGCGTCGAAGAGCTTGTCTTTGACGAGATCTTGTACGAAGAAGAACCCTTCAAGGGCGTAGAAGATGCCGAGTTGTCAAAGCCACCTGCGCCCATCACCGGCGTTGTAAACGCATCGGCCTTGTTCTTTCCAAGCCTGCTGTTTCGGAACGGCAAATACGATCTTCTCGTTGACGTCACCTCCTGCTGATCTCTGTTACTTGGCGAGCCAAAGTTGTCTGCCAAACTGCTCTTAAACGAGGTGTTGGACTGCGTGCGAGCCAAACTCCGGTTGAGAATGAGCAACGCCTTCTTGTCGTACACTTGGGGGACAGAATCCGTGGGTGACGCCAAATCGCTGGAGTTACTGCCTTTAGTGTCCACGGAAACGCTGTGGTTGTGCCTGGACTCGCGGAAGTTCCGAGGCATCTGCGGCAAGATCAGCGTACGCTGATCGGAGGGCTTGGTGAAGAACGAATCAAAATCATCGAGTGCTGCCCACATATCACTGAGAGAAGCGGCTGGATCCTCCACCCCCACTGACACTGTGTCACCGTGGTCGCTGGGCGGCGCGTAGTAATCCTCCATCAAAAACTGGATCTGCTCGTCCACCGCATCGTTTCGTTTGTCAACCACTGTGGATGTTTCTCCGCATGTGGCGAACACCGCGTGCACGTTGTGTCTTGTTCTGGCAGCAGTGATGGCCGGCATAGAAATGGCCCAACCGCTATCATCAGGAATGCCAAATAGTGTGTACGTTTGCTCGTACTCTTTCCTCATGGACACGTTGCCCATGCTCATGCGTAGAATGTCCTTGTCGAGCTGCGACCCCGGGATGAACTTGGCCTCATCAATCACTTCGAGAGCTTTCTCTGCAAATTCCGTTAGAAGCAATCTGAGAAGCGGAGAGATCAAATCCGCTCCCATGCCCACGAACTCCTCGCGCGAGAAATCCACAAGCGGGATGATGTGCTTCAAGATACTCAACGTCTCCAGCTTGACCCAATGAAGCTTATTGGACAAAAATCCCAAGAGCAACAAGAGTGCGTACGCCTCGTACGTGGGGAAAAAGCTGGTTCGGATGCATGACACCGTTTGTACGAGAAAGTCTTTCTTAGAGCGAAATTTGTTTTTGGCCAAAGAATTCAAGATCCGAGCCAATGCAACTTTTCCTCCTGTAGAAGCCATTTCACTGATGTGCTCGCATGCTTTCTCCACATCTGGCTTGATGCTTCCTCCGTCTAGCGCATGCAAAAATCTGGGAAAGTTAGCAATGAGAATTGTCAACAATCTCTGATCACCTGAGCCGATGATGTTGCTGTCTTTCAATTTGTTCAACTTGTCAAGAAACTTCAATGTTGGTTCGTATGCTGTCGCAGACCGCAACCCCACCATCACCACATCCTGCAAGCCCTCGAATTTACCCTCCCATTTAGGAGGAAATGTAGATACCAAGCACGAAATGGTATCTGGAGCATCGAGATCAATCTTGGATACGAACTTCGACATCATGGATATGGTCTCGATGAATTCGTGTTCGTGAATGGTGCTGAGGCATGCAATGCTGGACCAAAAGAGTTGGGGAAAATTGATCAATTTCTCCGAATCCAATTCCGCAGTTATGGCATTGGTCGTCATCAAAATTTGCATGGCGAAGCCCTGAATATCATTTGAGTCATCGGCAATGGTGTTCGAGAGTCGGTGGAGCATATCCTTGAGCATGTTTTGGTCCATAAACGACAAAAGTGATCGGAAAACCTGGAAAGATCTGCACGCAATGTGTCGAACGGCACAAGTCGTGGCCCACTTCAAAGAGATGCGACCCCAGTCATTCTGAAGCTTAGGAGCCACCGGGGTCAAGAGTTCCAAGACATTTCTCACCATCAAATCCATGTTTTTGGGCGTTATGCCGCTTCTCTTGTCGTTGTTCAAGTCATCGTACATCCAGATGTAGAGCTGGAAGTCCTTTCTCCGGAGACAACTGATGATGTTGACTGACCTCTGATCGTTAGGAGCAATCGAATGGATCAAATGGATAAGTAGCGATACCGCTTGCTCTTGAACCAAGGGGAAATAATGGTCCATGAGCGAGAAACTGACATGCAACAACAATGGAAGATGCTGAATAATCATGTCGTTATTTGACCGGAAAAGATCAACCAAAAATACCATCGAAAGCTGACCGAGTGAGAACGCGGACTCTTTTCCATTGGACGCCAAAGTCTGGTCCAAATTCGCTGTATAAGGATAGGTGTTGGTATCCTCGCCAAGCCTGCATGCTTTGGGCTGTAAAGGCACCATTGCTTTGGGCTGTAAGTTGGCAATGAGCTGATCAATGATGTAGTAGGATTCGGGCTTGGAAAACACAAGATAGGCAATGATCTGTCTCGAGTGGCTCACGAAAACTAAGTTCTTTCTCTTGAGACAATTCTTGATGATGTAGTCGCAAATAAGATCAAAGTTTATTTTGTTGGTTCCGAGGGCCACCCATAGAGCCTCCACTTCGTTTGAAATGGTCTTGCTGAACTTGACTGTGATCTCAAAGAGATTATCAAGAATCATGAGCGATGGACCATCGATTTCCTTGTAGCTGTCGGTGATTGTAACATCATCCGATTCCTTTGCTTCCTCGGGTGTTTCGCTTTCCACATACTTCAATTCCACAGTTTGCACCCATGGCAAAAGACAAGTCAAGATGTCTCTTCGAGTGGAGTTATCAACAACATTGAAGTACTTGGTCAAGTAGCTGATATAGGTGAAGACGTCACTTTTGTAAGTCGAAGCGAGTTTCATAGAATAATCGAAGAGCACCTTCTTGTAAACAACCATGGTGGAGCAACAGACGCTCTCGTAGAACTCATCAATATATGTGGCCTCCCAAAATTTCTTCTCCATGTGTCTTATGCACAAAATGGCAGCATAACGGATCTCGTAATTATCAGAGCCAATGAAGAACGTGGAGATACAGAAGATCTCAAATGGCAAGCTCTCCACATTGCGGAATTTGATGAAAGCATTGACAACATGCGTGAAGTAGATTTCTTTGACTTTGAGAGAGTTTTTCGAGCTGTAGCATTGCTTTAAGGCTTCGCTGTATATCTCGTCATTATTGATATTCGAGGTCAAGATGTTTTTCAATGCCGCTTTGCCTTTATCCTGAACCTTCGCTATGTCAGAGCTGATAATTTCATGCACCCAGCCCATGACACTCTTTATATCAAATGAAATTACTGCAATTTTCCCCAGAACAGAAAATGACTGACTGAGAACTCCCGAGCACAATGTGGCCATGCAACTCAAAGAAGCAATCTGGAATGTTTTTTTCTCGAGCTCTAGGATACCCACGGTAGCAGCCAGTTCCTTTTGCTGGGAGGCTTTTTGAATCATAATCGAATACCTCTCCTCTAGAATGTACTTGGAGTCTCCGAAACCGCACCATTCTTGTAGAAAATTGAAGCAACCGATCCGAGCCTCGAAAGGTAGCCAGCGGTTCAAATCCTTCCTATCCTTGAGGCCGATAAAAACATTTTCCAAAAAGGAGGTGAAATAAAATCTCAACCTTTGAAACTCTGGCAGCGTTTGAACACTCGGAACGGAAAGAAAAACTTTGACGTTTTTTATGATGGACACCAAATTTGCAACTATCAGGTCATCTGAGTATAAAGCGGAATCCGGTTTGAATCTGCGGGATATTATACTGAAGACATGAATGATTTCGATCCTCACTCTATCCTCCGTAGGGTCTCTCTTCTTGTCCTGTGTATCCCAATTCGTCAATGAGTCTGGCAAGTTTTCGGTGAGAGTTTTGCAAGTGTTGATATTGATGCAGCTTAGGCCAGCGATCACAGCCTCTCGGATCATTGTCTGCGACGACTTCAATAATGGAATCACCATTCTGAACATCGATTTTGCACTCGTAATTTTCTGATGCTGAATGTACATCGGCAAGGACTTCTTGCGGCCATGTACCGGCTTCGTTGGGATAGAGATAATTTGTTCGTTGGTGCTGGTCAACGAGCAGCACGCAAAGATCAAATAAAGCTTCCATTGGCTGACCAAGACCTCGGGAGGCGTGGTTGGACCTGCTTTTCCAAGTAAGGACGACGTGTAATTTTTGAAGTTTTCCGAGAAAGCAACCACATATTCGTGCATCTGAACCAACCGCACACACACGATGGATCGACACATCGCAACTGGCATTGGACACCTCTCAAACAAGATATCAAGAAGCCGTGGGAACAACCTAAACCAGATGGTAGAGTCGATTCCATAGTCGGACGCTGCGAACTTGAGAATGAGCCCCTTCTTATTCTTGATACTGCTCAACCTGGATCTTTCGGGCATACTCAACTCCTTTCTAAGAGGTTTAATCAACTCAAAAAAGTCAGTGTTTTCGATGACTTGAATGAGGCGCGTACCTTCATCAGCCACATACTTCGAGGAATTTCGCGAGTGGCCTTTCTGGGAACTTGAGCTCGACTGGTTGGGCGTGTCCTTCTTGTCTGTGTTGTTGTAGATGGACTGGTCAAACTGCTCCACTATTTTTAGGATGGCAATTGCAGAAAGCCTGATTTTGCTGTCATCCGAAGTGAGGAAGAACAACCCGTTACCTTCGACCTCTTCAATTACAGTAACAATGCCCTTCCACTCAAGCTCTTCGTATGGTTTCAACTTACTTGAGGAAGGTTCGAGATTCGTCAAGTCAGGCGCTTTGAAGTTAATTTGGTAAAGGTCGTTGAGGGCGCCATCATTCATCATATCATTGTCTGGAACAGTTTCAAGTCGGTCTGATGCCAAGTTTGTGTCGGAAAATTGATCCAACCAGCACTTGAGTAACTCCACATAAATACGCAATAGCCGGTTGAAACTCTCGGAGTTAAAGTAGTCGGAATCATATGGGAGCCCTGTCTTCTCTGAGATCTTGAATGCAATCCTAGCATAGGTTGTGAGCAATGCACCAGCATTTTTCCTCGACGCAAGCTTGACTAGAGAGTTCACAGAAGCCGAAGCGACATAAGGGCTCTCGTGAATAGCGTTGCGGATTAGCCTGTCAATCATGCCTTGGAATGACATTCCCTGCAGAGATTTTTCGGTCGAAAATGGGGCAATGGTCCACGCACATGAATCTAAAAGAGTTGCAAACAAGCCGATGTTCACGTCGCGAGTACTGTTGTAGAAATCAAGACCAAAGTTGAAAGAGGTCAACGAAGTGAAGGACTTCAAGTTGTTACCCAGTTCGGCATCATGCTTAGACCAATTTGTCATACCAATTTGATTGTCCAACAATCTCATCAACTCAGAAAACGACTTGCTAATTTCTTCGTGGGATTCATAATTTTTTTGGATCTTTTGCTCCGACATAACCTTGTTCCATTTGCGGGAAGCAGCATCCTGCGTGTTCCTGAAGAGGTCCTTGATTGGTTGTGGGCTTTCAAAACCTCCCACGCCGTGGATATTCGGATCCAACTCCTCGTCAGAAGGAAACACCGGTCTTTCGCCTACTTTATAGTCACGCAAGCAAAGTACATAGGCCTTCAGCACAAGCACTAACTTTTCGGGAGCATAGATTTCCATCGTGGAGACATTGAAAGAAGAGCGCAAAAGCTTCAATATAACGTTCTCTAAAATGTAATTGAAATGCTGGTATGCGACTATTCGGATGACTTGCGCGATGGAATTGATCAAGGCCACGTCTAGCGTAATCCAGTTTTGTTTCTTCCCACTCACGTTAGGTCCAAAGAAAAGAATGTCAAAGATTTTGTCCAACTTCTTAATAGTATTGTTCAACGTATCGGGAAGGCGGTTGATGTAAACCCACAAAAGCCTGGAAAGCGAATCCATCAATTTAGTTTTGACATGGGCCTCTGTTTTTGACTTGATCCTGTGAGCATTATCCTCAATGATTTGAAACCAGTTCTGAGAGAACACCTCCTTTGAACTGACAGCCAATGCCGAGACCATCAAAGTTAGAGAGGATTCCCAGTCACTGTAGACACCTTTCCCCGCGTTGGGCGCGGATGAAATATGGCTGGTGCCACTCAGTGAGTTATGAATCAGATTTTGCCACATTTGATATGCCTTTCCGTATATGTTTGAAACTGCTTCGATCCAAAGAGGGTGGTTTGCTTCGGCCGTAAGCTCGGATGCCAAAGGAAGGATCAAATCACTCAAAACATCCGCATAAGCAAGCATGATGGTGTGATTTTGCGTATTGCGGAAAAACTTTGTCAAGGATTGGACAAATTCGGCACTTTCCTCAAACTTTTCGAGAGGGTAGTTCGTCAACTTGAGATACCGCATGCCGTGGATAAGAAGATGAGTTTTCGGCTCATCGTCATGTTTCACTGTAATGGGCACCTTCTCGAGATCAGCAATGAATCTATCGCTGACGCTAAGAAACGACTTTTCCGACATGAAACCAAGAAGCCTAGAGAAAAGATTCCAGTTTGCCAGCCGCACAAATGACTCACTCGTCGCCACTGGATCGGTAGTTTTGAGTTGATTATAGACAATCTCCTCTAGTTTTCTCGACAAATCCAGCCCGAGAGCGTCCAAGGTTGTTTGCTTGACAACTTCAATAAGCACACGACAAAGAATGTAGATCGACGCCAAAGACTTTCTCTCAGCGTGGATGGCAGTTTCCCGAGCAGCTGAAATCTGCTCATCGAAAAGTTGCTTCTGGCGTAAAAACTCTGGGTTATTCTCTTTATGCTGAGTTTCCAAGCTGGATCTTGACGATTTTGCTGAGTGTGGGACGGCTGAAGTGGATACATTTCGTCTCTGGGTCAATTTTGAGATACTTTTAGTCCTCATTAGGCTCAAGCTCCGTTTTCCTCGCAGATGCTGTTTTTGAGTGTGTGAAATGCTGGGCAGAACGAGAGAGGTGGGCAGGCTATCTGCTGCAAATGCTGTGTTTGTCTTAAACATACTCGAGACCTTCTCTAGCTCTGCGCTGGCCATGGCAGCAACTTCACTTTTTGATTTTCTCCAAAACATCACACTATCAATCACGGGTTTGGGTTTTCTCTTCGCGATGTATCCCAAAGAAGCCACAATTGTATCGAATTGTGGGTCAGAGCCTTCTGCTAAAAGCTCGATGATTGGAGGTTCTTGTGACAAGGGATATTCGAGGCACAAATTGAGCTTTCTTTCTGCGTGGCGAACGAATTGAGTGAAAAGGATATGCAAAGTGTATTCGGCTGGGTTTTTCAGCTCGGTGGCCATCGCCTTCTTCATGCGGGAAAACTCGTCTCTGTCAGTAATGGACATCTTCGAAGCTTCTTCTGAATTAGATGGGGGCAACTGAGGCAGTGGCTCAACATGCTCGGCTGCGTATGCAGAAGTGTCCATGTAGTTTGCTCCATAAGACTGGGGAGATGCAAAGGAGATCGCTGAGAAGATGTTGGGAGTCTCTAGTTGAGTGGCCTTCACGTCACCTATTGCGAGGCGGTCGGGGCTTGTAGAGGCGACTTCTTGCTTTAGGGTCGAAACTTCTCTGCTCAATCTTTTGCCCAGGATCATGGGGTACAGCGTTGCCACAGCGTAATCCACCTCCTGTGGCTCTATCTCCAATTCTCTGGCGTACTCGGATAACTGGAGCGAAACATTGGACGCATCCTGCGTCTGGGCATTGGACGAGATATTGAAGGCTGTGGTGTTTGCATAAACGTCATTTTGAAGTCTGCCGTCGTCAGAGTGGGCACCAAACCCAGAGTGGAAGTCCGTAGGCATGTCATGCTCCTCCGCCTCTGCAATGGCCGGTTGCAACTGCGCAGGCAGATAGAAAGCATCGTCAAGATGCTCCCTGTTCTTCAGAGACGAAAAATACAGGTCGGCAACCATGGGCGACTGCAGGTTGTTGATAAGTTGGGGCAAAGAGGTCTGAGACGGGCTCAGGCCGTCATATAGCTGGAAAGGCAGCTCCAAGAGCACTTTCTGGGCTGAGGAGCCCAGTTTGTGAGTAATTGAAGAGGCACTGGGTGCCACTTCAGTATCGTCCATGGATGTCAGCGGAGTTTTTGCCAGAAACGCATCTTCCAGGCCGTTGGTTTGATTGTATTGTTCCTGGAGCTGGTCAAGCTCATGCTGAGCGTAGGAAGGCTGGTCTAAGGTGGGGATTTCGATCATCAAGTTCGGGGTCTGGTAATAACACGATGGCTGGGATCAGACGTGCAGCTGGGCCGATCTAAATAGGAGCCAGTGTTTCAGTAGGGGTGATCTGGGCAGATGTGAAGATTGAACGGAATCCTGCATAAATATGGCAAAAACCGCAAAAATTCTGGTTTCTGCAGGATTATGGGATGCTCTGCAGAGGGGTGGTTCGGCTCTTGTATCTAGTATGTAAGGGCACGCCACGGAAAGTGGTGTTTTTCTGGTGCCAGGCGCGGCTTTGGTGCCAGGCCATGCTCTGTGTGCAGGACCATATGTATGGGGCAAGGACGGGCGGAAAAACGGCGGAAGAAATAGCCGTATGGTGTTTATTTGAGGAGAGGAGCTTCTTCTGTTTTGCTGGTTTTGAGTTGGATCTTGGTTGTGCGCAGTCTCCAAACCCACGCAGTTCTGTCGTTTCTCTGCGAAAGAGCACACAGAAAAGGACGCTAAAAATTCCAAAAAGCAGCAGGCAAGTTCCGTGTTATACAGTGAAAATCCACAAATTCGCATCTTCCCACACTCTTCAGCCCAAGAAAATACTGGGTCTAGCACGTGTTCGCCCGTCTCGTCGCCTTATCAATGCCGCGGTAGTGCATACACCAAAGCACTTTCTCACTGATATCACTGTACTGAATACCCAACCCCTAAACTTCACACACATGTCCGACGCAGGCACATTGATCAACCAGTTTGTGGCAGTGGCGGCTAGCGAAGGAGACCCCCAGGCATTTGCACAGGACTTGGCGGCTCTTCTTGCCTCCAGAGCGTTATCTCTTCTCCAATTCATCCAGGCTTTGGGACCAACACTCACATCAGACAGCACGGCGTCCCGTTTTCACGCCATGCACTGCTTAGCGTCCACGTTGCAAAAAAGCCTCGAGAAGTCCCCGTTCTCTAGACAAGACGTCAGCGTGCTCTTACAATTTCTACTTGCCAAGCTTGATGACGAGAAGCTCACAGTGCACGTGCTAGGCGCCCTTGCCACGCTAGTGCAGTTCAGGACCTTCACGCCCAACGTGAACGATTCCTTGTCATTGCTTCTCGACGCCGTCCTCAAGGTGTATGAGCCCAGAAAGCATTTGGCCAAAGTACGCTACCAGGCGTTCTTCTTGCTACAGACCATTTTTGATTCCCACACCGACGCCCTAGCCTCCATTCCCGCCAACGCTGAATTGTTTGTGTCCTGTTTTATCCACGTGGCCGGCGGGGAGAAGGACCCCCGCAACTTGTTGATGTCGTTCACCTTGAACTCGCACATCAACCGCGTGGTCAGTTTCGACTCTCGAGTCGAGAACGAGAAGCACGCTCACTTGTTGTCGGAGCTTTTTGACGTTTGCTTCTGCTATTTTCCGATCTCCTTCACTCCACCCGCCAATGATCCATACAAGATCACCGCGGCACAGTTGAAGACTGTGTTGAGACACACCATTGCCTCGCAGTCTCAATTTGCAGCCGACGCCTTCCCGGCGCTCTTTGAAAAGCTCACATCCACGAATCCATCTGTTCGGAATGATACTTTGCAATGTCTTGAGGAGTGCATTGGTCTGTATTCTGCCCCCACCGTGGAACAGTACTGGGTGTCTATCTGGGACGCATTGAAGTTCGAGATTTTGCACAACGACGTGCTGGTGTTCAAGCCCGAATCTGACCATATCCTCCCTCTGGACATTGATGCGCTAGACGATATCGATGAGACAAAGACATTGTTTCTCACTCTCAGAGTCTTGGGCAAGACCGTGGAGAAATTGCAACCCACAGACAGCTTTTCTGCGCTCATGGAGTCCGTCATCAATGAGATGACCCCCTACTATAAAAGCCTCACTGAAAAAACCTGCAAACAGGCCATCGTGTTGTTGTGCACATTATCGTGTCACTCCACGCACTTCTTCAAAACATTCATCCAGACTTTATTCTCTTTTCCTGTTTGGGGAAAGTACATCCGGAGTGATTACGAGGAGCAAGAAAAAGAAGAGGACGAAATTGATGTTTCGCTAACTATCTCAAGGCAGCGTGAGTTGGTGGATTACATTGGCTTTCTTCTTTCAGTAAGCAGAATGCTTCACGAGCATACGATTTTGGGCAATTACAAAGACCATCTTTTGATCTTTTTGGGCCAGCTGTTGCAGACGTCGTCATCAACAGAAAAGACGTTAAAGTGCAAGATTATCCAGCAATTGACCAAGATGGTGTTATTGGATGGTTTTTTGACCAGAGAGGATCTCAAGCTTGTTTTGGGCTGGTTTGGTGACAACCTCTCTCAGATTTTGGAGAACACTGCCGAAACAGAGTGGCAGTCGGATATCCTTTTGCAAGACATCACTAAGGGCTTGGTAAGAATTATGACCGACTCATCCGAAGAACTGTCCAACTCCAATGTTTCGTCAGTGATTGAAACAGTGGTTCCTATGCTTCTTGAGCGCTCATCCGAACCGCGAGTTTTGGAAATATTACAGAGTCTTTGCGTTAACTACCAGCTTCTCGAGGTGTTGTCAATCCGCATCCTCAACAAGATGATTTACGACGAGTACGACGCTGATCTTTTTGGAAACTACATTCTGAGTCTTACTTACTCATTTGTGAAGACCCAAGCAGCAAGGCCTTTCACCACCACTTCTTGGACTAAGAGCTTCTTGCCTAGGTTTGTTGAAGTTATCTTCAAAAAGGGTGCTAACGACGCGTTGCTTCTTGAGTTGGGTGCTACTCTCTTTGGGTATGTTGTGAGATTTGTTGATCAATCAAAACACCAAGAATTGCTCGACCATTACGTGTCAGTGCTCATGGGCCAGTCTTCTCTTGAAGGGGTCAAACCGGAAAACTGCAGCAAATCTGCTACCAAAAAAATTACCTTCTTCAAGTACTTAATTGCCAAGATCGACAAGAACACCACGATTACTGGGTATGAACCCAGAAAGTTGATCGACAAGTTTATTGCAATAGTCAACTCAGAATGCGGAGACATCGAAAAGGTTGGCTACTTGCAAAGCATCGCCATCATTGTCAATAAGTTCATTCCAGCGGGTGACCAAAGTGTACAGGAACTCGGCCATGAGTTGCTTGCTCAGCACGAAGCCCAGTCGTTGGAACTCGCCATTTGGATCATCAAAGGCTTGATTGTGAAACTCGATCCCAGCGGAAGAGAGATGTTGCGGCGTGTGGTGAGAAACTTGATCGAATTCGAGGACATAGAATACAGCCGTTTGGTCTCACAGTCGTTTGTCGTGCTCATGTGCGACAACGGCATCTTCTCAAACGAGGAGTTCAGCAAAAGCAAGATCGTCTCTGGGGTGGTGAACCTCAATGTTAAACTTCTATACAAGCAGCAGATTTTCCAATACTTGGTGAAGGAGCTTATCGACAACTTCAACGAGGGAGTTAGCGAAGATAGAAGAGAGGTCTTCTTGAGTACTTTGGCCATCATCATTGGCAATGTGTCGACCAACATCCTCAAGCCGCACTTAAAAGAGATCTTACCGATGGTATTGAGTGGGTTGGCTTTGCAGAATGCCAATGTTCTCAATGTATCGCTACAAACCTTCAAAGTGGTAATCAAAGAGATGCCAGATTTGATCCAAGAAAATTTGGGCAGTTTGTTGGAGAAGTTGAGCGACTTGAGCTCGAAAAGAATTGTGGTGGATCGGAAGCTTATCAATGACGAGCAGATCCGCAGCTTGAGCTTGGAGTGTATTTTAGGCATCTTCACCAGCTTAGAGTACCCTAAGGTGGTGAGGTACCAGGAGTCCACCAAAAAAGCAATCGAAGGGGCGCTTGACGATAACAAGCGCACGGTGAGAAAGAAGGCGGCCGACGTGCTCCAGTTGCTTCACGAACTAGGCCAATAGACTGCATGGTACTAAAGACTGTGCTGCACGCCAAAGGTAATGGGACAAGAAAAAGGCCATTGGCGGTGTATAGATTATAGATTTATAGACACTACTCCTCGTCGGAGGAGTCGTAATCCACGGGTGCCAAGCCCGGAGTAAGACCAGGCATAGCCAAGCCAGACTTTGCTTTTTGCTGAAAAGCCAGTAGCTTTGCCTTCTGCTGGCGCTCTTTGGAGCGGTCATGTTTCTCATTTTCCAAGGCAATGATATCGGCACGCAACTGGTCCATTTCTTCTTTGACTTCAAGATCGTCCACGTCGCCAGTCCGCCGCACCGCAGAGGAATTCTTCTTTATTAGCTTTCTGAGATACTTTTCCTCTTCTTCCGAGAGCTGCAGCTTCGTCTTGTGATTTTTGATAATGTTGTACTTGACGACGCGGTGGAAGTTCTTCTCCTGCTCAAGATTCTTGTTGAGTGCCTTGTTTCGGCGCCTTCTCTCCAACTTGGAGAGTTTCCTGATGTCTTCGCTGCTGAGGTTTTTCTTGGATACCTGGCGGTGGAACTGCTCGGTGGCCGAGAGCTTGGGAGATTCGGAAAGGGCGTGAGACCCGGGAAGAATGTTCTCGAAGAGCTTGTTGACCGTGGCCTTGGACCTGGCCTTGGTGGTTTTGGACGAAAACACCATGGTGTGTTGAAGGCGGTTAGGCTGGCGATGAGGTGCGACAAGCGCGCATGCAGGACAACGTGCCCGGACAAGCAGAGAAGCTACAGGCAAACGAACAGCAGGCGGTAGTTTCAGATGTTTCAGTGTCAGGCAGGTGGGCCCTCTGTCAGTAGTATCAGATCATCAGATCAGAGCATGGTCTATGCTCCATCATCATAGACAAAATTGGTCAGCGCCAGCTTCCAGTGCAAGACTCATTCTCAAGTGGCCACCACAGTAAGGCACAAGCAATGCCCCAGTTTTCAGATGTGAGTCCGTGAAGAGTCTGAAATGTGGGGATGCCATGTGCACTCGATGTCACGCGCGCACGCTGGCTGGCATGTGACAGTACCGAGCCCGAAAAGGAAGGCTTCGCTACCGAGGCGCCGTTCCACGGACGAGCCAGGCTCGCATGGCTTCGATCTCTTCAGATTCAAGCAGAAAGAAAGAGAGGCAGATGAACCAGCGGATCCAAATTCAGAGCACACCTGAACATCAGCTGAGACGATTAAGCTTGTGGAGACGAGCCAGAGACGCCAGAGACGCCAGAGAAGAGTTGGCAAGTTACAGCGGTTTCAGAGCGGCAAGTATCGGCGCAGAGCTGAAAGTCCGACCATGGTCGGTGCAATTAACATGCTCCCGCATATTCCGCGTTTGGCCGAGGTTGCCGCGCCATCACCTCCAGTGTGTGGAGAGCGCGCGCCTGCACACACCCCGCGCTGGGCTCCATGTGAATTGGCTCAGGGTATATAAGTGCGGCAGCGTCCGCAGTGTTCTATCATTTCTCACAACATGTCTGATTTAGCCGCCGACGGATTCAACTCTTCCAACCTTTTCCAAGACTTGGGCGCCGCCCTCCAAGACGAGGCCATCAAGAAGAAGGCCATTGCCGGAGTCAAGGCCGTCATTGTCATCACCTTGAAGAACAAGGAGGGCAAGGAGCAATCGTGGGTTTTGGACTTGAAGAAGGAGGGCTCGGTCTCGAAGGTCGACTCGCCACCAAAGAGCGATGTGCAGTTGTTGTTGAAGGACGCTGATTTCGTCAAGTTGGCCTCTGGTAAGGCCAACGGTCAGAAGTTGTTCATGAACGGCAAGTTGAAGGTCAAGGGTAACATGATGAAGGCCACTGCCATTGAGTCTGTGTTCAAGTCCATTGACCCAAGACCAAAGTTGTAACCGTGCCAACACTAGAATGTCAATAAATGATGATAGCCACACGCAGCTGTAGTTGTAGGTCTAAGACGGTGCACGGATTCTTCGCGCTCGCCCCCGTAACCCACCGACTCCAACTACACTCCAATACTACTGCTCCAATGCTACATACCAAATCGGACAGCGATCGAAAGGAGCAAGACGCTCTCAGCATGTTCTTCCAGGAAAACTTCAGCCCCGAAAACTACGTCAATGCGCTCCACGCGTCCATCTTGGGGCCCAGCCAGAACCGCTACTCCCCTGAAAAACTAGCGGAAATCAACAGCAAGTCCCAGGATATCATCACTCATTTGGAGTACAACTCGAATGAGATTCTCCGCGAGTTGGCCGACAAAACGGGCCAGATCCAGCGCATTTCCGCCTCCATGGCGCATCATGACTCTGAAACGTCCGACCACACCCGCCTACAATACTACGTGGATGCGTTTCTGAATTCTGTGGATACTCTACAGGCTGACATGGCGCAGGTAAGAGAGGCGCTTCCCGATCGGGAAAACGATCATGTGAAACCGCTCATCCAGCTCGAAACCATCAAGGCAAACATTCTTTCGGTGCACGAGTGCCTCCAGAAAACACGCGTGATGGTGGGCGGCGATGTTGTTTCGGAAAAGAAATTTTCCGAGGCGCTACTGAGTCTTCGGGAAAGCCTTCACAGCAAGGCTCGCCAGCTGGAGGGTTTTAAGAAGGATGTCGCTGCCACGGTAGCCGAGCTCAAAAGCTGGGCGCCCATGTTTCAGCCCTTTTCTCGCTTTGGGCCTATCTACGTGAAGTTTCTTCTTCGGCTCGACGATTTAGACCAGTGATGTGAGTGGACGCGCAGATAGTTTTCTCTGATAATTCCTCCCCAATGTGCCTAGTATTGACATCGAGAGTCTTCGAAGGAGCTAAAGCCACATGATGTTTCGCAGATGCACATCAGCAGTTACAAATTCAATACATGACTCCATGTCAGTATACAACATATGCTAGTATTAGAGAAACACTGGCGTGTTTCCGAAAATGAATAGTCACTTTATGGATGAACGGATACACCCTAAGTATTGCAAGAATACTATTCTATTCTTTCATTGTCTATCGCGGACAATCGCCTAGACCTTGTCAGCGCTGGAAGGCTCGGAGTCGACCGCCTTCTCCTCCTCGCCTGTAGAGCGCTTGTCTCTATTCTTCTTCCTCAACCACGAGAATCCAACATAGTAGATGAAGTTATTGAAGGCACGAGTGGGAAAGTAGTCGGAAACCCACCAGTTCGGAATAATCCGAATCAACATTCCCACTGGAAGCGAGAGCATGCCGCCGATAATGGCAGTTCCCCACATGGCAGGCGTTTGGCGGGCCACAGTAAAAGCGGCGCCTCCCACAAACATAAGCAAAACCTGCATTCCACCAATGAGAATGGCGATGGATATGAAGTACCAGTTGCGGAACAAGTGGGAGAAGAAGTTCAAGTTCTCGGCGTTGATGCGCCCCCGAATCGTACGGACATCGGCACATTCATCCAACTTACGGGTCACAAACAACTTCCAGAACTGCAACCACACAAACGTATTGAATGTCATGGCATCCAACTGCTTTTTCTGATGGTTGTCGATGTGGCCATTACCAAAGAATATCTGCTTGCCGGCAAAGTGAAGCACAAACGTAATGACCAACTGCATCGTTGATTGGCCCAAAATCATCTTCCACATGGACACACTGATCAAAGGCTGCGTGCGTCCAGCGGGTTTTCTCTTCAAAAGAGCATCGTCTGGTTTATCGGTCGCCAAGGCCAAAGCAGCCAAAGTATCCATGATCAAATTGACCCACAACAACTGCACCGCAGTCAAAACCGAGTGCCCCTCGGTATCTGCCACAGCAGAAACAAATGTAAGCACACACGCGGTGATGTTGACAGTCAATTGGAATTGGATGAATTTCTTGATGGATTCTGCGACTGTCCGGCCCCATTTGATGGCCTGCACAATGTCCGTGAAGTCGTCCGTCATTAAGATAATATCAGAGGCCTCTCTGGCCACCTCTGTTCCGCTGATTCCCATAGAGAACCCGACATCTGCCAATTTTAACGCTGGTGCATCATTGGTACCGTCTCCGGTGACGGCCACCACCTCTCCGGATTTTCTGAGGGTATCCACGAGAATTCGCTTGTCCTCCGGTGAAGATCTGGCCAAAACCTTGAGCTGTGGAACAACGACTGCTCGTTTTTCTGGCAGCAATTTGCGAAACTCGGGTCCCTCCATGTAAGCGTACTCGTTGGACGAATCTTCTGGAGTCAAAATGTTGCAGCCTCTGGAGATGGCTTTTGCCGTGGTGAGGTTGTCTCCGGTCACCATTCTCACTGTGACTCCAGCAATTTTGCACTGCATCACGGCTTCGGGAACGCCCTCCTTGAGTGGATCTTGAATTCCCACCAAGACGTCCATTGTGAGATTTGTGTCGGAGTCGTGCGCTGAAGCTGCCACATCTATCAACTTGGCGGGATCGGCCTGACTAGGGTTCTGAGCGTCGGCCATCTCTGCAGGAGGCCACGAACTGATACCCACGAAGTCTTTATGCGCCAACATGATGGCACGCAACGCATCGTTGGCGTACTCATCTATTTTCTCGAGGACCAGCTCCCTGTCTGAACGTGCCATCTTGAAAGCGCTGTCTTTGTCGTTCTCCTGGTACGAACAATGCCTGAAGATGATTTCTGCGGCTCCTTTGACATAGAGACGGAATCCGTTATCGATTTGCATCACCACTCCAGCCCATTTTCTAGAACTCTCGAATGTGATTACCTGGACAATGCTAGGTTTGGCACGCAAACGCTGCTCAGCCAAGCTGAGTTCGTCAAATTGGTGGAATGCGTGCAGTGCAAGAATCAACAACGACGACTCGGTCTTGTTGCCCAAATATGGCTCATGTCTTTCTTGGAAAGGAGGCGGAGTGTTGCTGTGGAAAATATGGTAGAACACAGACCTCTGTTTGGGCCGAGCGCTTGCTTCTCTTTCGGAGTCCTCATCGTAGTCGGCATTTTGGAAAGCTGTGGAGTTGATTGTGATGTTTGAGCAAATGAGCACCTTTAACTTCTGAGGGATCTGCGCCACAAAGTCTACCGACTTCACGCTATTGGTATTGGGCCGGTCGTCGAACGAGAGCTTGTCGTTGATATATCCACGAACAATCCGCATTCTGTTTTCCGTAAGCGTTCCCGTTTTGTCGGAGCAGATAGCTGTGGCACCGCCCATGATCTCACACGAGCGCAACACCCGGACGAGGTTTCCGTTCTGCGCCATTCTGGTGGTGGCAAACGCCAAAGCTAAAGTCACAGCCAAGGGAAGACCCTCTGGAACTGCAACCACAACAATTGTCACGGCCACAATGAGAATGTCCACAAAGTTCTTACCTTTTTCGGCGGATAGACTGCCATGGAGTTCACCTCCAGGCGCTATGTTGACACAGAAGCGAATGAATAACACAACAAAAAGAACAAGCGCAGCCAAGAATCCGTATTTGGAAATGCCCTCGGCCAAATTATCCAAGCGAGCTTGCAAAGGCGTTACTTCCGCCTCCAGGTCCAAGGACTGCATGGTTCTGCCATGGATGGAGTTGGTGCCCACAGCAGTGACAAGAGCCGTGGCGCCACCCGCAAGGATCTTGGCGCCCGAAATAAGGAAGGGGTCTTTGAACTTTGTATTCTGCGAGCCGAGGTCCTCGCCATCAGCGGCATTTTTGTCGAAAAACGCCAAGGAATCGTTAGCCGGTTTCTTCTTGATCGTCTCGGACTCACCAGTGAGCGCAGACTCGTCACACTCCACATCGCCAGAAATCATCACGGAGTCGGCAGGAACCACGTCTCCTGTTTCAAGAGAAATGATGTCGCCCACAAGCAAGTCGTAGATGGACACCATCAGCCGCGTGCCATTGCGCAAGACAATCACCTCACGGTCCTCTTTCTTTGCATTGAGCCTGGCAAACTGCCTTTCTTTCTGGTAGTCATTGGCGGCACCCACCACCACCACAATCACCACTGCGATGATAATGGCCACGCCCTCCACCCAGTCCACCTTGGGAAGGGGCTTGTGTTCGTCGTCGTACATGGTTTCCTGGCCAAAAGTCTCGTAGAGGCCCAACGCTAAAGATACCACGGCAGCCACAGTCAAAAGAATCAAGACCTTGTCCTTCATAGCCTCGTAACAGAGCTTGAAAAACGACTTGGCGTTCTTTGAGGGGAGCCGGTTCTTACCGTAAATAGCAGCTCTTTCGTCGTGGTCAAGGTCGCCCAACCCAAGGCTAGTGTCGGACTGGAGGCCTGCAGCCAATTTGTCCAAGCCGCCCAAATTCTGCAAACATCGGAGCGATTTGGGGTCGTGGAGTGTTGTGAGCTGCTCAGGAGTGAATTCAAACGACGAGGGCTGAAGTGGGGAGTCGCTGTGCGTCGATATATCGTCTCTGGGCACAGGTAACGACATGGGGAGTTTATGGTCAGTTATGAAGATGGGTCGAGGACAATCTGGGTAGGTGAAACAAATCTGGACGAGCTGACGCTAGAACTCAAAGTAGTAACCAACAGTGAAGATCAAGCCTGGAACGTAGGCTAGTCTATGGTTTGAAGGTTAAGCCTGGAACTTAGGCTAGTCTATGGTTTGAAGGTCAAGCCTGGAACGTAGGCTAGTCTATGGTTTGAAGGTCAAGCCTGAAACGTAGGCTAGTTTATGGTTTGGGGGTTGTTGAAACTCAGGGGGACAAGGAGGCAAGTCCGGAAGTAGCAAGGTTGGACGGAAGGAAAAGTCCAGGATTAAGCAGTCCAAGTAAGCAGATTATGGAGCAGATTATGTGTGATCAAGGAGTGAAGACAGAAATGGGGTTGGCATGGAACTGGAGTATGCCGTATATAAAGGTTTTTTCTTTTTTGGGACGACACCGGAGTATCGATAACCAGTTTTTTCCGCCGTGCAGATTCACACAGCCTCGTTTGCAACCTCGCGAACTGGCGCTTTGGACCGCAATTAGTGTGCCCGGACCACGAAAAGGGGCTGATAATCATTGAGATTTGCAGCTTTGGTTCCGGAAATGAAACTCCCGCTAGCGACTTTGCCGCCGCTACTTTGCTCCAAGTCCACACGAACTCACCGCTCCTTATTAGCATGCACGCCCCTACTGCTTAGAAAGGGAGTTTGGAGGGGTTCCCGAGCCTCTCTTGGGATTTCGTTACTTCTCCTCGTGGCTGCGCCCACAACATTCGCTCCGCCGCCGGCTGCTCGGTGCAACTCCGGTGCAGACTCCGAAGCTGACGGCGCCATCCCGGCATCCTGCATACGCGCCCCTCTGCACGTGCTTGCTTCAGGACAAGGGCGGAGGGCGGTTTATCTGCAGTCCGACCATACATTGGGTTTCGTGGAGCCTGGGGCTGGTGGCATCTGCGGCGCCAGTGAAGGCGCTGCGATGCCAAGCATTCGCGCACGCCAGAGCCGCACGAGGAGGCGGACATTCGCAACTGATGACGACGTCCCAAAGTGGAAAGTGGATCATGCTTCTAATTTGTGGAGTTGCACTGGGGCTGGTTTGAGATGACTGCGATGACCATGGCGTCATCTTGGCCCGCAGCATGCAGGCATCGTGGTGGCTGATGGGGCCTGGGTGAGACACGTGCGTTTGCTGTTTCAGGTGCGTTTACTGTTTCAGGTGCGTTTAGAGGTGCTACTGGTGCGTTTCAGAAGTGCTCTGGCCCAGGCCGTTTCAGAAGCGTTACTGGTTAAGGCCGTTCAGAAGTGTTTCAGGTCCGTTTCAGAAGTGTTTCAGTCCGTCAGAGGTGCTCTGGCTCACCCCCATAAGCTACGGTTCAGACGCGTTTCAGTGTTGGTCTCAGATTCTGCTTGTCTGAGACAAGTCGTGCGCGCACCACCACTGCCTGGGCATCTCGGGACTGCACTTAAGCCAGCCTCCGATCAACGCCAAACCCCGATCCGGAACACCCGTGACGACAGACCCCTCATTTCCCGATCATGGGCTTTAGCGCTTGCACCGCTTTTTTCTGGTGGGCACAACTCGCTACTGAGCGGCTTTTGCAGCCAAAAGCACACCCAAGGCCGAGACAGTGCCAATCCGATACCCAGGAAACCAAACCCACCACCAGCTTCACGGGCCAAAACGCAAAACCCCAATTCGGCAATCCACAGTTCGGCGCTTAGGGGCACCGTGCGTAGGAGCCTAAGCGAGCATGGGTGCTGCACACAGCACAAGCTCATCCCGGTGCGGCGCTTTACTGTGGCGTTTTGTCAGCGGATTTTCTGGCCCATCTTTTGTTTCCTCAACAACATGTCCAAACAATACGGTTTCGGTACCAACGCTATCCATGCAGGCGCCCCGGTCGACCCGGTGACTGGAGCAGTCATTGAGCCCATCTCGCTCTCTACCACCTTTGCCCAAAGTGAACCCTCCAAGCCAGTGGGTATCTACGAGTACTCGAGATCTGCAAACCCCAACAGAGACAACTTCGAACAGGCCGTGGCCACCTTGGAACAGGCCAAGTATGCAGCAGCTTTGGCGTCTGGCTCTGCCACCACCGCCTTGATTCTCCAATCCTTGCCAATCGGATCCCATGTTGTTTCTGGTGGTGACGTGTACGGGGGAACCCACAGATACTTCACCAAAGTGGCCAGCGCACACGGAGTGGAGGTGTCGTTTGTTGGAGACTTGGCCAAGGACTTGGCCCTGGCATTGCGCCCAGAAACCGCGTTGGTGTGGTTGGAGACGCCTTCCAACCCCACCTTGTCTGTGACGGATATTGCGGAGGTGGCCAATCTTGTGAAGGCCCACAACGAGAAACACGGCAAAAACGCCTTTGTTGTTGTTGACAACACGTTCTTGTCGCCATACATCTCCAACCCGTTGGTGCATGGAGCCGACGTGGTGATCCACTCCATCACCAAGTACATCAACGGCCACTCGGACGTGGTTGGCGGTGTTTTGGCCACCAACTCCGATGAGTTGCACGACAAGTTCAGATACTTGCAAAACGCCATTGGTTCCGTGCCTTCTCCCTTCGACTCGTGGTTGGCCCACCGTGGTTTGAAGACCTTGCACTTGAGAGTGAAGCAGGCATCTGCCAGTGCACAGGCGATTGCTGAGTACTTGAGTGGCCACGACTCCATTGTCAGTGTCAACTACCCAGGTCTCAAGACCCACCCCAACCACGATGTTGTGCTCAAGCAACACAGAAACGGTTTGGGAGGAGGAATGATCTCGTTCAGAATCAAGGGCGGCGCCGACGCTGCTGCCAAATTCACCTCCACCACCAAGTTGTTTACTTTGGCCGAGTCTTTGGGAGGAATTGAGTCTTTGATCGAGGTTCCTGCCATCATGACCCACGGAGGCATTCCGAAAGCTGAGAGAGAGTCCAACGGCGTGTTCGATGACTTGATCAGAGTGTCGGTTGGAATTGAGGAGACTGAAGACTTGTTGGACGATATCAAGCAAGCTTTGGAGAGCATCTAAACACACTACTCGATGGAGAAGCTCGCCCGCTCGTCAAGGTATATTGTAAGATGGTGCTCAATACATGAATATGATAGAACAGTACGGCGCATCTGAACAGACTCAGGCATTTATACACATCGCTTCGACTAGCTAAAAGAGACAGACCGCGTGGCCACGAGTGCCGTCAAAGTAAGAATCTTTCGGTTGCGGCCATACCAAGTGGAAAATACTGTTTCCCGTCCGATCAACGTTAGTCAAGCCACTTAGGGCCACAGTGAGTAATGCAGTGGGAGACCATGTGTGAAATTGTGGTGCTGCAATCTTTTTGCATGTCTCATCGCAGAACAAAACGCCCCATCCCGCTACAGAGAACGGTGGATTGCTACGAGCGGTACACCGGTAGTTCCCCTTTATACCGCGCACGTGACGCGGCAAAATCCCAGCAGCGCCAGCAAATACCGGAGGTACCGATGCAATGGGAGAAAGAAGTGCGAAAGGCGTGCGCGGCCCAAGCGCGCCAGCCAATGGCACCCGTTCTTTTCCGCTTAGACATGTCCTGAAAAACACTCCTAAACTAGTGGCACAGAAAAAAAAAAAACCACCAGCTTTCTCCGGATCACAGAAGACGACCGGATATTGACGTCTGCATCGCTACCTGCACGCCAGTCCCAACCCAAAGAGCTTTAGTATCTTTGACTGCATTGGAGAAACCCATATTTTCCTCCCCATCGTTGTTCCATAGCCGCCGATGTTCAGCAGCAGAATAGCCGCCCCCGTGGCCAAGAAAGCCGTGGCTGCTTTCGCTACCGCCTCCGGGCTCTCCGCATCCTACGTGTTGTACCAAGATTCCGTCACTGCCAGTGCCATGACTGCCGCCGAACACGGGTTGCATCCGCCAGCTTACGGATGGTCTCACAACGGCATGTTTTCCACGTTCGACCACGCCTCCATCAGAAGAGGATACCAGGTTTACCGTGAGGTTTGTGCCGCATGCCACTCGTTGGAGAGAATTGCCTGGAGAAACTTGGTTGGTGTGTCTCACACCGCCAGCGAGGCCAAGGCATTTGCCGAGGAGTTGGAGTACGACGACGAGCCTGATGATGAGGGTAACCCCAGAAAGAGACCTGGTAAGTTGGCCGACTACATGCAAGGCCCTTACCCTAACGAGCAAGCTGCCAGAGCGGGCAACCAGGGTGCTTTGCCCCCTGACTTGTCGTTGATCGTCAAGGCTAGACACGGAGCCTGTGACTACATTTTCTCCTTGTTGACCGGCTACCCAGAGGAGCCTCCTGCAGGTGTCGTGTTGCCTCCAGGCTCCAACTACAACCCATACTTCCCTGGTGGCTCTATTGCCATGGGCAGAGTGTTGTTTGATGACTTGGTGGAGTACGAGGACGGCACCCCTGCCACCACCTCGCAGATGGCCAAGGACGTCACCACCTTCTTGAACTGGACTGCCGAGCCTGAGCACGACGACAGAAAGAAGTGGGGTTTGAAGGCCATTGTTGTCATTTCCTCCTTGTACTTGCTTTCTGTGTGGGTCAAGAAATTCAAGTGGCAACCTATCAAGAACAGAAAGATCGTCTGGAACCCTCCTAGAAAATAGTTACATAGACCAATCAATAATCGAGCTGCCACTACTCTGTAGGAACATGGAGCGGCGAGGTTTCTTTGCCATAGCATCGGGGTCTTGTGCAGGACTTCTTGTCTGAGCCAGACCTCTATCACGAGCTCTGGGCTCTTGTTCTGTCCCGGCACATGTGCAGTCCCGGTGTACGGGTGTCGGATCTCCGGGTCCTGCCAGTCGGGGTCTCCGCACACGCTCTGCAGACTACCGGTTCAGAAACTACGCCGGCCCCGTTCGGCGCCACAGCAACCCAGGTGTCAGCAAGAATACGAGGTGTGTATATGCAGTGCGTGCTCGGTGAAACTCGCCGCAAAAACGCGCAGTTTCGGCGAACGTCGCGCGCCCATTGGCCAGCATCCCCGCGCGCTCAGAAATCCGCCGAAACTCCCCGCCGCGTGCAGGACGCTACCCGTCTATATAAACACGGCGCTTTCCCAGTGCGAATTCCTGTCCCCAAACTCCGCTTCTCTTCCGCCATCAACACGCCCACAAGCGCAATCAGAAACGCTCATTAGCACACAGCACAACATGTCTGAATCGGTTAGCTCCCAGGATAACCTCTTACATGGCAGCAAGAAAGCCGACACCCCGCTGGTGGTCAACGAAACCTCATCGGTGTCCACGGCAGGCCATACGCTTGTGCTGTCCAACATTGCCCCTAATAACTTTGTCATCAAACTCACGCTAGCGTCGTCCATCTCGGGGTTTATGTTTGGATACGACACGGGATACATCTCCGCCGCCTTGGTGCAGGTGGGCACGGATTTGCTGAACAAGCTCTTGACATCAGGAGAGAAGGAGTTGATCACGTCGGCGACGTCACTCGGAGCATTGCTTGGAGCCATTTTGGGCGGAGTTTTGGCCAACCTAATTGGCCGTAAAAAGGTGCTCATGGGCTCCAACTGCTTTTTCATCGTGGGCACCATCATACAGCTTGTGGCCAAAACAGTGTGGACCATGATTGCTGGCAGATTCATTCTTGGCTTTGGCGTGGGCTCGGCGTCGCTCATAGCGCCATTGATGTTAAGTGAATTGGCGCCTCCCAAATACCGTGGCCGGCTCATTGTCACCAACTGCATCTTCATCACCGGCGGCCAATTGATTGCCTACTTCATCAACTGGGGTCTCGAAACCGTGGCCCACGGCTGGCGCATCTCCGTTGGCCTCTGCATGGTGCCTTCTGTGCTTCAGCTCGTGCTCTTTTTCTTCTTGCCCGACACTCCACGGTACTACGTGATCAAGGGTGAGTACGAGACCGCCAAAAAGGTCTATGTCAAGACGCAGACCAACGTGACTGAGGAGATGGCGGAGGCGGTGGTGCTGGACATGATCGCCTCCAACTCCACGGTTCCAGGAGGCCCGCTTGCACAAATTGCCCGCTCCATCCGAATCATTCACAGCAAACCGGGAAACCTCCGGGCGCTCATCTTGGCGTGTGGGCTTCAGGGTATCCAGCAGTTCACCGGTTTCAATTCGTTGATGTACTTCAGTACTACGATCTTCGAGACCATTGGCTTCCACAATCCTTCGGCGGTTTCCATCATCATTGCCGCAACAAACTTTGTGTTTACGCTTGTGGCATTGTGCATCATTGACGTGGTGGGCCGGCGCCGCATCTTGTTGTTTGCTATGCCAGGAATGTGTATCTCGTTGGTGGTCTGTGCCATTGCCTTCCATTTTCTCGGCATCAAGTTTGGCTCGGGGTCCAAGGTTGTGGTTGAAACCACGGGTATCAGTGGCTGGGGAGTGGTGATCATCATTGGCATGGTGTTGTTCGTTGCGTCATACGCCGTTGGAATCGGAAACTCGGCGTGGATCGGCGTGGAGCTCTTCTCCGATGTCAACGTGCGCTCCGTGGGCGGAATGTACGCGGCAGCCACCAACTGGGCGGGCTCGTTGGTCATTGCTGCTACTTTCTTGACCATGTTGGAGAATATCACACCTCCAGGAACCTTTGCCTTTTTTGCAGCTCTTTGCTTCGTTGCGTTTCTCTTCGTTTTCTTCTTGGTTCCGGAAGTGTCTGGCTTGGAGTTGGAGCAAACTAACCAGGTGTTGGCCACGGGCTTCAATGTCAAGATGGCAGGCGAGATGTCTAAGGAGGCCAGACGCCTCAACAAGTACATCCGCCGGCCCGAGGTGGTCTAGCGGTGTTTCTTCTGACAGTCAACCCGTAATATACAGCATTCACCCTTGCGTTAAAACAAGTAGTTCCACCTAGCAGCCGAAGTGCAGCGGGTCCAAAGCTCTGGTGTACGGGTGCCGCGTCCCTCTTCTCCTTCCCAGCTCAACAACACCCCATGGAAGCGGCACCGCCCAAAGCGCCAGCGGCGCAAAAGCCTCCCAAAGCGGCAGTCCCCAGCGGCCGTGACAGCGGCCGTGACAGCGAGCTCCAGCCCGTCAACCGCTTCCAAAATATGCAAAAACTCACCGATTTCGAGGTGGTCAAGAAAATCGGCCAGGGAACCTTCGGGGTGGTCCAAAAAGCAAGGGACAAAAAGTCAGGCCAGGTGGTGGCCCTCAAGCAGCTCATCAACCACTCGGCCAAGGAAGGATTTCCCATCACGGCGCTCCGGGAAATCACCATCCTCAAGAAGCTAGACCACCCCAATATTCTCCAGATTCTCGGCATGATACACGAGGAGCCGAAGACGGCGTCCCGCCAAGACTTGGTTTCACAGCGGGGCGTGTTCTACACCGTTTCACCATACATGAGCCTGGATTTGGTTGGACTCCTCCAGAACCCGGCCATATCCATGACCCAGCCCATCATCAAGAGTCTCATGCTCCAGATGCTCCGGGGCGTGGAATACATCCACAGCCAGCGGTACTTGCACCGGGATATCAAGGCAGCCAATATTCTTCTTGATCCCAACGGTGTGGTGAAGATTGCCGATTTTGGGTTGGCCCGCTTATACCACGGAAAGACGCCCGTCAAAGGACACGGCCCGGGCGGAGGAGAACGGAACTACACAGCGCTTGTGGTGACGCGATGGTACCGGCCGCCGGAACTTCTCTTGGGAGAACGGAAGTATACCACGGCAGTGGATATGTGGGGAATGGGGTGTGTTTTCGGTGAGCTCTTCACACAGAAGCCGATCTTGGTGGGGGCTTCGGATGCAAACCAGGCACAACTCATTTTTGACTTGGTGGGGCCCCCAAACAAGGACACGTGGCCCACGGCGTCGCTCCTCCCCAACAAACCGGATTTGAACATTGGCTTGACGTGCAAAAGGTCGCTTGAAAGCCGATTTGTTCCGCTTTTGGGCGAAGCCGGCACCGATCTCTTGAGCCACATGTTGACGCTCGACCCACAGCAACGCTACAATGCTCTGGATGCCTTGGATCATGCCTACTTCAAGACGGAGCCGTTGCCGGTGCAACCGTCGGAAATCCCGAAGTACGAGGAGAGCCACGAGATAGACAAGGAGCGCTTCAAGCGCATGCGGACGCAGCCGCCGGCCAAGATGCCCCGGCTCGACCGCCCGGTCCGCCCGGACTACTAGTCCGGTCCTGCACATAGGCGCGGCCGATGAAATAGATTATGTAGCCTGCAGCGCGCCCCCCGGAACTGCGCCGCCCAAATCTGCAAATATAAAAGGCCCCGTCCCCGCGCTTCTCGCCACCAGTCATGGCGGCCCTCGACGACTACTTCTCTGTGCAGGTCTTCTTCATCGTCCTCCGCGAGACCATAGAGCTGGCGATCATCATTTCGGTGCTTCTTGCCTTTCTCCGCCAGAGTTTCCTGACCTCCCCCGATACGGAGCCCGGCCAAAAAGACCGCCTAAAGGAGCTCAGAAAACTCTCGCTCCATGTCTATGCCGGCGGCCTCTGTGGTTTTCTCGTGTGTCTCTTTGTGGGGGGCATTATTTTGAGCGTGTTTTACATCGTGGGCAGCGACCTCTGGGCTCTCACTGAGCACTACTGGGAGTGTGTGTTTTCCATTCTCGCCAGCATCATCATCTCCGTCATGGGGATCAAGATCTTGAGGGTCACGAGAATGCAGCAGAAGTGGCGGCTCAAGTTGGGACATGTGATGAAGCGCTACTCCCTTCCGAATGCCCGTGCAGGAGCACCCCTCGACACGCGTGCCGGTGGAGAGTCTGAGCCGTTTTTGGGTGGAGAATCTGGGCCTTCTTTCGGTGGAGAATCTGCGCCGCTTTCCGGTGAAGGATCTGAGCCGCTTTCAGGTGATGGATCTGAGCCGCCCCCGGCAAAAGCGGCGTGGACCGAGCGAAATGCCATGTTTCTCCTCCCCTTTGTGACCACCCTACGGGAAGGACTCGAGGCCATATTGTTTGTGGGCGGGATCGGCATCAACGAAAACACGTCGATTTGGTCCATTTTGAACGCCACGATTTTGGCCATGGTCGTTGGTACTTTGGTGGGCGTCGTGTTATATCGTTCTGGAAACACGCTTTCGTTGCGGGTGTTTTTGCTTACTTCCACGTGTTTTCTCTACTTGGTGGCGGCGGGTTTGTTTTCCAAGGGCGTGTGGAACTTTGAGCTCCAGAGATTTATCGATGCCTGTGATGGTTTTGATGTCAGCGAGACGGGGCACGGGCCGGGTTCCTATGATATTGCAACTAGCGTGTGGCATGTGAACTGCTGCAACGGCGAGATTCCCGACGATGGCTTGGGCTGGATGCTATTCACTGCTGTTTTTGGCTGGACAAACAGTGCTACGTATGGCAGTGTTATTGCCTACAATGTGTACTGGATCGTTGTGATTGCGGTGTTTATTTCTCTTGCCTACGAGGAACGGCAAGGGTATTTGCCGGTGCCGCTTTCGTGGCAGAGAAAGCGGATGGAGAAACGCCACCTTTTGCTGCTTCATCAGGAAAACGAGCTTGCGCGTGCCAGCGTCGACTCCACCACTCCTCTCACCACCAGATAATGGGTTGCGGTGACCAGTGGCAAGAGCGTTGCTGCCGACAAGCATGGCGTTTTAGAAGTACTCAATTGGAACACCGGGAGTTCTGCTCAACGGAGGAGTTCAAGAATCAAACATCTCGTCCACTGAACTTCCCAAATATAGCTTGAGTGTTTTCCTCGTTGCCGGAAAGATTCTGGCTCTCACCAAAGGATCCTGAGAGCTTGCCAATTTCTCATAAGCCTGGAAACGGTGGCACCCTCCAAAGGCAAAATAATAGCTTTTTCCCTGTTCTCGGACTAGAAACACGTCGATTGGCGGCAATTTGCCGGCGGTGATGTCTTCGATTTTGCACGTGGCCGATTCTGCAGGCTGGCCCTTAAGCGTGGATACCATGGCGTCGATTTTGGCCTGGTCCAACACGGGAGGTATGGGCCTTTTGATTTGGCTCAAAGGAACTTTTTCCTCTTTCAAACGGGAAGATTGCATCGACATTGCTGTTCTGCTATGCAAGAACGCCGCTTTCCTTTATACCTGCGGCCGCTTTCTAAGCAGAGGGCCAGACGCACCTGTATGCAGGTGCTTATAAACCGCCGGTGCGAAGCAGCAACCGCGATCGGGATGCAAACCACTTATGTGCAGTGATGGTCACATGCGCTTTTCAATCTGGGCGTGGCCTCCAGCTCTAGTCCGGGTGGCGAGGCAATTTTTTGAACGATTGCCTTGCAGGGCTCCCTTGAGCACAGCATTAGTCCGAGCAGAAGAGATATTCTGTGGCAAATTGTGTGCATACATGCAGTGACAGTCTGTGACAGTCTGTGACAGTCTGTGACAACCAAATCAAGCACATACACGCAAGTCGAAGGTCGCTGCACGTGGCTCGTTTCACCCAGGGCGGGTTTTTGTGTGTAGATGGAATAGATCAGATGCCATAGATAAAGATTATCTAGATAATCTTCGATGGGATCAGGAGCGAGCCGCTGCGCGTTCCTGCATGGAGGCCGGATGCACCTCTAAATTTGCCCCGATTTCCGAGGGCACGTCGCGCGCATATGCAGGCCTCATGCGCGCTGTGTTCCCACACCGAGGCCGGATCAAAATTTCAACCTTCCATAGCTGAAGCATCTCTCGGCGGCTGCAGTTCCCTGGTTGAGACGCATGTTCCTGTTGTACTGCAGACAAACACATAGCAGTGCACACAAAACCGTCCCATCAGTGCCTCTTAGAGCAGACCCGGCTCAAAAAGTGCAAAAGCACCCCAAAATTCTTCACGAATGTGGGCGCTACTACTTCTTGTTCAAGTAGTTTTCCCCCTTTGGGGTAACTCCGGCTGGTCCCTATACCTTTTGGGTGGGTCTTGCATATACTTAACTTATGCCTTTGCTCCAGCCCTGGTGGCTGAGAGTGCCCCAATCAGCACATTTCCACCGGCGAAAATCGCTTATTATTCATGTGTCCTGCTCTTGACTGATGTCAAATTCTGCCCCAGCGGTACGGATTTCTCCTGCTATTGTACGGATGCCAACGCGTTTGCCACAATGGCCTATTGCCTCCAAGAAGGGCACGCTCAACAAATCCCGGGATTTTTGGGCATGTGTAGCACAGAAGCAAACGTCGACTTGGACATGTCTGATTTTGAACGTGCTCTTGAGCATTATCACCAGAACGCCACGGAATTCCACAGTATGCTGTTTGCTGTGGATCCGGTACGTCTTTCGGACGTGCTGATCAACCTATTCCGGGATGCATATGACCAGTTTTTGGGAAACTATAACCGCTCCATATCGTATGGCTGGATCCTTGTCATGTTTTGGGGATTTGTTTTTTTGGCAGCTGCTGCTGGAAATTGGGCCAAGATTTTGGCTCCAAAAGTGCTCCTGCGTCTTGCTGGCTCCAAGACTCGGTTCTGGCGGTCCCACATTTCCTTGCCTGCACTCCGACACAACAAGACCACAGAAACGCCCTTTTTGGGGGTGCTAGACTTTTTGGCCCCCACAAGGGCGGAGGCTTTGGTACTTGCGGCGTTCTCTCTCCTCACCGTTCTGTTGTTGTGCCACGGCATTCGATTTGTGGTCGGAGGGCCATTCTTTCCGACAAAAACCGTGGCCTTCATGCGGTACTATGCCGTCCGCTCGGGTATACTAGCCAGCTATCTTCTTCCTCTTTCGGTGCTTTTTGCCGGCAGAAACAATATTCTCCAGTGGCTAACGCGATGGGACTATTCTGTGTTTGTCATGTTCCACCGCTGGATTTCTCGCTGGATGGTGGCGCTCCTAGTAGTCCATTCCGTTGGCTATAGCAGGCACATCTTCAAGGTCAGGCTCATCGAGCAATATGTGTGGATGGGTATTTTGGGCACGTTGTCGGGTCTAGCCATAATCGTCCAAGGACTTTTGGTGCTTCGGCGGAAATGGTATGAAGCCTTTTTAGCCATACACATTGCGCTCGCTGCAGCTTTCATGGTGGGGGCCTGGTTCCACGTGAAGGACCTCCGGTTTTTGGCCTTCTATTATGCCTCGGTGGCTCTCTGGGCGGCAGATCGCCTTTTCCGGCTCCAGCGCTTGTTCAACTTTGGTTTTCCAATGGCAAAAGTACAGCTATTCGAAGACGACACGCTCAAGGTGGTGGTTCCAGTGCCTGCTGGGTTTCATGCTGAGGGTGGCGGCCACTGCTTTGTCCACTTTCTTCAGTGGCCGTGCTTCTGGCAATCGCATCCATTCACGTACACTGTCTTCAATGAACACATCATATTTTATGTGAAAGTGAAAGACGGCGTGACCAGGCGATTGAGCCAGTACCTCTATTCCAACCCCAGCAAATCGGCGCACATCAGAGTCGCCGTGGAAGGTTCGTATGGCGAGGCCACTGCGGCCCATAGATACTCCTCCAGTATTTTTGTTGCGGGAGGAAATGGTATCCCCGGCATATTTGCCGAGGCAGTCAATGTTGCCGACCAAAAGCCATTGAGCTGTGAGATTGGCAACCCTGCCAGAGTGAAGCTTCTTTGGGTGGTGAGGGAATACCGCTCTGCGCTATGGTTTTTCGACGAGTTGAACCTGCTAGCAGAATACCCCATTGAGGTGCATGTGTACCTCACCAAACCATCGCCAGCAGGCGATCCTTCTGACAAAACGCATCTCCTCGAAAACACCTTCTCGCATAAGAACTATCACAGTGTGGAAGCTCCTGAGACACAGCTTCGGAGGAAGTTGCCGCACGTGACTTTTCACCGGGGGCGCCCAAACCTCCGGCAAATCGTGGCAGTAGAAACGGACGCCAGTCCTGGCTCCACGTGTTTTGTCACATGTGGCCACCCGGTTATGGTGGATGACCTTCGAGCTGAGGTTGTGAAGGCCGTGGCTCATTCCCAGAAAAGGGTCGACTATTTTGAGCAGTTGCAAGTCTGGGCATAAGCCAAAAATAGTTATTAATTGTTTTAATTCATTCAAGCACGTGATTGTGTATTCCATCAGTCAGTAGGTTGTGGACCCTGCCCTCTCTGCCCACATTTAGTTCTGATCTCCAGCGTAGTTTTCGATATTGGTTTTGACCCTGCTAGCCTCTCTGGCAAAAGGTAATAAAAAGTGAAAGCAAAGAGGGGATGGCGACCTTTTATACTTGCATGCCTAGGGCTGCAGCATGCAGTGTGCATACTGAACGTTTCAGGTTGGTTTCGCTGCATGTGTCTGGGGGGAAGATCTTCGTTCATGCGAGTTTAAGCCCCTTCAGAATCCGCTGCTCGCATGACATGACGAGCGAGGCCAGCGGGGCAAGGACTCTAATCCACTTCATTTACTCCCATCAGTTTCAAATCTTCATCAAAGCCTTTATGGCCAAGTTGGTAAGGCACCTCACTAGTAATGAGGAGATCGTCAGTTCGAATCTGGCTGAAGGCATTTTTTTTCGCACTTCATCATTAGCATCTCACTCACGCTTCTCCTGTTTCACTCCTTCAGTACTCTCTTTCCACCCTCCATTCATTCACTACACCACGCTTCCATGGAAATTCGACTACCCCCGAATCTAGCCACGGACTCGGTGTCCCAGGCGCCCCAAAATCCGGCACAAAACCAGGTACTGGCTGCCGAAATCCTCACTGACGCCCACAATTCCCGAGCCCCCCAATACAAGCAGCCCACCCAAAGTATCCAGGACTTGGAGGAGCTCCGTCTGTTCCAGCTAGCGAAAAGAAAAGACTACGAACAACAGCTCAACAAAAACAGGCTCAATTACCCACAATGGATGCGCTACGCCAGATGGGAACTCGACCACAACCAGGACTTCCGGCGGTTCCGCTCAATCATGGAGCGGGCGCTTGAGGTGGACGCCAAGCACGTGCCGTTTTGGGTGCGTTACATCGAGCTAGAGTTGTTGCACCAGAACGTCAACCATGGGCGAAATCTCTTGGAGCGGGCTGTGTCTGTTCTTCCTCGCGTCGACAAGTTGTGGTTTTTGTATGTGCAGACCGAGGAGGCCATCGGCAACTTTCAAGGCGTTAGAGCGGTGTTTGAGCGGTGGCTTCTGTGGCAGCCCGGTGGAAATGTGTGGGAGTCATACATTGGTTTTGAGCTGCGCTACAATGAACATGACCACGTGCGCAGCCTTTACTTGCGCTATGTCGCCGACGGCCCGTTTGAGGTGTGGCTAAAATGGGTGCGGTTTGAACTTGCTCTTGGTTCTTTGCCGGATCAGGTTGCTCGAATCAGGGGGGTGTTTGAAGCTGCTGTTGATTACAAGAGTGAGAAGGTGTCTCAAAGTGGAGAAAAAGGAGACGTGGACTCCATGACTGAGTCCGGGACTGGCTTTGTGTCTGCCTCTGATTCTGCTTCTACTTCTGGCTCCGACTCGGACTCTATTGTGCAGTTGTTGGTTCTATGGATCAACTGGGAGCATTCTCAAGGCGAAACAGATCGAGCCAAGGCAATCTACCAGAATTCGCTTGAAAGCGCGATTCTCGGTAAGTCGGCCAAGGTGGCTCTCTTGGACCAGTTGGACGTGTCCAGCTTGGAGACGGACGCTGCCGATATCACCCACAAGAAGTTACGCTTCGAGCAGCAGTTGGCGGCCCATGTGCAGGACCACGATACCTGGTGGGAGTACGCAGAGTTCACGGAAAAGCACCACGGAATCGGGCCCTGTATGCAGGTGCTTGCACAGGCGGTGGCCAATGTACCGGCCGACAGCCACAAGCTGGTGGCGTGGCGCCGGTACGTGTTCTTGTGGATCAAGCGGGCCCTCTACGCCGAGTACTGTGTGCAGGACATTCCCCTTGCTCGGCTGCTCTGGCTACAGGCACGGGCAGCTGTGCCGCCGTACTTCTGCTTCGCAAAGCTCTGGATCTTGGGTGCCGAGTTCGAGCTCCGCCACTATGGTGTTCCTGCATACAGAAAAACCATGGGCGCCGCCATCGGCCACTGCTGTATGCAGGCGCCCAAGCCGAAAGTTCTTCGGCTGTACATCGGACTTGAGCTCTCGCTCGGAGAATACGCCCGAGTACGAAAGCTTTATGAAAAATGGGCCGAATTGGCGGTGGTGTTCGATGCTCAGAACAACTCCACCACCGCCATCTCCGTGTTCCGGGAGTACATCGAGTTTGAGAAGAAGCTTGGCGAGTCTGAGCGGGTGGCGGCTCTCTACAGGCTCGCTCTGCATACAAGCAGCGAGTTGGAGACGGAGCAAATCGAGTTCTTGAAAGACGAGTTCCGGTACGACGAGGCACGTGACGTGCTCAAAGCCTCCACCAATGCCCACGGCTGGGTCCGCCAGGCGCTCTTTGAGTCTAGCATATTGACTCCTGCACAGATGGACCAGTTGGCAGAGGACGAAATGAACTTCGAGGTGGGCGCAGACCACGTGACCGCGTCCCGGGCGGTGTTTGAGCAGGGATACAAGTCCATGAAGGCCAGCGGAGACGGCGACGGCGCCAGTGTTCTTCTTGATGCATGGAAGGAGTACGAGATGGTGCATGGAACAGACGAAAAGGCCCGAGCCGTTGAGGAAAAACGGCCCAAGAAGGTGACCCGGCGCCGTGTGCAGGATTCTGTGGAGCAGGTTTACTACGAGTACGAGTTCCCTGACATCAAGCCTGATTTGAGCAAGTTTTTGGCCAACGCCCAAAAGTGGAAAGCAGGCCACAGTGCATGAGACGTGGGGATTGTCACGCCAAATAAGAGGGTGATTCAGAAGGTCCAAGAATATCTTATAAAGGTCAAGATCCCAGGAAATTCTCAGAATGGTCGAAATCATCCAGGGATTTCTATGATGGCCGAGATTACCTCAAAGTATGGCTTTCCGGACTATGCCATATCTTTTCTGATAGATCTATGAATGTGCAATGCACATGATATGATTACATCTATGCATAATATTTCTCTAGCAGCGGACACCAAGTAATACATAAGTCACATAACAGATTTCAAGTGGCGGGGAATCATACGGGCCCAAAGATGCTGATCATAGAATGGCATGCTCATGGTGCAAGGGTTTCGGATTTTATCAACGTCGAATGGAAATCTTATTCGTAACCAACAGTAAATCAAAGATTCCAGATTCATAACCACCAACAGCAAATGGAAGATTCAAGCCGATCTCAGAAGTTTTTGTGTCAGTTGATTATTTGTTGCCGACCAACACCAGTATCAGTATCATTGCAAGCCAAATGGGCTCGAAACTGGGACCAAACCAGTGTCGTGCAGGCCAAGCACCCGCCTCAAACAGAGCCATAAATAAAACTCCGACAAGGTAGCCAGTATCTTCAAGTAGTAAGATCATAACCATCATACCAGTACCAGCATCCAATCAAAGCAGCATCCAATCAAAGATCAATTAAAGATCAATCAAAGATCCAAAGATCAGTCAAAGATCCAAAGATCCAAAGATCCAAAGATCAATCAAAGATCCAAAGATCAATCAAAGATCCAAAGATCAATCAAAGATCCAAAGATCCAAAGATCAATCAAAGCACCATCAACTATACCATGTAGTATCAAACCACATCAGGTGTCGCCACAGAAAGCCGGCCAAGCAGCGCTCCTATAAACCACTCAGAATCCTCCTCTCAACGTCAACACCAAGTGGAGCGAGGTGCCCGGCTGAATTCCCGAGGCCTCGACGCTGGCTTCGTCGTCCAACTGCAGCCCGTTGAAAATCAATCGCTGCTGTGCAGGAGGAATGCCTTCTTTCTCCTCCATCATCTCCTTGATTCGGATGACTTTGTCACTGGGCTCGATATCCACGGGGATGTCTCTTCCGGTCAATGTCTTGACTTTCACTTGCATTAGGGAGTAGTACAGGAGCGCGCCCGCTGATGATATTGGAGTTAATACGGACCAGTACATCCAGAAGGTGCAGAACGAGACTACAACGGAGTTGTCCCTTTTCTCGAATCGGCGAATCGTTAAAATCGTTAATCGTGGAATCGTTAGTCTTTGAACCGTATGGTGTAACAGACACTGAGCCATGGGTGCCAGTGCTTTATGCAGTACAGCCACTGATGTTCTATATGCAGTACACGCTGATGCTCCCTATGCAGTACAGTCACTCCGGGCTCCCGTGTGCAGTGACCCAAAGGTGCACCAAAGCCACGTGTGCAGTGTGGACCCACCCGGCACGAGTATGGCATGCTCACGGTTTTCAGCGGACGTCGAAATCTGATTTTTGGCGGCTGCTTTGGTTTTTGCTGCTGGCTGCGAATCTCTACAGAACTATAAATGGCAAGTGCAACAAGCGAGAATCTGAAAATTTGAGTTTTGATGGGCACCCGTACACCACGGTCCCGGGTAATTCACATTCTCCCACTCAGATTCATTGAAATCTCACGCACGCCAGAACAGTCCCATACTCGCATCTACCCCGCTAGAGCCGGCGTGGCGTCACGTGACCCGCGGGCCATCGCGATGCCGCCGCACGCTCAACTCCATGCTTCCGACGCCGTACATCAAGAAGCTCGACCCCAAGGTGTACGAGCCTGCAGAGGACTCGTTTCTCCTCCTAGACTGCTTGGAAAAAGACGCGGCAGAACTCCAGAAACGGCGCTTTCCGCTCGTGTGTGAGATCGGCGGCGGCTCTGGAATCGTGTCCGCATTCCTCCGCATGAACATCTTCCCCCATGGCGTTTTTCTCGCCACGGACTTGAACCCGGCTGCATGCAGGGCCATCCAGCTTGCCATGGGCGAAGCTGGAAGCTCGGGGGTCTCGGATGTGTTTCAGATGAGCCTCACACTGGCGGTGCGGCTCGGGTCCGTGGACGTTCTCGTCTTCAATCCCCCATACGTGCCTGCAGACAGCGTGCCGGAGGTCCCTTCCACGGCCGAGAACGACGGCTGGCTCGATTTGGCGCTATTGGGCGGGTCTGACGGCATGGTGGTCACGTGGCAGGTGCTTGACCGCCTCGACACCATTCTTTCTCCGCAAGGCACGGCGTATATTCTCTTTTGCGCCAGGAACAACCCCGATCGGGTGATGGCCGAGATGCAGAGCCGCGGATGGGCTGCGGCGATCGTCATGACCCGGAAGGCCGGCTGGGAGGTGCTCTCGGTGATGGAGCTCCACCGTGTATATGCAGGAGACGACTAAGGCGACAAGAAAGGTGGGGCGAGTAAGACGAGAGGCTGGAATGCAGCAAGCGACGAAAGACGAAGCGATCGAACACAAAGAGAAGAGACTGCCACAGCACAGCACACGTGAAGCAATGATGTGCTGGGTCTGAAGCGGGGCAGGAAGCCATACTAGGATTTCGTGAGACAACAGAATCTAGGGCCAAGGAACTGGTCGGAATCTAGCGCCGTGGGTACTCGAGAATCTAACACCATGGTACTCTAGCACCATGGTACTCGAATTACCGTGCCGAAACTGACACTATCCATAAAAAGTTGTTTCAGATCAACCTATTAATACACCGGTCAGCCCCCTCAAACGTGGACCCAGAGTAGTGGCTCTCGAACATGTGCCCAGTATGTAAAGCGTGCGACGGCTGTTCCATTGTTGCAGCTCGCCGCGCAGAAAAAAGTTTCAACTACTTTCCTCCTGACATGACCGCCTCCTTCTAGGAGCCTTATACACCACAGCTAGAATTTCTACAGCTAGAATCACCACAATCTCAAGTCATGCGTCCCGAAATCGAAAACGAAATCGCAGCCAAAAAGTCCCAGCTCTCTGGCTATCTTGCAGCCTGCCATGTGGATTTGTCTCTAGTATTGGGTTTCACCTCCATTCTCCAGGACAAGTTCAGAAACTGGCTTCTCGAGGACATCACCACGTTCAAGAACTACGAATCCACAAACAAGCAGCTCGACCCGGCTCAGTTTGCGCTGATTGACCTATTGCAGTCGATATGGTCCTCGTTCCACTACCCCATTGTGAAGATGTACCAGCGCCAGCATGCTGAGGTGCTCCTGATGCTGGTCAAGGCATTCCGAGACTCTTCCAACAAGGAGGCCAATGCGGACTCAAAGGAAAACAGAAACACAGGTGCAAACAAGGGGGGTCTGGCCAAAACGGGCAAGAAGGGTAACAAGCCCAAGAATCTGGCCAGACAACTGCCGTTCAGGGCCGTGGAGATGAGGAAACTCAACGAGTCCTTCACCAAGTTCATCAAATCTGCAGAGCTTTTCTACACAGGCTTTCTCCACGAGTTCGCCAAGCAGCCCAACCGCCTCATTCCCTCCGACTACCTTAGGGAGTTCGACATTATCGTGAGCCACGAGTCGACGTCATCGTCGGAAACCCATTCCAGCTACGCCTATGCCATCTGTCATTGTCTATTGAGCCTTGGTAACTTGGAAAGAAGTAAGGCAAACTGCACCATCAACTACGCCGAGCCTGGAAAATCCGTGTCTTCTTACCATAAGCATCAGAAAAAGACTGCCAGCGGCGAAAAGTGGAAAAAGGAGCTTTATTTGTACTCCATGTTCTGCTACCAAAAATGCATCGGCCTTATGCCCACTATGCACGAGCCCTATAATCACCTCGCCGTCATCTACAACTCCTTGGACCAGAAGTTCCAGGCAGTGCTCTGGTTTTTGCGGGCTCAGTCTACCAGAGATACAAACATCAGCATTCCAGCTTTCAATTTGAAGGCCATATTTTCAAAGCCCTGGCTCCACGAGGCTTATGTTGCCGCCACCAAAAAACCCAACTTGGACGCCGACGCCAAAAACGCCTTCTTGCTCCGCATCATTGGCGACTACTATTACCCCAAAGCGTTCCTGCGCCCTCTCTATTTGAAAAAAGCTCAGGCCGACTTCTTGCGCATTATTCAACTGGATCCGGTAGCAGAAGCGTCACGTGTTATTCTTGACCACTTGACGGTTCTTTTCAGCTTTTCCTCCATGGGAATGGAAGTCGAAAGCAGTTTTCAAGATTTTGTTGTGCAGTACGTCCAGACGTACCTTGAGGCTTTGGGCTCTGCGGAAGTGCCGGAAAAGAACATCGAGGGCGTGCTAATGGTGGTTCGATTCATCTTGGCGTTTTTTCGGAAACGGAGAGTGTTGCACCACAGCAAAAAATTGTGTTGGAGCCTTGTCAAGGTCCTCAATCTTCTAATCAACTTCGACACAGAGGATACCAAGGCAAAGATTTTGGAGGCGTTTGCCGAAGGAAAGCCGCCCGTTCGTACGCATTACTTCTACGAGGACGTCTTTTTCAAAGACTACGTGCCCATCGGGTGCCAATTCAAAGATTTCAACGACGCCCATTTGTTCAAGTCCAAAAATATCAACTTGCTTTTTGGCAGCTCTCTAGACAGCAGAAACAAGGACATCCCAGACTTCCTTGACAATGAGGCGGTGAGCCGGATTCTAAAAGATGGTGAGCTCAATGGGGAGGATCCCAATGCTCGTAAAGTTGCAATTGCTACAGAGTGCACCCGATGTGAAAACACTTTGAGGTTGCGAGCCATTGCGGCCATGACAAAGAGCATCTTCGGGCCGACTATCAGTATTTCCGCAGATTCAGAAGCGTTTGAGGCTGAGAAAGTCGACGTTGTGGGCTCGCAGATTACGCCTAAGAAGAAGCCGGCTTTGGGGAAGAAACAGAAACCTTCCGGTGTCACGCAGACGCCCAAATTGGCGCCGTCTTCGTGGGATGAGATTGAGCAGATGATCAAGGGTCATGCACCAAAATTGCTGTCTATGGACGTCAACGACGGCAGCATCAAGATGGTGAGTGCCATAATGAGTGAGGAAGTACAATCTTCCGCAGAGAAACAGCGTGCCACCAACGAGGCAGTCCATGCGCCAGAGGCCGAGCCACGCCACGAAGAGTTGGCGTCCGAATCAGACCGCTCGCTCGAGTTCGACACCCATCTGGCTCATTCTCATCAGCCCAGCCCTGCACACAACCAGCACCCACACATCCACCCACAGCCACACCCGGTCTACGTCCATCCCTACATGCAAACCTACGGACCGCAGATGGGCGAAGGCGCTGGCAATGGGTATGGCCACATGCCGGTGATGCCGGGAATGATGCCGGGCGCAGGAATGGCTTCGTACAACTACCCCATGGCGATGGGCCCGCACCCGTACCCCCCGGTATACTTCCAAGGCGTGCCAATGCAGGGCCTGTATGAATGGCCTGACCAGCACCCCCAGCACCAGCAGTGAGCCAGCAGCATTGGGGTGTTTTCGGCGGCAGATGCCAGAAGCGGCGGTGTCGGTGCCGCAGCAGATCACGTGACCGGATGGGACCAAACGAGGATTTCGCCCAGGTCGCCGGGCCGGGCCAAGCCAGTGTGGGTTCCCGAGCAGGCTCCGACACTATGTGAGCCATCAGTATGTATCTAGTGCAATCTCCAAAGCGCCCCGCACATGGATCAGCCCACGCGCACGTGACCGGACCCGGCATCGCACACGTCTTCTTTTTCACCAGTATACCTCTCTCCATGGGCGACATCACACACAGATCGAACAACGAGACGTTCACCACCCGGGCGCCCCCCGCAGACGCCCCTCTCCAAGAACTCAACGAATTCTACTGGACACACGGAAAGGAGCCGCACACAGCGCGCAGGAAGGCCATTTTGGCCAAGCACCCCCAGATCTCCAAGCTAACCGGCCACGAACCGCGGACAAAGTGGTACGTTTGCGGCGTGGTGGCTTTGCAGCTTGCGGTGGCATTCTACTTGCGTCAAAAACTGCCTTTTTCCGGGCGTTTTATGGCGCTAGCGTATGTGATTGGAGCCACCGCCAACCAGGCGGTATTCTTGGCCATTCACGAGTTACTGCACAACTTGCTTTTCAAAAAGCCGCTTCACAACAAGCTCTTTGCCATTTTCACCAATACGCCCATTGGGATTCCGTACCTGGCACTGTTCCAGCCATACCACCAGTTGCACCACAAGTTCTTGGGCGACCAGCACTTGGACACGGACTTGCCTACACGCTTCGAGTCTCTTGTTCTCAGCAATGTTTTGGGCAAGGTCTTTTTTGCCGTGTGCCAGATCTTCTTCTATGCATTACGGCCCATGTTCATAACCCAGATCCGTTTCACCTGGGTGCACTTGGCGAACATCGTGTTCCAGGTGGCGGTGGATGCTGCTATGGTGAGGTTCTGGGGATGGCTGTCGTTGTGGTACTTTATCATGTCGTCCTTCTTGGCGGGGTCGTTGCACCCGTGTGCAGGCCACTTCATAGCTGAGCACTATGTCCTCAACGAAAACAACACCAGCAAGTCTGCGCTGGTGGACGGGGCGGAGAACGTGCCCGCCGAGTTGCTTCCGGCAGAAACATATTCGTATTACGGCGTGTTGAACCGCTTGACATGGAATGTCGGCTACCACAACGAGCATCATGATTTTCCATACATTGCATGGACCAGACTCCCGGAGCTCCGGCGGATTGCGGCGGAGTTTTACGACCCGTTGCCGCAGATTGATTCGTGGTGTGGAGTGATCTGGCATTTCTGTATCAATGATATCAACAATTTGTGGTGCCGGGTCAAGCGGCCAGGAAAGGAGACTTCGGGCCGGAATGTTGCCAATTTAGACAAAAACTAGGAACCACAGCATCAGGTTTTGTAGGGGCCATGGGAATACCCTCGTGTGTGCAGGACAAAATCTGGTTTCTCAGAACTGCTTCTCGCAGGCCCGTGCATTCTAATGTGCGTACAGTGACTTGCCAGGTGCCGATCACGTGACCCGAGTTCCGAGGGCGCTGGCCCAGCTCGGGGCACAGAGCCGCTGCGGCCTATTCCGCTCTGGAGACGCTTCGGAAAGCGTGCAGGGGCCCATACAGCCGGCGAAGGCCAGCTTTTCCGGCCGATTTTGACGGTTTGAACGACCCCTCTCAATAGGTCGGAACTGGATATAGAGCCCGGAAGTAAGCAAAAGTCACGTGCACACCCTCGGATATAGAGCCCGGAAGTGAGCAAAAGTCACGTGTGCACCCTCGGATCTAACACGCTCTAGAAGGTTCCCGCCGGGCTGTGGCCCACCCTGGCCGTGGGGTTGCCAGTCACTAGGCAAGCTTTTCTTCTTCAGTACATTTGCCATAATGAGAAAGGTGTCGGTACCAAGTCTGGCGGACACTAAATTATTGGAGCTTCACGGACTTATACAGTTATATGCAGTGCCTTATACCAGTCCAGAAGTTGAATACTGTTTGTTATTCACTCAGCGTCCTTCCAATGCGACGGGGTTCTGCTTGTGGTCACTCGTAAATCACTGACTTGTTCGCTCCACATCAGAAGTGTATCCTTTGGAAAGAGGCAGAAACTTGCACGTCCTCACCATTAATTTACAAGTTCCTGACCATCTGCGTGACCTTCTCCACCCCGCCCTGGTTGTAGGTAGACAATTTGCTCTGCACATGGGCCACAAAGTCGCCCACAGCCACCAACTCGCCATCGGTGGCGTCGTCGCCTTGGCCAAGCACCTTGACCCGGAGCTTTCCTGCAGGATACTCCTCCTTGCCCAAGATGACCGCCAACTTGGCGCCCGCCTTCTCGGCCGCATCAAACTGCTTGCGTGGGTTTGCCTTGGCCTTGTACAAGTACTCGGCATTGATGTTGTGGCCCCACAACTGCTTGGCCACGGTCATTCTTTCGGTCAAGAACCCGTTCCAGCCCTCGCCTCCGCCAAACGCCATCACGTACACATCGGTGTGGTTTGGCGAAAGCTGCTCCCAGTTGCTGGCAGCACGTGCCTTGATTATGGAGAACAAGCGCTCCACCCCAAAGGAAATGCCCACACAGGGAATAGACTTGCCGTTGGAAAACATGCCCACCAAGTTGTCGTAGCGGCCTCCTGCAGCAATAGACCCCACGCCAACGTACTCACTGGCGTCTTCCTTTTTATCCTTCTTGGCCTTTTCCTTCAACTCCTCGGCGTTGGTGGGAGGGGCCGAGGCTGCAGTCACCGCCTCGTAGATCAACCCAGTGTAGTAGTCCAAACCACGTGCAAGCGACAAGTCAAACGACAAGTGGTGAGAGATTCCCAAAGCGTCGACGTACTCCGCCAACAGCCTCATTTCCTCGATACCTTTCTGCGCAGACGCGTTTTGCTTCAAGAGCTCTGCGCTTTCGAGGTACGCCAAAGTCTCCTTGATGGATCCCGAGACCTTGACAAACTCTCCTATTTTGTCGGCCACCTCTTCACTCTGCCCCTTTTCCACCGTCATTTCCTTCTTGACTGCCTCCCACGGAAGCTTGTCCAATTTATCCACGGCAGACGAGATTTTGCGCACATCTTCGTCTTTCACGCCACACGCCTGGAAGATTCCGTCCAACACCTTGCGGTGGTTCAACTTGACCTTGAAATCGTGGATCCCAAGACCCGTCAAGCCCTCGCACGTGATGGCCAAGATCTCCAGGTCCGGGATCATGCTGTCGTAGTTTCCAGCAATGTCAAAATCACACTGGTAGAATTCTCTCATGCGCCCCTTGGTCATGGCTGGCTGGTCTCTTCTGTACACTTTGGCAATGTGGTATCTCTTGATGGCGGAGATGTTGTTGCAGGCCACGAAACGGGCAAAGGGAACGGTCAAATCGTATCTCAAAGACGTCAATTCTCCGCCCTGGTCCTCCAAGTTGTAGATCAATTTCGAGTCCTCGCCGTACTTTCCGGTGAGGATTTCACGGAGCTCAAAAACGGGGGTGTCGATGGTGACTCCGCCGTGTCTTTTGAAGAGAGAAGAAAGCGTGGAGAAAATCTCCTCTCTTAGGACCATATCCTTGTCGGCCCAGTCCTTTGTTCCTTTGGGGGTTTTCAAGAGAAACTGCTCGCTTTTCTTTCCTTTTTTGGCCTTGCTGCTCTGTGCCACCGCTTTGGGAACGGCGCCGCTTTGGGTCTCGCTGCTCATGCTGAAGATTGTAGACGTAGTTCTTTGAGAGAGGCGTCTGAGCATGTGGTTTTTTTTCGCCATACTCGCACTTCATCTTCTGGTGCACGGGTGTCTCTCCGCCGCTCCGACCTTACCTTTCTATGTACTCATCTGGGCCACGTGGGTAGCTTGATATAGTAGCTCTTGGGTCTGGAGATCATCGCCCAAGGACTGAAAAAAATATGAAACTCACATGGAAGACTGTCTGACCATGCCGGATAGTCTCATTGAGATTGTCGCTTGCATTTCGATGTTTCATACTTGGGGTTTCTAAGGCCTCTGCTCATCGAACATGCGGCCCCTACAGCCGTAAACAGCCGTCGGCCACGGCCACACTTGACTGCCTAAGCTGTGCCTCACCATCGAAACTCATTTCAATCCTCGTTGGTTCTGTTGGGCCGCGAGTACTTGAGCCGCATCACGCCATCGCTGAGAATACGCTTGCCCCAGCTACCAGCTGCAGGGTCGCCGGTTTCGTCTCTGCACTGCTTCAAGAACGGAAGCAACGACGTACCGCCTGTGCCCTTTTCCTCGCCGTCATTGAGTTTTTTCTTGGCCAATCCCGATCGCAATGTCAGCTGTGATCCCATGTTGTTCATCTTTTTGGCCTGGAGCACGACGTACCGCGTGACGATCTGAATGTGCTTATCCCGGAACAGCTTTGTCATGGCCAAGCAGGCGTCGTAACTAAGGTTTAACTCTGGGTTTCCGTACTTGCTGACAACGTTTCTGACCCGGGTTTCTTTCTCCACCATCCTCAAAAACTCGCGGTGTTTCCGTGGCATGTAGTTGCGCATCTCCATAAGGAACGGGTTCTTTTCATTTGGACTTGCCTCTTCGATATCCTCACTTGTATTCGCTCTCTCTCCAGTCGATTGGTGAGGAATCGAGAGAAGCGAGTCTAGAAACTGAATAAGTGTGGACTGCGCATTGGACCCGCCTGCGTATGACCGAGGGCTGCTTTCGTTCCCGTACACCACTCCGTCCTTATTCAATCCCACGTCCACCATATTCTTCCATCCCGCCAAGTATGGCCGAATCCGGAAATAAAAGACGTGTGGATCGCACATCTCCTCCATGCGCATCAAAACTGACCCGAGGTGGTCGATGGCCTGCGCCAAGTCCTGCAAGGAACGAACCAAGCCTGTGACGTTTTCTTCCCGTGCTGCCTCCATAGCCTGTGTACCGAATTTGATCACATTGGCTCCCTTGCTCTCAAAGAAAACACTGACCAAATAAAACCACGATTCGTCGATAGACCCGGTGAATGTGTTAATTGTGGTGAGATTGTTGAACACTACCTCGTCACCAGAAGTAGGCATGATCTTCTTGTAGTTCCAGAGACATAAGCCTGCATATGTGCCAAGCGGGGGGAGCCCAAGCTCTTCACTGACCTCTATCAAGGGCTTAGCAACCGGTTCTGGAATTCGACTGCTTGGCACATCCGTACCCCACACGTAAGCATGCGCTAAAAACGCTAGTACTTGGTGTGCTCTTCGATGCTGCTGAACATTTTCCAATCTGTCGGTCGTAAGTTGCGGCAACTGGTCAATGTGGTCCCTGATTGTTCTTGCCAGGATGAGCGCAGGCAAATTGGCCACCAAGATTTCCCAAGGCTGGTAATATGACTGGGGCAAGCTCGTCAAAGGGTACTCTTCGGGAAGAAAGCCCGTGTTCTCGCTGACATCAAAGGACTGGAGGTCAAGCATGGAGTTGGGTAAGTAAAATTTGTCTCAAATTAACTTACGATCTTAGGTCACATGACTCGCGTGCACTTGAGCGAAACCGGAGTGACAAAAGGTACTGCACTTGCTACTGCTGCGTTTTGGTACTTGCCGCCACAGATCTCACCAGCTCTTTGTCCGAGACATCTTCTCGGCGCAGGCGCTTTCGCTCGACCCATAAGCCCTTGAGCTCATGAAAATTCCATGCATTGGCTTCGCCATTTTGAGCGGGGGGTTCCCCCGCGGTCACTGACACCAAGGGCGACGTTTTCCCTGAATTGGCGGCTTCGTCGGCTAAGGCCTCGGAGATTTTCGGCGAGGGCAGTATATGTGGGCGGCATGAGTTGACCGTGCTTACCTCACAATTTGCGTTTTTTCCGGGTGCATCTCCAGGAATCCATCTCTTAAAATGGGATTTATGGACATTTCTCTCGGCCGCGTAGTTACTTATCTCGTCATCCTCTGCTTGATTCACGAATTGCTTCCACTTCAGCGTTGCCTTGGAAAATTTGCCAACATTTTGACCAGAGTCTGGCACTGCATGCACTGAGCCTTGAGTTGCCATGACTATGTACCTGAAAGCTGTAAAAAGAAGAAGTTCCACTTCTTGAAGTTTCAATGGCAACATGTTGAATTCTTTCAGAAAGCTTTGAGCCTCTGCTTTGGCAAATGACTGGAAGGTGCCGAAGGCGGCTCTGCCTGCTTTACCCAGACGAAGCATGGGTACCATATCCCACAACGCGAGGACGCTTTCTATGGGCTTCAAAACCGATTTGGTAATCCTCAATGTTATATAGAGTATATGACCCAAAAGGTCGACGTACCAAAGCAAAAGGGTTTGAATTACCAAAGCCACCTTTAGCTCATATCGCAAAGCAACCAAGGCTGCGTGAATCAATGCCACATAATCCATGGTAGCCACGACCAAAAGTGGGAGTGGGTTCGAAAGAAGGGATACAGAAAAGACTCAGTGGGAAAAGGGGGGGATGGTGTTTATATATGACTTTGTGGGCGTTTATGCATGATTCTCCATTTGTACTTTGGTTGCAAAAGTCTTGCAGCTAAAACATGCACCTATGTGTACCAGCGCTGTACACGCACGCAATAGGGGTTTTAGTGTTTCAGATTCAGCGGCTAATTTTCATGAATATATATATGGCTTGTCCCGTGTAGTTATGTGAGCCTACTTTCGAAAATGGCGCAAGGTTCTTTCAAGGAGATACTCTCCACGACACAACATCAAAACATCGGCACAAAACTGTGACGCAGCCGGCCTACACCCAGCAGTCAGGTCAGCCAATAGCCGCAGAACAAGAACTCTGATGTACCCGAAGTCGAGCTTTTCTAGTTCCTTACACTAGGGGTATTGACCCTTCGCCCTATCGCGCACTGACCATTTCGCGCACGCCCCGCCAATTCAAAGTTGACATGTGCAACGAAGCCCACCCAATTCCGCACTTCCAATAACAACCGCAGCGAACCTCCCCTGTGACCGCCCAAGTCTTTAAACATGTCGTTCAAGGGATTCAAAAAAAGTATCGTGCGTGCTCCGCAGTCGTTTCGCCAGAAGCTAAACATGGGTGAAATCACCCAGGATGCCGTTTACATTGATGCTGAGAGAAGATTCAAGGAGCTCGAGGTGGAGACCAAGAAATTGAGTGACGAATCGAAGCGTTATTTCACCGCCGTCAATGGCATGTTAGATTACCAGATTGACTTTTCCAAAGCAATTGAGGAAATCTACAAGCCCATCAGTGGCCGCTTATCTGATCCAAATGCCACCGTTCAAGAAGACAATCCCGAAGGCATTCGTGCCGCCGAACAGTACCGGGAGGTAGTGAAAGAGTTGAAAGAGACATTGAAGCCTGATTTGGAGCTTATTGACAAGAGAATTGTGCAGCCTGCCCAAGAATTGTTGAAAGTAATCAACAACATCCGGAAGATGGCTACCAAGAGAGACCACAAGCAGGTGGACTTGGACCGGCACAAGAGAACTCACCAAAAATACGTTGACAAGAAGGAAAAAACGGCAAAGGATGATGAGAAGATGTATTCCGCCGAGGCCGAAGTGCTGGTGGCCCAAGAGGAATACAACTACTATAACGAGATGCTTAAGCAGGAGTTACCCATTTTGTTCCAAATGCAGCGTGACTTCATCAAGCCGTTGTTTGAATCGTTCTACTATATGCAGTTGAACATCTTCTACACCTTGTACTTTCGCATGGAGGAGTTGAAGATTCCGTACTTCGACTTGAATCTGGACATCGTGGAGGCGTACCACGCCAAGAAGGGAAACATCGAGGAGCAGACCGATGCTGTGCCCATCACACACTTTAAGGTGGGCCATGCCAAGAATAAACTTGAGATGACCAAGAAAAGACACCAGATGGCAGCAGGGTCTCCTGGATCGCCACTGTCTGCCTCTAGTACAGCAGGAACGCTTCCTGCGTACACACCCGGCCAAAGCCAATATGGCCAATATGGCAACGAGAAGCTGCAGTACTCGCCTGCCGGAACGGGATATCAAACGTACCCTTCGCCAGGGCAGACTCCCGTGCAACCACAATACTCGGCACCTGCTTCCCAATACGGACAAGCGCCTGCTCAACTGGCTCAGTATGGACAAGCGCCTGCTCAACTGGCCCAGTATGGACAAGCGCCCACTCAGTACGGACAACAGACTGGCCTTCCTTCATATAGTGCCACTGGACAACCGGCGCAAGCATATGCACCTGCGCCAGCAGCTCCAGCAGCGCCAGCAGCTCCAGCAGTGCCAGCAGCTGCCGAGACCTGTACTGCATTATATGACTATACTGCACAGGCAGCTGGCGATTTGACGTTTACAGCCGGAGCCGTCATTGAAATCGTCGAGAAGGGTGATGCCAATGCCTGGTGGTCTGGAAGATACAATGGACAGACCGGAGCCTTCCCAGGAAACTATGTGCAATTGAACCAGAAATGATGAACAAATGTGGAATGAGATGGAGTCGAATGAAATCAGTATCAAGTTATTACGACATTGAGAGATTTACTCGAAGATTCCTAACTGCCTAGAAAAGAGATTAATGGAAGTCGATGACACTAGATGGATGAACTATGTGCAGTGATTCTGGTGCAACTTGGAATGCTATGCGTAGCCGATCAGCCAACAAACGGCTGGCTGCAACCACTAGGCCCCTAACGGAGCCCCGCGTTTGGAAGGACAAGAAAAAAACCGGAATATTTTTACCGACGGAGAAGGAGAAGCGTTCGAATGCGGAACGCCGGAGGGATAATAAAGTTTCAAAAAAGAACTGCCAGAAGTTGTTCCTGGATTAAAGGCACACTCCTCGGGCAGCTTGAACTTCATACGGAGATAAGGCGAGGCGGGTCACGTGATATTTCGTTATCTGCACAATCACAGCTCCAGTTTCTACCGGGGAGGTGCTGGGCGGATGATGGAATAGCGAATGATTGCAGTTAAGTCCACGAAGAAGAAATTGCCCTTTTCGGGGTTTTGCCTTTTCGGCACGGGCGTAAAAGACCGCCGCTTGCTGTGTGTTCTGAAACACGGAGAGCATTCCGAGATCCGCGAAATTTAAGTGCGCGCCCGACGCTACTGATCCCAAACCAGCTCTGGGTGCAGGTCATACATGGATACACATGATGCAGTGGAGTAATCTTCCTGGTCAGGGTGAAGGACGACATTACATGTGTGCAGCTTTGCAGCGCAGTAATGTTCGAGCAAAGCAGTGGGGTCGAAAGAAAACAAAAACAAAGCATCGGTTGCAAGTGTGAAATTGGCATCGAGAGATTTGGTGTGAAAATAGCCGGAAGGAGGAAGTGCGCTTCCCAGAGTGAAAGGTGGGGGAGCGTGCCCAGAAAACGGACCACCGTTGGTAGCACCAGAGGCTCATACCCGTAACCACAGTATCACAAAATTGTAGGCGACAAAATGCACGGATAGGAATGTCATGGAATGTAGGTGATGCGTTTCCTGCTTGTTTCAAGCCCGGTTGCGTGCAACAGAATAAGCAGGGTTTACCGGCACGTGCCAAGCATGCATGCGAGGGACTGTTTCAGACATGTTTCAGAGGGGACCAAAGGTTGCACCCCAAACGCTACCGTCCAGAAACCTCACACGAGTCCAAGCACATAGCGGGCTTGACATGTCGGCCACACCGACAGCTCGTATATCAGCAAGCTGCGTTAGATACTCAATGTGGGCTAACGCACGTCGAGAGGAGCCGCGCGCCAAGCATGCCGAACTGCATGCAAGGGGGATTCGTGGCCTTGCTCACATGAGGCTGCGTTTCAGCCCCAAATATGGCCCGATCCATCTTCATCCAGCCAGGAACGCTGGAGTTTCTTTTTCGATTGAAACGGCGGACAGCAGGATGCCTTGCATCAGCTAGTCAGTGCATGGTGTACGCGCATGACATGCATCAGACTGGTTATAAACAACCCCTTGGCCGCTTGCAACGCCAGTTTTCGCTCGTACCCTATTCAGAGGGCCATGTCCAAATACTCCAAAAAAGCGTTGGCTTCCAAGGTCAACTCAGTCCGGCCCTATAAATCACGGACCAAGCGGCCCTGTGATTTTTGCCGGCGCCGCAAAACATGCTGTATAATTGAGGAGCTGACTCCGTGTATGGCGTGTGCTCTGTTCAACAAGGGCATGTGTACCTTTTTGGAAGAGCCAGTCAAAAGAACCAAGAAGGCGGAGCTGCCGGTCGAAAAGAAGCCGGTCGAAGAGGTGGAACACGAGTATCCGCCTTCGTATGTGATGTCGTATCCGCAGGTGCAGCCGTCGACGTATATGGGGCAGGGGGTGGAGGTGGAGAATCCAAAGGGGGGCTTGAGTCGAGGGGCGGAGTGCGGGGAAAATTATGGTGTTGGTGGAAGGGGGGGTCTCGAAAACATTGATGGAAGGGGCAGTTTCGAAAGCATTAATGGAAGGGGCAGTTTCGAAAGCATTAATGGAAGGGGCAGTTTCGGAAGTGGTGCAAAAGGAAACCTCAGTATTGATCAAGAAGCTTTCGGAATCAATGGAAAAGCAAGTCTGCTAGATGAAGGGGACCGAAACCCCTTTGCAAACGACGGCCTCGCGGAGACGAAAGTGGAAATGCAAATGAACCTCATGCCCCACCCCGTTCCAAACGCCCCAAACACAAACGTGCGTTTCAACGGCACAAACGCAAGCATCAGCGGCGCAAATGACAGTATAAATATGGGCTATTCCCTTGACAACAGCCAGTTCCACCAGTCGTTGGCACTACCGCCGTACGCCCGAATCGCCGACGCCAACGAGGAGTACGCGCTCCAAAAGTACGAGCCACAGCGTGACGACAACTACTCGTACTCGTTGTACGACTCGTCACTGGAATTCGAGCAGAGCAGGTTGATGAGTGTTACTTCGGCGTCCACGTTCAGCACGCTGCGCAACCCAAGCATCATTCTGCCGCAGGCGGCGCCGGATGCATTGATGGCGGGTTACTTTGAGAAACTGGTGTTATTGAAGCTGCAAATGGTGTCTTATCCGCACTACCCGCTGCTGATTCTGCAGTTTCCTCTGCTTCAGTACCTGCAAGTGCTGCCCACGCACGTGACGGATGCCGACTATGCTGTGGATTACTTCCAGAACGGTGGCTGTTAAGACGGTCAACGAACCTGGGTAAAGTACATTTTGGACAGGTGGTCTGGAGAAATTATAGAGACCAAATCACCGCCCTATGGGGCATTGGCATCTTGGCGCAGATGGGTATCACATTGGCCCGAAGTTGGATTTCCGCCCATTTCAGTGTTTGCTGACCAGGCAAAGCTGCCAATTCTCGATTCCAAATTGAGGTTCACCAAAACATCAATGTGATGCTACCGTTGCTTCCTCAGATCAAAAGCCTCCGGTCTTCACATTTCGCTACATAGCTCAGCAATCACAATTGCTGCATCGGCGACCGCCGAACCGTTGTGGAAATTCGGTCTCACTGGATCGTCTCTCGCTGCTTGATACAACCCGCAGAATGCGCCATGTGCAATAGAGCGCTAACTAGCGCGGGCGCTTAAGTCGCCGCTTTATTTCTTCGCTCGGTGCTAATATTTAATACAAGCCAATACCAGCTGATAAGCCAAACGTACAATTCTGTAATAGAATGTGTGCGTGACACGACGCCCGTCACGGATCCCTCGAATCGGAACCAGCATTTATAAAAAGTTTAGCGGACCTCGGCAAGAACAACCTCGACTTCAGGGTTGGCTGACCTGCATACATCCCAGGCTCCTGCGTCAAATCCCCGTTTAAAACTGCTCTTTCTGCGCAAGCAGCCCGTAGATGGCCGCCTTGCATGCATATCGGTGCATTGCATGCATATCGGTGCATTGTATGCATATCGGTGCATTGTATGCATATCGGTGGATTGCAACCGCATGCAGGCACGTTGTCAGGCACTTCTCATGGGTACTTGTCGAGCCAGTCGGTGATGAGCAGGCCCACCGACTGTGGATCCTCTCGATGCAAAAAGTGGCCCACCCCTTTCACAAGCTGCACACGCACCTTTGGCGTCTGCGCCAAAAGACGCAGCTCAAGCTCGAAAAGCGCACTCTGCATGCACCCGTCCTGCGTCCCGCCCAAGATCAATGTCGGCACCTGCAGGAAATCTACCGGCCACTTGGTTTCCTCAAGCCGCTTCCACGGGATGAGATTACGGTAATATGCAGTTGCCGCCCGCACCACCCCGGCCTGTCTGAAAGTTTTCCGAACAGATGCGATTTCTCGCCCAAATTTCCACCCAGGTGACCAATATTGCCATAATTGGTCCAAATAGCCGGGCTTGTCAATCTCCAGAAACGCAGGCCCATAGAAGAGAGCGGACTGCATCCGGAGCATGTAGCTCAGACACCATATTTGCCACGGAGCATACCACACAAGCTGCCAGAGCCGCAAATTGGTCATGTATGGAATGGCCAACGTTACCATAGACGCCACAAGCTCCGGGTACTTGCTGGCGGTCTTGTAGGCGACGATGGCACCCCAGTCATGGCCGACCAAATGGACTCTGTGCAGGTTTTCCGGGTTGACCGTCTCGATCCAGGCCTTGACGTCCTGGGCAAGCTCGTACATGCAGTACTCGTTGCCGGGGCCTTGGGAAGACGGCTCGTAGCCCCGCATGAGCGGCGCCACGATAAGCGTACGCGTGAAGTGGGCCTGGAGAATAGGCAAGACCTGCAGATAAGACTCGTTGTTGTCGGGAAAGCCGTGCAAGAGGAAGATCACCCGGTTGTATGCAGACCCGCCGATATCGGCCTGGGGGTGCGTAGACAAGCACGTGAAGCGCCGGTTCTGGTTGTGCAAGACGATTGTGTGCATGCTGGTCACGTGTATGCTAGGATGCACGGGTGTTTGTTTGCAGAATATAGGCTTTTTTGCACGAGATATAGGATGTTGGGCTGGCTAGGGCAACCACTGAATGGATTTGGGTGGCGGGCTGGACTGACAAATAAACCGGTGGAAATAACTGTAGTGGAGAATGGGTCCGTTTGAATTCCGAACCGAAAGCTGTATTCTTGGAGTGAGCGCCAGGCTAACTAGAACAAATCAATGACTCGAAGTACGGCAGAGGGAAATGCGCATCAGCTTTATATGTTCATGTGCTCTCCACATCACATGCATGTGCGCGCATCGAGAGTTGACACGTCACGTGACGCGTTGGGCCAAAACTCTGCCCAAGCAGCACGTCGGCCCTGCAGCGCCGTACACACTGGCATCATGCTGCACCAGCCCAACTCGTCGGGCTCGCTGAACGATATTTGCCGTTATGGCATTCGGCTTGGGAAGATGTGATTCAACTAACGCACTAGTGCATTTAATATTCTCTTTCGGATTTGTTTGAGCCAGTAGTTTCACCATGCTCTTGTGAGTGCTTGTTTCCTATCCCGGATGTGCTTTTTCCCACAATATAACATAATTAGCACTTTCCCAGTGATGGGCTGTGGCCGCTATGCAATACGTGGGTCATACGCAGGATCCCTCAACCACGTGAAACTAAGCCAGACTTTCTCGCTCTTTTTGGAGCTTTGGGCTGCTACTAAAGAGCACAAAACTCGCGCCTTTTTCCCCAGAATTATCAATGGTTCACGTAATGAGAAACCTAGGGAAGTGGTGCATGCAGGCCATTAATCCATGTAGAATCGCAGTATTTCTCGCAGTAGTCAACAAGGGAAGTGTGGGTCCTGCATACAGGATGCATAGACGCCAATTTCCGCTCGCTTATTCCGCGCAATATGCCCTAGTCGCAAGCTCTAATGCATCAATCCTAAAAAGCTACATACATTTAGCCCGACATACGAGGCCCAAATTAGCCTGTTTGAACATGCCTCCGACAGAAAAGTTATTCACGAACAAAGACGCCGTGACGGTGCAGGAAAACAAACTTCCAATGTTTCGTGTTTCTATTTGAAGCCCCGTACTGCAGTTTTGCTGCTCCTCTGAGCTGCCCAATTCCACCAAGATATTTTCTACAAGGCGTAGTCTTGAGCTTCTCTCAAATACCCGCGTAGCGGAAATCTCACTGCACGATGTAACCGCTTGTGTTTCCAGAACACTCTATTCTGACTATCTTTTTTTGCATCTTCGAAAACCCGGGAGCTCGGATCCGCTGTAAAGTTACTAGTGACTGATTTTGGAGCTAATTTAGGTCTAACACTGCTATCTTTGTTCTGGTGATCAACTACGAGCAATGCATGTACTCCGACTAAGGGATGCAGTCACAGAGCAAAAAGCCGCCAGAGTCGGGCGACTGCGGGGTGTATCAGGCCATTTTCAAAGCCATATTTGAAAATGTGTCGAAACCGGTCCTTCTAGTCTCAAAACCGTGTATTGCACCTCATTCACTGTCTTATCGAAACCCATGAACCCGGCAGCTGCCTGACGATTCTGTGGAGGCTTCTTTGCTTGACCAATACGGCCGTTTCTCTGGGTACTCCAAAAAGAACACAGCACCCACACCTTCTCGCAACCGCCAATCGGGCCATCTATCGTCTGCTTCTGCATACAAGAACGTAAAAAGGGTTTTGGGAATGAAAGCGGTTTTCAGATGAAATAGTATATGGTATTGCAAGCAGCTCTTTTCGGGGTATCGAAGACGTGGCAGTTTTGCGTCATGGCGTACCGTCAAAGTGGCCGGACAGCTCTCTGTATAAGAGTATGGCATTCAGACACCAGATCTGGCTGTTCCACCAACCCGTATTTCTTGGAAACATAAAGTTGCTCTGGAAACTGCCACTTTTCCGTCGGCCTTACCTGTCGAAATGCAAAACCGGATGTGGGAGAATATAATGCTTCCTGTCTGGGGTGATAAGAACCGATTGCTGTTTCCTAAATAAACGGATTCTGATAAAGATACAACATTCGCTGCATAAGGAAGAACAGGCGTTAGCAAATCAAGATGTGAATCCTCGACCAACTTCTCAAGCACCTCTCTATTGGTCACGTGCCGCCGTACACCAGGAACCTTAGTTGACGAGAATCAGTCGACTTGAGATGGGCTCCCCACCGCAAAGCCTGCTGAATTGTGCAGCACTTTTGTTAAGAATCGGGATTTATGACCAGCATTAAGTCACGTGGCACCACTCAGCAAATCTGAACTCCAAATGGAGTATGAGACTTCCAGCGGAGAATCGATCTTAAAACTTCAAGAACTCTTGGTTTCTCTTATATATATGAAGATGCTGAACATATTGGGAAGATACTCAAGTCTCTGGTTTGCAATTCTGCGGAATTTCACAGATTTCTGGTAAGTGCGATTTCGATAAATGTTGAACGTGGGGGCAAAAATCCAAAACACCCTGAAATCTTTCGGCCTGTACGACGCCGCCCCTTATGATTCCATTCTTGGTGCCGCCTATACTTTGAAAGCCCACTTCGGCAGTCCTGCACGGACTGCATACAGGACCAAATTACAATGACAGGCCAATAAGAAATTCAACGCAATGATTTTGAAAAATCCAAAGAACAGATGGAAGACGGAGATGAAAAATGAGGGAGGACGTTCTCTAAAGAGACTTATAACTTGTACGAATTCAGAAACCTGCCAGCCCATTTAACCCGTCTTGGAAACACAGCTATTTTTGCTCTCTGGCGGTGCCAAGAAAGTTAGCCCAGTGCATACAATGTCTTTAATTTGGGATGCTGCATTTTGGAACCTGTGGGTTACCAACAGGCAAAGTTAAAAAGAAAAGGTCACTCGTCAACAGCTCGTCAAAGAACTAAAGTTTTTGCTCTTTTGGTCCGTCAAAGAACTAAAGTCTTTGCTCTTTTGGATGATCATTGGCACCCCTTTTTGGGTTTCATGCGGACCCAAACCAAAGGCGTATTGTATCTCGACGCAGTCTCCGGTCGAGCTAGTGAAGGCTCCAAAATGGGGTCATAAATGGTGGGAGAATCGCAATAAATAGCGTTGAAGGTCCGTGTCTTTCCACGGTTAACCCAATCGTACCGGCCAAAGGTCCGACCAGAAGAAGCTTCACATCGAAATCCAAGGGGTTTTTTAAGGGATCCCACAGGACTGCATGCAGGGTTCGAGACCCGAAATGTCGGATCCAAAGACCGTTCACCCATACAAACTTTGCTGCCTATGATTTGGCCATCTACATCAAAAACACGACTCTAAATGTTCCACTGAGACCAGGAAAAATAGCCGGATTCAACTGAAAATGCCACCGATCTTCAGGCTAGCGATGGGGCTTCTGTGCAGTATTCCCTGGAACGAGAGGCTGGTGATGGTGGTTCAGGACCGAAACTCAGGCTTCCAGGAAATCAACTCTTATCATTTTGTGTAGTCGCGATTGCTGGCAGACTGGGAATCCTCTAATCTACAGCGGGTACACTCCCGCCAGAATCTTATTCTTCTACTTGCACCATGGTCACGTGACACCCACCGTCGGGAGGAACAATCAATCGCCGCCATTGGCTCGGTGTAACGCAAGAAGTGCTGGCGCTAGTTGTTCAGGCTCCGCCTGAGTATAGGGAGCCGGCCGCTGCTGAGTGTGGGGCAGTGACGTCACGTGACCCACCGTGCCATCAGACAAGACTTCAAAGAAGCTAGCCGAGAAACCGCCGAAACATAGAGGTTTCGCCTCGCAGTTTACCCAGATACGGTACTTTCTAGGACAAATCTGCGGCTACTCGTTGTGACTGGCTCTGTCGCCCGCTGAAACCCGTACATCTCTAATCACAGCCAGAACCAGAAACATTTCGAATCCTGTCTCTGACAATATCCGTCGTAGCAAAATATCAAAAACCCACCTTCAAGACACTTATTAGGCCTGGGCTTGCGACGCAGGTCAATTCTAGAGGACCTGCATTCTGGATTAGTCTCACGTCCCCGGAACTGTGGCAAACTACCCCAGAACCTGCCAGGTCGCTTGCTTGGTCATTCAAGTAGATCGTGACGATGACGGAATTGCATGTGACGCAAACTTTACTACACACTCACTACTAAATTGGCCGCATATTGTTAAGTTGCTATAGCAATACTATAAGCCTCATTTGTTGAAAAATGGATGGCTGAATGCGGTACCGACAAGACGAAGCGCTTAGAGAATCAAAGCAGCGGCGCCAAAGAGACCTGCGGCACCGAGAGCGTTCAAAGAGTTTCCGCCGTTGACAAACTGGGATACAGAAGCCACAGAAGATGGAGCAAGGCTAGAAGCAGCAGGCTTGGAAGCAGCAGGAGTGGAAGCAGCAGGCTTAGAAGCAGCAGGAGTGGAAGCAGCAGGCTTAGAAGCAGCAGGAGTGGAAGCAGCAGGCTTGGAAGCAGCAGGCTGGGAAGCAGCAGGCTTAGAAGCAGCAGGCTTAGAAGCAGCAGGAGTGGAAGCGGGCTGAACAGTGTTTGGAACAACACACTCGCCAGTCACAGTGATGGTGGTAGGCTTGGTGACGGTAGTCACGTGAGGACCACATGCATTGTTGGTGCAGGTGGTGACGGTGACGACGGTGGGTGCAGGACAGTAGGTGGTGTAACCAGTGACGGTGACATTGGCCACGACAGTGGATGTAGGAACACTTGTCTTGGTGACAGGCACAACACACTCGCCAGTCACAGTAAGCGTGGTCTCCTTAGACACGGTGATAACGCTGGGGGCACACTTGTTCTCGGCACACTTGGTCACAGTGACAAGGGTGCTGTATGGACAGTAGGTGGTGTAGTCGGTGACAGTGATGTCAGTGACCACAGTAGAAGCATCAGGCAGAGCCACTGAGGAAGAGTTCCACTGAGGAAGGGCGGCGACAACGGCGGCGGACGCAAAAAGGGAAGCGATGGTAGAGGATCTCATGATGATTGCCAAACCAAGCCTGGCGGCACCGCCGCTTTATATGTGAGAGGGGTTCTATTTCCGTCACATTACGACGCCGCCACCAAGTCACGTGCGCGATATTTTTGGAATCATCTAGGCGCGCCAAAGAAAATGGCTGCGCCTTGGACGCAGGCACCATAAATAGAACCGCTTAGTGTCTTGCATAAGACAAGGTATCGTGTAACTCAATGGTTGCCAGCCTAGGGTGTAGAGCCTAGAAACGGGCGCAAGGACTCCGGTCTCGGAATTTGGCTGATTCGTCTCCGTTCCAATTTTGTCCTTTTATTGCTTTTTGTTTCACCAGCATTCAGACCCGTGCTCATACCTCCTGCGATCTGGATTATCGCGTGATGAAGGAAAGATCTGGACTGACCACTGGGTGTTCCACACCGGAAATTAAGCAAGCCTGCTCGGAAGAAACTTAGGGTTGCTCGCTAGGCAAATCGAAGCCCTCGGCTTTGGCAGACAGAAGGAGAATGTCTTTCTGCTCCTGCGGAATCTGGATGGTGCCGCCCTTCGTGGCACTGTATAAAGGACATGCCTTGTTTGTCCGAATATGGCCAAAAGCTCCACAAGACTTGCAGCGCCGTGTCATGCTCTTTCCCTTGCCGATACCTTTACCGCCGAAAGCAATCGAGCCATCCGGCAACATCACCGTATTAGCATCGATAATTGTGCCGCCCGCAGCTGCTGCCAAGTGTAACGAATCTTTATTAGGCCGGCGGCCCTTGCTGAGTTTTGCACGCTTCTGGAGATTGGCAATTTTCTCCTCCAACGCCTTGCGCCGAATTTTGTTCATTTCGGCGTCGTTCGTTGGAATTATCTCGTTGACGTCTGCCATGGACATTTTATCGCCTTCATCCTGCTTCTTGCGCTTGATGTACGCCTTGATCAACCGCGGGTCATGGAGATACTCCACTCTTCTTTGAACAATGTTGTTTTCGTCTCGCACAAGCCTGGTGATCTTGAGCACGTCTTGGGGAGCACCACTTTCTTTCTTTAATTTCTCCTCTCGTTCCTTTTCAATCTTCTGCTTCATGTACTTGGTATGATTCACCGGTTTATACTCCTTGTACACGTCTTCGAGAGTATGACCTTCAGTATCGTTCACTGTCAACGAGCTGCGCTGCCCATACCATATCCGAGACACTTCGTTTTCGTAAAGTTTCTGCTGGTACAGCGCGGTGGTATTTTTGGGCACAGTATCTTTTGGCGGTGGAATCAAAGGCCGGAACCCATGTTTTTGGGTGGCTCGAAGAAAAGAAAATCCAAGTCCAATTCCAGAAGGATCTCCCTCTCCGTTCAATTGAAGCATAGCCTTGGTTTGGTTCGAGATTATAAAACTCCGTGATGCACTCCAAGGTGCAAGGCCCTCATCAATAGTTTCGTCAAGATCCACGTCCTTCTCCCTCTTTTTCTTTTCAAGGAGCCGCCGCTCCTCATCCATGTCATCTTTGTCCTTGTCCTTTTTGTAGTCAACACCACGCCGGTCATCGTTGAAGAGCGAGTCCACATCGTCCAAAACTTGCTGGCCGTGTTGCATACAGTCCAACAAAGTAGCGTCTTCGGGGGTAATCATAGCTTTGACCTCTTCTTCGGTGGGCACGCGGTCGACGCCTTTGATTTTCCAAAAACCCTGGTCCTCGCCTTGCCGCTGATACTCCATGAACTCCTTCAATCTCTGTCTGTTCTGCATATCGTTCTGATCGGGGAAATGCAGCGAGATATCCTTCACCAGTAACCGTGCAGTGTTGTTTTTGTTCATGGTCCGAAACACAATCATTTTCAACCTATTTTTAGACGTGTTGGTGACTTTTCTGGAGTGCGGCGCTGGGACCTCAACCGCAGGGAAGATATTCCCCACAGAAAAAAGATGGTCCATGGGACGCAAGTAGTATTTCTGGTGGCTGCCGCAGCCCTGCGAGCGAATGAGCAAGAAATCGGTAGGTTTTTGTTCCTGCTTGAAGATTGGCGCCCGGATCATGTTGTTGTAAAGCGTGGGGACAAAATCACCCTTAGCCACGTGTCCAAAATTCCAGAACGGCGACCGATCCTCCACGCCCAAGACGTGGGTTTCTCCTAATGGTGCCTTGGGTCGCGTGTTGTCGTCGTCTTTCTCTTTTCGGTAATAATTGATCACTTTGCTGCCCATTCCAAAATTGGACAAGATGCTGGGGTTTTCTTCCGAGTACTCCATCGCAATTATAGACCCAGAGTCCACAGAAGTTAAGTCGGCGGTTCTGCTGAATATCTCTTGCGACGTTTTTCCTCGGTCCTTTTTCTTCTTGCGCTGCTTGAGTTTGGAGAAGCAGATAAGTGAGCCCTGAATCACCTGGAAACGTGGTCGGTGGAAAGCACGTGCTTCATTTCTGGACAATTTGATTTTGTAGTAGGGAGTTTGGAGCCGCAAAGCCGGCGCAGCGTGTTCGATGTTCAAGTTACTCAACTGACTGCGCACTTTGGTATTGTAGTTGTTCTTGAGCACGTCATATGAGTTGTCGTTGGAGATGTTGAACTTCATTTGAAGCAACTTATGGTCGGTGGGCACAATGGCCTTTGTTCTGGCATCCGCCTTCTTCTGGTCCGGCACAAAGAGAAGATTGGGGTCATTCATGTTGAGCTCGAACTTGTCCGATGCAATTTGGCCATTGAAGATGTTTTCGTCGTCGTATGCAATATCACCCGCCTCAACTTTGCCGGTGATTTCACCACGAGTGTCTGTTTCGACGTCGCTGTCGCCAGCGCTGATGACATCTTCATCGTTCCAGTCTGCCGTCGCCAAAATGAGATCCTTGCTGAAATCGCTGAATTTGTCGCTGCCGTCGCCATCCAGCCGCATGAACGGAAGAACCTGGAGCTTGACAAGGCTTTCGGCGCCCAAATCTGCGATGAAGTTCATGTCGTCTTGGGTGATCTCTGTGACACCAGCAACTGGAATCTCTGCCACGTTGTTTTTGCGCAGCCGGAACGCCTTGCGCTGGTCAGGCTCCAATTCCAAGCTGATCTTCATGGGGACAAGCGGCTTGAGGTGCTGTTTCATAGCAATGGCGGGGCGCTTGTATGCGTAGAACTTGGGCTCAGCAACCGACATCGTGTGGAAGTTGAACGGCTTGTATGGTGAGTACGAAGGATAGTAGCGAGTCATCATTTTGGCTTTGTGCCGAGCTTCCAAAGAAGCAACGATTTTTCGAAGCTTCAACTTCCGGGCTGCGTGTTCCTCGGGACTGCGCCGTTTCTTAGGCATGACAGGCATGGCAGGCAAAGCGACGGCTTCTTCCTCCTCAAACCCGAGCCCAAGGTCCGTGAGCCCGTCGTCTTCGAACCCAAGCGAGTTGCTCATATGTAGCATGTCCACGCCTGTGTCCTGGAGATGCGAAGCGCCGTGGGGCTCATTGTCGGCGTAATCTAGCCCATTTTCGTCGCCACCAAAAAGAGCATCAAACTCATTGTCTGCATCTTCCTGTAGATGACCTTCGTCGGGAGCAACAAGTCCATCGGCACCAGGGAGTTCAGGGCCGGCGCCTAAGTCCTCTTCGGGGAGATCGTCTTCATCTGCCAACTCATCAATGTCCTCATAGTCTATGGCATCATCAGCGTGTTTGGTTGTTTTCTCCTGGAAGATTTCGTCGATGACCTTTTCATCGGGCACATCCACGCCGCCGTCAACTTTGACTCCTGGCACTTGCGACATGCTGGGAATCTGTATTCAGGTACTTTGTTGGTCCGTGGGCTGTTTCCTGTAGACCGTTTCCCTGTGCAATACCGTGCGGCACGATCCTGTTTGTTTGGCCGTATATAGACAGGAATTGGGGTGTATGCAGATGCAGGCTGGGGTTAAAAGTGGTGGATGGAGTTGTTACTGAGACTGCCGCATGAGTTCGCGGGTGTACGGGTTTCTGTGCACACTTGAATGCAAACAAGGTAGAGAGGGAAATAGAGCCACCGGCTAGATTTTTGTCGGATTGTGGGAGATGGCATCTGAGAGAATTATCAACATGCAATACAAAGAAGGTGATGCAAGGGAGATAAAAAGGGTATTGAGGCGTGCATTCCTGTAGATTAACCCTGTGCGAAACGAATGGAAAATACATAACGAGCTTAAATTCGCCCGTTTTCAATATTTGGCCTGCGCCATTATAGACTTGTTCCTATATCATTAATTAAAAATTAGGGATGTAAGGGCTTCACTTCCTTTACACTCAACCAGAGGGCACGTGGTCTAGTGGTATGATTCTCGCTTAGGGTGCGGGCGGTCCTGGGTTCGATTCCCAGCTTGCCCCCTACTGGTTTTTTTTCGCACCCGCAATCAGAGCCGCAAAATCAACACCCACTCCACATGAAAAACGTCAATGCGCCACGCCATCGACACCCACATCCACTTAATCGCGCCCGCTAATGAAGATGTCTGGAAATGGCAGTCGCCGCATCCGTTGTCGAAGAACCGGCGGCTTGACGAGTACTGCACCGAGGAAAACCCCGTGCCTCAGAAATTCACCATCGACGGCGTCATCTGGATTGAGGCTGACGCCCACTACAACCTAGAAAACGGTATATATGGAGTGCAAGCCCCAATCAGAGAATGCATGTATGTTCTGAGATATAATGCAGTTCCTATGGAAGGAGAGGGCACGGCCAAACCAGGCTATATAAAGGTGATGGTTCCCTGGGCGCCGATTCCGTGGGGCAAGGATTTGTGGAAGTACGAGACAGCACTTCGAGAGGCCCTCCTGCACGAATACGCCAGAGTCAAGGGGTTTCGTTTTTTGCTTCAGGATAAGCCGGCAGGCACCATCACCAGCAAAGGGTTCTTGGAGGGGCTCCGCTGGATGCAGGACCAAGGCTATATTTTCGAGTGGGGCATTGACATGCATCACGGCGGCATGTGGCAGCTTGAGGAGTCCGTGCTAGCATTCCGGGAAGCGCCGCAATTGAAGTATATCATCAACCATTTGACAAAGCCGGCGGTGGATATTTGCGTGAAAGATATCGAGGTTGACCAGCGGTTTCGGGTGTGGAAGAGGCTCATGGCCGAAATGCGCCAGGCGGCCCCCAACTCCTATATGAAGGTTTCTGGGTGTTTCTCGGAATTCAGCACGCAACTCGGCGCTGTCGAGACCGCCCGGCAAATATTTCCGTGGTTCAAGGTGTGTTATGAACTCTGGGGCCCCAGTCACATGATCTGGGGCAGCAACTGGCCTGTGTGCAGCATCAAGGCCGGCCCCAATCTCACGGGGCTCTGGTATGACGTCACCGAGGAGCTTTTCAGCATGGTGGCGATGCTGGAGGCAGAGCGGACCTGCATCTATTCAACCAACTACTTGGATGCATATAATCTTCGGGGGACAGAGGAGTAACTCTCGATTCGTCATGCATCCGTGCTATGGCTTCAAAGCACCCAAGACCGCCGACTTGATCTTGTAGCCGTGTTCATTTTCGTCCGGGAAAACACCGGTCTCCAAGTCCTCTCTATAAGCATTCAAAGCACGCACAGCATCCAGCTCAAAATCCATGTACTGCTTGACAAATTTGGGCCGCTTGTGGTCATTCATGCCCAAAAGATCAGCCATGACCAAAACTTGGCCGGAGACAAATGGCCCAGCACCAATGCCGATCGTCGGAACAGAAACCAGCCCCGTAATGAGCTGGGCTAGTTTATTGGGCACACATTCAACTAGAAGCGCAAACACACCAGCTTTCTCGAGAGCTTTACAGTCGGCAAGAATCTTGCGGGCACTTTCTTCCGTGGTGCCCTGCACCTTGTAGCCGCCGGTGGCGTTGTGTTTCTGTGGCGCTAGGCCAACGTGACCGATCACAGGTATTCCTGCAGCCACGATCTTTTGCACACGGTCGGCGTTTGTTTCACTTGCTTCGATCTTCACTCCTTGTGCCCGGCCCCGCTTCACGAGTTTGATACACGTGTCGATTGCTTGGGCATCGCTGCTTTCAAAAGTGCCAAACGGCACATCTGCCACTATGAAGGAGGAGGCGTTTCCACGAGCAACGGCTTTGGTGTGATAAAGAAACTCTTCAAGGCCGACTTCGTTTGTGTCTTCGTAGCCCAAGGCCACCATGGCAAGCGAGTCCCCCACTAGGGCAATATCTATGTCAGCTTTTTGGGCTATTTTGCCGGTGATGTGGTCCCATGCTGTGACCATTGAAATGGGCTTTTTGGCTGTGTAGCGAGCATGGATGTCGCTGATGGTGAGCCTAGGTTTGACAACGTAGGCAGAGAAACGGGGCGCCAAGGTGGAGAAGTGGCGAAACATGAAGAAGAGTTTTCGCAGCTGCCACTGTAAGACGCGAGGACAAAACACCCGTACACCCGAAATATGGGGAAGCCGGCACCAGCTTTCGATGCAAGGGATTTCGGTAGGGAAGCTATCCAGAATAGAGCAACCCAAGAGCCGTGGTGTACGGATGTGGGGTGGCCCGCATTGCTGCTTCCTGCACAGCGGTGGCGAGCACCGTTGCCATGTTCCGTACCAGTCTTTTCCGGCCAGTCTTTTTCCAGTTCACCCGAAATTACAACATGGCTGTCAACGAATCCTTCCACATGAACCACACGTGCTTGAGGATCAAAGATCCCAAGGTCAGCGTGCCTTTCTACGAGAAGCACTTTGGCATGAAGTTGGTCAACCATTTCATTATGGACGGCTTCACACTTTACATGATGGGCTACGAAACCAGCACCCCCAAGAACTGGGCGGACCGCCAGGGTATCTTGGAATTGTGCCACAACCACGGCGTCGAAAACGACGATTCCTACAAGTTGAACAATGGAAATGGCGAGAAGTTTAGGGGCTTCGGTCACATCTGTGTTAGCGTGGACAACATTCAGGTTTGTGAACAGACGCTTTTGGAAGCCGGAGTGCAGTTCAAGAAGAAGTTGAGCGACGGCAGACAGAGCAACATTGCCTTTGCCTTGGACCCCAACGGATACTGGATCGAGATTATCGAGCACGGACAGGGCAAGGAGGCCAATACCTCCGACTTGGCCACCTATAAGTTGAACCACACGATGATCCGTGTCAAGGACTCTCAAAAGTCGTTGGATTTCTACAGGAACGTGTTAGGCATGAAGTTGTTCACCAAGAAGGAGCACGCCGCCGCGCAATTTGACCTCTATTTCTTGGGATACGAGCACCTGCCAGATTTCAAGGAGGGCCTGATGTCTCATGAAGAACTCGCCCGGCGTGAAGGAGTCATTGAATTGACTCAAAATTACGGCACCGAGAACGACGATCTGTTTGAGGGCTACCACAACGGCAACTCCACTGAGAACGGGGCTCTTCAAGGCTACGGCCACACATGCGTGTCGTGTGACGAGCCTGCCAAGTTCTGCGCCGACATTGAGAAGAAGTTTGGTGACTCGGTCGAGTGGTCGGTCAAGTACAACCAGGGCAAGATGAAGGAGATTGCATTCATCAAAGACCCGGACCACTACTCCATTGAGATCATTTCCAACGACATTTTCAGTGATTGGAAAGACGGCAAGCCACCGGCAAACTAGACCACCCAGCCGCGAGGTGTGTCCTGCACACACCCCGCGCCTGCACCGAGTGCCGCCGCGATTTATAAGCAGCAAACTATAAAACACCGCCATGTTCAACCTCCTCAAGAGATTTTTGTACACCACCCCACCAGCCATGAAGCAAGAAACAATTGACTTAGTGCAGTCGCTCATCAAGGAGAAGCCAATTTTCATTGCCTCCAAGACCTACTGTCCATACTGCACCAAAACCAAGAACACCATCAACGCCATCACCAAGGAAGCGTACATCTTGGAATTGGACAACGAGGAGAACGGTTCTGAAATCCAAGAGGCTTTGTACGAGATCACCAAGCAGAGAACCGTGCCAAATGTCTTTATCGGCGGTGAGCATGTGGGAGGCAACTCTGATGTTCAGGCCTTGAGCTCTGCCGACAAGTTGGAGCCTAAGATCAAGGCTGCATTGTAAGCGGCCATATTGCGTTTATAGGATGAATAAATGGTGCCTCGTCTGGGAACCTTTAGAGTTTCCCTATCATTCGACTGCACTCACGTGCCGAAAAATCGCTGGCGCTGGTGCTTGCCGTCTTCACTCTCCACTGCTTCCAATGCTCATTTCTTCATTCAAGACTCCACCAAACTACTCCTGTGTGCGTTAGTCCTATTAGCTATGTTAGCCTCCTTCGGTGCCCCGGTGCCCATAGTATTTCGAAAATGCATTCTGTCGACAATTCCCTAGACTCCACACATCTATATAGCTGTGTATCCCGCTGGGTTTTTTAGCCATGTTTTTAGCCGAGCTTCTCGAAAACAAATCATCCTGTATCCAGCCGCGCAGTCCGGGGTAGTCAGCAAACACTCGCGTCTTACCGCCAAGTCATCTGTCTACACCAGTTTCTTCACGGTCCCACGGAACCGCCTTCGCAAACCAGCCCCATATAAATAGCCGTGTTGCTGCATTTACACCGGCTCGCCTCCATCTTTTTCCTCCCACATCGCCTTCCATTTCATCCAGCTAAACCGAACACATGAGGGCCGTCGTCCGCCCGCTCTCCCGGCGGTTTTTCTCTGAGGCCGTGACTTTCACAACCGTTGACAAATCCGACCCCAATCCCAAACATTCCTACAAACTCCGCGTGCCGCTTCTCAAAAGCCCGTCCCACTTGGGCCACACGTCGTCACGTGTCAACCGGCTCTACAACGAGGACCGCTACAACGCCGGGGTGTTGAGGATCGGCGGCAAGGACGTGTTCAACTTCAACATATTCGATGGCCACGGCGGCGGCCAGTGCCTGAAGTTTCTCACCGGGCACCTCCTGAAGACTATCGAGGCACGCTCCGACTTGGTGGTCTCTGCCGAGGAACGTGACCGGCTTCTCAAAACATATGCCACCGACATTGGCGGCTACTGGAAACGCTGGTACAAGAAGAAGGACGAGAACCTTCTGCGCATGGGCTCGCGGACGGCAGTTTCTCTGCTCCTGGGCGTGGCGCTTCCCACGGATGACTTGATGCTCCGGCTTCCCATGGCTTTCCTCGCCACCGACTACCTGTTTTTCAAGCTGGACGACAACAAATCGGGCTCCACGTGCACGTCTGCGTTTGTGGAGACGGTGTACCTGGAAAACGACCTGCGTGCTGTGGTGGAGGAGTACTACTTCCACCGCAAGACCATCTCCAAACTCACAGTAGCGCAGGTGGGCGACACCAAGGCTATATTGGTGGACAAAACGGGAGAGGCTCACGGGCTCACGGCACCACATCACCCCTCCAACCCCAGCGAGTCTGCCCGGTTGAGGCGCTACTCGTCGACATATTTTATGACGGACTCTTTTGGCGAAGAGAGATTTATTTCCTTGGCAAACACACGTGCGTTTGGCGACTTGAACTACAAGGAAATGGGCGTCACTGCTGAGCCTGACGTGGCTCAGTACATCATTGGTGACCATGAGACCGTGCACAAGATGTTGACAGCCGAGGAAATCGAGGAGCACACTGTGGGCGGCTTGGGCGGCGACGAGTCATTCTTGGTGCTCTGTACGGACGGCGTTACTAATGAGCTAACGGACCAGGAAATTGCCGATATCATCATGGTCAATTTCAACTTGCGGGGGCACCAGAAAGCCACGCCCCAATTCTGCTCCGAGGAGGTGATCAAATTTGTGGAGTACATTGGCGGTGACGACAATGCCACGTGTTTGGTGATCCGCTTGAACGGCTGGGGAAAATGGCCGGTCAAAGACAGAACGGGGGCATTGCGCCAAGAGCGGTTGAATGACTTTACTCCACGTGACAGGTCTGTTTAGCGGCCTCGAAGAACCTAGGTAGTGGTGGAACTCGTCTTGCAAATCATTCGCAAGGCAGATTACCCAAACGGGCATTCAAGTCAAAGTGAGCTGACCAGCTTTCAGCCAAATTCTTTGTTGTATGCATTGACAGTGGTGATCATCGTTAGTATTCATTGTAATACACGCTTAGACTTACAATCTACGCCTACCTCCTCTTCACCAAACTCCTCTTTACGAAATCGCCCCTTTCCGACCTGTCTTATCTTCGCTGTCGCCATCGCCTTATCGATGCTTCTACTAAGTTCTTGAACGTTGCGTACTCACGTCAAGAACAAACAGAAACAGAACACCAACACCTCGCCATAGTCTGAGCTTTATCCGGCAATCACCTGACCATCGAAGATGGCTCTACAACATGGCAATTTTGCATCTCTAACTCGGCGTTTATTATATACATGCTAGTTCTTGGAGAACTTATAGGTGAACCTCTTGCGGGTTGGAGCAAATTCCCCCAACTTGCTGCCAACCATCTCATCAGAAACTTCTAGCTCCACGTACTCCTTTCCGTTGTGGACCTGAAACTTCAACCCCACAAACTGCGGAAGGATGGTACAGCTGCGGGCGTTGGTTCTGATGGGGGTGTTGGATTTGCGGGCCTCGGCGAGAGGAAGCGGCACCACGTGCGGGCCCTTCCACACCGAGCGTCCTTTCATCACTTGCATGGCGGCTCTCATGGCGACAGTCCAATCGGGTGATGTTGGAAGTGGATGGTTTTTGTCTGCTTTTCGGTGGTTTTTCTGAGCGTCCGCGCACGTGACGCGCACTGAAAAAGCGTCTGCTACTCATCTCACCTGTATGTTTGCCCGGCGGTACGACCCAAATGCGCCGGTGGCGGTGTCTCTGGTGAAGCAGCTTGTTCCACGAAAACGGAAGGTGGAGACGGAGGGCGAGAAGCAAAAGGAAAGCGATCTGGGGGAGAAGGACAGTGACAGCGATCTGAGTGGAAGCGACAGCGATCTGAGTGAAAGCGACAGCGATCTGAGTGAAAGCGACAGTGGTCTGAGTGAAAGTGACAGTGGTCTGAGTGAAAGTGACAGTCTGAATAGTCTGAGTGACAGTGACAGCGATGGCCAGAGTCTGGACCTGAGTGACACTGAAAAGGAATCCGACACTAATGGGCAAAGCCTGAACGAGACCACACAGCAAACCACTCCGCCTTCAAAAGAGAAGACCAAGGAGACCAAAGAAGACCCAGCAGAAGCTAAAGGGAAAAAAGCGGGCGAAAAGCCCAAAGAGGAAACCCATCCAGAGCCAGATGCTCCCCACGTTCACTCTTCTAGAACCGCCCACATCCTCCGCCGATTCCACCAGGCTACTCTCACCCGGGACGATGAAGAACAATCCGACGGTTCAGAAGCCGAAGAAACTCCCTCCAAAGATCTCCACGACTTGATCCCCATTCCGCAGCCAGACCTCCCCGAGGACTCAACTCTCGAAGCCACCAAAGTCCACCAGCAAAACTTGGACTGGCTCGCCAAGCCAGAGTATTCTCTCCCCGAGACTCAAAAGCCGCTCTCGGATTTCAACTTGCTGCCGAAAATGCTTGAAAACTTGGGCAAAATGGGCATCGCCAGCGCGTTCTCTGTGCAGGTTGCCGTGTGGTCCCACCTCCTTCACGATATCCACACCAACCGCATTGCTCCCGATTTCCAGGGCGACATTTTGGTCAATGCTTCTACCGGAAGCGGTAAGACGCTTGCGTATGCAGTCCCCATCATTGAGGCCTTGAAGGAGCGGGTGGTGCCCCGGCTTCGGGCCATCGTTTTGGTGCCCACCAAACCGTTGATCATGCAGGTTTCCGCCACCCTCCGGCTGTTGGCCCAGGGGGTGGACCTCGTGGTCTCGAGCCTTGGAAACGACTCCTTGAAAGACGAAACCGCCCGCTTCCGCTCACGTGCCCCAGACATTGTCGTGTCCACACCAGGTCGCTTGGTCGAACACGTTCTGGCGGGCACGCTTACCATGGAAGCGTTGCGTTTTTTGGTGGTGGATGAAGCCGACCGTTTGTTGAACCAGCTGTTCCAGAACTGGTGTGAGGTTTTGATCAAGAGCATCGACAGCTGTCAACCTGACGCTGGTGGGGCTGCAAATCGCTGGCAGTTGCTGCCGCAGAAAATGGTCTTCTCTGCCACCTTGACCACCGACGCCGGAAAATTGTCGCTTTTGAAATTCCAAAAGCCGCGGTTGGTCATTGTCAACCTGACACAGCTGTTGCTCAATGAAATCTTCTCGGTGCCAACCAAATTGTCCGAGTGGTCCGCGTCCTTCACCCTGGACCAGACTGCATACAAGCCGTTGCTTCTAGCAAAGTTTCTTCTTGAAACGAACCAAACAAACGTGCTTGTGTTTGCAAAGTCCAACGATGCCACGCTTCGTCTCTGCCACGTGCTCAACCAGCTTTTCGGGGCATTGCTGGCACCTCTCAGCGCTGCATATATCAACTCCACCAACAACGTGGCTTCCACAAGAAACAAGCTCTTGAAGCGGTTCCACGAGGGCAAAATCAACATTTTGATTGCCACGGATTTGATTGCCAGAGGTCTCGATTTAGCCTCGCTCTCCACGGTGGTGAACTACGACCTCCCCAACTCGTCACGTGAGTACGTGCATAGAGTTGGTAGAACCGCACGTGCAAACCACGCTGGTGACGCATATACCTTCTGTTTTGGCCAGGGTGAAACGAGGTGGTTTTCCTCGTTGATGTCCGACATACTGAGGCCCGGCCCGATCCGGGATTTTGCAGTGTCGCCCATTTCTGATGATGAGATGCAACATTACGAAGACGTCATGGACTCCTTCCTGCAGTCCTTGAAGGCCAAAAACTAGAAAATAAATACGGATGGATCTTGTGTAGCTGAATGGAAGTGAAAGGGTTTAGCCATAACTTTTATAGTTCTTTCCAGTTAGAATTTCAGCTTTGTCCTAGAAAAACATGCAAAGAAAGCAGAGATTTTGTTCGGGTTTCAGTCTATTTCATGTATCTATATTTTAGTTCATCTCAGAGTATTTCTGAGCCGATTACCCCATTAAGCCCTACGAGCGCAGCGGGTGAGGATAATACGGCTACTCCTTTTGGTCTAATACCACGAAAACGCCCCGCAATGCTGGAGACCTGTATCCAAGTCTCAGGACTGCAATTAAGCATACACGCATGAGATCTCTCGGGTATGAGATATCTTTTCTCTTTATTCTCGGAGTATCTCCTGGGTATCTCCTGATAGCAAGCGACTAGCTCAAATAGTCATTCTGTCGTATCTTAACACATTCCAAAAATCCAGAGCTTGGCCCACGGGGTTTGATCTCATTGACCTTACATTGAGTCTTGTGCCCTGGTTGTACTGATATATGTACAGGGCTGAAACTCCTTGGATGACTAGTCCAGAATAAAGAGTGCTTGCTAATGCATCTCTGGATTAGACACAATATCCCAGATGTCAAGAACGCCTGGTTAGCTCAATCGGTAGAGCATTTGACTCTTAATCTTTAAGGTCAATCAAAAGGTTGCGGGTTCGAGCCCCGCATCGGGCTTTCTTTTTGCAGCCCTCTTCAAGCCTGGCTTGACCACATCTTCGTAAGCCGTACAAATACTGTGCTTTAAAACTTCGTTCATAAAATAGTTCACCGGCTCAGTCCGGAGTTGATTGTCTCCTTACAGTTGAACCCTGGTCATCACGAAAAATACATCTCCATGCGGCTATGATATTGATTGGTCGAATGTAGAGCCAAATATAGCAATAATGCCCAACGGCCGTTCTGCCTGCCAGAGACACACTATGCGAGTTTTACACGTGCCGCCATACAACTTTGTCGTGACGTCACTGATCTGGGAGAAATCCAGGTTTCTCGGAAGAAAAAGCCCAAAATGGTCCGCGTACCGAGCCAAGCTCTCACACAACAGAAGTAGGTCGAACGGCTCCATCTTGTGGAGATCGAAGGTGGGCTGGCGCTTGTATACAGGACCACCCCATGGCGGCGAGGAGAACGCAAAGTCGAAGCGCCCCCCCGCGTGCGGAACCCAGTCCGCGTGCCGGCTCAATTCACGCCAGTCCCCGGTCACGAAGGAGGTGTTGCCGCCCACCCCATACACCATGCAATTGTGCCGCGCGCACGTGACGTTGTTGGCGTTCACGTCCACACCCACCACGGAAGAAAAGTACTTGGCGAATTGGATGGTATTGCCGCCGCCACCACAGCACACATCGAGTACGGACTGGCAGTCTGGAAGCAACTTGCGGACGATTTTGGCCACCACACGCGCAGTGACCTCGGACGTCACCGAGTACCAGAGCTCTGCTGTCATGTAGATGCCGTCATCGAAGCGGGAGAAGAGATCGTAGCGCTTAGCCCAATATTTCTTGCAGTTGCGGGGAAGTGTGGCGTATGAGTGCATGAGGAGCTCATCCTCGGGCTCCACCTCGAAGTCTGACATGGCGCTGAGACGAGATGAGGTGGGATGCGATGAGATTGTGGGGCGCGCCACACCCGTGCACTCCGGCACGTGGCCAGGATTACTCCGGATTTCGTCCTGAACAATGGAAGTCAAGAGCGGTTTGTTCGGGGTTCTGCGATTTAACTCCACCAAAAGAGCCTGAAGGCGCAGAAAAGCAGGATAAAGATGTGAGTGCAGAGACAGAGTCCAGGAAGCGCGCCCATGACACCGTGTTGCCTCAGTACAACATGCCGGTGATCTACGGCATTCTCAACGACTTCAACTTCTACGGCTTCAACGGCTTCAACTTCTACGGCTTCAACGACGGAAACTAAAAGGCCAAGATGGAGCCTCAGTACAACGCAGACATGTACAACCGGCTCAGTGCCTTTGACGAGGCGCATGTGGACACGGCGCTCAATGTGCCCAACCAGGCGTTTTCGCAGCCGAATATGCTGCAGCACATGAGGCCGAGAAGTTCTATGAGGGCGAGAGGTTCTATGAGGGCGAGAGGTTCTATGAGGCCGAGAAAGATTTCAACAATTTGTGAGGTGCTGTACTAATTGATTGGCTTTGTGCCCTGGCAGAGAATGGTCAATGCTCTATTCAAGTTAGAGCACAGGTGAGAATTGAGAACTCCAAAATTCGTACAGAGATCCAAACAATTACAGCTGAGAGTGTAATCAGAGCGTTTGGGCCGCTTCTTTCGATTGTTTGGCTTTCCTGTTTTTCTCTTCGTATTCGTGAAAATTCCTGTGTGTTCTCCAACCCTGCGAAATTGGACCTCGTCGCAGGAAACATAGTAGTGCCAAAAATCCAGAATACACAGTAGAGCTTCATAAAAGGAGCTTTCAAGAGAGGGCAACGAGTGATTGAGGATGCAGCGATTTCCGGAAATTTCGGCTACGTTGGACATGGACGCCTGCACACAAGGACTCATTTGACCCGACCCCGAAGCGGTTGTATCAGAGCAGGGACGCATCTAACACGTCATCGTGGGCGGTGTGCATTATGTGTACAGGAACTCAGGCTGCCATGCAGTAGGTATCGCCTGTAACTGTCCTGGCGCACTGCATACTGCGCCGCTCTACTGCAGTACCATTGACCCTATGCCTACAATAGACTAATAGAAGCTTACTACCATGCCGTTTTATACTCTATCGACAGCCGTGCCTACATACTCAGACGAAACTGATGCACTTTGCGTTATCTCCTAATACTATGCTTTCCAGAATTCCAAGCACCTTTTTCTGTGCTTGATACACAAGAGTTACCCTTGTAAGACTATCAAACCTTCATTGCACCTTTTATAAGACTTTATTGTACCATAACCATTCTGTGTCTTTACCCAAACCCCGTACTTTGAAACCTTGAATTTACATTACCTTATAACTAAACCTGCCACACCTTGCCGTCGCTGATCATGATCTTGTTCTCGTCCTCCATTTGCTTGAGCGCAAAGTCGATTTCGGCATCACTGAAGACCTCTTCCTGCTGCAAGCCCTCATTCACAGCTGCAACTACTTGCTCCGTTGCACAAGACCCCGACGCCGTGGCAAAAAGATCCGAAGAGAGAATGCGGCGCATGGCACGAAGGAACTTGTCGTACCTCTCCAGAGAGATCTCGGCAAACACGTTGGGCTCTGTATTGTCCAAGCCCACGGGTCGGAGATGCATTTCCTGGAGCTCGGTAGCCATGCGCTCGGTTCCTTCGTCTTCTAGCTCGTAGTCCTCATCCATGTATTCCTCGGAGTCGGACTCTAGCTCGGCCTCCAACTCGGCCTCCTCTTCGCTCTCGCTCTCACTGTCTTCCAACAAAGTTTCGGTGGTTCTTCTCTTCTTAGGGTTGCTTTTCTTGGCCATCTCTTTAAAGAGCGCATACCGGAGAAGCTCCTCAGCAACCTTAGCGTCTTTGACCTCAACAGTTTTCGATAAGCGAACTTTGGCGTGTGCCGTAGACAAACGAATCAAGGTCTCCAAAGTTCTGGCCGTCACCGGAGCTGTTTTTTTGTTTGAGTCCGAGGGGTCACTGTTCCTCAAACCCGAGTATGTAGTAACAATGTAGTCCGATGCCTTCTTGGTGAGCACCGGCTTCACTCTTTGCTTGGCGTACTGGATGTACTTCTTCAAAAATGGAATGGAGATAATCGGAGGTGGTGCCTTGCGGGGGCCAGTGCTGGCAGCCACGCCTGCATGCAAGAGAGAGTTGAACTTTTCGAACACCTGCTGCTCCTGGTCTTTTTCGGTTTCGTCCTCAAGTCCGGCGGCCAAGGAAACGGGGCCTCGTTCCCGAACGGGCTCGCCCTCGGCCAACCCGGGTGCAATGAAACGGTGCATGCGGAGCACATGCTCAGAAATGGTTCTATCCTTGACTTGGTTGACGTCGTCGGTCACCACGAAAAGCAAATCGAACCGAGATAACAATGAGTCGGGTAACGCGATATTCTTGTGTGGGTCTTTGTGGATGTCATACTGCCCAAAGACTGGGTTGGCAGCTGCAATCACCGAACACCTGGCATTGAGAGATGTGTGGATTCCGGCCTTGGCAATCGTCACCGTTTGCTGCTCCATCACCTCGTGGATGGCCACTCGGTCCACGTCCGACATCTTGTCAAACTCATCAATACAAACGATTCCTCGGTCGGCTAACACCATGGCTCCGGCTTCCAAGCGCCGTTCGCCGGTTTCTTTGTCGGTGGTGACGGCGGCCGTCAAACCAACACCGGACGAACCACGACCGGTAGTGGCAATCGCCAATGCGGCGGTATTAAGCACAAACCGCAACATTTGCGATTTGGCCGTGGATGGATCTCCCACCATCAAGATGTTGATGTCACCTCTCAAGTGGGAGCCGTTGTCCAAGTTCTTCTCCAAACCTCCGAAAAGCATCAATAACACGGCCTTTTTGATGTGGTCATAACCGTAGATGGAGGGCGCAAGCGAAGTCGCCAACGAGTCAAAGATCCGCTTTTCCTTGGCCAACTTGTTGATGTTTCTCACGTCGCTGTCGGTCAATTTCTCGTGTGCCGCCACTCCCGTGGACCGGGCATGCAAGGGGTAAACGGCATTGGCTAAAATCACCGTCTTGAACGACAGCGAGTTATTTGCAGCGGCTCCCAATGCTCTGTACACTCCCACAATCTGCACACGGTCACCGGGTTTGGCCAAGTCCACCAAATCGTCGTCTAAAATGATATCCACCGAGCGGGGCAACTGGCCGGCTGGCGCTGTCTCGGGCATTTCCTGCACCGAGATCTTCTGGTGGTCTCTGTAGGTGGAGTAGCCGTATTCGGGAGAGAGCTTGTTTCCGTCGGGGTCCTCCACGGGATACACAGCGGGCGTGGAAATGGCGTCGAACGACGTGGTGTTATCATGGTACGACTTGGCATAGAACCTGGCCGTCTTTTCTGCGTAGTGCACGGATCGGATCACCTTGGGTCTGACGAGCGATGCCCGCGTGACAATTCCTTCAATCGACACCATGGTCGAGAGGTGATTGGCAGAAATTGACCGTGCTGTCACTGCATGGTCTCCGAAAGCTCCGCGAAAAGACACGTAGAAGTTTTGGTCATCCTCAAGCGGCTCATAGCGGTCGTCGTTTGGATCGTAGATCGTCAACACCGTGTCTCTCAAAGCACGTTCACATGCTGGTAAATACTCGACAGGAGAATCCAAAAGGCCTCTCCAGAAGACGGGGTCAAACACACGCACCTCGTCAAGCGAAACGCTGAGCCGAAAGCGGCCTTTCTGAAGCATATCTTTGATTTCGGACCGGTAGTTGGTGCCCTGAACGTTGATCACGTCCAAGAATTCCTGGAACCGCCTGACACGATCTCCGAATACAGCGTCCACGGGCTGGTCATATTGGGCTTCTTCCATGTTATTTGGAGCTGAGTGTTATGAGGAAAAGACTTGTCAGAAGGGTTTTTCCCACGCGCGTAATTACCTTTCCGCATTGGGCGAAGTACGCGTACTGCATACAGACCGATGCCATGCCTAGCAGTCGGCAATGGAAATTGGTGCAGTACGGCTAATAGATATCGTTGTGCTGAACAGTCACGACGAGAGCGCCAGGCTTCGAAACCAGGCGACCATAATCCGTGCCGCTATAAATGCCAGTGGAATTCCTTAACATACGCTGTTAGAGGTTACAAGAGCCCCGAGATTCACTGATGATAGAGAGCTTCACTGAGCTAGTGTGTAAATACTTCATTGTAGCGAAATCGCCCAGCTTCATTATATTGCCCTTTATAGCCGTCTGCTTTTGTAAACCTACTTCTGCAGGGGCTCTCCAGCTGAGCGAATAGACATCCGAAACATGCAATATCCATGCATCATGCAAGGCAGCTTCATCTCCTAATGCATCCGTCAAACACTATAAGAGCAACGGCCGCAGCGTCGTGGGATGAGTCTAGCCTAAAGACTCCAGTTGCTGATGTACAGCCTCTCATCGCAGGCAAAAAGACTGTGATATTCTTCATACTCCAACGAGGCCATACCCTTATACTTTCTGGTTTTCTCCGATTCCAACAACGTCATATATGACCAATCCAAGAAATCCTCCATGTTGTAATTTGGTTTGCGGAAAGGCTCGCCAAAAATCTTGGCAAGAGTGGCCACGTTCGGGTGGTAATGCGACATCAAAGTCTCAAGCTCCCAGAGCGAGGAGCCCATGGCGTTTGTTTTGAACGGGTCGTTTTCTTCGAGCAAAAAGGGGTCTGTGTACTCCAGAGCATCATTGTGGCGAGTGTTTTGGAGCAAGACCATGCATGTGGGATGTCTCTTAAGGACATTGTAGATAAATGGGATGATAATGACCACAGCTGGAGCAGCCGCAGTTAACAGAAGCCGGGCAAGTTTCTTGATAAATGACGCAACTAAAGTGGCAGCAAGATGCGTGGAGCTCAAGAAAAGGTCACAGAGACGGAAGAAGCGTGACCGGTAACGCGTCAAGAGCATCTGCGGTGTGAGCATCAGATAGAGCTTGGTATAAAAGTCGGGGTACTCGAGGTTGTAGTTCTTCATCAACTCATATAATGAGTTCAAGGCTAAAATCTGCACCACCGCGTCTTCTTCCTGGTCAAAAGCATCGGTCAAGAAGTCCATGAGAGATGCTGGCGAGCCCAAATATGGCATCACCCGCTTGTGAAGGATGCTCAAAAGGGCTTTATATTGCGATGCTGAGAGAGGCACAAGCCTTAAAACCGCAAAAAAGCATTTTTGGAACCGTGCTTTGAACACGGAACCATATGTTTCATCGCTTAAAGAAATCCGGACCCATGTGCGCTGTTCCCGGAGCTCCTCCTCATCAGACGAGTACAAGAGACCATCCTTGACTATGGACAACCAATTGGAGAATATAAGGTTTTTGTCATCATCTTCACCAGCCTCTTCAATACGCGATTCAAGAGCATTGTCGAAAAAATAGCATTGGAGGTCCCAGTATTTGGCGAAGTACTTCTCAACAAACTCCAATAAGATAAAATTGGAAGAGCTTTCGTCCCCGAGAATAGACCCAACTTTTCCGAAAAGAAGTGACTGCACCAACTTTTGGTACATTTCCATTGGAAATTTCGAGTCAGCGGCAGCCTGTGCCTTAACGAGCGCAAGGTAGATATCTAATCCGTCTAGTTGCAAAGACAGCTGAAAGGCCAATGGCTTTGCGAGGAGAGCCATAAGTTGCTGTTGGAAACGGGCATATTTCTCAAAGAGCCAGCGTGCTCTTATGAGCTCTTTTCCAGTGTGATTCATGTCCATGGCCGAGCTGGAGAGCAAGTGATGAAACACCTTATAAAGACCCATGGCCACGTGACGGCCTGCTGTCTCGGCCTTCTCGTCTTCTGATGCAGAGAGAACGCTCTGGACAAGATCCAACTGGTCGAGCAATGTTGGAATGCTATTGAAGTTGCCTTGTTCGGATACTTGTTGGATGATAGCGGAAAGCTCATCTTGAGAGAGAATTTTCGGCACAGGCACCTTTTCCTCCTCGCTTTTTTGGATCTTGGCTGCTTTAGCCTTTCCGTTTTTGGCCTGCTTCTTCGCTTTGGCACCAGGACTAGCGGTCACGGCACTTGCTTTTCTTTTACCCATGCTGATGTTATGTGAAAAAAGTGGTGATGAGATACGCGATGCGCACTGAGTTAAGGTACCGAAAGCCTTAACCAACGCCATACGCCAAATGCCCAACACACAAGGCAGTCCCCATATGTGAAGGCTAGAGCAGGAAAGCAACAACGAAGAACAATACCTATGGTCACCTGACTCTAAACAAAGCGATCATCGTCTTGAAACCCGTAGACTGCACATAGGGATGGGCCTGGCTCTATTCAGCTTGGAGCGTAAGGTGCCCGATAACGTCGGGTAGACATGCTGATTCAAGATTCAGCACCCATGATCGAAGCGTCCAAGGGCACTGGGGGTTGTGTACAGGACCCAGTTACCCGACCGGCCACTATAAAAGCGCGCGGTGCGATGCACAATCTTTTCTCCTCATGACCTTCCAAGTTTTAAACACATGATGAAACCTTGCGTGTTTGCTCACAATTCCCTTCGAAGTTGAGTCCGGCTTCGGCTGGATTCCTTCGAAAATGTGCGTCCGTACGGAAGCTCTGGGTTTTTATGGTGACGGTGTTTGGCGCAACCTTTCTTGTTACTTACACAAACGCTTTAAAGAATTTCTGATCCTTGAGTCATGTCCTGTCGAGAGTCTCGTTCAGCTTATCCAAGTCGATGTGCTTGCGAAGCCCGAGACGCGTAGTACCAAAGGTTTGTAAGCTTGATTGCCGGTTCATGGCATCAGACCTCGCACTATTAAGAAAAGAATCAAGCAAGGGCATTGAAACTCTTGGTTTTGCCAGTTCTTGAATTAAGCCGCTTCCATTCCGAGAAACTATCAGGGATGAAGGACCAAGTCACTGAAGTCACCGAAGCCCCCGGAATCAGGACTTTACTATATTCGATGACATGATATTCACGCATTGGCCTCGATACCTTATTTCTTTATTTTCTCTCACATCAGCCTTTCAGTTAAGTTATCCTCAGATGGAACCGTTTGAAGTGTTTCACTTTCCCAAGTCCAAGTAATCTCGTGCGTCATTCTCTGACATATTCACATCTTTGCTAGGTGACCAACTCTCCTTTCTTTCCCCCTTCTTCTTTTAAGCCTTTTTCTGGTTAATCGATCGTCTCCTTGTCGTTTTATATCCCACATTTATCAGTCCAAGTACATTCTCGAAAGAACGTCATCTGTACACTCTGAAGGCAACTCATAGGCAGTTTGAAGATATTTCAAGGCTGCGTCGTTGTGATTTCAAAAATCCCAACTAACCGCCTTTCTGTCTTGAATTTGGTATCCTTTCTTGCGTGAGAAGGGAGATTGGGCGCTTTATATATTCAACACATGCATCATGCATGTGCACAAAATCAAAAGGGATGCAAATTGTGAAACACCCCTATTTCGCAATATACATTGCCCTCAGGTATAAATGCCTCCAGTTCGCAGGGCCCGGCTTGCTCAATACACCTTTTTTGGAATTTAAATCGGGCTATTAATAATTTGCAATCACCAACAATCACGAAACTACAACCAGTTCGCCCCGACCCATGCCCTCCAGGATCCCTTTCTATTTGCAATTGATAAGATCGAGACTTCTTAACATCGCTTAATAATCAGGAAACATCTTAGCGAATGTTAACGAATGGTTCAATTGCTCTCGATTCAACAACCGCTGGAATTTTTCAAATAAAACGAAGATAGCATCCGCTAAAAGGACCCACCAAGAGAATGGCTACGGACAATACAGGTACACTTTTCCAAAGCTAATAAATACCAGTGTCATGAAATCCATATACACAAGGCAGCATATCGCAATCACAAGATACCAAAGATTCGTTGTGACTTTTGGTACCACGCAGAGCCGCCAAATATCAGCCATGCACTTCATCTCACCGAAGAGCTACCAACAAAGAGTCGGAGAATTTACAAGAGGGTCGCTTTCACCACTCCTCGTTGGATCCCCAGATCTACGTCTCCTGCAGTTGACCGATATTCACAGTGGGTGTGTATACGGTGCCGAACACTCATGACTGCCTGTACATCACATCCGAAATGATGGTTGTGCCGCTGTAGAAGAACAGCATGGCACGTTACAGAATAAGACACCCATACAGAACAAGACACCCATACAGAACAAGGCACCCATTATACAGTCACAGACACTTAACCACGCCCACTACACAGCCAAAAAGTGAAACAATGCCCTACAAAGCCTTCACACTTCCCACCTCGTCTACATTTCGCTATCTCTTTCAGTATATTATTGTATACAGCTTAGATGAAAGTCTCGTAAGCAACAGGAGCCAAGGTTTGCACAGTGTTACCCTCAGCAGAGACAATCTTGGCCTCTCTTGGCTGAGCAGGTTGTCTGATAAGGTTGACGGTAGTACCGTTCTCCTTAGCCTCTCTCTTCTTGGCGGCGTTGGACTTAACTCTGTCCAAGAACTCTTGACGACAAGCAGAGTGCTTGATGTGCTCGACTCTCAAGTTGACCTTCTTCTCGATGTATCTGTTACCAACAACCTTGTTGATGATGACACCGACGGCAGACTTGGTAACGTTGAAGATGATACCGGTCTTACCGTGGTAGTACTTGTGAGGCATACCCTTCTGGATGGAACCGTTGGCCTTGATGTCCACAATGTCTCCAATCTTGTAAGTCTTCAAGTAGGTAGACAAAGGAATGGCTCCGTGCTTTTTAAAGTCACGTTGGAACATGTAACGAGTACCAGATCTGTATCCACGAGATTTACCCATTTTGATGTATAGTTGTTAGTGGTTGAAGCGAAAGGGAGATTTTTTCTCGTTTCTCAATCCCAGACAAAATTTTCAGGCCTGCAGGTGCGCTCGGTGCGGACGGCATATGGACGGGAGGTACCGATGCGCGCTTCCGCTGTGCTCCAGTGCCCACATTCTTTGCGCACGTGCGCGGCTCTAGGGCTTCAGACCTAGCTCTGCAAGCAAAACATATCAGATCGGGCGGGATGCATGCCAGAATCGGGCCTCGAAATCCGCTTCGTAATCGGAGCTAGAAGCAAGGCAAGATAACCAAAATTCGGATCAAACCCCATATGCGTTGGCCACATTGACGCCAAGGTAGATATGCCAAAGAGGCCATCTCAACCTTGGGTTGCACGATGAGCCATTGTGGCAGCTGCTGAACTGTCGACCATGCCATTGCCTGATCCTTTCATGTCTAGAGCACCATGATGGCTCCACTTTATGCGTGTGAGCTTTAACTTCAATTCATTAGCCGAGCTATCAACGTAAAGAATTTATCCAAATTTGATGGCTTAAACTCGGACGCTGTAGCTCGTACATTGGCTTCAATTCTTGTCAACGAGATCTCCAAGCTCCCACGAAAATATGCAGTCGCTAGTTGCAACAGGGTGCCTGCACAGAAGGCGCCCTTCGCTTCTCATCACCACACCATCATGGACAAGATCTTGGTGTTGCACCCCAGCGAGGAGAACATCGAGGAGATTTTGATCAAGGCGAACGCTCAGAATGATAGAATAGGCCCCTTGCTGGCGGTTGTCTTGCTCGGCCAACGCCTTCCCCTAGTTGCGCCAAAAGTCGTGCCTTCTGCCCCCACATACTTCTTCTCTCGCACAGAAAACGAGGGCCATTTTGTGGATATCTCCCAAAACTTGATCTGCGTCCAGGCGCCGGCGAATAGCCCTGCGTATATTCGCCTTCCTTCCAAAATCACCTTAGCGTTCATTGATGACTCGGTGAAATCCGAACAGGAAACACAGGAAAGCGAACCCGTTCACGCCGATATCCTTTTCACATATCACTGGCCGCTGGCGATAGCAGCACAGCAGAAATTAGCGTTGGTGGCCAACCGCCGCTTAGATCCAGTGGTGACAAAAATCCAGCCCCGGTACCATTTCTCCGCTGGTGCTGGTGGCCGTAAGTTTGAGGCCGCGCCATTCTCGTGGACGCCACTGCGGTCATGTCGGTTCATCTCGCTAGCAAAGGAAGGATCCGGTGAAAAATGGTTCTTCGCATTCCTGATTTCGACTGCAGCAGATGAGCCCAAGCCAGGGAGTAATCCCTTCGAGGTGGCCAAGCGTAAGCGGGAAGAGTCGGAACATGTTCCTCAGAAACAGGCACGCGTCCAAGAAATAAGCAGCCACGGAGGTAAAAGCGAGGCCCGCCATGTTCTGCCCCTCGAGTGTTATTTTTGCCTTGCCAACCCACGTCTAGAGAGTCACATGATCGTGAGTATCGGCCAACACTCATACGTCACCACCGCCAAGGGGCCGTTGACAAGGCCCATCCTGGAGTTGGGAATGGCTGGCCACGGAATCATCATTCCAATCCAGCACGTGCCCAAGATTCTTCTGTCTGAAACGGAGTTGGTGCAGGAAATGGCCCGGTATAAAAAGGCTCTAGTCGCCATGTTCGATGCACACGACTCTGACGTCGTTTTTTTCGATTTCAACAAAACCGATAATGTCCACCACCATATCCAGTTCATTCCCGTTCCGCGTGGAGTTTTGGGAAACGAGGGCACTGCATTTTTGGCTCTTCTAGACGAGAAGGTAAAATACCACAATGAGAATTTTCCCAGGAATACAGAGTTGAATTTCTCACCGGATACCAAAATTGGCGACCTGGACTGCATTCGCTTCTCCATCTTCATTGACAACAAAGAGCTTCAGCTTGTTGCAAAACTTGACGGGCCAGTGGATTTGCAGTTGCCAAGGAGAGTCATGGCCATCTTGTTGGGGTTGCCAAAGCGGATCAAATGGAACCGGTGCAAACAATCACAGCACGAAGAGACACAGGAATGTGAAAACTTCAAGAAGGTGTTCAAGTCATTTGACCCAAGTGGAGACGCAAAAGATGAAATTTCAAATTCCAACATGGGGGAGTTATTGGTATAGATTCATAGATAAAGAGGTATTCAAATATTCGTATATCTTGATGTTTAGATTGTTTGTATTCAAACTGGGATGTGGATTTGCCAAATTTTTGGCTTGCGAAACCGGCCTTTATATACCTATTTTTCAGGGGCGCAGGGGTTTTGCAGCCACCAATATAAATACCCGCACCCCTGCTTTTTATTCGTCAGTATTGCCACAAACAAGCTGTATGATTATGGTGTTTCAAGGTTCTGATTATGGTGTTTCAAGATTCTGATTATGGTGTTTCAAGATTCTGATTATGGTGTATCAAGATTCTGATTATGCTGTATCAAGATTCTGATTATGGTTAGTGGTTCTAAGACCCGGATTGGCCTCAGTTGCACACCGCACACATCCACAGATAAAGAACCACTCGGACAATGCCTTTCTTCTCTCAACGACATCGTCATCGTCCACACCATAACTGATGCACAACTCCAGGCCTTTGGAAACGGCAGTGCTGGTGTGGAACGAATAAGCAGAGGATTCTCTGGTTTTTTCGACATTAGGAGCACACGAGTGGTTGAAAAACGATCCCAGAGGATAGACACCAAACCCAAAAAATTCCCGCTCCTCGCCCGGCTGGGTGATGGGAGACCATATACCAAACGCATTGGTGAGGTTACGCCCAATGATGTCTCTCACTTTCTGTGGACTTACATGGGGCAATAACTCGGGCGGGCTTATCAACCTCACAAACTTATAGATGTTGATGTAAGAGCGGCCAAGATATGGGTACTTGTGGACCTTTTCTGCTTCTGCCGACTGGAGAAGTTCGAAAAGGCGGACCTCAGCGTTTTCCGGGGCTACCAGGTCTTTGTATTGTGTGTGGAGCACACCCATGATATAGCGAATCTCGGCATAGTCCTCTTTGTTGACTCGTGGATAGAATTTCGATCGCTTGGAGGGCTTCACGGAAAAGGTCTTCTCTTCCCAAGCTGCAACATCAGCCCACTCCTGCTCCAAATCGGAGGACTCTGAGAAGTCTTCCTCGCCTTCACACTGCAAATACAAGGTTTCAAGAGCGCAGAGCGATTTCGAGAGCACGCCGTTGAGATCATGCGTTTGAAAGTCTTCCAAGCACTGCTGCGTGCAGAAGTATACTTTGCCATCGATGCGGAACTTGAGGGTCTTTCCGTCGAGGTAATTGAAGCACCAAGTGCATACTTCCTTCCGAAATGGGCGGACCACCGTGCTTCCCACGGGATTCTGGGACTTGAGGAGTAATGTTCCTGCAGGAATATCAGTGATGGCGAAACACCCACGGCCGCCATACTTCGTTTTGCAGACTTTGAAGTTGACACTGAGAGAGTCCAAGAGTGCTTCTGACTGAGACGGTAGATCCATTTTTGGTGTTGGACGGGCTGCGCTGTGTGACATCGGATGTGATGCGTGCGTTTATATGCAGTCCGCGATGGATTGGGTCGGCGTGGTACTTATGATGCTCTTAAAGCGATGAGCTGAATGAAAAACAATCGTTTCGTGGCTTTGTTTTGTCTCATTCACGTTCCTCGTACGTTCAAGTGCAGAGCCTCTAAAATCTATTAAAACTACCCAAAGAGAATGTCGTTGGCCTTATAAAGCACGGTCCACAACAAGCCCAGTTTGCGGGGATTTGCCTCAAGCTCTGCAAGCTCTATGGACTCTTCCTCGTCAATTTCCTCCTTTCCAGTGGTGATGTCGGCCTCAAAATCGCTTCTCCAGCGGGTCTTTCTGTATAACTTCCAGCCGAAATAAAGAAAGACGAAGAAAACTGGAGCAAAATAAGATGTGAACAAGTTCGACACATTCAAATAACCCGGGAAAAAGACCCAGAAGCCGTTGAAAAAGAGAACAAGAGCGTTGAAGAACGCAGCCCAATAAGGAAGCCATGGGGTCAAAAATTTAGGCACCTTATAGTACTTGTCGTCTTGTTGGTCAGCATTCTGAGCCTTGACTGCTTTCTTGAACTTGAAGTAACACATCCACAAGACGGTATAGGTACACAACAATCCCGTGGTTGCAAGGTTGATGAACCAGTTGAAAGCCTTGTTTCCCTGTTTGGAAACACTCAAATACGAAAGGCATGCAATGAGCATCGAAAAACACACCGCCACGATTGGGCAACCGTTTTTCAAACACTTGGCGAACACTCTAGGCAAGTACCCAGCCAAGGCGGCACTGTACGCACTCCTGGCAGCTCCATACGTGAAACCATTTCCACAGGACCAAGCTGCAGTCATCACCACAGCGTTGACCAAGGAGTCCAAGCCACGTACCCCCACAGACTTGATCCCAATGACCCATGGGGAAGAAGCAGCACCAGACAAGTCCTTGGAGGCTATCAAAACGGGATTGTTGGAAGCACACAACGTGTTCATGAAAAAAATCCCCCCGATATAGAAGAGGTACACCCGGATATAGGTTCTCTTGGCAGCCATGGGAATATTCTTTCTGGGCTGGGACACCTCGCCTGCGATCATGCCAAGCATATCAGCGCCTCCGCATGCGAAGGCAGCATAAATCAACACATTCCAGAAACCCAAGAATTTGCCAGTGTTTCCGGGAACTAAATAGGCCTTGAAAAGACCTCCGTCGGCCCAATTGCGAAAGCCAAAGGCTTCTCCGCTGGGAGATCCACCGCACATGGAAATGAGCGAGAAAAGCATCAAGCCCACGATCAAAATGACCTTCAAGATGGAGGAGAAAAATTCGATTTCGCCGTACCAGTTGACGCCGAAGACATTGAAGAAGAAGATGGATGCGATTCCAATGGTGATGAAAATGGCGGGCGACGCGTCGGTCCAATAAGCTATGATCGAAGCAAAAGCAACCACTTCCACACAGATGAACATGAGTGATGTGTAAAGATAAATGAGCGTCACGGCAAAGCCCATGGCGGGGTCGAGCCATCTTGCAGCGAAGTGGAGAAATGAGCCTTTGATGGGCAAATATGTGCACATCTCCCCCACCGCCAACATCAAAGGGTAAACCATGGTCACGGCCCAGATAACGAAACCAAGGAAAAGCGAGAGGGAGCCCGAGGTCATCAACGGCGTTTTCAAACCAACATAGAGTCCCGTTCCGATACTCTGTCCAATGATCATCAACGAAACATGGCGGGTCAGCAATTTGCGCTTGGTGGAACCATATTTTTCAGCGTCGAATATGTCGTCGAAGTCGTCGGCGCCGGAGGAAATTAACTTGTTGCTGGGCAGGGCCAACTGCTCAATGTCCACTCTAAACAGCTGCTTTTCTTTAAGGGAGCTGGTGGACATGGTGTGCTGATGTGTGAAAAAATGGGGAAGAGAATGCTTAAATACCTTCGCTAAGTGCGCTAAGAGTCGGCGAATGCAAGATAAGCGCATGTGTGCCGGACCATGCGATATCTTATCACGCGACAAAATGAAAGAAAGAGGAAAGGAAAAGGAAGAGGAAAGGAAAAGAAAGAGGAAAGGAAAAGAAAGAGGAAAGGAAAAGAAAGAGGAAAGGAAACGGAGGAAACGAGGAAAAGAAAGAGGAAAGAAGGACGAAGTTTCGAGGAGGTTGCAATCTGATGTTGTGACAGGCGGACATTTTACCGTACCGGTGTGGGCTGACCCATAAGAATTGTCCCGGGTTCTCCGTCCAACACATTTTTCGGAGTCTGTGCTCCACTCCCTCCGGCTGGACAGCACAATATGCATGTCATCCTACAAAGACGCCAGCTTTGGCCGGTGCAGTAGCGTGACTCCGACTGCACGCTACATTTTGCAGTCGGTGTCGTATTCTCCGGGCCGCGCTACCGCGCACGTGATTGTGGGGTGCGGCGTGTGCAGGACCGGAAGCCAAATGCCTTAGATAGCAGCGCCAAGCTTTTTGGGGGTTATCTACGCGCGCCTGTGTGCAGGTCCCCGCACCGCCCATGGAAAACATGCTCCACCAAAGCCTTCGCTGCGTCGAACCCGCCGGGAATGTGTGACCGCAGAACATAGCCTTGTGCTGTGCAGGCGGCACGGCGTTTCCTGGTAGCGGAGCGCAATAGTCGGCGAGCAACAGAATCAAAGCGGAACCTGATCGAGCCTCGCCTGGTCTTGCAGGTAGGCGCTTTCGCGTCTCATTGTGGGGAGGTTTGGCGGCATTAGTCCGAAAAGGGGCTGCACATTCCCAAATATGGCTGAGGTCATTGGCCCCAGAACGTGCAGGCTCATCTCAAACATGGGGTTTCCTGCAGACTGGCCCGACCCTCACCGGAGTCCTGCACACGGAGCTTAGCGACTATCTACCCCGGAGCGCTGGCCAAAATGCCGTGCCTGCAAACCGCACCAAAAAACGCGAGCGAGCCAAGCGCCCAAACTCAGTGCCTGCCGAAAGTGCTCGCCGGTCCGTGCCGAGGCAGCCTGGATCTTTCGGAGATGCCGTTCTAGACGCATTATCGCACAAGGTGCAGGCGCGCGATGCAGGAACCCACAACATCGACTCAGTACGCACGGTCATGCATCGCTTATTTCGAGCTCCAGACATGTGCAGGATTTTCCACTATTTTCCCGACGTGTCAAAATGGCCAATGTGGAGAAAACAGCGACTAAGACGTGCTCTCGTCTCACTGCAGAATAATGTGATTGCCTTTGGTGCTTTCGGCACCGGTTGTTGATTGGTACAGCATCGGCCTCAAATGTGCCGCCCCGGCGGTTTTCTTACTCCATTGGTTTTGTTGATTTATGGTGCAGCGATTGGGTGAATGGCGACATTCTCCATTGGCTGATGGCTTTGGTGTCTCAAAGCGCTGATACGGATTGGCTTTGCTGGCTATCTATTTGATCAAATACTTGTTGCTTCCTACCAGTTGGTTGCCGGTCTTTGGAAATTGAGTCCTGGTTAAGGTGATCACTTGTATTGTTCCATCATCCTTCCTCTTGTTATTGCCCTGAGGACCACCTCCGTTACGGTTCCAGTTCTGGAGAAACCCGGCGCTGCACCTCGCTGCGGGAAGTCGAGATCGAGGGCTCCAAGGCCGGCCATCTTCGCATATACAGGCTCCGAGTGGCATCACCTTTGCCGAGTGGCCCAGACACCATTCCAAGGCCACCAAGTTGACGCGATTTTGGTGTTCTGCATTTTGGTGTCTTGCTCTTGGGAATGGGCGTTTCTTCCAAGGACCCCTGAATCTCGAGACGTCGGCCTCTGCTTCTCCGTTTGTCATTGCCATTGCCAACGGCGGCTTGAACCACGCGGCCAACACCTGTGTCTCGTCCGCCACCTCTGCACTCCTGTAAATATCAACATTTCCCAGTATTAGCTGCATCCACTATTCATATCCATTTTAGCCGCGCTCCACCACCGAGTGCAAGTCGGTGAGCGTCTCATCCTTGGGTATCGTGTAATTCGCCGAGGAATCATGCTGCGTTTCCTCCAGCTCATGGGAGGAGGCGTTGGATTGCGCCGATGCAGTCTCATGGGCCTCGCTCCCTGCGGTGGCCTTCTTGTACGCTTCCAACTTCTGGAGCATGAGTTTCTCCTGGGCCTTCAATTGCGCTGCCTTTTGCTCCAACAATGCGGCTCGGTTGGACAACTCTTTGGCGCTGGCAATTTCCATCTCCTCTAGCTTTTGCTGCCTCTCCAAGATACGCTCGTGGCGGATCACATATGGAACGGTCTCGGAAATTTGCCGCAATTGGTGTCTTTGCGGCCCGATAGACATTCTCTTGAACGACGGGTCGTTGGTTTCGAGACGGTTGCCGGATGCATTGGAAAGCGACGAAGACAACGAGGTGTTTTCCTTGGAGCCCGACTCCACAAAGGGCGTGTTTTCTTCGAAAAGCATGGACTTGGGTTGTTTGGAGTCGGACGATAAAAGCGACGCCTCGTCGGTGCTGTTTGGCTCGCCAAGGTGCATGGTGTCGTTGGCCTCGGTCAACTGCGCCAAGTTCGACATGGACGGAACATTGACCAGCATGTTTTGGGATTCGTCAGCCTTGGAGTTTGCAGAGACGTCGTCCGGGTCCTCGGCTCCCGTGACAGTGCTCAACCGCTCGGTACGGTACGTCTCGTACAAGAAGTCGTGGGTCAAGTCCTTGAGGTCCTGCAAGTGCGAGCCCAAAATCACCGACCTCAACACGGAAAAGTCGCTGTAGTCGGTGTTGTTGACGTCCACCAAGCCCCAAGGGTACTGTCTTGCCTTGATGGTTTTGGTTTCGCCTGTGAGAGTGTCCCTGATTTCAAAGTCCTGCTCGGAAGCCACCACGGCAAACGGCTGCAAGCGGGTCAAGTACTTGCACTCCTCGATCAAGTCCGAGTCCTCCTCCTGGTCGTAGTCGTCCATGAAGTTGTCGAACTGGAAAACGGGAACGTTGAAGCGCTCGATGTCGATCCGGATCTGCTTCTTGAAATGCGCCAACTCGCTCTCGGTGAAGGTGTCAGCACGGCCCACCACGGGAATGATATTGACGAAACGGGCCAATCGCTTCATGCACGCTATGTCGATCTCCCTCAAGCCGTGCCCCGTGGGCGTGATAAAGTAGAGCAACACATGGACCCGGGTGTCGACGAAGCGGGGGTTTCTGCGTATCCGCGTCTCTTCTGCCAACACAAGGTCGAACTGCTGCTTCAAGTAGTTCTCGATCTCCGTGAAACAAAGGCTGTTATCCAAGTTGTCTCCGAACCCGGGCGTGTCGATGATATTCAAGTTCAACCGCACGTTGTCGTCGTCCATAAGTTCCACGTTGGTCTCCGTCAACGCGATTCCCGGCTCCTCGTGCGCTGCCAACGGCTCGAACTCGTTGCGTGCTAGTATGGAGGTGTTGGGCAACGACACGGCATGGGCCAGCGTGAAGGAAAGCGTTTTTGTGTCACCCGACGAGGCCCCTTCGTAGGTGTGGGCCATGATTTTCCGGTTCAACATGCAGTTGACGAACGTGGACTTGCCGGTGCCCAGTTCGCCGGCAACCATGAAGGTGAACTTGATGGCCTTCTTGGCGTCTTTTCTGTAGTTGATCATGGGGGAGTTGCCGGGAGGCAGGGTGTAACTGTAGTCCATTTGGGGGCTTTGTTTGGTACAGCGAGGGTTTTATGGCGCCTGCGCAGTATGCAGGTCCCGGGCGTGCGCCAACCGCGTCCACCGGTCGGCGCCTGGGCGGACACGAACGGAGGCGGGGCGGGGCAGGGCGGGGCAAGGCAGGGCAGGGCGGGGTAGGGCAGGGGTAGGGCAGGGGCAGGGGCAGGGCACGGAAGGAGGCGCCCCGTGCAGGATCCCAACCCCCTCCTCCATGCGCTTCGCGCCCATACTACCCATGTTCAAAACACTCTCTGCCGAAGCAGCAGTGAAACTCGACCAGGAGCTCATGTCAGCAGGCGGCTTCTCCATCGCCCAATTGATGGAGCTAGCAGGCCTTGCAGTCGCCAAGGCGGTCTACACCGAGTACCCGCCAGGGAGGGACACCAATTCCCAGAATCAGCATGCCCCGGCTGGAAAAGTGCTCGTTCTCGTGGGCCCTGGAAACAACGGTGGCGACGGCTTGGTTTGTGCACGGCACCTCAAGCTCTGGAAGTACCACGAGCCGGTTGTGTACTACCCAAAACAGCTGGCCAAAGAGCTCTTCGTGGGATTATCCAAGCAGCTCGACGACTTGGGCGTGGCACGCATCGGCACTCTTGAAGAAGTGAAGGAGCTTCTCCGGGATCCGGCCCTCCGGGTCGTGGTGGATGCCGTTTTCGGCTTTTCCTTTAGGCTTCCAATCAGAGAGCCGTTTTCGGAGCTTCTCCACCATTTGGCTGCAAATTCGAGCTCCACGGCTCCAATAGTGTCAGTTGATGTTCCGTCTGGCTGGGATGTGGAAAAAGGGCCTGTTGATGTGGACATCCAACTGTCGATGCTTGTGAGTCTCTCGGCACCGAAACCTTGTGCTCGGATGTTTCCGCCGCAGAAACCCCACTACCTTGGCGGCCGCTTCATCAGTGACCTGGTGGCGAGGAAATATGGTATCCAGGACTTGACGGACATGTATCAGGGCGATGACCTCATTGTCAAGATGACTTAGTGTTGCGTGGATGATGGTTTTACATGTTACCGCTGGCATGAGAACAGAGTGCTATTATGTGCTTTGTCAGGATACAATGCTATTACTGAAGATGCGGCCAAACCTCTTGGTTTCCGAGAAGATTCTTTGGCGGATCCCGGCTTTATGCGGCAATTGTGGAAGACTCTTTAGCTCCCCACTGAGTACCCGAGCTCTCTGAACAGGTTGGACCTGGTAGCTTCTGGGAATCATGAACCTGGAGTTCTCATAGTCTGCGCAGAGATCAAGGCACACGTCCTGTCTCTGCAAGTTTTTTCCAGGGCCGCAATCACTGACGATGCGGCGACTAGCCTGTGGGAATCCGCCAGCCACCCTGCTGCCTCGTGGAGAATGTGCCACGCTGCCTCGTGGAGAATGTGCCACGCTGCCTCGTGGAGATATTTTTGGTTGTTCATATGCTGGGGCACATGTCGAGTCATGTGGGTTCGAGGGTCCGTATTCCGGAGCGCTTTGCTTTGGGTTCGCCCGTGCTGCAACCTTGTCCATTTCCAGGTGCTTGTGTTTCGGTGGCAGCTGCGGCCCCGGAGTGCCAGAAAAAAGACTGTCCACGTCATCAAAGTACGCTTTGTTGAAGTAGTAGTCATAGAACGACATGTTGTCCACTTCTTCAGCCAAGTTGATGTCCAGGATGCGGGAAGGTCCTGTATCGTTGGAGCCAGCGGATAAGTTTCTTTTGTGGCCAGGCAGGTCGAAAGTGGAATTGCGCTGTCCAGCAGGCAGCGCCATGGAGTGGTCGGAAAATTCCTCCGAGGACAAGTCCGAGTATTCGCAGCTCGAGTCGTTCAACGGAGGCTTTGTGAATGCAGGCTCCAACTTCGCCACCATGGCTTCATGTGCAGCGCTCTCTACCTGGGACAAATTGGCCCCGCTGCCGTACACAGGCACACTGGCAACACGGGAGAAGCGCTGGATCCGATTCTTCTCTCGGTTGTACACAGGAATGGCCGGTATATCGTGGGCCGTGAGCGTTCGAGGCGTGTAGGAGCTCACTGCTGATGCAAGATCAAGGCCCGTGAGACACGCCGGGCCGCTGGGAGGCGTGAGACCATGGTCTGGTTTTCCTCGCGTCTTGGGATTTCTGAGCATTGTGGGGTTCTTTTTGGCTGGCAGATCACGTGGTCAGATGCTTGAACGCTTCTTATCAGGCAGAGATCTCTTATCAGGCAGATGGATCTCTTATCAGGCAGAGATCTCTTATCAGGCAGATCGGAATGAGGGGGAATATCAGAAGGCGACAGAATAGTTCAAGTTTCCAAACGAAATGCAGAAATGCTTTCTGAAACCTGGGAGGCGGTGCTCCTGTTTTTATCATGGCATGACTGGGTGGCTTGCCAATAGCGCTTTTGGAGCGCGCGCCATATTTTGGCGGCTTAAACGGCGCAAAAAAACCAAAAAAAGACTTCCGCTCTCATTGTGGCCGAAATCATAATGGACCTTGCCGAAAACCGTGACATGGACCGGCCCTCAAGATGGTGCTGAAATTCCGAGAACTCGTGTGGGTGTGGCTGGACTTTGCCTTTTCTGCACCAGCTTGCTGGCCCGCGCCAAATGCACTCTCACCGCCAGCCTGCATACAGCCCAGCCTACACCGTGGTGGACTACGCCAGCCTGCATACAGCCCATATCGCCCAGTCTACACCGTGGTGGACCACGCCAGCCTGCATACAGCCCATATCGCCCAGTCTACACCGTGATGGACCACGCCAGCGCCCGAGTGTGGCACGGCCACGTGACAGCCCAAATCCAGTACCAGGACCGCGTGTTCCTTCTCAGGGCACGCAGAAACGCATACTTCCCGTTCTATTTCCTGCAGTTGAGCGTCTTCTTCAGCGCCGCCACAAACCTGGACCTCCAACACAAGTCGCTCTGGCTTGAGCACCAGCAAACCCCCGTCCACTGGCATCTTCCCATCGGCGTCCTACACGACATGCAGTCACGCGACGGGCCGTGGAGGCTAGTGCTACATGCAGGATCCGGCGGCGACTTCCCCCCCTCGATTCTCCCAGCGGCGGCGGGGGCGCTGTTGGAGAGTCTTCGGCGGGTGTACATGAACAGCTTGAAGCAGGCGAACTACGTCATGTGCGGCAACTCGCGTGCCGTGATGAGGCTCAGCACGGCAGACACTACGGCGCTCTGGAAGTCGGTGGTTTCCAACGACTACAGCCAGCTCCGACAATTCTACGACACGCTTTCGCGGGGAAAACAGCGGGTGCCGCTCAAGATATACGCCGGGTCCCGGGTGGTACAGGCGCCGTGCGATGCAGGAGCACCACTAGGGCAGTGTTTGGCGGAACACGTGGACGTGAGCCAGACGGCCTTCATCCAGGGCATTCCCGCAGCGGCCATGTACGACCTACCTGTTTGGGAAGTGTGGCGGCGGTTCATGGCCTTGGACATGGTCATGTATGTGGTTGCGCCTATGCAGGCTTGTTGAACACGCCCTGGAGCCAGATGCGGTACATCTTCAACTGCTTTTTCCGGTTGACAAGCAAGCGGCGATCGGTAGCAATTGTCTTCTCCACAAGCGGCCCCTGTTGACAGAAGATGTCGCGCAACTCCTCCTCGGTGAAGAAGTACACGCGGGTTCCGTCGCCACGGATGTAAAAGTTGTCGTCCAACAAACGCCCCTTTTTGAAACGCACCTGGGCCAAATCGTAGCGTCCGTAGTCCCGGAAAAGCACCTGGCCGCCGGGCTTGAGCACCTTGTTGAGGTTGGCCACGGCGCCGGCCCATTGTGCCGGACTCAACGCCGAGAACACGAAGATCAAGATGACAATGTCCACCGAATGCGGCTCCATGTCGGCGGGAAGCTTGCCCTCTTCGTTGGCAAGATCCCACACCAGCGAGTATGCAGTCCCCGCCGCATGGGCCTCGTCGAACATGTCATTGCGCTTGACCAAGTCAACGGCCACCTTCAGGTAGTCACACGCGTGCATTGTGAGCTGGGGATTTTGGTTCTGCTTCAAGATCGGGAAGAAGGTGTTTCCAGCACCACATCCCACCTCCAAGATGCTCACGGGCTTGTTGTAGTCGGCGCTGGTGACCTCGTACAAGGAGGGGAATTCGATCTGGAGCCACTTGCGGTCCTTGAAGAAATTCTCCTGGTTGTTTTTGTAGAAGATGTCCCAGTACTTGGCGGGGTTGGCGTTGTAGAGCGTTTTGTCGAAGTCTTTGACGGGCAGCTCGTGCTGCTTGGCGATGAGCTTCTGGGCATCTTCAATCTGCTCTGGTCCCCACTCCACGTGATCCCACGCGTTGTGGTCGAAGACGTCCTGGTTTTCCGTGAGGTAGCGCTGGCCGAACGTGAAGGGGGCGTCCTTGCCTATTCTGGACTCCAACGCCGGTTTGGCGTCTTTGGGTGCTTCGTCACTCATGCAGAAGAAGCGAAGCCGCGCGCCGGTTTTATTGGTGCGGACTGCACGTAGGCACCATCAGTTGACAGGATATCCTAGAATGAGCCGGCATTTTGTTGTGCCAGGATATCCTAGAATGAGCCGGCATTTTGTTGTGCCCAGAGTATCCTAGAATGAGCCGGCACGTGTGTTGTGCCCAGAGTATCCTAGAATTAACCGGCATTTTGTTGTGCCAAAATGGAATGCCACCAGTGGGGTCCCCGGAGTCTGCACATTTTCGAGCAGTAGGCGCTTGATCTTTCACTCAGTATTCATCAATGTGCTTCGTGACCAGAAATTTTGCGGATCATCAGCGAGTCATTGCAATACCTGGTGCAGGTATCATTGGCTGTCCACGCCGCTGCAGCAATCATCAAAAGGCCAATAGAATGCGGATATAGCCCATCGAAAGTGTCAATCCTTAAGCCCATCGAAAGTCTTCTCGAACAGTGTCTCCTGCTGGGAGTTTAGCCGCTCTTTTGTGGGGCACTTCGCATATGTCCATAAGTGCTATAGCAGCACCGCCACCGGACCAATTCACACTTGCACCAACCCCCGCACACGCTCGTCAAACATGGCACATTTGATGGGCATGTCGAGCGAGTAGAACGGGTTCTTCATAACATAGTCACAGTAGTACATGTAGCACTGCTTGTATATAAGCGCCACGGCCGAACTCTGGCGGCTGAGCTCGCCCACTCCCGATCCCAACTGCTGGGGATCGTAGGCGGACTTGTGTGCCGGGCTCGTGATGATGATGAACTTGAGCCCCGTGAGCGTCTGAAACACGTAGAGGCTGAACTGGTCGGTGTCCACGTGCTGGAGTCCCAGGAGGTTTGTGTTTGGGAGTGTTGCATGGGACGTGGCTAGAATGTGCTGGTTGACGGCGCTGGCATCGGCCGACTCCCTTGCGGCGGCAGGCTTGAGTTTGGTGGCTATGGCGTGTACTCCGTGGAGAGTGCCTGCAAGAACTAGGTAGTCGTTGACGGAGAGCCTGGAGAGGCCGGGGTTGACATCCTGGTGGTATATGAGCCCGCCTGCTTTGTTGAGGATAAGCAAGCTGTAGAGTTTCATGGCAGTGTGCGTGGGAAGAGATTGGTGTTAAGGAGTTGAGGTGAGGCGCCAGGGCGCGGGTGCGAAAAAATAAGCTTCCCCACCAGGAGTCGAACCTGGAATCTTCTGGTTCCAACAGAAGTGGTTACTTTCGTAGCCAGACGCCTTGACCATTGGGCCATGAGGAACGAAGCTTGAAGGTTGTACTTGGAAAAGTGACTGGTACAGGAGATTGCGGGGTTTCACGGAGTTTTGCATCTGAACACTGTCACACCTGGTGGAGAATCTCGGCTATGTTTCACGAGGTGTTATACCAGCTATTACTGTAAGCTTTAAGCGATATAAATCTGATACTGGGCCGGTACCTGCCCTACACTGTAGCCTATATACCTCGAGAATGGCTTCACTTTTTACTTCTCTTCACTTTTTACTTCACTTCACTTTTCACAGTCTTCTCTTCACTTTTTACTTCACTTCACTTTTCACAGTCTTCTCTTCACCCTTATACTTCCTCATAAGCTCCTCGTGCTTCTTCCTTCTCTCCCCCGCAGAGGCTTGCCGCTTGTGTCTCCGACTAGACTCGTGGATTTTCCAGCTAGTTTCGCCAACTGCCAAAAGGGGCTCCCCCCGGGAGTCTTTGCACACCGGACACTCGTAGTGTTTCCAGGAGTTCGCCGATTCCATCTTCTTGTTGCTCTTGAAGGTCTCAAAAAACTCTGTCGTGGGAATCAACTTTTGGAGATGTTCTGGCGCCTGTGAATCGGCCACTGAAAGAGGCCCGCCCCGAATGAATTGCGTGGCAATCGAGAGACCTCGGTCGCTGACGCTGGTGCCCCACTTATCCAAGTCACTGGCATCAAGAATGTAGAGCTTTCCACCGTACTTGAAGTTGAAACGGGCCTCTTTTATCAACTCCACCCCCAAGAGCTTTTTGATCCATTTGACCTGGTATTTTGCATACTGCCGTGTGCGGATCTTCATTCGCTCCACACCATGTTCGAATAGACTGCTAGCCCGGCCATTTTGCAACCATGGCAAAAACTCCTTGAACCCAATCACCTGCCAGATTCCCTTGCTGACGTCCAACTCGTCCGCTTGGGGAAGGTAGAATGAGCCCAACTCTTCGATCTCTTCCAACGCGCCTTGCTCCATCATCTTATCCACCCGCAAATCAAGCCGCTCAGCAAGAATCTGTGGGTCGCAGTACACCCAGAATAGAAGCGTGTTGTACTTAAGCGACGAGTCTTCCATCTCTTCCAATTTCTGGTCCCGGTAAACGTCGCTGGGCTTGTGCCCCGTGGTGTAGTAAATTTCCAAACACCGGCGGAGCTTTCGCTTGTCCTGAGGGTGGAATTTGCCGCTAATAACAGGATCCACTTTCGCTAGCTCGGCGAAAATTGCCTCCACTGGTCCATCTAACAAATCCCGCTGCGCATCGGTGAGCAGACTGACGCCCATCTCTGATTCTTTTTCCCCCACAGTTTTGTTCAGGAACAACAAGCTCTGCAAGTAGTAGTGAGTACCGCCGATGATGATGGGCGTTTTGTTCCGCAGGTGGATCGCGTCGATGGCGGCCTGGGCCTCCTGGGTATACCGGTGGATAAAGTACTCCTCTCTCCAGGGAATGTGGTCCATGACATGATGCGGCACGCCCTGCCGCTCCGATACTGGGTGCTTGTTGGTGATGATTGGCACCCGCTCGTATACCTGCATGGAGTCGGCGTTGACCACCTCTCCGTTGAGCGCCTTGGCCAACTCAATGCTGAACTGCTGTTAGAGGGCGAACAGAAGCGCAAGAGACTCGCAAAACGTACCTGAGACTTTCCCACACCCGTGGTTCCCACAATCGCAATAACGTTCTTCTTCGGCTTTGTCATGGCGTAGTTTTTGAGATACCGGGCGTAGCGCAAGAGCATGTGGACTGGGTGCGCGTGCCGTCTTGATGATGGTGGTACTGCACAAAGCCTGGGGCCTTCCTGCACACCATCACTGACCAAACCAAATGTCTTTGTTTCTGCCCCGTTGACCAGTTGGAGCTGCCAAATTGGCCCGCGTGGAGTTCTCCACGCCCTCGAGATTCTCCTGGTTGCGAATCAAGATCCCAAGCTCGCGTGCCTCCTGCCGCCGGTTGTAGAGATACTCATCGATTTCCTCCAACACTAACGAGCCCTTCTTCAAAAACTCAGAGTAGAAGGCCGACGCCCGAGTAAGGTTTTCCACTAGCTCGAGGTACTGCACGTATGCGTCGTGGAACTTCTGGAGAGTCCTGAACCGGGCGTCGTTGCGTGGCTCGCTGACACTTTCTTTGGCGGCCCTGAAACGGGCGTTTGCATCGGAGATTTGCGCCTCTAACTTGAGCTGCTGCGATTTCTGCTTCTGCACATAGTCCAAATCGGAAGCAAGGAGCTTGATGTGTGCTTCGTAAATGTGTTCGAACTTGCGTGGATCAATCCTTCCACTTGCATCCTGGTACGCCTTGATGTTTTGTTTTGCTGCACTGATCACGGCCAGAAGCACGCTGTGGTCCCGGAACTTGTGCTCAAGACTGGACGTAAAGCGCTCCCGCTTCAGGTCCATGTCGTGGCCCTCAAGAAGAAGATTCCGCAACTCCGCCACACACCGCGCCAACTCGTCGCCCATGTTTAGATACTCGGCTTTGGGAGTATTTTGGAGGAGCGCCTCTTTACCGCCACACAAGATCTCGAGCGCCGGCTTGATGTTCTGGTAGCTCTGGCCAATTAAGATATCGCTGTCATGACCAAGATGGAGGTAGTTGCGCATTTTGCCCAAACGGGTGATGAAATCGGCACTTGTCTCGCCCGAGGGAAGTCTGTTCCAGCGAGCGGCTCCCTCTTGGCGGCGCATTTGCTCATCCTCCTTCTTTTCCATCTCAATGCGTTCTTCACACTTGGCCACGAGCTGGGCGCAGTCGCAGGCCAAAACCGAGATATCATCCATGGACTGCTCAACGAGCTTCGTCCCGCCCATAGCGAGAATCTCTCGTGACTGGTCCACGAGTGTATCCGGAAGACTTTCTGTTCTCTGGAGCGTGTCGAGCGCCGACGGGAGGCTTTCCGACGCCAAGAACTTGCTGAACATCCGCGACAATGCGGCCAATGGCTCCCTGATGTTTTGGGCGATGTAGTCATCCTGACGCTCCTTGAAAGCCTGGCCGATCTGCACTATTGAGAAGGGGAGAAGAGCCTTGAACGTGTCGCCGCTAGCGGGGAGGGATTCGGGAGGCAGCGCTTCCACCATGGAGATTTCTCGGATCTCGGGCAAGTCTTTGAAGTCCGGCACGGGCTTGAGATAGACAAAGTCGTTGTCCTTCTCCGCCGAGCGCAACGTCTCGTTGACAGAGGACGTGAGCCCCAGTAAATCTTCTAGAACCGCCGCGTTCACGTACAGCTTGTACTTTTGGGCCTCGGCACACACACGCAGAGCTTGCTTGAGGAACGCCACCTGTTGGCCATACTCATGGCTGTCCAAGGACTGCACAGACGCCCGGTAGAATGCCGCCGCCTTGAAGTGCAAATGCTTCACCTGCATGTGGTGGATCCACTCCAAGATAATGTCTTTGGACTCGTTTGCATGCCCCAATGCCGCTCGATAAGTCTGTGCCACCTGCATGGAGAGGCGGGCCACCAAAGAGTTCTTGGCGGAGGTTCCGCCCACGGCTTTCTGCCAGAACACCTCCTGCGCCTGTGCCAACATCAAGCACCGAAGGGTTTCGACCGTCGCCTTCTCAAACACCGCCAGCTGCGCTAACTGCTGGAAACACCCGCACGCCAGCTTGAAGTAGTTGCAGGCATTGCGTGTTCCGTCGTCGGAGTGCCGGCTCTCAAGGTGAGCTTGGCGACTGTAAACCACTCCTAGCTGGTACAACAAGTGTGCCTTGGCGCCGCTCCAACTGCTGGTGGCGTGCAGTTGCGGCAGGTAGCCGAGGGTCACGTACCAGTCATAGGTGACGAGGTTGTCGGGAAACCTGGACTCGATATCCAGGAGAACGCCGTAGTAGCGGAGGAGGACGGGTTCGTAAGCGGCGGGATCCAAGGCGTTTTTGGCGCCCTGAACGGTGCTGGTGTGGAGATGTTGTGCTGTGTGTAGGTCCTGGGCGAAGGCCGAAACGGGCTGGAAAAACTCCCTTTCGATTGCTGCGGCGAGTGCGCCCTGGAGATCGACCTGGTCCACCAATAGTAGTGGGACCTCGAGGAGATTGCTGAACATGGAGGGGTTATCGTGTATTATGTAGGGAGCGCGCCGTTAGGCTGCGAACGGGCTTGTGTGCAGGCGTGGGTGCAACTGCACCGGCCCCGGCTCCGGCACCGTGCGCAGGCCGGCCCCGGGTCATGAGCGGCCGGCCCCGGGTCATGAGCGGCCGGCCCCGGGTCATGAGCGGCCGGCCCCGGGTCATGGCAGGCGCCATCCTAACGAGCGAGCAGCTGTACCCGTTTTTCGGCGGCCCGGACGCTTTCCACGAGGTCCGAGAGAGCGGCGGAGCGGGCCTGGATGGCAAGCTCCTCATCGCGCATGAAGGAAGTGCACGTGCTGAGTTCGAGCCCGATGTTCAGGAGCTCGGCCGAGTTGGAACGTACTCTCTCGCAAATCACCGTGTAGGAGCTTGTTTGGGAGCCCAACATGTGCAGGTTCGAGATGGAGCGCTCGAGATCGAGACAGGACGCATTCAAGTCGTGGAGAAGCTCGTAGATGGTGTCAACGACGTGCTCCAGTTGCGGTAGCTTGTAGTCACGGACGCTGACGGCATCGGATTTGGCGTGGCCAAGGGCCAGCTCGCCCCGAACCAAAAGCTCCGCTTGGTCGCGCGAGTTCTGGTCAAGTGCATCGGCTTGCGGCGGAAGCGCCTTGATGTATTGGTCGTGGTCGGATTTGGCGAGGCGGCGGGCCTCGTGTAGAATCTGCTGCGCTATAGCATCCAGCTGCCCCGCTTCAAACGCTGCTTCTGCCGGAATAGGGAGGCCCCGCCGAACAACTGGCGACACAGACACCTCCTCGACCTGTTGGAGTAGGTGGAGAGCGGCAGAGTCGGCGGCGGCGGCGCTGGCGCTGGGCGGCTTGTGGAATGCCGCTTGCTTCTCCACCTGCGGCGGCGGCAACATCAGTAGCGATTCCTTGAAGTCCTGAACAATCTTTCTCTTGGACACTTTCCGGGCGGGCAGCGGCGCCGGGCGCTCGTGCCCGAGAATTTGCCGGGACGTTTGGAGAATGTGGGAGTCCAAAGCGGCTTTCGAATCCGAAGCACCAGGCTCTGGCAAGTCGAGCTTGCGGCGCTTGGCCTGCTGCTCGTCGACGGAAGACACAGCCGCCGCGGCCGACTTGATGGCGGCACGGCTCTCCTTTTCGGGCTTCCTGGCGCCATCTCCGAGCCCCTTTGCGCTGACCTGCTTCTGGAACGCCAGCTCCTGCGCCAAATTGCGAGCTTCTTCCGCCAGCAAGTCGTATTTGCCCGCAAGCGGCACCCGCTCGTGCGGAATGTCGCCATTGTAATCAAACTCCTTGCGGCGGGCTTTGTTTTTCAGCGTCAAGCTGATGTTGACGCCCGCGGCCTTCAACTCCCGCCGTTTCTGGAGCAACGCAATCCGCCGGCTTTCCTGGAGAAGCCGCTCACGGTCCTTTCGCTTGGCCTTCTTCCCCTGCGTGTTGGCAAGCCGGGCCTTGGCCTCCAGAAGCATCTCCTGCTCGTCCTCGTCCATATCCTCGGCATCGGGCCGGGAGGGAAGACTCTCATAGGCGTTCCCCAACGCCGGAAGCGCCTCGATGCCCGGCCCCGTGAAATCCACGTTTTCCTCGTTTTCCTCCGCCTCGCCGCCGTTCACCGCCGACTCCAAGAGCCGCTGGTACCGCTCCACACACTGCGTGGCCGTTCGGCCCATAATCTGCGCCACGCTTCGCCACTGGTTGGGGAGAAGCTTGGCGAGATCAAGCAACTTGGCGTCGTCGCTCTTTTCCCACGCAGACGCCTTGAGCGCCGGGTTGAGGTATTCGTTCCAGCGTGCTTTGGCCTGCTTGGCGGTTTTCTTGGGGAGAAGCGACGCCACACGTGCCCACTGCGTGAGCCCGTACTTTGACACGGCCGCCTTCAAAATCTGGTCCTCCACATTGGTCCACACGCCGCCTTTGACGTAGATGGGCGGGGCCATTGCTGTGCGGTGGCGCTGCGTGGGGCGCTGAGGAGTGGGTTCCGGTACTGCACACAAGCACACACCCGCCCCTACCGCTCCGCCGCCCCTACCGCTCCGCCGCCCCTACCGCTCCGCCGCCGCCCATTGCTCCTGGTGTTTGCCGCCGCCGGCGCTTGCCGTTGTGCCGCCCTGGTGTACGGGTCTCACCATGCTATCGCGCCCGCCGCTCCCCACCGCTGCCATGGACAACCTCAGGACCGCCACGGCGCTAGCGCTCATTGCCCACAAGAACATCGTGCTCCAGGCCGAGGAGTACGTGTCCTGCAGGGACGCCCTAGTGGCGGTGCTTGCGCACAGCTTCGACGTGCGTGACGTGGTGGAAGTGGATCTTTTGGCGGAGCACTCCTTCGAGCAGTTGGTGGAGCGGATGGTGGAGCGTGTGCAGGGCCAGCCGCCTACGCTCCACCAGGTCGTGCTCTGGCGCAACCTAGACAAGGTGGACCCGTCGTTGGGCACTCGCATTGGCATCACCACCGTCTTCGACCAGTTGGAGAGATACAACACGCTTGCAGCGCGGCACGTGGCGCCGTCCCCGGTGAAGCTAGGTCCCTACACGGTGCACGTGCCGGAGATTTCGCTCATTGTGCCGATTTTGGAGTCCGGCGGCGGCATGCCCAAGTTGAGCCAGGCCATCAAGGACCGCTTCTGGTTCTGCCAGAGCTATGTGCAGCGCCCGGCCCGCGTGCCCGAGCCCTATTCCCGCCGCCAGCTCCGCCAGGCCCGTGCCTCCCTAGCCTCGGTGTACGCCTCGCCGGCGGTGCACGAGTACGTCTGTTCGCTTTTGGTGTTTACACGCTCGCACCGTCTCTGCTCGTTGGCGCCGCTTTCCACCCGCCCGAGCCTCCGTGCCCAGACGGGCATCATGCTTTTGGCCAAGGCGCTTGTGGCCTACGCCCCGGATCCCGCTTCGGTGTTTGTCACCCCCGAATACATCAAGCTTGCGTTTCGCAAGATCGCGTACTGGCTCGTGGACTGGGAGACCAACCCCCTTTTTTCTGGCCACCACGCCGACTTGGACTTCCAGAAACGATCCGAGGTCTCCATACTCACCGGCGACTGGTACGGCTGTGAGTGGGAGGGTGTGCAGCGCTACTTGGAAGACCACGCGTCGATGCAGGATGTGCGTCTGACCACCGGCTTCACGAATCGCCTCGTGGAGGAGGTCTTGGACTCCGTGGCGCCGCCCCTCTAGGCGCCAGAAGGAAACGCCTGTATTGGTGTGCCTGCATATAACCACATCCGTGCACCCGCGCTTACATAATCCAACAACTCTCACCCGCGCCTTACACGTACCCCTAACATTGCTAGCAGTCTTGCACCCCACAACCAACCAACCGGACCTCTGCATACTGCTGCTTCTTCATCCCATCATCCCGCCATGGCCGACATCCCCATCAACTTCACACAGTTAACCGAGTTGACGCATTTGGGCATCCAGCCCCAGTCGCTCGACTTCAAGTCAACCACCTTGGAGTCCGACCACTACATCTGCGTCAGAGAAAGCGGCGCCCAGGGCAACACTGTGGCCATAGTGGATTTGGAAAGAAACTTCGAGCTTACAAGAAAGAATATGAGCGCAGACAATGCCATCATGCACCCAAAACAGAATGTGATTGCTTTGAGGGCAAACGGCACCGCCTTGCAGATCTTCAACTTGGACACCAAGCAACGCTTGAAGTCGCACACCGTGGAGTCGCCCGTTGTGCTCTGGAAATGGTTGAGCGACGAGGTTTTGGGTCTCGTTACTGCCGGAAACATCTACATTTGGAACATTTTCGACGGCACCAACAATGGCCCGGAGAAGTTGAGTGACAGACACGCCACTTTGAACAACTGCCAGATCATAAACTTTGTGGCAGAACCGGCTCTAAATTGGTTTGCCGTGACGGGAATTGCCCAGGAGGATGGAAGAATTGCTGGTCACACCCAACTTTTCTGCAAATCTAGAGGCGTCTCTCAGGCAATCGAGGGTCATGTGTCCAAGTTTGCTCAGATAAAGTTGAACGGTGCTGCTCATCCTACTAAGGTGTTCTGTATCGGTAACAAGTCGGCCTCTGGACAGGGCAACTTGCACATCATCGAGATTGACCATGTGGAGGGCAACCCCCCATTTCCCAAAAAAACAGTGGATATTTTCTTTCCTCCTGACGCATCCAATGATTTCCCAATCAGCTTGCAGGCTTCCAACCAATACGGAATCATCTACATCTTGACCAAGTACGGCTTCATCCACTTGTACGATATCGAGACTGGCTCCAACTTGTTCGTCAACAGAATTACCGCAGACCCTGTTTTCACCGCGGCCCCGTACAAGAACGGCACCGGTATCATCACTATCAACAAGCTGGGCCAGGTTTTGGCTGTTGAGGTGGACAAGAACAAGATTATACCCTATGTCTTGGAGAAATTGTCCGATGTTCCTCTTGGTTTGTCTCTTGCCTCGCGTGGAGGCTTTCCTGGTGCTGAGAACTTGTTTAACCAGCAGTTCCAGAATTACTTGAACCAGGGAGACTATGCCAATGCCGCCAAAATTGCCGCTTCTTCGGAACAGTTGAGAACTCAGGATACCATTAACAAGTTGAAACACATTACTTCGCAACCCGGCCAGATCTCGCCAATCTTGCAGTACTTCTCCACCTTGTTGGACCGTGGTTCGTTGAACAAGTACGAGTCTGTGGAGCTTGCCAAGCCCGTGTTGCAGCAAGACCGCAAACCACTCTTCGAGAAGTGGTTGAAAGAGGACAAGTTGACTTCTTCCGAGGAGTTGGGTGACATCGTCAAATCTTACAACGACACTGCGTTGGCGTTGGCCGTTTACATTCGTGCCAATGCGAGCATCAAGGTGGTTTCCTGTTTGGCTGAATTGGGTCAATTTGACAAGATCTTGCCATACTGCCAAAAGGTGGGATACGAGCCTGATTACACTAACTTGATCCAGAACTTAGTGCGTGTTAACCCTGATAAGGCAAGTGAGTTTGCCACTTCTTTGTTGGCCAATGGCGACGCCTCGTTGAATGTTGAGAACATTGCTGACTTGTTCTTTTCTCAAAACTACATCCAGCAGGGAACTGCGTTCTTGTTGGATGCCTTGAAGAACGACTCGCCAGCGGAGGGCCATTTGCAAACCAAGCTTTTGGAAACCAATTTGTTGCAAGCTCCCCAAGTTGCTGATGCCATTTTGGGCAACCAGATGTTCAGTCATTATGACAAGCCAAGTATCGGAAAGTTGTGTGAGAAATCTGGGTTGTTCCAGAGAGCTTTAGAGCATTATGACGACTTGAAAGATATCAAGAGAGTCATTGTGCACACCAACGTGTTGCCTGCTGACTGGTTGGTGTCGTACTTTGGTCAGTTGAACGTGCAACAGTCCATGGCATGTTTGAACGAGTTGATGACTAACAATTTGCAACAAAACTTGCAGGTCGTCATTCAGGTTGCCAGCAAGTATTCCGACTTGCTTGGACCCTTGAACTTGATCAAGCTTTTCGAGTCTTACAAGTGTAACGAGGGTTTGTCTTACTACTTGTCCAGAATCGTCAACTTGACCCAAGATCCAGATGTGGTGTACAAGTACATCGAGGCTGCAGCTAAGACCAACCAAATCAAGGAGATTGAGAGAGTTGTTCGTGACAACAATGTCTACAACGGAGAGAAGGTGAAGAACTTCTTGAAGGAAGCCAAACTTGACGACCAATTGCCATTGATCATTGTGTGCGACAGATTTAACTTTGTCCACGATTTGATATTGTACTTGTACAAGAACAAGTTCTACAAGTTCATTGAAGTGTACGTCCAGCAAGTCAACTCGGCCAACACTCCTCAGGTTGTTGCCGGACTTTTAGACGTGGACTGTGACGAGACTATTATCAAAAACTTGTTGATGTCAGTTTTGGGAAGAGTGCCTCTTAAGGAGTTGGTTGCCGAAGTTGAAAAGAGAAACCGGCTCAAGATCTTGTTGCCATTTTTGGAAAAGACCTTGGAGGGTGGCTCCACCGACCAAGAAGTGTACAATACCTTGGCCAAGATCTACATTGATTCCAACAATAGCCCGGAGAAGTTCTTGGAAGAGAATAACAACTACGACACCTTATCTGTGGGAAGATACTGTGAGAAGAGAGACCCATACTTGGCTTACATTGCCTACTCGAAAGGTGGGAACAACGCCGAGTTGATCAACATCACCAATGAGAACAAGATGTACAAGTATCAGGCCAGATACTTGTTGGCCAAGTCCGACTTCTCATTGTGGGAGACAGTGTTGTCGCCAGACAATGAGCACAGAAGACAACTTATTGACCATGTGATCTCCACCGGAATTCCTGAGTTGAGCGACCCGGAGCCCATCTCAATTACTGTGAAGGCATTCATGGAAAACGATTTGCCTCAGGAATTGATTGAGCTCTTGGAGAAGATCATTTTGGAGCCATCGCCTTTCAATGATAACACCTCGTTGCAAGGTTTGTTGATTCTCACTGCCATCAAGGCCGACCCATCCCGTGTTGCCAACTACCTCGAGAAGTTGGACAAATACGACGTGGAAGAAATCGCGCCATTGTGTATTGACAACGAGTTGCTTGAGGAGGCTTTCTACGTCTACGATAAGTTCGAGATGAGAAATGAGGCCATGAAGGTTTTGGTGGAAGACATCATGTCGTTGGACAGAGGAGAGCAATATGCAGAGAAGTATGACACATCGGAGTTATGGTACCAGTTGGGAACTGCGCAGTTGAATGGATTGCGGATCACCGAGGCAATCGACTCGTACGTGAAGTCCAAGAACCCCGAGAATTTCGAGCAAGTCATCGAAATCTCCGAGCGTGCAGGCAAGGAAGAGGACTTGATTCCATTTTTGGACATGGCCAGAGAAACCTTGAGAGAAAGCGTCGTCGATAACGCGTTGATCAACTGCTACGCCTCTTTGGGCAGACTCAGTGATATCGAGAAGTTTGTCGCCGGTCCCAATGTTGCCGTTTTGGAGGACATCGGCGACAAGTTGTTTGAAGCCAAGAATTACAAGGCTGCAAAGATTGTCTACTCGAACGTGTCTAAGTACTCGAAGTTGGCCACCACTTTGGTTTACTTGGAAGATTACCAGGGAGCAGTGGACTGTGCTAGAAAGGCATCGAACACGAACGTGTGGAAGCAGGTCAACAGCGCCTGTATTGAGAACAAGGAGTTCAGATTGGCGCAGATTTGTGGTTTGAACTTGATCATCGATGCAGACGAATTGCCAGAATTGGTCAAAACCTATGAGACCAATGGTTACTTCAATGAGTTGGTTTCTCTTTTCGAGAGTGGCTTGGGCTTGGAGAGAGCTCACATGGGCATGTTCACTGAACTCGCCACGCTTTATTGCAAGTATAGCCCCGAGAAGGTGATGGAGCATTTGAAGTTGTTCTGGTCCAGAATCAACATTCCAAAGGTGTTGACTGCGTGTGAGGATGCTCACTTGTACCCTGAATTGATCTTCTTGTACTGCCACTATGAGGAATGGGACAACGCAGCGTTGACAATGATCGACAAATCGGAAGTGGCGTTCGACCACTCTTCCTTTAAGGAGATTATCGCCAAGGTGTCCAACTTGGAGATCTACTACAAGGCCATCAACTTCTACATGGCCGAGAACCCGACCCTTTTGGTCGACTTGTTGTCTGTGTTGAGTCCCAAGATTGACTTGCCCAGACTCGTCCGGATGTTCGTCAAGTCGGACAACTTGCCGTTGATCAAACCATTCTTGATTTCTGTTCTTGACAAGAACAACTCAATTGTCAATAGCGCCTACCATGACTTGTTGATTGAGGACGAGGACTACAAGTCGTTGCGGTCGGCAGTCGAGAACGAATCGGCCAACAGATTCAACTCGTTGGATTTGGCCGAGAGATTGGAAAACCACTCACTCATTTTCTTCAGACAAATCTCCGCTACGCTTTACACCAAGCATAAGAAATTTGCCAAGTCGATTTCCATCTTGAAGAGTGACAAATTGTGGGCAGACTTGCTTAAGACTGCAGCGCTCTCCAAATCCACCAAGATTGCCCATGAGCTCTTGGACTACTTTGTTGAAACAGGCAACCATGAGTGTTTTGTGGCGCTCTTGTATGTTGCTTACGACTTGATTGAGTTTGACTACGTTCTTGAGTTGTCGTGGTTGCACAACTTGGGCACTTTCATCAAGCCATTTGAGATCTCGGTGGCCTACGAAAACCAGAAGCGCTTGAACGAAGTGTATGTGGATTTGCAAAAGAGAAAGAGCGCCAATGCCCCAGCAGAAGAAAGTGTGGGGCAACCATTGATGATTACCAACGGCTCCATGATGGGCCAAAATACCGGTTTGGGCTACCAGCCCACGGGCGCCGGATTCGGAAATGCCTTCTAGATGTGCCTTTCGTGGTTGATTGGGGCTTATCTAGAAAATCCAATAAAATTGTTTGAATTATGGTTGTTGCGACCAGAGTAGATGGAGTGTGCCAAGGGCTCTGTATATTTTCTAGTGGTTCTGACTCCGATAGTATAACATTTCTGTTTTCGTCTATGCGATCTTGGTGATCAACTTTCCTTTAGGCTTTTCGCTGGTGAACAACTTGTGCCATGTGGATGGAACCTCCGAAAGCGGACTGTTCTCCTTGGAAACGTCGCTCAAGTGGTAGCCATCGGTGGACAAGTTGCCCTGCTTGACTGCGCCAGTGATGGCCTCGATGGCGGGGCCAAACTCGGATGCATAGTCAAAAACGATGAATCCCTGAATGGAAAGTCTGTTCAGAATAACCTGGAACCAATCCTTCACCCAGGCTTTGGACGAGTCATTGTAGCCAGCAATGGAGCCGCAGGCCACAATGCGTCCGTAACGTTTAACGTGGCCAAGGGCAAAGTCTAGGAAGTCTCCGCCAACATTGTCGTAGTAAATGTCCACAAAGTCGTCGCCAATAATCTCATGCAATTGGCTCTTGTAGTCGGCGTCTCTGTAGTTGACACAGTAGTCTGCACCTAAGGACTTGACCCAGTCGACCTTCTCCTGGGATCCGGCAACGCCAATGACCTTGGCTGCCTTGAAGAGGTGCTTGGCGAGTTGCACCACCATGGAACCGGTGGCACCGGAGGCGGCAGAAACCAAGACCGTCTGGCCCTCCTTGATCTGACCGACCTTCTTCAAGCCAAAGTACGCGGTCAAACCGGTGAGCCCGATGGTGGACAAGTACATCTCGGAGGGAATGGAGCGGTCGACCTTGGAGGTGATTTGCTGGGCGTCCACCACCAATTCCTCTGCCCAGCCGAAGAGACCCACCACCCAGTCGCCTTTGGCGTACTTCTCGGAGGAGGATTCAAGCACCTCCGCCAAGCCCAAGGATCTGACAAGTTCGCCCTGCAATATTGGCTGGTAGTATGTGCGGGAGGCGTCCTGATCGGCGCCAATCCAGTTTCTCTGGGTGGGGTCGTTGGAGAAGTACAAGAGCTTGACTCTCAACTGATCCTTCTGGAGACCGGGGAGGCTGACGTCCTTGATCTCAAAGGTGGATTCGGCCTGGCCCCAGGCCAAATTGACGTCTTGGGTAGGGGGGGTTTTGAGGAGGATTTGCGCAACCATTCGGAGCATCCGCCGTGGCGCTGTGCCTCCCTTTATACCCGGCGCAACCAAATGCGTTCCTGCACACTGCACCGCTCCGGTACTGCGATCGCGCGTCTCCCGCGCACCTCACACGGGCCGCTCCGCAGCCGCAGCCTGGGGGGCAAGTTTGTGTTCCTGCACATAGGCCGCAGCCTGCCCCACCGCCTGCTCCAACGCCACGAGCTCCGTGGCTCCGACCATCGCCTGCACCGTCGCCGCGTGCCTGCCTGGGAGGTTGCACGTGCACGACTCCACCTGCAGGTCGGTGCACAAGAGTTCCACCCTGAACGCCGGAAACTCGATGGTCACGCGCCGGCACTCCAAGTCCCTGGAAACCGCCACGCCAACGGCGGCCTGTATACGGTCGAAAAGCTCGTGTTTCCACTGCACGTGCATCAAGCGCAGGCGGACAGCCTCCGCAAACCGCTGCAATCCCTCGGACTTCGCAAACCGCTGCAATCCCTCAGACTCTGTCGTCGTCTGGAGCATTTCCTGGTACCGATCGAGCGGCACATAAGCAGGCGTGGTATACCGGAACACCCGCCATGGCGTGCTCTCCAGGCCGTCTTTGTGGTTGCTGACGTAGCGCCGGAGAATGATGTAGTGGGTGGTCAAGAAGGTGCCGGTTCCGGCAGAAAGCACATCAAAACGAAGTCCTAGGAGAGAATCCTCGTCGCGCTTGTAAAGCTGCTGGTTGATGGGGAAGGCGGTGATGCCTCCAAAGCGCCAAATGCTCTCGGTTAGCGCCACGTGGCCGGCGGTTGCTTTGAGCTGGATTGTTTCGAGGACCCGACTGTATTTGTCTGCTTCTTTCTCCGCTGCCACTTTGGGAAAGTACTTGCTGATGGACGGATCGAAGTAGGAGTAATGGATCAAGGCTGGCGTGTCGTCGCCATCGTTGGGAGCTTCAGGGGGGCTGACCGAAAAGGCTGGTTTGGAAAGGTTCTTGTACTTGTTTTCGGCTTCGAAGAGACTGACGTCGCGGTAGAGCTGGTCGTGCTGGGAAAGGAGGCCACGGACCTCGGCTTCTAGCGCCTGGATGTCTGCGGCTAGGTCGTGGAGCTGGGACTCTAGGGACATGGTGGGCAGACGGAGAGGGCGCCGAGTTCGTGCGCGCCCACGTGCGGGGTCACGTGCGGATCGGTGCATCACGTGCGGATCGGTGCGGCACGTGACCGCTCCGCGGCTATATATAGCCGCAGCAACCGCCCATGCGTGCGACCTGCATACAGCCCGGGAGTGTCCGTGGCAACCGCCGACAATAACAGGCCCGGCGAAGACCCGCTTGTGTGCAGTCCGAGCATGGAATGTGAGGTGGGGCCTGCAGGCAAGCACACATCCGCATCTTCAAAACTGAAACTGCGAACAACCCATCCCTTGCTCTTTTCCGATCCCAAGATCCTGGGGCTTTTTTGCAGCACCCGATGTTTTCCTGCAAGCACGTGATTGCCAGCGTGGTGTTCGTACGGCTCGCTGCCGCCGTGGCCCTCGACATGTGCTCCCCTGTTAACTTGGGCCTGTCGTCCATTTCCAACGACTTTATGTCCAACGGGCTCTGCTCAGATCACTGCCTGGCGCAGGGATACGCTGCTGCAATCACCCAGAATTATGTCTGTTATTGCTCCAACTCTGTGCCGGCAGAAACCGTGGATTTGTCCGAGTGTGGCACGGGGTGTCCAGGTTACAGCGAGCAGGAGAATTGCGGCGGCGACGGGCTCTTCGGGTACGTTGTGATTGGAAACCCTTCGACGCAGGCCGCGTCGCTGGCCACTCTGACCACCGTTACTCTGCTGTCGGTGCCTGGGAAGTCGGCGCTGTCGCTGATTTTTCTGAGACGGACGTCTCTGGCTTTGACTGTGGCTCTGGCTCCGGCGCTGTCTCTGGCTCCGTCGCTGACTCCGGCTTCGTCTCCGGCTTTGACGCTGACTCCGGCTTCGTCTCTGGCTCCGGCTCCGTCTCTGACTCCGGCTTCGTCTCCGGCGCTGACGCTGTCTCCGGCTCCGTCGCTGGATCCGCCGCTGACTCTGTCTCTGGATCCGCCGCTGACTCTGTCGCTGACTCTGTCTCTGTCGCTGTCTCTGTCGCTGTCGCTGTCTCTGTCGCTGTCGCTGTCTCTGTCGCTGTCGCTGTCTCTGTCGCTGTCGCTGTCTCTGTCGCTGTCGCTGTCGCTGTCCAGCTCAACCGCAAACTCCATCGGAATGGTTCCCACAACCGTGGTATCTATTATGACCGTGGATGGGTCCACCACCGCTAGTGTCGTGACCAAATACATCACAGAAACCCCCCTGGCCACCCCCTCCCCCCTGCATGCAAGCCAGGCCAAGAGTCAAGCAAAACAGCTGTTCTTTGATTCCAAAGGCAAGGTTGCCGGCACGTTTTCCGCAGTTGGCGTGGTGGTGGTGGCTGCAGTGAGCACTCTTCTATACTGCTGCTGCTGCGGGGCTTGGGGCCACCAGAACGAATACGATGCCGAGATGCAAAGCACTTCCGATGAGTCGCTATTTACTAATGAAAAAACCGTGGCGGCCTCTGTTCCTGCATCGCCGCAGATCAAGCGCAACAGCTCGAGCAAGTCGATTCTTTCGTTGTTTAACGCTGCCGCAGGTTCGGGAGCGGCAGCTTCGCCCGTGGGGCGTTCGCTATCGAGAAAGAAGCTCAATCCACGGAACGAGCCTGCACAGGGCGGGCCCATGATGTTTTCCATCATGGAGTTCGACAACGTCATGGATCCCTCGTTGGATGTGCCCAGCGAGCACAACAAGTCAAAGATATCCCTAAATGACGACGAGGATTACTCCAATGCATACCAGGGGCGTGCCTTACACATCGCCAACCCGGAGTGATCCAACGCCGTCGCAGCCATCATCATTGATCTGATCCCGACCGTTTGCCCATTGCTGAAGCTACCGGTCTCTACTGGTGTTCCTGATCTGCATCAATACATAACATTTTGGCCTCATGGCGTGGGCACCACACTCTGGTTCTTGTAGTGGGGCTGCGTCTCGTAGGCATTGGGCCTGCTCTTTCGGGTCTTCTTGTCTTGTTTGTGCAGATGGTGACAGCACGGCTTTTTGGCGTCGGCTTCGGCTTCCGAGTCCGAAGAGTCCGACGAGGATGAAGAACTGCTCTCGTCGGAACTCTCGCCAAACTCCTTCTGCGGATGGAAAATGCAGCAGATTTTAGACTTTTTCTTCCCCATGTCCTCGTTGTCAACCACATCCTCCGTCCAGCGGACACGTGGCGCCGCTCTGGGCGCTTCGTTTGACGGCCTTAGATGGAGCACCCGGACGGGTTCTTCCTGCACCTGGGTACGAGACGAGCTGTTTGGGGATGCCATGCCGGGAGTTGCTTTGTCGCGCGGCGGTGAAGGGGTGGTCACGTGCGCGCCGCCACGTGCCGCGCTCGCACCGCCCAGATTTCTCCCTGCGCCGTGTGCAGGCGTCAATGATGCGCTGCCCTATATGCAGTTTGCTTGGCATTCGGTTCTTGGCGCCATTGTATACCCCGTAGTAATTCAGCTACATCTTTTTCCCAACCCACTGTCAAGACTGCCTTTGCTAATCTGTCCACCCAAGTCCTGATCGTGGATACCTACAGAATGAACTACAACCTCCATCCCGTGTCGTATCTCAACGCCACCAGCGACAAGACCGGCGAGGATATCGGGTTCGACCTCGATGTGCTTTCGGATGTCGTGTCAAATTCGCCCGCCACACAGTCGTCCAACGGATCGCCCCTGGCGTCCTTTTCATCGCAATCGTCGGCAAATTCGCCCCTTCAAGGACACAACATGAAGACTTTCCACGCAGAGCAATACTTGGACCCTCAACGTTTTGCAAACCCATCAATGACGTGCCCCGTCAAGCATGAGGCACCTGCGTTTCAAGAGAGTATGAGCATTCTCGGGCAGCAGACCAGGTCGGAACCCGCCAAGAAGCCGGTCAAGAAAACGTACCAGAAAGTCCGCGACGCCGACCTCAAAGGCCCCTTCCTGTGCAAATGGGGCGACTGCTCCATGATTTTTGAGGTGGCGGAGCGCTTGTACGACCACTTGTGCTACGACCATGTGGGCCGTAAATCGTCCAAGAACTTGTCGTTGACGTGCTGCTGGGACCAATGTGGTGTGCAAACCGTGAAAAGAGACCACATCACGTCGCATTTGCGGGTGCACGTGCCCTTAAAGCCGTTTCTGTGCAGCGTCTGCCCCAAGAGCTTCAAGCGGCCCCAGGACTTGAAGAAGCACGCACGTGTGCACGAGGAACTCCACCAAAAGAGCTTGAAGAAGGCGCAGAAAAAGCAGGATAAAGATGTGAGTGCAGAGACAGAGTCCAGAAAGCGCGCCCATGACACCGTGTTGCCTCAGTACAACATGCCGGTGATCAACGGCATTCTCAACGACTTCAACTTCTACGGCTTCAACGACGGAAACAAGAAGGCCAAGATGGAGCCTCAGTACAACGCAGACATGTACAACCGGCTCAGTGCCTTTGACGAGGCGCATGTGGACACGGCGCTCAATGTGCCCAACCAGGCGTTTTCGCAGCCGAATATGCTGCAGCACATGAGCCAGACAAGTCTCTATGAGGCCGAGAAGTTTTTCAACAATTTGTCGTCGTCGATCTACATGCAATACCAGAACATGGCGCCACAGAACCCCATGCAGCCCAGCCAGCCCTACTACCCACCGCTTCTGCAGTTCCCTCCAAAGACAAACCACGTGAGCGACATCTTCGTCAACAACCACCACTCCGGTCCTGCGCATGTCTACCCACAGGTCAAGAAGGAGTACGGCGACATATACCAGAACAATCTTCCGATGCTGGTGGACTTTGGTGGAGTCAGCAACACCCAGAGATCCGGGCAATCTGACGATGCAAAGGCCAAGGATGAGGTGGATGACGAGAATGTGGAATCGGAAAGCGTTGACAGTGACAAAACTCTTGATGCTTTTGCTAACCTCTCGTTGAAGGAAACCTTTGATGCTGAAGCTGTGCGGAAACACCAGGAATTGATTGAGATGGTGCACGACTACATCATTTCTGAAATGAAGAGAAGAGCTGAGTCTGAGAGGAAGAGCGAGAACGAGAACGAGAGGAACGCGCTGAAACCACTATACCCCACGATCTCTGCCTTCTAATCCTATGCAGCATTTTCTCCGTGTCATCAATGTTCATCTGGATCTGTGAGGCTGGAGTTGGAATGTCTGGGACATTGCCTCTGCATCTACATATTCACTTCCATGCGCAGTGTGCATGCTAGGCGTGATTTTGCGTCGATATTCTTGTTTATATTTTAGATTGATTTACCGCTGCGTAACCACTCGGCGCTGGGCCGTCATGCCTGGAAGTGTGGAGCTGGCTTGGGTTGTCTGCATACAGTACTGTCTGTATGCAGTGTTGTGTCTGTATGCAGTACAGTATGTATATGCAGTACTGTATCTATGTGCAGTCCCGGCCATCACGAATGCGGGCAATGACCCCGGAGCCCAAGACTTCTAGCCCATCGTAAAGCACGAGGTTCTGGCCCGGGGCCATGGCCCGCTGCGGCTCTTTGAGCAAAATACTGAGCCCATCGGCACCGGCGGTGATGCTCTGCACCGGAACAGGCTCTTGAAGAGAGCGGTACTGCACACAGAGCGCCGGCAGCTCCGTCTCCATATCCCGCTGCCAGCACCAGTCCAGCACGTCCACCTGGCGGTGAAACAAGGCCGGGTGGTTGCGCCCACGCACAATCACCAACTCGTTGGTCGAAACCCGTTTTTCCGCAACAAACCACACGCCCTGGTATCGAGGATCGCCCTGCGGCATGGAAAGCCCCAGTTTCTGGCCAATGGTGGCGTGCCATAGCCCCTGGTGTTGGCCCCACACCCTGCCATCGTGTGTCACGATGTTTCCCGGATTGGGCGGGATGTACTCGTCCAAAAAGTGCCGGAATTTGGTGTGGTCGGGGCTGACAAAGCAAAGACCCACGGAATCGGGCTTTTCGGCCGTGTGGAGCCCAAAGCCCCGCGCCATCTCTCGAACCTGCGGCTTGGTGTAATGCCCCAAGGGCATGAGCACGTGACGCAACACCCTGCCCGCGATGCTGGCCAAGTAGTACGACTGGTCCTTGTTGGCGTCGTAGGCCTTGACCAAATGGGGCGTTCCCTGTGTGCACACCCGGCCATAGTGCCCCGTCACGAGCCACCACTTCTTTCGCTGCAACTGCTGGTGCCGGGACAAGTGCTCCACCATCTTGCCGAACTTGATGTACTTGTTGCAGCCCAAGTCGGGATTTGGAGTCAACCCCCGTTCGTACATGTCGATCATGGGCACAAAAACCTCGTTCCAATAGTCCTTTTCGAAATTCACCCGCTCGCAGGGAATCTGGAGCTGGCGGCACACCCTCTGCACATCATTCCATTCTGCCTCCGTACACCTGGCAGTTTGAGACCAGTTGGCCATGTACACCCCACGGACGTTTTTGTAGTTGGAGGCGTAGAGAGCAGCGGCCACCGAGGAGTCGACCCCTGAGCTCATGGCAACCACGATCTCGTCGCTGGCGGCGGGCTGCGCCTGCGCGTACGCAAACGGCTCCGGGAGGTACGGATGTGCGTTGAGCCTCTGTGCAGGCTGCCAGTATGCCCTGGCGTGTCGTAGGTGGCGAAGCATGGGGCGGTGGGCGTTCGGGGACGGGGCGGAGGGCGCGATGGGAGCGCGATGGTGGCCTGTGTGCAGGACGCGGCCTCGACAGCTACTCATGACAATTAGTATACACTCATGCGGACCAGAACTTGTAGGCCTTGGGCTCGACCATGCTCACGGGCAAGCCGGCGGCCTCGGGCTGCAGTATCGTCTGGGGCGCAGCGTCGTCCAAGTTGATCTTGTTGACGTTTTTGTTGATCTCGTCGATGCTGATGGGGGTCAACAAATCGTCCAAAAGCCCGGCCAACTCGGGGTTGGGGTTCTGCTGCTTGAACTGCTGGACCTTTTCGAAGCTGAGCCACCTCTCGATGAGTACCTGCTTGCGCTGCAAGTTCAACAAATTCTCTGTCTTGACCAAGTCAGCTTCTAGGTGGCCGAGGTACTTGGTCTTGGTGTCGAACTTCTCCAATGTCAACTCGATGATTTGGTTGATCAAGTTCTTCTGGTCAAGCACGCTCTCCTCCAAATTCTTGACGCTGTTGTTCTGCACAAGGGTCTTGCCCTGTGCTGTGTCGATCAACTTCTCCACCACCTCCTGCACAATCTGCTCCTTGTTGAGGCCCTCTTCTGGCGCCTCGTTCTTCTCCTGCTTGATCAACTTTTGCAAGTACTTGTCTTCAATGGGGAGCTGCAAGAACTTCACCAAGCACTCGTCTCTGCTCTTGGATGCCACGTGCTCGCCAATGCGGTCCCACTGGCCGTTGTTGTTGACTAACAAGGACTGGGGGTTCTTATCGGAGCTGGCATACATCTCCACTCCCTCCAAAAGCAACAACACCTCTTGCTGGGACCACTCGGTCTGCGACGACGCTTTCTCCAACTTGACGAAGTCGGACGCGACGAAATTCAGCGGGAAAAGACCCTGTTCGTAGCACTCTTTGCTGATGACCAGCGGGCCTAGATTGCCGCCAATCAGAGCCTTGTTCTTCAAGTTGTGGTAGCGCACGTCGGAAATGTCGTTGGACGTCTCGTTGCAGAAGTAGGTCACGGAGGGAGCGTTGGTCGAGCCTTCAGGCTCGTTGAAGATGTTTCGCGTGATCTCCATGTTGATGGGTATGGTTGTTTCGTCGAGCGGCGTGTTTTGGGCGGCGTGGCCATTTGACTTGGCCACGCTGGGCTCGGCCCCGCTGTCCTGGCTCTTTATGACAAGGTTTTCCGGCACGAACGGCGCCAAGCCTTTGGGCGTGTCCAAGGTGATCTGGAAGTGCCCGGTGTACTGCGGTCCCACCAAGGAAGGCTTTGTTCTGGGGTCAATCTGGTAGTTGATCAAGCCCCACTTCTCCAAAAAGCGGTGCACACGGATAATGGAAGCCACGTCACCCGCCAAGTTGCGCCGCACTGCAGTAACAGTCAAATATTCAATCGGGTTGATTCGATAAGTGTTGATCATGAAGTCCCTCATGTTGCGGTACACCTCGGCGGTCTTGTACACAGATGGCGGGGCGTCGTCCAGCGTTTTGGCCGGGAAAAAGTCGGGAAACAGTTTCTTCTCGATGCTGTGGATGGAGTCCATGTCGAACCACTTGGAGAAGGAGGGAATCACCACATGGCGCGACTGTTCTATCAAGTATGTTTTTGCCTTTTCCTGGAAGTTTGCTCTCAATTGTTCTAGATCCACGGGCTCCGGCTCTTTTTCCTCGGGCTTTTCCTGCTTAGGCTCCGCTGGGGCCTCGGGCTCGGGTTTGCTCTCGGGGATGCTTTCGGGGACGGGGGTGGACATGGTGTTTTTGAGGGTCGTTGAGATATTTTTTCGGGGAGCTTTTGGTGCGCGCACGACTGCCCCATGCAGGGCGCTCCACGGTGGCCGGCGCCGCCGCCCGGCGGCGCCACGGGCGCCGGGCGCTACGGAACGGAGCCAGCGGCCAACGGGCGGTGCACGGGGGTACGGGTGTACGGGTTTCCCCCAGGTCCTTCTTCGCGCGCACGCGTCTCACGCCTACATGGTTAGCACTCGGACCCGGAAACGGAAACTCCCCATATTGGAGGACTCAGACTCGTCGGAGTCTATCTCCGACACCGACTACACACCGGAGCCGGAGCAGCCAAAACGGGGCCCGAAAAGCGCCAAAATTGGGGGATTGGGGGCCAAGACCAGAGCTGGCAAAACCACCAGCGCCCCACCGGGCGGCAGCGACGGCGCAAACGGAGCCTCGGAGACGCAGGACAACCCTCTCTTCCGTGCGCTCTCGTCCCGGGAAGTGGCGGTGGCCGATCTTGCGCTTGACTGGGTGGATGCCTACATCAATGACTCTTCCAACAGCACGTGCAACGCCATCACAGACATGTTCAACTTGATTCTCAAATCGTGTGGGTGCGCCACGCTTGCGCAGAGCCACGACATGTTGAATGACGACTCGGCGGCTGCCACGGTGGCAGAAGTGGCGCTCATGTTCGAAAGACAGCGCGTCCACGAGTACCCGTTCATCTCCAACAACAAGGAGATTCGGTTTTTCCGGCACAATGTGCTAGACTTCTTCGAGCATGTGCTTCGTGCCGGCCACGAAAACGGGGCGTTGTACAAGGACGAATCGGACGACTCGTCGCTAGCGGCGCCCATGGTCAGCTCGCTCTTGGCGTGGTTGGTGGCACTCTCGGCCTGCACCGTGCGCCCGCTTCGGTACGTGGCCACGTTGGTGCTTCTCCGGATGCAGAGCGTGTTCTGTGAGTTGGTTTCGGCGGCGGCGATTTCTTTGGAGAAGCAGAAACGGCTGCTAGCAGGCGTCCGGCGCCGGCTGGGGGCGCGTGTGCAGGAAAGAGTGCTCACGATCAACACCACCATTGCCACCTTTTCTTTGCAGAAGGACACGCTAATGGAGTACATTTCCGACGTGCTCCAGTCGATGTTCGTGCACCGGTATCGTGACGTGGACGTGGCGATCCGAGCAGAGTGCACCCGGCACTTGGCCGACTGGATGACGCTCTACACAGACTTCTTCTTACAGCCCGAGTACTTGCGCTATTTTGGCTGGCTTCTATCGGATCCGGCTGACTCTGTGAAGGAGGAGGTGGTGAAACTGTTGCACAAGCTCTACCGCACGATGACGCTGCGAAAGGACACCATGGGCTCTGGGTTTCGCCAGTTTTCCGACCGCTTCAAGAAGCAGCTTATCAACATGGTGTGGGTCGAGACTCACCCCAACATAAAGGTGCAGTTGTTTGGCGTGTACCAGGAGTTGTTCAAGCTCGGGTTCTTGGATGCGGCAGAGTGTCACGACGTCTGCCTGTATGCATTCTACATGGTGGAGGCGGGTTTTGTTTCTGGCCCCAGCCCCAAAGTCCAGCACGAAGTGTGCAAGTTCATTGCGGCGCTTCTGCTTCTGTGGAGCCTGCAAGAATTGGAGCGGTTTGCGCAGTTTCTCTCGGACCACGACTCGGTCTTTGACGATCCGGACAGTGTGAGTGTTTCCCAGTGTCTCCACATCAAAGTCTTGGTCGAGCTACTTGATTCGTCTTACACTCGGTATGTGGACGTGAAACGGCCGCTGGTGATGGACAAGCCGTCGGAAGTGCCGCTTCTGTTGATGGTCAGCCGTCTCTTTTCGACCATTTACACGTTCCTGGGGCACCAGGGCACGTGGGAGCTGATTGTGCGCTATCTACTATACGACATGTCGTCGGTGGAGTTTGCGCCGAAAAACCCGGAGGACGAGGCGGTGGAGATCGGTGAGGAGCTCAAGAACCGCTTGGACTTGCTGCTGCTGAGCCTCAAGTACGTTGCCTTGAGCTTAGTTTCAGGTGCTGTTTTGAGAATCCTCACCAGCAAGAAGGGAACCAGCGACGACGACTTCAACCACGCAATGCCGCGTCTTGTGACCTACTTCTCGAGCTTGGAGGAGTTTCTGGCCTGCTCTTCCCTGGTGTTTGCTGTGTTCATGACGCTCTGGAATTCGGTCCTTATTGCCATTCCTGCACACATCACGCAGCTCTACGCCAACGTTGCCAGCATCAACGACTACAATTTCGTTCACGAGAAGGTTTTGCGGTACTACGCTGATGTGGACTTGGGTACACGTGAGCTCAACGACGCCTTCGATGACTACTTCCAGACGATTCTCGCCGAAAACGGTCTGGACAAAATTGTCACTACACAAGTCAGCATGAAGATTGAGGATTTGATGCTGACACTTGTCACCGAAGCCATTGACGACTTGATGATGTCGGAGCCCATCGAGGATACCAACGACAGCGATGAAAACAACACGTTGGCCACGGAACAGAAGGTTGTCATCAATCGAATCCTCAACGTGAAAACGCCGCTTCAGAAACTCAACCAGTTGGCCTTGTACACAAGCATCAACCGCTTTGTGTCGGAGCCTATTTTGGGGTCGTCCAAGATTCTCTTGGAGGTTTTGGTGGTGAAGGTGCTTTCGAAATGCAGCTTTCGGTCCTGGGTGCAGGAATGGCCCACGTCGCTTTCGGTGGTCATAGAACATGTGGCGGACGCTTTCGAGGCGGTCTACAGTTTCTTTCTGGTGACATTGTCACGGAAACTCGATGACCTTACTTTCGCTAGCAACGACGGCTCTTCTATTGACCTACTCTTGTTCTTGGGCGATTACACGGAAGTGTGCAGGTATGGAAGTGAGTTCTGCATCGAGCTCTGTGAGCTGGTGAATGAACTCAACGAGATCACGTCGGAGTCCAATCATCGCATGCGGCTGTTGTTGAAGCAGCTTGTTGGAATGAAGCATTCTGTCAGCATGGTCTTTCTTGACATTGTGACGTCAATGCGGGTTTTCCATGCCAATTATGCGGCCGGTAATCAGTTCAAGAATTCCGAGCCGCTTTTTGACACGGTGAGAGACTTCGTGGATGGCGAGATTCCGGAAAAGTTGAAAAGGGCCTTGATGGATGTTTACTTGATCGAGGAAGCCAGAGTGGCCCATGAAAAGAAGTACACTGTGGAGCGGTTATCTGGCGAGAATGTCAACTATGAGGACTACGTCTTCGAAGCGGGTTCGGACTCCGAGAAAGAGTTGTGCGTTTTCACCGTGAAGATGTATTCACTCCAGAGAACGGGAGGCTTGGGTGCGGATGCCAGGCGCATGGAGTTGAATGCACGTGGCCTTGGGAAATTGTACCAAGAGATTGTGCGGCAAAATCAAGATCAGGGTGTTCCGGTGAGCGGTCGGGATCTGGATCCGAACCAAGAACTGAGCTAGTGTGCCTGATTCAGGCATCCTCTGGATTCAAGCCCGCGAGTTCAAGCATTCAACTTCAAAAAGTATTACCCACCAAGGGCGGATGGAATGAGGATAATCGCTATCAGCCAAAGAAGAACCTCTGCGTTTTCTGCCGCGGATTTCGCCTAGGCGGATAGGAGACGTCGGCTCACCAGAGTACTCTGCGTCGGACGAGTCCGTGCTGGGGACATAGGGATGTTCGGGTCTTCGGGAAGCGGCCGGAAAGTATGGGGACCTTCCGGCGACGACATCTTGCGCAGACTTGGGGTGTCCGACTCACATCCTTCAAGGTGGACATGCTATTGCGGCATCCCTTGGGTTTCTGGTGGAATTGCGATCTCATGGCCTCTCGGCCGGGCTCATGCTGCGGGTCTTGATGATTCTGGTATTAAGCGAGTTCAAGTCGAGCTTAAGGTTGTGGATGTTCAGATTCACCGAGTTGGGCCGCAGATGGAGCCCGCGCCGGTACACCTTCTTCAACTCAATCAAATTCTTCCGGATATAGTACGCCGGGTCTTGGCGGTACACACGAATAAGGCCCGTGGAGTCGGCGGTCACGATGATGTGCCCGTTGTAAAGCTGCTTATCCTCCACGTGGTGAGAATCTGGCGAGTCTGAGATCTCCATTCCTCGCTTGACAAGGTCGAAGATCACGTCGTCAGAAAAGCCGAGCAATTTGTTGGTGCTCTGCGGAGCAAAAAGGGCCAAGTTGACGCGTTTGTGGTGCGCGTGGAAAGCAGCATAGCTTGAGTTGTTGTTGGGAACGTAAGCCTGGGTGTTGCTGTCCTCCAAGAACTTTTGCACCGGGAGCTTTGTCCACAACTTATTGTCGTGCAAGATGCGACTCAAGCGTTTGTGTTTGTCGCTGAGCTGGCACTTCAGCTCCCGCAAGACCTCCTTCAATGCGCCCCGAAGCTTGTGGTTGATGGTGGAGTTGTTGTTGCTCCACACATAGCACCAGTGGTCCTCAGATCCACAGATCACCAACAGATGGTCTTCGCTGATGGACGCTCTCATGGAGGTGTTTTTGCAGGAGCTGGCCCGAAACCGCGTCACAAGCCGCCCCCGGCCAATGTCAACGAGACTGATTCTGTTGTCGGTGGTGGATATAAGCATCTCGAGCCCGTCGAAGTCGCCGCCCTGCTGGGCGTCTGCAGGACTCCGGAAGATCTGGATGCCGGAGACCTTGTGATCCTGCCCATTTTTCCTGGACTTGCCCCGGATATTGTAGCTATTCTTAATCACACAACCCTGCGTCTCCACCGCGATAAGCATGCCATTGAAGCCGCCAACGATGCAGGTTTCGCCCGACGGCGTGAATGTCATGGTGATCGCCAAAACGTCGTCACCCAAGTGGTTGCTGTAGGCCACGGCCGACTCCATGATGGACCATAAGCGGATCAGGTTATCGAGCGCAGTGCTCATGAAGAAACGGTCATCGTTCGGGTGAAAGCGGACCGCCGTCACGAAATCCTCGTGCGTGAATGTCTCAAGGCATCGTGGCCGGTCGATGTTCCATAGCTTGACCGTTTTGTCCATGCTTCCCGATACCAAAAAGTTGTTTTTGCTCCAATCGAGACAGAGAATGGCCTGTGTGTGGCCCTCAAACACACGCACCGGTTCCTGGAGGAACACCGGCGCACTCGGAGCCGGCGGCCGCTTGCGGTCATCCTCGGCCCGGCTCCTCTCGTAGCTCTTGTACCTGAGTCTGCTGAGCGGCGACGAGATCACCTGCCACACCGTAATCTTCAGATCGCGCCCTGCCGCCGCCAAGTACTTGCCGTCTGGGGAAAACTCCATGACTAGGATTTCCTGGGATTTGCAGCTGGCCGCGGCGTCATCGAGCTCCAGCTCCGTGCCAAAGGCGCCGGCCGGCGAGCACCGCAACTCCTGCGAAAGAAACAACTGGTTCAAGGCTGTGGGGCTTTTGTTGGACTTGTGGCTGACCCGCGTGTACTTTGGGAACTTCAACGCGTCCGGCGGAAGCTCGTCAAAGAAGGTTCCCAAGTCCCGCTTCTCGTCCACTTCTAGCGTGGTAAACGGCTGGTTGTAGTCTGTGGCGTCGGGGTCGTCGCTCATGATGTCGTCGAACTCGTAGTCGCCGCCGGACTCGTCCTCCAACGTGCTTGCCCGGGGGCGTCTGTTGCTGTGGATGGTGGACGAGTCCAATACCGACAGAATGCTGGTGTTGATGTGTCCGCTTTCGGCGCCACTGTGGTCGGAGTCCCAGCCGAAGGCGTCGTTGGTGCCGCCTGCTCTGGTTTCGGTTGCGTCTGGCGCTTGGCTGGCTTTGGTGCCGGCCCTGTCTGTACTCCTGTTTGTACCCCTGTTTGGACTCCTGTTTGCACTCCTGTTTGTACCCCTGTTTGGACTCCTGTTTGTACTCCCATCTGTACTTGCCCCGCTTCGATTCGATCTGTTGGGGCTTCTGGCTTCATCCTTGCTATTTAAGGTGGTCCGGCTGTCTGGACGGTCAAGGGTGCGATTTGCATCGGAATTTGGCAGGGAGGCTTCGAGCTTGGTGGCAGCGCTTCTTGTGGATGTTCGTGTGTTGCTGCGGCGGAAGAGTTTGGCGAGAAAGCCGCTCTTGGGGCGTTTGTCGTCATGGGACATGGTGTGGTGGGGACGACTGCTCGGCTTCTGACGTGCCGCGCCGGCGCCATACAGGACTTGCTCCAGCTACCTTGTCACTGGCTCCATACCCTACATGAGTGCACAGGCTTTCGGGGCTCGACACCGTTGCCAGGCAACCATACGCTTGTGTTGTCGGTTCTCCGTAGACCTCCCACATTCTGTTGTTGCGCCATTTCTATACTGCTCGACCCTCCTATCTCTTGTCCTGTCTTGTCCTCTCTCCTCTCCTCTCATTTCCTCTCCTCTCATTTCCTCTCATTTCCTCTCCTCTCCTCTCCTCTCCTCTCCTCTCATTTCCTCTCCTCTCCTCTCCTCTCCTCTCCTCTCCTCTCCTCTCCTCTCCTCTCCTCTCAAGTCTTCTTCTTGGCAGACCACTCCAAACGCAAAATCAACGAGTGGTAACCCTTGCCGTTCAATTCGTCCAAAGCCTTCTGCGCCATCTGCTCCGAGGCAAACGTAACAAATGCAAACCCCTTGGACTCTTGCGTCTCTCTGTTGGTGATGAGCGCCACTCTCTGCAATGGCCCGTATTTGGCAAGCAACTCGTTTCTCAACATGTCCTCGTCAACAAAGTAGTTCAACTGCGACACCCTCAATGTGCACAGATCATCACGGGCCTCCCTCGTGGGTGCCCCGGCACGCAAGTGCGCTGGCACGTACTTGGACGACTCCGTGGGCTCGGGGGTGGCTCTGCCAGCAGCCTCGGCTCCCAACGTTTCCTTGAAAGGACACTTGGAAGTGAAATGGTCGCCGCCACACGTTCTACACTTGAGACGGTTGGTGCTGACCAAGTTGGCGGTTTCCTCTGCCTTCTCCTCCTCGTCCTTCTTGTCCTGCTCCTTCCACGACACGGCAAGCTTCAACTCCACCTTTTCTCCGAGTTGCGTGGTTCTTGTGTCGGGCCCGGGCGGCGTGTGCTTTTCCTTGCCGTACTTGGCCCATGTGCGGTGGATGGCGATCGAGGGGTGCACTCTCTCCTTGACCTTGACCTCCTTGATTTTCTGTGTGATCTTGACTTTTTTGCCGTCGGCGTTGAGTCTGTAGCTGACCACGGTCTTGGTTCCGTCGGCGTTCTCCGTGACCACGGGCGTGGGAATATCGTCCTCGGCGTCGGCCCACAGCTGAAACATATTGGTGTACTATGGAGCTGGAAAATTTGCGTTTCTCATACGCGCCCCGACGGGTGATGACCTGCACACAGCGCCCCTCCCGTTTCTTCCCCGTCCCGTTGCTGTCCGCCCTGCCGCTATGCTGCCGCCATGCTGCCGCCGCCACCGCTGCCTGCCGCCGCTGGCAGCGGCCCCGCCGTCTTCAGCCGCGCCTGTGTGCAGGGCCGCTGTGTGCAGGGCCACACATGGCCGCCGCCAACTCCCGTCTCCGGCAGACCTCGTCGTGGCGGCCCCACCGGCCGTGGACGTAGTCCACGGTGTAGCTGTGATCACGGAGGTACGCCACAAATCGCTCTCCTTGGCGGGCGCTGAGCAACTCGTCCTGCTCCGAGTACACCACCACCATTTTCTCCGGCACCACGTCGAACTTCTTCAATCTTCCCTGCAAATCCGTTTTAGTCCAGCTCATTGGGCTGGCTTCGCCCCAGTCAGAGCCCGTCGCACCTGCAGGGCCTGAGAACGCCATCTCCACGAAGTCCCTGTAATCCTCATACTCCAGCACCAAGTCCTTGATGTCGTAGATTCCGTCCACAAAGTAGAAGTCGCCAAATTCCACCCCGATCTCGTCGCCTGCACAAAACTCCCGCCAATTGAGCAACTGCATCATGAGTGTGGCGCCCACAGAATGGCCCACGATCAGAAGGCGTCCACACTGGGGTGCAATGTGCCGGATGCATTCAACCACATCTTGGAGGTGTTGTGGGTGCAGTACTTCCGGAGATAGCCGGTAGTTGACGGAAACCATGTTGGTGGCGGCAAACTTGGGGTGCACGTGCAACATCTGTGCTAGGTCGGCAAAATCGTCGTACGTGTTGTTTGGGTCCCGCCAGGCGCCGCCGTGGATGAAGAGAAGCGTCTGCTTGTTGCTGTCTGTGTACAGGAACACCCTGGCCTTTTGGAGGGCGTGGGGGCCGAAGCTGAAGTCACCGTAGTCCATGGGTTCCCTGTGTGCACTCCGAGCCCTCTAGTGTTGCGTCACGTGACTGGCTACTGTGACATCTACTGTTCTTGGGCTCTGGTGTTTGGCAATTGTCTTTGGGGCGTATAATGACGCTATTATGCTATGCTATTATGCTGAGATGCTAAACTGCCAGCATGCTTGATGCTGGATTGGATGCTTGACATCCACCTGTTACTTCTATGTTCAGCTTCATTGTCTGCCAGTTCTATTTTCCTCGTGAATCATTTCCAATTAATTTGTATGGGCAGCCCGCTACCTGTCAATGTCCTACCATGTGCTCATTCGCCAAGTCTGGAGTAATCTGTTAATAATGTGTATCACCTGACTCATGTGATCAATGTTCTTCAACTTGTCTTTGCAGTTCGAACGCTTCAACTCGTTCAGCTTGTTCACTTGTTCAACATATTTCGACCTGTCAACTTAGCTTGTTCAACATATTTCAACCTGTCAACTTAGCTTGTTCAACATATTTCAACATATTTCAACTTCTCAACTTAGCTTGTTCAACTAGTCAACTAGTCAACTTGTTCAACTCATTTCACTCGTCTTCGTCCACTCATTCTCCCACTCTTTTCAATACATTTTTTATTGGGTTATCTTATTCGCCTGGACGGCGTACTCTCGGGCAATGTCCACTAACTTAGTACCGGGTTGGAGATCTGTCACGAACATAGGAGTCTCTTTCGTATCCACCACGGCTTTCACGCTCGTAGCCGCCTCTGCCTCCTCTGAATCCACCACGGCCTCCTCTGAAACCGTCGTCTCTAAAGCCACCACGTCCGCCGCGGCCGCCTCTGAATCCACCACGGCCACCTCTGAAGTCATCTCTGAAGCCTCCACGGCCACCTCTGAAGCCTCCTCTTCCGCCTCTGAAGCCGTCATCTCTGAAGCCACCACGGCCGCCACGACCGCCTCTGAAGCCACCGCGGCCTCTACCACCAGATGGAACAAAAGGAGAAGTGTCTTCTTCAGCAGTCAAGATGACATCTTGGTACTCGGCCTGGTTCAACAAAGGAATGGCCTGCTCGAGCTCCTCAGCAGATCCAAACTCAAGGTTTCCAGTGGTCTCGCCAGACTCATAGTCGCGCCACACCTTGGCAAACGTGGGCGAGAATGTGGTCTTGTCTCTGACGAAGTCCTTGAAATCTTGCCAAGCAGTGTTCTCTGGGAGGTTAGTGACCTTGACCCGGAACTTTCCACGGGTGTCTTCCTTTCTCTCGCGGGCAAACTCGATCTGCAAGGCTTCGCCGTTAAGCTCGGTGTTGGCCAACTCGTCGGAAGCACGGGTGGCGTCCTCGGCCGTCTCGTAGGTAATGAAGGCGTACCCGCGCATCATTTGCACATCTGCAAGAGGGCCGATGGCGCCGAAGGCCTCCTCGACGGCTTCACGGGTGGTTTCGAAACCGATTGGTCTGACGAAAAGCTTTGTTCCTGGAGCAGCGTCAACTGGGGCTTGCTCGGCAACTGGAGATTGAGGCTCGGCAACGGGGGATTGAGGCTCGGCGACGGGGGATTGTGCGTCGGTGATGGGGGTTTCTGTGTCTGACATGGAAAAAAGTGGTACGTAGTGAAAAGGGGATGAGCTTGAGAAAACAGTGAAAAGTGAGCATGTTGGTAGGCGCACGTCTCTGCGCATAAAGGAGGAAAAAATGAGTGGTACGGGAATCGAACCCATGTCTAATGCTTGGAAGGCATTAATGCTAGCCACTACACCAACCACCCTTTGGATGAAAGCACAATCTGTAAAGTAGATATCCTGACTATTTTGTGTACTACTAAGTTTGGGAGGCTGCATGAAACTCACTTGCATACCGACACAGTGAAAGCAATAAATGAGATGTATTTCTAAAACATATACAATTGTACTTGTCATGTTTAGGAGTTTTCTATAGACCCTCGGAAGTCAGCCATCGCAGACATGCCCCCGGACCCATGTGCACCTGTACCTCCGATTATACCCCCCTCTCGTCCCCTTCTCCATTCCGCCACGAGCCGAGGTGAAAATCTGGAGACAGAGTGACGCATTTCGGATTAATGTGTTTTTAGTGTTTCAGTAAAAGAAATTGGATATTAGCGGAGATATGTGCTTCAGTTGCCCTCGGATCTGCATGGAGTGCACACTGGTCACACAACACTCTTACCATTCAATATCAGTACAAATCAAAGCAGGTAATTACTGTTAATCACTAGGACCCGAAAATACGTACTAGGACCCGAAAATACGTACTAGGACCCGAAAATACATACTAGGACCGGGTAAGTCTGGCATAGAACCAGATTTGTGTTTGACGACTTCACCATGGATGAGAGGCTACTACTTATTTTCTGATGATAGCAGATGTTAATGGACACAGACGGCTGTTGGAGAGTCTAATTTGGGGTGTGCTGGCGTGTGCCTGTATATTACGTCTGGCCCTAGTGTTCTTGGAAATGGCCTTTTTGGCGGTGAGCAATGCATGCCGCCTGCATGCTTCTGTTTCATTCATAGTTTCGTCCATGCTTCAGTTTGTCCGGAATCTTGCATCTGCTCCGAGGGCGAGCACGTGACTTGCGCCTAGGCTCTATGTACAGACCCATCGACAGAGCTCGTTCAAGCCGTCAAATCAAAAAGGGTGCTTTTCTGCCCACACTAGTACTTGGGTCCTCAGAGGCGTCCCAGCTGGCGTGGGAAAGCCAGTGCCTCGGGAGTGTGGTCACGTGACCCATCTACGCAGGTCCCGGCCTGAATGCAGCTTCAACCGGCCTGGCCGGCTCCGGCAGCTCTAGCCGGTGTCATTCGGCGTCGGTCGTTTCCGGCACACAGCCACCAACATAAATAGCCAGCTGTTGCCCCTGCAGAACCGGGCAAAAACGACAACCTTGTACTGTCAAGCTGCTCACCGGGACCTAACAAAACTGTTAGGGTGGATTAGCAGGGAACAGGATCATTAGGGATGTACGGGCTTCGCTAGCATTGAAGAATCGACTGCTCAATCTGAATCTGAATGGCAGTAGATAGCGACTATGATTGGGGAGTCTGTTGACGACACCAATTCTGATGAAATAAATACAACCATCGCTGCTAACAAGTGCTGATAACAAACTACAAATGGTGGTACTAACAAATTGATTTTGACAGAGTGATGATAATATTGATGTGGCTGATAATAGATTCGGACAAATACTGATACAAGACCCTACTCAAAACAGACAGATAACCCTGGCACTGTTAGGGGCCCTCGGTCCAAGGTCGGGTGGCACGTGACCTGGGCCTAGACTGGCCCAGACCCCGGTTCTAGTCTGTGTGCAACCTGGACCCAGATCGTGCCGTAAAAGGCGTCTCTTCATCGTTTCGCTGATGTAGCTAAGGGCATCGGTGGTGCTGTGTGCAGGAACGCAGGAGCACACAGCAAAATTTTCAAAATTTGATAGATAGGAGCAGATTCTGGGCATATTGCGGCGCTTTTAGGCCCAGTTCTGAAGCATAGTATCAATATATTTTGAATCCGATTTGAATTACTCTTAAATTTCTAACGCTTCACCTTGTGATGGTATTCTGCAACATTGGACGCGCACCCAAAAAAACTCAAGATCTGAAACTGATAACCACAAGCAAACGATAAACAAATATCTATAAATCATAGTGAAAATTCAAAATCATACAAAAGTTAAACAGTAGAGAAGAATCCAGAAACACTAACAGAAACCAAAACAAGAGACAAAAATCCAAAAATCACCGATGGTTTTGAACTGGTCTTCAGCTATAGTGATGGTTTTGAAGATAATGTGCGCTCAGTGGTTTTAAATGAGCACATTTTATTCTTACACTCGAAAAATGCTTTGGCCACAATAAAAAGGTTCTCGGGAATGTCCGTCACTCACTAAAAAAATTGATATTATTTAAAATATAAGTCTGGATAAAGCATGGATTCTAAACAGCATCAAAATCCGATATGGTGTAATGGCTAGCACAGTTCGCTCTCACCGAGCAGATCGGGGTTCGATTCCCCGTATCGGAGATCTTTTTTGCCGGAGAGGGATTCTAGATTACAGTACCGGAACATCGAAGTCGGCTTTGGCTGCATTCTGGGACTCCAACATAAAGTTGTCCGTTTTATGCTTTGTCTGTGAATCTAAAACCCTGCTAAGCCAGCTTATGCTACTTGAAGCCATGATCTTGCCTTTGATTAGCGGTTCCAAATATCACGTGTCTGGCTAAGAAATAGTGAATGTAAATCAGCTCAGAAGCTTTTGTGCTACCCAAATAGAAATTCATGCAACAAAATCAGCCCCAAATTCTCAAGAAAAATGAGTCTGGTACGTTGAATTTACTGGGCTGGTTCATTTTATGTACGGATGTTAGGGTAGCGTTCAGGAAGTGGAGATGTAACACAAAGCTGGATCGGGGAAGCCTGCACAAGACTTCATCTGAAACGCGATGGATGCAGGTTCACTCATTGTGAAGAATATAAAAAGGGCACTGTTGCCCTGGACGGGTGCTCTCCTCTGTATAGATACAACCAATACACCCTCAGACTTAACGCACATCGGGAAGAATGTAGGGGGGCTGTGATCGGGGTTAACATGGGGGCCATACATGGTTTTTTTGGGAAACATTCTACTGACATGTCTAGACTCTTTGGTTCATCCCGGTATTTTTGTGGTATCGAAAAGCCCTGATACAGAAAAGGCTGAAAAACCAGTGAATGTTCGTCGAATTGGACTGGTTTTGTTGGCATCATAAACACCACCAGTTTTCTGATATACAATCCGATATGGTGTAATGGCTAGCACAGTTCGCTCTCACCGAGCAGATCGGGGTTCGATTCCCCGTATCGGAGACTTCTTTTTTCGCTATTACAAATGCCGCAATGAAAAGCTATACTACGTGATGAGTTGCCGACTGCATCTTGAACCCGATCCGATGGCTGTATGCAGGACAAAGAGTAGGAGCATAACTTTCTCTTGAGTGACGCGCGTAGGGTTAGAGGAGGCAATTTTATTTTTGATGGTAGAAGAATCCAAATGCCAGCGTCTAATTGTTTTCTATTGATATTATTGGGATTTTGAATGTGTGTGTATGTCCAACCATTTTTACAGCATTGTTAGGAAACGGACCCGCTCCGGCTCCCAAATCAACACATCTACAGAAAGCTTTACGAATACACTACGTGGAGGTGCCGTGACCGCAGGCCACCTGCCCGATACGGACTCTCGGAATCGAGACCCCGCCTCCAGTCGTAAAGGAGATCTCGCCTAGACCCCGCGCTCGTTCCCGAGCTGATACACGGCTGCATGCGCATGCCCCGCACAAGAGGCCACGTCAGAGATCTCCCAACTATATAAAGAGATACGGAACCCCCTCTCAAAGGCGAGTTCCTAGGAGTATCCCGATTAGTCAATACTATTGCAAACGATCCGAATCATACTCCGTATCTTAACAAGCATATAAAGTCCGATATGGTGTAATGGCTAGCACAGTTCGCTCTCACCGAGCAGATCGGGGTTCGATTCCCCGTATCGGAGATTTTTTTTGCACGCATGCTCTTCACTGTGAATCTCTCAAATTATGAGCGTATTCAAATTTTGTTAAATGACAAGATGCTGTTTTGGATGGTCAAGTGAAGCGCAGTTGTCTAAAATTCATAAAATCCGATATGGTGTAATGGCTAGCACAGTTCGCTCTCACCGAGCAGATCGGGGTTCGATTCCCCGTATCGGAGTTATTTTTTGCTGAATAAACCTAGTAAACCCATGCAGATTATTGTTCATTAGTGGGTATATATTCTATAGTATGGTAGTGAACCCACTCCTACATCCAATGGGTAATAATGATGTTTTATCTAGTCCAAACTCATATTTCGAAGGATATCGCTCGCTGTCACGATTTTGACGTTTTTTGGAGCCTTTTCCGCTTGCACATGTTCTTTGCTTTCAGAGGTGCCGGTACTCAGCCTTTCGGGAAGTCCATCGTCAAGGTCAATATCCTCGTCATCGACTTCCCGCACACTGCCGTCAGCATCATCATAGACCCCGCTTTCGTCTTTGGTCAAACCGTAGTCTAGCTCGACGTCGACACCATAGACATTTTCATCGTCATCATCGTCATCGACGTCGACACCATCATAGTCATTTTGATCGTCATCATCGTCATCATCGTCATAGTCATTTTGATCGTCATCATCGTCATCATCGTCATCTTCGTCATCATCATCTTCGTCATCATCATCTTCGTCATCATCATCTTCGTCATCATCATCATCATCATCATCATCATCATAGTCGTCGTCAGTATAATCATCATCATCGTCGTCGTCGTCGTCGCCGTCGTCGTCGCCGTCGTCGTCGCCGTCGTTTTTCAGCTCAAATTTATCAGCCTTTCGAGCCGTTTCACGGCGGTCAACGTGAGGCGGCGTTTTCATGGATTTGGGCTCGATGTCTCCACGCATCATGAAGTTTTTGAGAGGCGATGTAAATGAGGCCGATATGGGCCGCTCCTTTTTGGGCTCCTCATCCGCATTGAGCGACAACGAGCCAGACACAGGCCCTAACAACGGAGACTTCGGGGCGGATTTCTGTTTCGAAGAGCTTTTCTGAGATGCAGCATCGTCGTCGTCCAGATCGCTGAGATCGCTGAAATTGGTCAATGGCTCCCGCCAGAAATTGAGGTCAGTGAACTTGTCGTCCTGCCTCAAAAGCAAGTCATCGGAATTGATACTTCTCGGCAGTCCTGGCGAGCGGGGAGAGTCTGGCATCGAGTTCCTCCAGTTTTCGTCCTTGTTATGCATATACTGGTTGAGTTGGTCCTCGTTCCAGCCGTCATTGACCTTGCTGATGTAATTCAACGGAGGGAAAAACTGGTCCACCAATTCACCGATATCGAGGTAAGAAGAGCGGTATCCTGCCAATTCAAGCAACTCCATATGCACTTCGCCGTTGGGGTTGATGGTGAAAATGCGGTGCGAGGGAATCTTGACGCTGCGATAGCTGATGGCATCGGTGATTCTGTTGCCGAAACCGGCGTAGAATGGCGTGCGTTCGTCCTCATTGTCTTCCTCGGCGAAATCATCATTGCGGGCGAAGAATAGACTCTTGATGTCGCGGAGACATGCCATTTTGAACACCTCCGGCTTTTTGAGGATAATCTCTCTTCGAAGCGCCGCCATGGTTCGGTCGGGACTCAAAATCACCGGGCCCTTGGGCAATTTCACTCCGTCCTGCACGATGCTGTCGAGGTACTGCCGCGTCACATCGGCCTGCCCCACGGACCGCGCAGTCAAGTACATGATGTTGTAGCCGTTGCTGGTGATGTCCTGGAATAGGTTGGCCACACCTGGGTGGGTCCAGTCTTTTCCAAGCATGTTGAACACGTGCCCCAAAGCGTCCGATTTGGTAATGGTTCCGTCAATGTCGGATATGACAATGGGCGAATGAGCCTTCCAGAGGTAAAGCTGCGACTCGATCTGGGAATTGCCCTGCGACAGTCGAAACTTGAGTTCGTTCCGCCCATACTGGAGCTTCATGCTGGACAACTGTTCCGACGTCAATCGCAACGTTTTGAAGTAGACCTTGTCGTCGACGGTGGCCTCGGACTCGCTGCAGGTGCGCTTGAGCACGGTGGTTTCTGCGGGAAACGTGAGGCCTTGTTCACTGAGAGCTTCCAACGACTGCTGAAGGTCGTTGTCATCATAGACAATGCGGACGTGTCCATTGTCGTCTTTGCGGAGCACACTCTGAAACAAAGCCAATTCTTCATTGCTTTCCTTGCAGTCATGCGAAGTGAGAAGTCCGTTTCCTTTGGCCAAGCTGTTGAGCTCCTTTAAGAAAGTCGAGTGCATGGCCTCATCCGACGAGTCGATGTTCTTTTGCGAGTTTGGCTTGTAGCCGTCCATATCTAGGATGATGTCGCCGTTGTCGTCGATCTTGGAGGGGATTTCGAGCTGCTGCGACATTTTCTTGACCTTTTCGAATGCCAATTTGTTGGACGCTTCGCTGCGCAAGGCTGTTCTGGTGGGCTGAGAGCTGCTCAACTCCGCCTGGCTCTCGATGTCGGAGGCCTTTGCTGCAGTTGCATTTTCGCCCCCAGCACCAATATTCGCCTTCTCGCCGGTTCCGCTCTCGCCCCCACCTTCTCCGCTCCGCCCTTCGTTGTTCAAGTCAAGCATCTCCATCTCCGTCGGCTCGCGTCCCGGACTCGCCACCGGGGATACTTCGGGAGAACTCTCGGCGCTGATCACTGGAGACGTCACCAGAGACAGCGAAACATCTTTGGAGGAGGTTTCAAACACGAAAAACGCCTCTCCGCCGTCGCCCAATTTCATAGGAATGTCTGTCTTGATGCCGTTGACATACAAGTCGATTTTCTTCTGCAGCGGCTTGAATATCTGGAACTTGCCGAAGCGCACGTGCCAGGGCGAGCAGTGGAGCGAGCCGTCAGCGTGCTCAATGACGATGATGTCGATGGCTCCCGAAAGAGTTGCCGGATTGAGCGAATTCCATTGGTTGTACACGTAGTCGCCGACTTTGCCGACGTATTGCATTGCGGAGGAGTACTTGAGGAATTGCCGTATCTGGTGCGCGGTGCGGGTCTGCATACAGTCCAACGCCAGGCAACCCTGTAGGAAACACACTGAAATTCACTGGAACAACAACTCATGGAAAATGTAAACACAATGTGGTCAAGACTGGCGCTGAAACACCAGAGCAAGTGCGTTTTAGTCACTTTTATCCTCAGCCAGAATGGGTCTGGACGATGAAATTGTCCCCTGTTTTGGCATACCATCCACACAGTTTTGCCCCTTTCAATGAAAGCCAATCTTTGACTAGTGGGCTTCAATCTTTGACTAGCAGGCTTCACCGCCAGCCCGCCCTCGGGCTTTGATCCCTGGAACTTCTATCCCCAAAACCAATTCATTCATATGGCTCACAATCGCCAGGTTCGGTTGCCTACATGTTTGCATTCTGCTGCTTTGTTTGATGGCCTCAGGTGCTTCCTGTTTTGGAACACTCCATTTTCCGATCTTGGATTTTCCCGTGTCGCGGATCCTTTACCATGGACATTGGCGTCCAGGTCATGAATTGGCGGCCTTCCAGTGTGGCTCATCGCCTAGATGCCTTTGGTGAGCAGCCGGTTCCTGCACAGAGGGACTGCCTATCTACGTCCCTTCTATTCTGCCCATTACCACAATCCTCTTCCGGCCGGATGTTCGGGTTCATACAGATGCCTCGATAAGCGGCGGCATAAACCCGTGCACCCGGCCGCGCCCTCCCGCACTTCTTAGGCCAGGAGTCCAATCAGCGTCGATAGGCAGTGCTTATCTCGCGGACACCGAAGGCAGTTTGGCGGCAGGGCTCGGTCCGGTTGTCATGGCTTTGTTTCAGCAGTGTTTCAGCAGTGTTTCAGCAGCCTCCCAGCCCCAGATGGCCTCCCAGCAGTTTCCGTTAGCATGTGATTTTGGCGCTTCAACGGTCCGGCGCGCTTGGCATGGCACGCCGATGCCGCGACTTTTTCACCTCTATATAAAGCCTGGGCTCGCCAACACACGCTTTTTCTGAATCGTTGCACCCACACTCTTTTGGACTTTGCACCTCTCGAGATCTCGGACATTCCCCATCTTTTTAATGGACATTTCCAAGACCACAAGCAAAGAGGCTTTGGGGCTTTCGGTGTACACCGCCGACAAGGAGAAGGCGTTGGACAGCCCCAGCTCTGTGGAAGAAGGAGAGCTCAAGAGAACCTTCTCTGTTTGGTCTGTTCTCGGAATCGGTTTTGGCTTGACCAACTCGTGGTTTGGTATCTCGGCCTCGCTTGTGACCGGTATCCAGTCCGGAGGCCCCATGTTGATCATCTACGGAATCATGATCATCGCCTTCATCTCCTACAACATTGGAATCACGCTTTCCGAGCTTTCGTCCGCCATTCCCTCCGCCGGTGGCCAGTACGTGTGGACACGTGTCTTGTCGCCACGCAAATATTCCGGCTTTTTGTCTTACCTTTGTGGCTCGTTGGCGTGGGCTGGCTCCTTGTTCACCAGTGCGTCCATGGCCTTGAGTATAGCCTCCACCATCATGGGGTTTTACCGCTTGATGCACCCTGACCACGAGACGAAGCCTTGGCAGTTGTTTGTCATCTACCAGATCATCAACGCGTTGCTTGTGGTTTTCAACTGCTACGGCAAATACCTCCCCTTCATTGCGTCTGGTGCGTTGTATACCTCGTTGTTTTCCTACGTGGTGATCACCTTGACGGTCTTGATTGTTGCCAGAGGCAACTACAACAACGCCGAATTTGTGTTTGTGGAGTTCCAGAACAACACCGGCTGGAAGAGTGCTGGAATTGCGTTTATTGTCGGCTTGGTCAACCCCAACTGGAGTTTCTCGTGTCTTGATTCCGCGTCGCACTTGGCTGAAGAAGTCCACGACGCTGAAAGGGTCATCCCCATTGCCATTTTGGGAACCGTGACCATCGGAATGGCCACCTCCTTGACCTACGCCATCGCCATGTTCTTCTGCATCACCAACTTGGACGACATTATCAACAATGGCTCGGGTCTTCCCATTCTTGACATCTACTACCAAGCTTTGAATAACCGCGCCGGCGCCATCTGCTTGGGCACCTTGATTTTCCTTACCGGAGTTGGCTGCACCATCTCGTCCCACACCTGGCAGGCCAGATTGTGCTGGTCGTTTAGCAGAGACAACGGCTTGCCTTTCTCCAAGTACTTGTCCATTGTGGACCCCAACTTGGGCGTTCCTTTGAATGCCCACTTGGTGTCGTCGGCGATTGTTGCCATTTTGGGCTGCTTGTACTTGGCCTCCTCCACGGCTTTCAACTCCATGGTGGTGGGTTGCATCACCTTCCTTCTTTTGAGCTACATGGTACCAACCGTGTGCTTGCTTTGGCGAGGCAGAAACAACATCAGACACGGCTCTTTTTGGCTCGGAAAATTCGGCATGGTGGCCAACTACATTACCGTGGCCTGGGCCTTGTTTGCCCTTGGCTTTTTCTCGCTTCCGACCTTCATGCCCGTGACCGGCAACACCATGAACTACGTGTGTGTGGTGTACGCTGTGTACGCGATCATCTTCTTGGGCTACTGGTTCTTTCCCATCAAGAAGTACTCGTGCCGAGCCAACTTTGCTGGTGGTCTCGGTAACAACGAAGAGGAGGAGTTCCCCAATGTTTGCTTGACGCAAATCTAGTTCAGATACACCAGGACACTGAGCATTGGTGACGATTGCATTCTAAATAGCCAAGCAGTTAAGACACCATGTAGCATACCACACCCACAGACACTACCGTCTACACCGTCACGAATGACGCAAAATACATATAGGGGCCCACTGACACCTCTCTTTCAACTCAGAGATCCAGACAGGTTCTTTAAGGACCCACATTTTTCTCTCCATCAGCTATCGCACTCGAATATTATAGAGGCCCGCCAGAGACAAATGGCTGCTGCACAAGAACTGCACAGCAGACCCAGTCCGGCGACGGGCGATAACGGTGCACTGTCTATTGTGATGGATTGTTACAGCGAGTATAGGAGGGAAGCGCGCGCCTTATATACTTTGCTTCGGGGCGGGTAACCTTCACATCGCGCTACTCGCACACATGCCCTCGACTTGCGACACAACAACACCATGTCACTTTTCGGCAAGCCGAGTGGCTCAGGCTTTTCTTTCGGCGCTCCTGCAGGAAACTCAACCCTGGGATTGTTTGGTCAGCCTCTGAACCAGGGCCAGGGAGTGAACCAGGGCCAGGGAGTGAACCAGAGTCAGGGAGTGAACCAGAGTCAGGGAGTGAACCAGAACCAGGGATCAAGTCAGGGTGGATTGTTTGGCCCAGCTCAAAATAACACAAACACAAACCAGAATTTGAGCCAGAATATGAACCAGAACTTGAACCAGAACTTGAACCAGAACTCGAACCAGAACTTGAACCAGAACTCGAACCAGAACTTGAACCAGAATTCGAGCCAGAACCAGGATAACGGTTTCACCCCCTCCGTCACCGCCACCTACGACGCCAAACCCAGCGCCGCCCTCAAGGACTTATTGGACTCAGCTCAAAACTTGCCCAAAATCAACCACGCCAACATAGGCTCTATCCACTTGACGTTGAGCGAGTTGCAGAAGGAAACAAATCACTTGAGGAAGGAGAACAACGACACGTCCTTCACCCGTGCACACTACCTTCTATCAGGAAGCGGAATTAACGCTTCCGAGTTTGAAAACGATCTCCTGGTTTTGCCCTCGGCCGACGGCCGGCACTTTGCGGGCCCAGATAATTCTGTTGTGTTGGGCAACATGGCTAATGCAGTGGACGTGGAAAACTACTTGACCGCCAAAAAGGAGGAAAACATCCTTAGCACCATTGAGCTGTCTTTGGTGTCCGCATCCAAGGACTTTGACAGCTTCATCAACCAGAACATCTCGATTGACTGGAAGATACGCAAGGACGACTTGAAACGCAGCTTGGGCATTCCCACCAAGTCCAAGATCTCTAGTGACGAATTGGCAAAGTCCTTCACCTGGAACAAGTCCTTACCGGGAAATTATCATATTCTCTCGTCGTTGTCCGACAACAAACAGGCCACCAGGCAGGTTAGCAGAGACAAATTTGAGAGCTGCGCCAAGATCACTTACAACCTCAACGAGAGCCGGTTACTGGGAAAGCCTTTTCCCATCTGCTTAAGCTTGGAGGAATTGAGCAAATCCAGCAGCGACTTCAAGTCCAAGCAAATGGCGGACATCTGGAGACACTTGGCCGATTTTGCCAACGAAAAAGCCGCTACCGTCAGCCAGGAGCAAGCGTTCTACGACTTGAGCGAAGGGTCGGGAAACGGAGGTGTTTTGACCAAGCGCATTGTTCTGACTGCCAAGACCGCATTGGAGCTGCAGTTCTACAACTATTTGGACGAAATTTACACGAAGGACGACAAAAAGCCGCTTGAGTTGCAACAGCCCAACAACCTCAACAAGGTATTCTACTTCATCGAGAAGGTGATCAAGAAGAACAACGACTCGCATCTTTTGGACCGCACCTTGGTGTTCAACAATGTGCACGTGTGGGTACTTTTGTTTTATTTGATGAGGAGTGGGCTTTACAAGGAGGCTGTGAACTTCTGCAGAGCCAACGAAAACGCTTTCAACAAGTTTGACAAGAACTTTCCCGCTTACCTCCTGCACTTTGTGTCGTCGGGCTGCCTTGGTTTGCCCAGCGACTTCCAGGAGAGAATCACGGCAGATTTCACGGGGAATTTCCAGTACATGGACGAGCAATCTTCACTGTTCGACCCATACAAGTACGCGGTGTACAAGATCATTGCCAAGTGTGACATGGCTAAGAAAAACTTACCCACAGCATTGAATTTGAGCATGGAGGACTGGCTATGGTTCCATTTGCTGATCATCAACGAGTTCCTGCAAGATCACTCGTCCAACCTCTTGTTCGAAAGGTACAGGCTCGAAAACCTCCAGGCGAAGGTCGTTTCTTTGGGCGCGTCAAGGTTCAATGCCTCGTCCAACAACCCCATCTACGCCAAAACTTTAGTTTTGCTCGGACTCTACGAATTGGCCGTGAAGTACGTTTACGAGCACATCAGCGAGTGCGATGCAGTCCACCTTGCCATATCACTCTGCTACTACGGCTTGTTGAAGACTTCCAGTGCTAACACAGACGATCTTTTGGTTTTGGGTTCTGCGGAAACTCTAGAGCTCAACTACAGCCGTCTTTTGGGGTCGTACACCCGGACATTCAAGATCAGCGACCCCAAAGTGGCAGCTCAATATCTCATACTCATGAGCATGTCTCGCGGAGGAAACGCCGCCCAGGAGAACGAGAAGTGCTACGAGGCGCTCTGCGAGCTCATTCTTGTGTCGAGAGAGTTCAACTTGTTGATCGGAGACTTGAACCAACACAATGGGGAGAAAACTCCGGGGATTTTGGAGAAGCAGCGGTCCCTCATCAACTTGCCCAACATCCGCCAATTCTACAATCGCATCACCGAGCTCAGCGCCAGAAGATGCGAGGAAGAAGGACGGGTTTTTGATGCATTGCGCCTTTACCAGCTTTGTCAGGAGTACAACACTGTTGTTGGGTTGATAAACAAGATTTTGAGTGAACTCTTGTCGGTAACGGAGTTGGACCGGCCACTCATCAGCGAAGACTCATATGTTGGCGGCGAAAACAAGGCATCGGTGGAGAACAACTTCATTTTGCTTAGCAAGCACCTCATGGACGTGTTCAACAGCAACACCCATATTGTGGAGAAGGTTTCACACAAGGAAATGCAAATCGTGGGCTATCTTCTTCCAATAATCGATATCAGACAGTCGTTTGTGCAGAAGGACTGGCGGGGCACGCTTGATGCGGTGAAGAGGTTGGAGTTGTTGCCTATTGTGGGAGAAGACGACTTCTTCACCATCCGCCGTGCGGCCGATTCGCTCAACAGCTGCGACGTCAGTTTGGTGAAGGTGATTCCGTCGGTTCTCACCATTGTCATGACATGTGTCCTGCAGATACACTACAGCATCGTCACCAAGAAGTTTGGTGCTGACGAGCAGCAGCGCGAGGAGCTTCACAAGTTGAAGACGATTGCCAAAAACTGCATGGTGTATGCAGGCATGATCCAATACCGCATGCCCCGGGAGACGTACAGTTTGTTGGTGAATTTGGAGTCCCAGCTTCAGTAGGTGCGGCTGAAGCAGATTGCCAGGATAACGGCGCGCACCGAAAACGTCCCTGAAAACAGCCTCCCTTGAACGAGACCGTGAATAGAAACGAAACGACATTTAGTACAGGTAGGAACAGCAGGAGAATCGGGAGAACTCGGAAAACAAGACCAAGGGCCAACCGGGCATTCCATGAAATAGCCCAAAAACAGAAACGAGCCACGAGTCGGAACCAACGGAACCAACCAACCAATCGAACCAACCAACCAACGGAACCAACCAACCAACGGAACCAACGGAACCAACCGAACCAACCAACCAATCGAACCACACCCACAATAATGCCCGTCGATACAGGCTCAGTGGCCGGAGTGGTTGCAGGAAGAAACCCCCTCGAATACTCTGTTCTGTCTCCATACACTTTGTTTCTTTTTCAGGCAATTGTGATCATGGCATTCTGCCATATCTTGAACTATCCTCTCAAAAAACTCCAGCAGCCACGTGTCATTGCGGAGGTGGTCAGCGGAATCCTCCTCGGGCCCACAGTGATGGGCCGAGTACCCGGATTTACCGCCACGTGCTTTCCCGCCGAGTCCAAAGCCGGATTGACGCTTGTGGCCAACATCGGCATCATCTTCTTTCTTTTCATTGTGGGCTTGGAGGTGGACTTGCAATACATCCGCCAAAACGCCAAGGTGGCATTTACGGTTGGATTTATCAATATGGCCATTCCGTTTGCGTTGGGCTGTGGAATAGCCAGGGGCTTGTACCATGAGTATCACCATGCTTCTGGAAGCGACATCTCCTTCACTACCTACATGGTGTTTATTGCGGTTGCGTTGTGCATCACAGCCTTTCCGGTTTTGGCGCGGATTCTCGTTGAGTTGAACTTGATTGGCGACCGGGTCGGCACTATAGTGTTGTCTGCTGGAATCATCAACGACTTGGTGGGATGGATTTTGTTGGCGCTTGTGGTGACGCTAGCAAACGCCGATTCCGGCGTGCACACAGTGTACATCTTGCTCCTTACCGTGGCTTGGTTTTTGCTTCTTATGTTTCCTATTCGGGCCGCTTTCGCCTTGTACTTACGGAAACACACCAATGAGTTGGCGACGGGGGTTCCCTCGCAGTTGCTGATGGTGCTCATTATCGTCATGGTTTTTGCCTCTGCTTTCTACACTGACATCATCGGCGTGCACCCCATTTTTGGGGCGTTCATGGTGGGAGTCATTGTACCGCGTGACAACGGCTACGTCATCAAAATCACAGAGAAGCTCGAGGACTTGGTGCATTTGGTGATGATACCAATCTACTTTGCTATGGCCGGGCTCAACGTCAACCTTGGCGATTTGAAGCGTGGAATTGATTGGGCCTACGTGTTTGCGGTGATTAGCCTTGCGATGGCGGGCAAAATCTTTGGCGGCTACGTTGCTGCAAAAATCACCGGCTTGGCCTGGAGAGATTCACTTGCTGTGGGTGTGCTTATGTCGTGCAAAGGAATTGTGGAGATTGTGGTCTTGAATATTGGACTCAGCGCCAAAATAATCTCGCCAACCGTCTACTCCATGTTTATTGTTATGGCGTTGGTGACGACTTTCCTCACTACTCCATTGGCGCTTTGGGTGTACCCTGCACACCAGCGGCTGCAAAATATGGCAGGGACGAGAAATGCGGAGACAGACGAAAGCGAGAATCTCTTGGCCCTGCCGACCAACGAATTGTCTCTTGACAATTTGCACCGCTTCAGCTTCTCGGGCGTCGTGCTCTTGTTGAGGAAAATCGACACCGTGTCGAAATTGATGCTGCTTCTCAAGGACTTTGAGAATACACACAGGTATGCGGTCAAAGCGGTCCATTTGCGCCAATTTGACTCCCGAACATCTCATCTTTTGGAGGCGTCGTCTACCGGAGAGGTTGCTGCAAACGAACAGGAGTATGCGGACTCGGTTTCGATCTTGTCCATTGTCAAGGCGTTTAGTACTCTTTTGCACATTGAGTTCTCCACCAAGTCGTTGTTGGCTCCAGCCAAGAATTTCATGGCGCTTATAAACGACCAGCTAAGCGGTCTGTCCAATCTATTGCTCACTTCGGTCGTTGCCAACAGTTTCCAGAGCGACGAAACCGCAGAGCGAGTCCTGGAGTACGAGAAGCTCTTGGGCGAAAGCAAGAAACTCTTGCAAGAGTGTAAATGCCATGTTGCGGTATTGTTGACTACTCAAATGGCAGAGGATTCGAGAATCTTGCGGCTTGTGCTTGACCATAGCGATTTCTTGAGCTCGTCAGACCTTCTTGCCATTCATTTAGTGACTCAACTCAAATCCGTGTACCGGGAGGTGGAGGTGCACATCCGGTCAGCATCACCCAACCGAGAGTTTGAGAATCAGTTCGTGCACTTGGTGGATGCCAGTGTGCACTACTTTAAGGACGACGACGACTTTGTTTCCAGCTCGCTAGAAAAAACAAGGCACTCGCTCCATGTGGTGACTTACGATTTCATGCAGACTCAGGCACCGGCTTTGCGGTCGGGTCTCCACAGCCGCTCCGAGTTCCTTGTGGTGCGAGCCAGCTTGTAGTTGGCCCCGAGTTCCTTGTGGTGCGAGCCAGCTTGTAGTTGGCCCCGAGAATGGAAGGAGGACGAAAATAGGGTAAAATTCCTCCTATACACTAGCGATAGCGGTGGGTAGTAGACGGGCACCTGCATGCAGCCCGGAAGATTGCCGCATTCTCACATGCGCGGGTCGCATGCCCCGGTCGGGAGCGGACACGCGCGCTCTGACCATTCGCACCAGTCTGATTGGGTACTGCACACACGCGTCCGATATCACGCTCAACCCAAACTTTCCCACTCTCTTCCTCATCATGTCTGACACCACCGAAATGAAAACGTTCACCATGGACGAGGTCAAAAAGCACAACACCACCGACGACTTGTGGATCGTCTACAACGGCCAGGTTTACGATGTGGGTAGCTACCTTGACGAACACCCCGGAGGAGAGGAGGTTATTGTGGACTGCGCTGGCGAGGACGCCACCGAGGCCTTCAACGACATTGGCCACTCGGACGATGCCCATGAGATTTTGCAGGGCTTGTTGATTGGAAAGCTCGAGGGAGGAGTGACTGTGGAAACCAAGGGTGTGACTTCTGGTGGTTCTTCTGCCGAGGTCAGCAGCTTGCCATTTCCTTTGGTTGCCGCTGCTGTTTTTGCTGTTTTTGCTGGAGTTTACTTCTACATGAAGTAGGGAAGTACAGCAGTGTTGCGTGTTGATTTCTGCAGTGATTGAAGGATGTTGATTTCTGCAGTGATTAATGGATGTTGGTTTCTGCAGTGATTAATGGATGCTGATTTCTGCAGTGATTAATGGATGTTGATTTCTGCAGTCATTAATGGATGTTGGTTTCTGCAGTGATTAATGCATGCTGATTTCTGCAGTGATTAATGCATGCTGATTTCTGCAGTGATTAATGCATGCTGATTTCTGCAGTCATTAATGCATGTTGGTGATGCTGGGAGCATACATACTTTGGAGCCAATCGGCTATATGCCAGCGCCTGCGTGGAGCTCAACATTTCGATGATGAGGTGCTGATTGTGGTACATAAAAACGTCACTTGGCTCAATTATAATGTGCTTCAATACTTTATGCACTACGTTCTGGAGGACTTTGAACGTAGGTGCTCAGATGGCTTACTCACTCTACGTACAACACTCTAGGAATGGATTACTTGCGTGAATATGTCAACCAGGTGAAGTTCTATTAGATGCACATGGCTGGCATTCGTCTGGACGTTCATTCCGGCACACAACACCCAGCCACAACTGTATCCACAGCGGTCCGCTGAAACTCCGCTCTGCGGAGCAAGCTGGCCTGTTTTCGAACCCTGGAGCCGCGCCACAACGAACTGGAGCGGCTGTAGTCGTGTGCCACAGCGGCTTCGGCATCCACCGCCCGCAGGAAGAGGACTGTCCCAGAGCGGTAATTGTTCGGAGCCGCGGCGCCGGCCTCGGCCTCGGCCACCGGGCCGAACACCGACATGATCTCAGCCAAAATCCCGCGGTCCACCTGCGCCTCCGGCTCGCTTCGCTGCTTCCAGAAAACCGCCACTTGCTTGTGCTGGAAACCCGCCATGCACTCCGGAACCGCCAAGTCACGTGTGCCCTCGTATCTCCCGCCGCCGTCAAGTTGCTGCTGGAGTTGTCTTCGAAGCTGCACGCCCTTTTGGGAGAGTGCCAGAAGCGACACGGGCGCTTCGGCCGGCCGCGCCGGATATTCCCGCTTTAGGAGCTTTTCCCGGAACGCCGCCACCCGTGCCCCGGCTTCAGCGTCGGAGCCCCGGCTTCGCGCCGCCACGACCTCGTCGTACTGCCGTCGAAGCGCAGGCTGCGTGAGGACTCTGTGTATGGCCTGGTGGAGGAGAAATTTCTCCTGCGCTCCTGCAGACAGATCCTTGTCCGGGTGGAACCGGAGCGCCTGCCTCCGGTACTGCCGGGTGATTTCGGCTTCTCCTGCATCTGGCGCCACGCCCAACTCGGCGTAGATGTCTATGGCCCCGTCGGCGAGTTTCTCCATGGTGTGGCGGCGGGCGCGGCGGGCATTTCACGGGCTGTCTGCAGGACACACAGGACAAAACCCGTGCACCACGAAAAAAACCCATAGCAGCCACAGGCACCGCGAACACCCCCCATGTCCTCCTTCAGCCCGCTAGGCGTCACCTTTGGCGAGCGGCTCAGCGCAGACCTCACCGACTATGAGGATTTCCGCAAATACCGCAAGACGTTGAACAAGACCACGGTCCGTTTGCGGCGGGATTTGAAGATGATCACCAGCGACACTCAGAATTACGGTGAAAAGGAGCAAACCTCCAAGATCTCGGCAGAGTCCTATGACGCTGATTCCCGTCACGCATTGTTGCTTCTCCTCCTCGCCGAAAGAGACATTGTGTACGCGTTGCAGATCAAAAGCCTTTTTGAGGTCAGTGGACAGCGAATGGCTTCGTACCGCAAGTTGATGGTGGGCAGAATGAAGCGGGCCGTGACCACGAGTCGCAAGATGCTCAGTGTGGTTGCCCACGAGAAAGACGCGGCCTTGAAAGTCGAGTTTTATGTGTATGCTGCTTTAGCAGACGGAGTTTATTCCATCAACAAGAAATCCTGGGACAGGGCCATCTACTCGTTGTCTGTGGCGCGTTGCGGGTTGGAGTTTTTGCGGGGCCAGATCCGAGCCGACGGCAGTGACCAAAGATTCAACAGTGTGTTGGTGGAAGACCTTCTTGCTTCGTTGGTGGATCCGTCGTTATCGATGGCGTTATCTTCAAACTCCTCCAACGGAAAGACCTCGGATTTGAAGAGCATCTCGCGGAAACATGCACAGGAAAACACTGTTCCGTGGTTGGCCGAAGCAGTTGAGGTGGTTCAATCCGTTGACGCGGACTTTTTCCAGCTGGTGGGCGATTCTGCCCCGAACTACATCACGTGGGGCCACTACGAAGCCCGTATCTACAACAACGAGTTGGCGCAGAGAATCAAGGATTTGCCGCAGCCTGGTCTGAATAGGAACTCTAGGGATGTGGTATGGTCAAAACCGGACAAGCAATACATTTTTGTCAAGCAATGGTCAGAGGTTGTGGATGTGCACATGGCGGATTTGGCGAATATGGACGATGACGACGCGGAAAAGACTCAGGATGGCGCCATCGTCTTGAGCTTCCTCAAATACAACATGCTCGTATGGCAGTTGTGGCTGCAGTTCCATGCGTGGGCATTTTACTCGGATATCAACCTCACTCTTAGAGAGATCTCCGATTTGCCAGGAGTCTACAATGACGAGGAGTTGGCTCGCAAGCTCGAAATTTTGACCACTTACATCGCCGCCGAGGAAACCGCCTATGAAGCCAAGCAATACGCCTCCGCTTGCAGGTTTCCCGAGGCGCTCAAGTTGTACATCCACGCAAACAAGATACTTCCTTCAGTGAAGGAAGCGCATGTGAAACTCCCCATTCCTGGGTGTAAAGAAGACGAATTCAAGAGGTTGAGGGCTGAGACGCCCTATATGATCACTTACACCCATGCTGTTTTGCAGATTGAAAAAGATCTCCAGAGACCCGGAACGGTGGTTGAGAATATCGACACCTTTCTTCCCGGTAGCATTATCCGCAACATCACGGACGTGGACCAGCGTGGGCTCATCAAGCCTGTTTTGTCCAAGCCTGTTTTGTTCGATGTGGCATTCAACTACATTGGTTACAGCGACGGCGTGGAGCAGACAAGCGCAGTTGAGCAGCCCGAGCAGCCCGAGCAGCCCGAGCAGAAGAAGGGTGGTTTTTTCGGCATCTTCGGAAGGTCTTGATGGGCAGAAGATGTTGCCAAGGTAGGCTGTCTGGTCTCTTCATCTGTGGGGAAGCAGAGTACCCCAAAGTCCCGGGCGGCAAGGCAGCAATCATAGTCGTCGTTGACTTGTTCGTGAGAACGGCTCTTCCATAAATAATGTGTAGCAGTGACGAGACTTGTCAAGATAGTGTTTCCTGGGTGCGATGCAGCGCGTACCATCAACTCCACGTCATCGCACACTTCATTCTCCTCCTTCGATTCCGTTGCACAGGGAATCCGGTCATCCAATACAGACACCACCAATGCAGTCGGCCACGCTCGTCTTCTGTGTGCTTGGGCTCTACGCCCTGTTTCTCTCGTGGTCGCTCCTTCAGGAGAGAATCAACACCAAGCCGTACTCATACCTTGAGACAGACGCAGTGTACTTCAAAGCTCCGCTCGTGGTCAATGCAATCCAGGCCCTCTTTGCCACCGTGGTCGGGTTTGCCTACTCGCTAGTGGCACATGGGCAGAACCCGGGGCGGGTGCTCCAAAATAGGGAAGATGGCCAGCGGACGTTTTTGCGGGCGTTTGGCGCCATGGCCGTGGCCGCCAGCGTTTCGTCGCCCGTGGGGCTCATGTCGTTGAAGCACGTGGACTACTTGGCGTACCTTTTGGCGAAGTCGTGCAAGTTGTTGCCGGTGATGTTGGTTCACTTTGTTCTCTACCGGACCAAGTTCCCTCCACACAAGTACTTGGTTGCGTTTATGGTGACGGCCGGCGTGGTTGTGTTCACGCTCTCCAAGCCCGGCGGCAAGTACCGGGACTCGGGAACCGACGGGAACACGCTTCTTGGCATGGCGCAGTTGCTTGGGTCGATGCTCTTGGACGGCTACACCAATTCCACCCAGGACCAGCTTTTCCGCGCCAAGGCGTCGGTGCAGAAACTCACGGGCGCGTCGCTCATGTGTGTCTTGAACTTGCTGGTGTTCACGTTGACCACAGCGTACCTTTTGGCGGTGCACTATGACACCGAGGTGCGCTACACTGCCCACTTTGTGCTGGCGTACCCGGCCGTGGTGACGGATGTGTTTTTGTTTGCGCTACTCGGAGCAGTGGGCCAGGTGTTTGTGTTTGTGATTCTTGAGAAGTTTGACTCGTTGATTCTAGTCACGGCGACGGTGACTCGCAAGATGATCAGCATGATTTTGAGCGTGCTTCTCTTTGGCCACCGCTTGGCTGCCGTACAGTGGTTGGGGGTGGCGCTTGTTTTTGGCGGGATCGGCTACGAATCCTACGCCAAGAGCCGGGTCAAGAAGAAGCTTGACTAGCTTTCTGCCACTCTGGCCCCCGCTTCCACCGCGCCGCTTCTGCAGCACGCTTCTGCCACCACCAGTATCTACAACCAGCGGTAGTAATCAAACGGAGCACCTGCGCACAAGAACGCCGGCGTGAAGCCACTTGGCGTTAACTGGAGCACCAGTGCTGACTGGGCCCGGTGCAGGAACAACTCGCACTCCAACTACATGCTCATTAGCCAGCCAGTGGTGATGTGGTCCCACCAAATCACGTGGCTCGCGGCTTTCCGCCTTCTCCTGACGCTTTTCCCCCGGGCGCTTGTCAGCGGCCTCCTCACGTGGGCAGAGTACACTACCTGTGCGCAGCTCCGTGTCAACTACGGGGCGTCGAGCTACGCTCTTTCCATGGCGTTTCTAGTGCTGGCACTCTACCTTCTTTCGTTGTACACGTATTACAAGGTGATATTTGTGGGTGCAGGATCGCCTGGGGATTTCAGTCTTCTACGGTTGGCGCCAAACAGGGCCGTGGCGCCCTACGGCGGTGACTCCGCCGGGGCCGATTCCGGCGTTCCCGGGACAGACACCAGGCAGTGTGGGGCCGGGTGGACCGACGAACTGATCACGCCGCCGCACTGGCTCCTAAGCAGCCACCACATCGAAGACAACGTGATATCGTACCGCTCGTGCACCACGTGCCAGGCGTGGAAGCCGGACCGCTGCCACCACTGCTCGGCGTGCCGGCGGTGCTTTTTGAAGATGGACCACCATTGTCCGTGGTTTGCGTGCTGCATAGGGTTTCGAAACCACAAGCTCTTCATCCAGCTGCTTGTGTACATCACCGGGTTTTGCATGGCGGTGCTTTTTGTTTCTTTCCTGATGCTCGACGACTTCTTTAGGGACGACCAGTACGAGGACGAGTACCTTCTGTTGAGCCTTGTGTTTCTCTTTGTGGCGGCGCTCGTGTTCTTTACGTCCGTGGGCTGTTTCACGGGGTTTCTGGTGTTCTTGATGCTCCGGAACACGTCCACCATCGAGTTCCGGGACTTTTACCGGGACGGTGCGGACAGGGCATACGAGCACGACGAGAGCGGCCAGCGCCGCTGGTTGGGGCACATCTACGACTTGGGCGTGGCCAGCAACTGGACGCAGACCATGGGCCGCCGCTGGTACCAGTGGGTGTTTCCGGTGTGCGTGACGTCCACGGCGTACGACGGCTTCAACAACGGGCTCAACTTCCTCGTGGACGAGCACGTGTTCCAGAAGCACGTGCACAACGCGCAGCTCCAGGCCCAGCTCAACAGCCAGCTCCGCGAGTACCGCGACCGCATCCGGGGCGTCGCCTAGTATATAGTTGGTGGGTGCTCCTGCAGGCACCGCGCTCGCTCCATCGTCAACGCTCGCGCTCCACTACTACCCACTTACATCAAGGACCATGTACGTGCAGCTACCATTTGACGAGTTCAAAGTGGACCCGTCCAAAAAGAAACGGGTGGCGTACTTCTACGACGCCGACGTGGGAAACTACGCCTACGGCGCAGGCCACCCCATGAAACCCCACCGGATAAGAATGGCCCACTCGCTCATAATGAACTACGGGCTCTACAAGAAAATGGAGATCTACCGGGCCAAGCCCGCCACCAAGCAGGAAATGTGCCAGTTCCACACCGACGAATACATCGACTTTTTGAGCCGCGTGCTGCCGGACAACTTGGACCTTTTTGCCAAGGAACAGATCAAGTTCAATGTGGGCGACGACTGCCCGGTCTTTGACGGGCTCTTTGAGTACTGTGGCATTTCGGGGGGCGGGTCCATGGAGGGAGCCGCCCGCTTGAACAGGGGCAAGTGTGACGTGGCCATCAACTACGCTGGCGGGTTGCACCACGCCAAGAAGTCGGAGGCCTCCGGGTTCTGCTACCTCAACGACATTGTGTTGGGGATCATCGAGTTGTTGCGGTACCATCCGCGGGTGTTGTACATCGACATCGATGTGCACCACGGCGACGGAGTGGAGGAGGCGTTTTACACCACGGACCGCGTGATGACGGCGTCGTTCCACAAGTACGGCGAATTCTTCCCGGGAACCGGCGAGTTGCGGGACATTGGGATCGGGAAGGGAAAGCACTATGCCGTGAATGTGCCGTTGCGCGATGGTATCGACGATGTGAGCTACAAGTCGATTTTCGAGCCGGTGATCCAGAAAATCATGGACTGGTACCAGCCGTCGGCCATAGTGCTACAGACCGGCGGAGACTCGTTGAGCGGCGACCGCCTTGGCTGCTTCAACTTGAGTATGCGAGGGCACGCCAACTGCGTGGACTTCGTGCGGTCCTTTGGTGTTCCGTTGATGGTCGTGGGCGGAGGAGGCTACACCATGAGAAACGTGGCTCGCACGTGGGCCTTTGAGTCTGGCTTGCTCAACGACGTGGAGTTGCCGGCGGAGTTGCCATACAACGAGTACTACGAGTACTACGGCCCGGACTACAAACTCGACGTCCGCCCGTCCAACATGTACAACGCAAACGGTCCTGATTTCTTGAACAAGATCTTGACCAACATCATCCACAATTTGGAAAACACCAAGTTCGCTCCGTCCGTGCAGATGAACGAGGTGCCACGTGACGCCGAGGACGAGGGCGACGAGGACGAGGACACGCCCATGGCCATTGACACCAAGGGCGGTTCGCAGCAGGCGAGGGACGAGCACATTGTGCCGGACAATGAGTTTTACGAGGAGGAGGACCACAACCCGGGCGAGAAGCACGTTGGCTCGGCCCGGCCCGATTCCATGGAGGTGGATCAGCCGAACGGCGCCAAGCCGGAGTTGACTGCAGAGGAGAAGGCCGAGATCGAGGCCTTGAACAACGAGTGATGCGTGGGACTGCCGCCAGCGCTAGCAGTGAATGTTATCAGTATCAGTGTAGAGCCGTTGCCCCATGCGTACTTTTGGGCTGTCCAGACTGTGTTGTGCCGTTCCGTCACGTGCCTCCCGACGTCCCGTCACGTGCCTCCAGACCGCTCCGTCACGTGCCTCCTACACCCTCTCCGCAGCCTCACCGTACACGCGCCATGCTAAGCGTGCTTCTTCCCCGGCATTTCCCCACACGCGCTTTTGGCACGGCTCCATTACGGCTCCGACCGGTGCATCCACCCGGAGGCGTCAATTTGGCCGGAAAAGGGCCGCTCAGCGTGCGTCCATGCGGCGAACTCCAGGCCCGGACCATCCCTGAATATATCGGGCTGCCCCACTCCAAGCTTCGAAACGTGGTTTGGCGGCGCCCGCTCCAGAACATCTACGTGGTCAAGAAGCCCTGGAATGAAGGCGTCAAAGCGGCTATGGTGGAGTTTATCGATTTTGTTCAGCGACACTATCCTTCGTTGAATGTGATTGTTTCTGAGGATGTGGGGGACGAGCTTGTGGAGGTGTACACGGAGCGGCAGATTGAGGACAGGGAGGGGGGAGGGGTCCGGAATGAATACGAAGAGACGAAGCGAGGATCCCAAAAAGTGGTGTACACCGGCACAGTGGCGGATATCGTGTCCAAAACAGACCTCATCGTGTCTCTCGGTGGCGATGGAACAACACTCCGGGCCGTTTCGGCATTCTCAAACGGCCTGGTGCCGCCGGTTCTCTGTTTCGCCCTCGGAACCCTCGGGTTTCTCCTTCCGTTCGACTTCTCCACCTTCCAGGAAACGTTCCGGGAGGTGTTCGAATCCCGAAGCAAAGCCATGCACCGGACAAGGCTCGAGTGCCACGTTGTGCGCCAGGATAAGGACGAAATCAAGTCCGACTCTCGGCAGGTGGAAAAGGAGCAGATCATCGAGTACGAGTTGGCCCACTACAAGCAGCACCACGACGTGACGATGCTCTATGCCATGAACGATATTGTTCTTCATCGTGGCCTGGCACCCAGCTTGATCAAGCTCGATATCTACATCGACAGCGAGTTTCTCACCACCACCAGCGCCGACGGGCTTATTTTCGCATCGCCCACCGGGTCAACGGCCTACTCTCTTTCCTCTGGTGGCCCCATTGTGCACCCATTGGTTCCATGCATCCTTCTTACACCCATCTGCCCACAGTCGCTTTCTTTTCGGCCTCTTGTGCTTCCGGCGACGCTGCACGTGATGATCAAATTCTCCGGCGACAACCGAAACGAGCTGGTCAAAATGACCATCGATGGAATCCCACAGCATGATCTAAAGCCGGGGGATGAGATCCACGTGGTGAGTGAGAACGGCACTATTTACATTCCGGGCAACCACCAGCCGCCCAAGACACTCAGATCCCGAAACTCGTTTGACGACTACATTGAACCGGGTAAGGCACTGGCGAGTGCGGAGAATTCGGCCTTCAACGGGATATTCTGCATTGCCAAGGGCGAAAACGACTGGACCATCGGAATCAATGAGCTTTTAGGGTTTAACAGTTCGTTTCGAGGGAAGAAGCGGGACCTTTAAGATTTACTCTGGTGCATTGGAATTTTCAAAATCAAAGTGGATTCGATGAGAGGACGTGAGAGCTTTTTGAAAGACAGCGAATTAAGCAAGTCCAAGAACGCAGTCTCTTCATCAAAGAGTGATTCCTGAATGAGACAGGATCGAGGGCAGTCGGGAATGTCAGCTAGACGCGGCTTCAGAGTAGGGCGCCACTTCGACCCAAAACTGGGCCAGGCCCCACCAAGGCCGGCGGTTCGAGCAGCCACGCAGCAAAATGTGCCAATCCGAAACACCCCTTGGTGTTTCACCCTTCGGGTCCTTTCTGCGGGGACCGATAAGCGGCGCACGCGCCGCTCGTTTAGTCGTGGCCTGCACACAGCGTCGGTAATCCGCGCCTTCATCGTGCGTGGCGTGCGCGCGCCCCAAAATAGATGGAGTCCCAGCACTTTCCAGATGCGGGCGCCAATGCCAGTCACATGACGCATTGTGCGCGCCATCGCTTTCCATTATCCAAACAATGGAAGAAAGTGACATTGTGTCATTTTGGAGCAGGCCCCTGGTCTGGTGACGCTTGGCTTTCCTACTGAGGGATTGCAGGGTCTACTACACACACTCTATACTACACACTCTATTACTACACACTCTATTACTACACACTCTATTACTACACACTCTATTACTACACACTCTATTACTACACACTCTATTACTACACACTCTATTACTACACACTCTATTACTACACACTCTATTACTACACACTCTATTACTACACACTCTATTACTACACACTCTATTACTACACACTCTATTACTACACACTCTATTACTACACACTCTATTACTACACACTCTATTACTACACACTCTATTACTACACACTCTATTACTACACACTCTATTACTACACACTCTATTACTACACACTCTATTACTACACACTCTATTACTACACACTCTATTACTACACACTCTATTACTACACACTCTATTACTACACACTCTATTACTACACACTCTATTACTACACACTCTATTACTACACACTCTATTACTACACACTCTATTACTACACACTCTATTACTACACACTCTATTACTACACACTCTATTACTACACACTCTATTACTACACACTCTATTACTACACACTCTATTACTACACACTCTATTACTACACACTCTATTACTACACACTCTATTACTACACACTCTATTACTACACACTCTATTACTACACACTCTATTACTACACACTCTATTACTACACACTCTATTACTACACACTCTATTACTACACACTCTATTACTACACACTCTATTACTACACACTCTATTACTACACACTCTATTACTACACACTCTCACCACTCTCACTCTATACCATATCTGACCCCACCAATTCTAAGCCAAGCTATCCTGAAACACTCATGTCTAGGGCTTCTAAAATCATCGCCCAATACACTTTCATGTATCCCAATAAATATTACGTTCCATCGACCACACAGGAATGCCAATCCCGCCTCGTGCAGTCTGCGATTACTCAGCAGTGAGCAAAAGCCCGTCATAATTCAGCCCTTCGCTAAATTAACCACACCCACACCAAAATCCGCCCCCTCCTCCGCCGCCATGCCCGTCCACGTGACCACCCTCCGCCTGGCCAGCAGTTTCTTTTTGGCGATAGTGCGCTGTGTGTCGTATATGTCTGCGACGCAGCGCGGCTTTTTCTGGCTCCTGGGGCTGATTTTCTACGCTGTTTTCTCGCCTTTTTGTTCTGTAAAATCGCGCCGGTTAACGTTGTTATTTTTGCCGCTCCTTTTCCTCCTTTTCCTTGGACTTGTACATAATTGCCGGCAAATCCAGATCCGGCTCCTTTTGACCCCGCCCCGACTTCCCAGCACACCCGTGCCTCCGGCTCCCGTGTCCATGTCCTTGCCCCTCCAGATGGCCATGAAGGCACACTCCCCCGCCAACATCCCGCTCCAGCACCAGATCCAGATTTTGCCCCACCAGGCCCCGGCCCATGCCCAGCCCATGCCGCAGCCTCCGCAGGACGGCGAGGTTTCGTCGCTTTTGCTGGAAACCACCAGCTCCACGTGGCTTGCCATTGGCTCGTTGGCAGAGCTGCTTGGCGACTTGGAAAAGGCCCTGGCGCTGTACGAAACCGCCTTGCGACACAGTCCCAACAACCCGGATGCCTTGACCCGGCTTGCCACCATCTTCCGGTCTCGGGACCACTTTCTAAAAGCCGCCGAGCTCTACGAGCAGGCGTTGAACTTCAACCACGAAAACGGTGACACCTGGGGGCTCTTGGGCCACTGCTATCTCATGATGGACGACTTGCAGCGGGCCTACGCCGCATACCAACGGGCGCTTTACTACTTGGACAACCCCAACGTGCCTAAGTTGTGGCATGGCATTGGTATTCTTTACGATCGCTACGGGTCGCTTGAATACGCCGAAGAGGCGTTTGTGCGGGTGTTGGACTTGGACCCCAACTTCGACAAGTCCAACGAAATCTACTTTCGCCTCGGCATAATATACAAGCACCAGGGCAAGTTGCCCTCGGCGCTTGAGTGCTTTCAGTACATTCTTTCCAACCCGCCGCATCCGTTGACGCAGCCCGACGTGTGGTTCCAAATTGGCTCGGTGCTAGAGCTGCAGAAAAACTGGAACGGCGCCAAGGAGGCCTACGAAAAGGTGTTGGACGTGAACCCCAACCACGCCAAGGTCTTGCAGCAGTTGGGTTGCTTATACTCGCAAGCCGAGCCGTCGCCTTCCAGCACGCCCGAGCTGCAGCGCCCATTCAAGCAAGACTTGAACATTGCGTTGAAATACCTCACCCAGTCCATTGATATCGACTCCACCGACGCCCATTCGTGGTATTACTTGGGCCGCGTCCACATGATCCGGGGCGACTTCAATGCAGCCTACGAAGCGTTCCAGCAGGCGGTCAACAGAGACTCTCGAAACCCCACCTTCTGGTGTTCCATTGGTGTGCTCTACTACCAGATCCTGCAGTACCGCGATGCCTTGGACGCATACACACGCGCAATCCGCTTGAACCCTTACATCAGTGAAGTGTGGTATGATCTCGGAACCCTTTACGAAACCTGCAACAACCAGATTTCTGACGCGTTAGACGCATACCGCCAGGCAGAGAGGCTAGATCCGGGTAACCCTCATATCAAGGCCCGCCTAGAACAGTTGATCAAGTACCAGCAGGACGGAAACACTCACCCTCCACAACCACCTCCGGTTAATCAGCAGCCTCGGTTGCCCCAGGGAATGGTTTTGGAGAGCACGCAGCCACAGGCCTCGCCAGGACCTCAGCTCCACCAAGGTCCACAACTCCACCAGGGTCCACAACTCCATCAAGGACCTCCACCTTCACAGCCACATCCTAACCAGCCCATGGCATACCACCAGCCCAATCCGCAGGCTGCGCCCTTCCAAGGCCAGCATCTGGTACCACTTCACCAGGGACTACCACAAAACGTGCCACACCATGAAAACTTGGCGGCACAGCCGCATTTACGCGAGGCCAAGCCAAATGGCAGTGGGGTCAAGGTCGAGAAGAAGAATGGCTCGATTAAGCGGGATCTTGACAGCAAGCCCGATTCGAAGGTTGCCAAGAAACCTAATAATGATATCTCGCCTGAAGGCCCCGAACAAGCCCGGCCTGCCCCAGAAAATGCTCCCCCCTTTGCTGGAAATCCAAAGGAAGGAACAGTGAAGGTTGAAGTCACAGCTCCTGCAGAGAAAGAAACCAAACCCGAGGAAGTCCCCAAATCAAAGACGTATTCGCCTGCTCCTGCACCCGAGGCCAAGCCTCTTAATCCCGAGAAGCCAGAACCAGGCGTGGCTGACGATGATGATGAGGAAGAGGAGGAAGAAAACATTGTGCCGGAGCCTCCTTTAAGAAAGGTTGAAGAGGACGAAAACTATGATGACGATTGATCTATATGTGATCTGATGGATTGACGATGATACGACAGTGATGATAGTCCCAGTGTGTAAGATAAAATAGACCCCCAGTTGTGCATTATTGTATACAGAGTAGTTGCTAAATTCAAGTGAAAGTCTATTTGATTCAAGTTACTTACAATTCCTGGAAAAACCCGCTACTGATGCTCAACTTACTCTTCCAGCGCCTACCAGCAGACCTTACCTCAACCATGATTTCAATACTGCACATAATCGCTGTCCTAGAACATCAATGGTAGAGCATCATTGGGCACACGAAAGCAACACCAGGACCACCTTGACACTATGGCTGGCCAGTAGCGCTAGACACTTGTGTCAGGCGCTTGCGTGAAGCCACCAGGAAGGGTCCCAAGAGGTTCGTGGGCATTCCTCTGCAACTCCAGACTTCCTTTCATCTTGTCGGTCTTCAAAATGGTAAGATTTGAAAGCTGCCGGGATTTTTGATAGCACAAAAACAAGTTGTAAGCGTCTTTGACCACAGCCAAAATTGCCATGGCTAGCAAGTTTGAAATCATCGGCAAGTTAGTGGGGGAAACGTACGGCATATGAGCAAGCCCACGGCCCACAGCTTTCCCGAGATAGGCACCCAAAAATGGCCAGAGCACAGTAGTGGCAAATGTCACAATGCGCAGTCTGCGGAGAATTGGCCCCGAATAGTCATGCACAAGACAGGCCTTTGATTTGTAGAGCATGAATAGAAATCTGCAGTGCAAGTATTCATAGAGCTCTTTTTCTTGTAGAACCGAGATGATAGACCGCAAGGACGCCAGTTTTTTTGCGTGACGGAGTTTTGCAGCCACAAAGCCCCCCAAATCGGAAATCCTAGATTCCAACGTTTCGAGCCGGCCAAAATCCTGTGGTGTGAGCGAGTCCGCCAAATCTTTAGGTCTCACTGACCGCACCAACGAAAAATGCACCCTATTGATGGTCTGCCGGTACATGAGATCATAGGCCCACCTGAAGGGAATGACCAAGGCAATAAGCACGGAGGTACTGGCCCAGGGGATGTTTTCAAGCAATTTGCCCCTGCACACAAGCCCCCATAGCGACCTTGGGCCCAGTGTCTGCATCCAGACCTTTTTGATATTGCGCCACAACGCCTTGGCCAACACGTGGTTGCCTAAAGCAGACAAAAAGTTGCAGATGAGCAATTCATTAACAATCTCAGGCCACGCAAGCCCAGGCCATCGCTTGAAAAGACAGTCCATTAGCAGCAGACCCCGCATGCGGTACATGATAACCGGAAGAAGTGAGATTTGGTGCAACTTCATCTGAGTAGACGCTTGTGAGACTCTGGGGGATCTTAGCGAATCCAAAAACGTGGGTGAAATCACCCTAGTCATGTTGAGCCCACACACAGTCAAGCCCGTCACGCCCACAGAGACGATGCCTGCACTTGCGCCCACCAACCCTAAAGCAATAGTGGCGTACAGAGCAAAATCCACCACCTTCTCGCGTACCGAGGCGTTGAAACTCAAAACAGCCAGGCCCTTGAGCTGGAATGCGATCTTGCTTTTGCACTGCGGACAAGGCGCCAGAAGACGCCAATGTTCCAATGTACTAGCAGGCGCCACAGAGCCTCTCCCCAAGCTAGCTCCAAGAAGCGAAAGCCAGCGCAACCTAACGGAAAGTCCCAAGATGCTGGGCTCATTATCAGTGTCGTTGTCTTCATTTAGCTCAAAAACGTAAGGGGTATCGGGATCGGCACGCATCTCCGTCTCAATCTTGGAAAACGACATGGAGTTGATGTAGTCAATGATGCACTTGCGATGGGTTACCAAGTGGCACGTGGAGCATGGCTGGAAGAGATCCTGTGCATCTTTGAGGGTGCCAAAGGGGGGGATGTCAGTGTTGCCGCCCAAACACAACGCACACACTTCAGACATTGTTGGAGGACCGCTTGACTCTGTGGGTGCCAATCTTCAGAATTCGTGTATCTGGTTGCGATCGTTGTTCCCGGTGTTGTCCCCTGTTGGCCTCGGTGGGTTCGTTGGGTGGAGAGGGCCCGGTTCGCACTGGGGTGTGGGGTGCGAAAGGCGCACGTGACTGGGGAGCAGAACTAGAGGCCCAACAGCCGGGCGGTTCGGATGCCCTCCGCAAAGTGAAACAACCTCGAGTCCACGGCCACGTCCTGGCTGCGGCACAAATCCACCAATCCGGCATACAAGTCACGGAGCGGGAGCGTGAACACCTCGATGAACTCGCCATCCTCCAACTGCGGCACCGGCGGCTTGTCCACCGGTTCAATGTCCACCGTCACTAGCGACATGTTGGCGTTGGTTAGGCCCGGGTCGCTGAAAAGAGTGGGCTGCGACTGCAGAGAAACCGTTCCTTTGTAGCCAGTTTCCTCGAGCAATTCCCGCTCGGCCGTCGTTTCAATGGATTCATTTGGGTCCACCAAGCCCGCTGGCATTTCCACCACGACCTTTCCGCACGGGGGGCGGAACTGCTTGGTCAAGACGATTTCCTTGGTGCTGCCGTGGATGATGCCTAGAATGCACACGGCATCAACGCCGGTTGTTTCCGTTCTGGTGGTCCGAATGGCCATTTCCCACACCCGTGCATTTCCGTCAGGGTCGGTGTAGTTGATTTTGCGGGTCTGGATCCATTTTCCCTGGTCCATGGGCTCAACGGAGTTGATGTGTGCCTTGAAGGGGGAGTTCATGGCGAAGATTGAGCGGGTGCTGTAATTTGGGGGCGGAGTGCAGATGGAGCGGGAAGGCGTATGTATCGAGTGTATGCTGCGGTGCAAACTTATAAGCAGTTTGGTTGGGGACGTCTTCTGAAAGCGAATTTTGGTGTTGCAGTGTGGGTGGTATTTGGAAGGAGTAGCAGTGCGAATCTCGAACAAATACTACACTCGGTGGAATCTGCAAGAAAAGAAGCAACCCCTGGAACCTGCAGAAAGAAGGGGCGAATTTCGATCTACCAAGCAAGTGCTAATCCAGAGCACATCCACTGCCAGCGTCATAGACTCAGAAACCAGAGTTTAGAGCTTACGATACCGCCTCGCAAAGAAAGTTACATACACCCTCTACGTGCCTGAATCGTCACTGCAGACTATCACCATGGCAGACGAACTTGAAGCCATCAGGGCGCAGATCCAGAGCCACCTTGTGGATTCGGGAAACTACGATGCCATTTCACTGCTGTTGAAGTTGAAACTCTACGAATCGGGATGGCTAGATCGTGTTTCTGTGCTAGCCGCCAAGGAGCTTGCCAAGCATCCGCCCAATGAGCCTATGAATTTTGAAGGCCTACATGACACGTTGAAGAAGACGGCGCCACAAATGGTACCTGCTTCTGTGAGGGAGGAGACGTTGGACCAAATCCGGGCTTATTTGAACGAGACGATCTAAGCTGGGTGAAGTAGCGAGGATTGACTGAATTAGCGGGTCGTTGCGGCTGGGGCGGGCCGTGCTTGAAAGAAGCAAACCAAAGCAGCCGAGAAAGCCAATCAGACCAGAAATGAACTGCAAACAGGAAGAACACAACCCAGGAGTGCCCGAATCAAGAGGGGTCTTATACCTCTACTCAGGAGCTGTCACTTGCCACTGCACAATAGCTTTCATGAGGGCTGTTGGACAATTTGCCCCAAGAACTATGAGAATCAAGAGTTCAGCCAGAGCTCAGATTCTTGGATTGTCTTTGATCGGGGGCTTGGGTTTCTGCAGATACGCCAGTCGTGCGCAGGGCTCGGGAAAGCGTGCCAAACACCGAGCCAGAGGAATGGTGCTAGCCAAATTCGATTGCAAGTCCCACAAGAGCGTCATTCCATGATCTCCAGGAATAAGTCCATCGCAGACCAGTTCCACACATGCAAAGCCCGCCAATAGCCAGCCGGCCCCACTCAATCTATATTACAGCCTGTCCGGCACTGTAGATACGGCGAGGTTGCGGCGTGCATACAGCCGGCGCCACACCCGTACACCGGGCCTTGCAGCCTCACACCCGTACACCCGCGCTCACCCAATCACCACGCACTTTTTCTTGCTGATTGCCTGCCTAAGAAAAATCCGCAGACTCACCACCACTTTATTCCCAATGCTAGCCTTGAGTACCAGATCCCTCGCCGCAGCCGCCAGATCCGGTAATAAGGCCATGACTGTCCAGGGCATGCGCCTAGCATCGTCTAAGGTCGGCCTTCCCGCCAGCGATTTGACCCCCAAACCCATGGAGACAAACTTGCCCTTGATGTCACAGAAAACCGCCTCGGCGCCTATTGATTATGCGTTGACCTCGTTGGACGCCATTGCCATGTGGGCACGGAAGTCGTCGTTCTGGCCCGTGACGTTTGGCTTGGCCTGTTGTGCCGTGGAGATGATGCACGTGTCCACGCCAAGATACGACCAAGATAGATTGGGTATTATTTTCAGAGCCTCGCCCCGTCAGTCTGATATCATGATTGTGGCCGGAACCTTGACCAACAAGATGGCTCCGGCCTTGAGACAGGTTTACGACCAGATGCCCGACCCCAAGTGGGTGATTTCCATGGGCTCGTGTGCCAACGGAGGTGGCTACTACCACTACTCGTACTCGGTGGTGCGTGGCTGTGACCGCGTGGTGCCTGTGGACATTTATGTGCCTGGGTGTCCTCCCACGGCCGAAGCCTTGATGTACGGAGTGTTTCAGTTACAGAAGAAGATGATGAAGACCAGGGTCACGCGCATGTGGTACAGAAATTAGGCTGCTTCGAGCCTCGGGATAGCATGGGCTATTGTTTGCATTGTATAGTACTCATACACATAATCAGAGCTTGTTGTAGGCATGGCGATGTGCATGACACGCGCAGTCCGTACTGATTCTTACTGTTGTTGTCGGTAGTGGAGGCCGATTGTGTTGATATTCCACGGGACTATTGGGAGATCAGAGTATGACAGGTGTTTAGAATGGTACCGCAGCGGTGAGATTCTGGCCACAGCGACTAGCGGAGGGACGGAGGCGGTCGAGAGTTGTAGTTGTAGTTGTAGTTGTAGTTGTAGTTGTAGTTGTAGTTGTAGTTGTAGTTGTAGTTGTAGTTGTAGTTGTAGTTGTAGTTGTAGTTGTAGTTGTAGTTGTAGTTGTAGTTGTAGTTGTAGTTGTAGTTGTAGTTGTAGTTGTAGTTGTAGTTGTAGTTGTAGTTGTAGTTGTAGTTGTAGTTGTAGTTGTAGTTGTAGTTGTAGTTGTAGTTGTAGTTGTAGTTGTAGTTGTAGTTGTAGTTGTAGTTGTAGTTGTAGTTGTAGTTGTAGTTGTAGTTGTAGTTGTAGTTGTAGTTGTAGTTGTAGTTGTAGTTGTAGTTGTAGTTGTAGTTGTAGTTGTAGTTGTAGTTGTAGTTGTAGTTGTAGTTGTAGTTGTAGTTGTAGTTGTAGTTGTAGTTGTAGTTGTAGTTGTAGTTGTAGTTGTAGTTGTAGTTGTAGTTGTAGTTGTAGTTGTAGTTGTAGTTGTAGTTGTAGTTGTAGTTGTAGTTGTAGTTGTAGTTGTAGTTGTAGTTGTAGTTGTAGTTGTAGTTGTAGTTGTAGTTGTAGTTGTAGTTGTAGTTGTAGTTGTAGTTGTAGTTGTAGTTGTAGTTGTAGTTGTAGTTGTAGTTGTAGTTGTAGTTGTAGTTGTAGTTGTAGTTGTAGTTGTAGTTGTAGTTGTAGTTGTAGTTGTAGTTGTAGTTGTAGTTGTAGTTGTAGTTGTAGTTGTAGTTGTAGTTGTAGTTGTAGTTGTAGTTGTAGTAGTAGTAGTAGTAGTAGTAGTAGTAGAGTAGTTGTAGTAGAGTAGTAGTAGTAGAGTAGTAGTAGTAGAGTAGTAGTAGTAGAGTAGTAGAGTAGCGATTACTATACTGATGTTGGTGTGGATGGGCGAAGGAGCGACCTGCACATGGGTGGGTGCAAATCCTGCATGTGCGGGTGCGGCCCTCAGCGCCGCGAAATGATTGGCCACTCTTCGCACTCTGGAGCTGCGTTTTTCTCTGCGAAAAAAAGCCCTTCCGGAATCCGACAATAGCTGCGCAGTTTGTTCGGCCACGCGAGTGCGCCCCTGACTCCCTGCCCGCACTCTGCTCCAAATTTTTTTGCCCCCGTCTCTACTCCTTCCTCCGCAACATGGCTAGAACAAAGCAAACAGCAAGAAAATCCACCGGTGGAAAGGCCCCAAGAAAGCAGTTGGCCTCCAAAGCCGCCAGAAAGTCCGCCCCCGCTTCCGGCGGTGTCAAGAAGCCCCACAGATATAAGCCTGGTACGGTGGCGTTGAGAGAAATCAGAAGATTCCAGAAATCCACCGAACTTTTGATCAGAAAGTTGCCCTTTCAAAGATTGGTCAGAGAAATTGCCCAGGACTTCAAGTCCGACTTGAGATTCCAGTCCTCGGCAATCGGCGCTCTTCAGGAAGCCGTGGAGGCGTACTTGGTGTCTTTGTTTGAGGACACCAACTTGTGTGCTATTCACGCCAAGAGAGTTACTATCCAGAAGAAGGATATCCAGCTTGCCAGAAGATTGAGGGGCGAGAGATCCTAGGTTTGTTTTTGTTCTTTTGTTAATTTGTTGGGGTATTCAGTGAACGCCCGAACGGTTTGTATTCAATGTATTCGTTATGTGTGCGCTGCTGTATTTTCGCTGGAATGACCTGATCGCTGGATTCTCGATGCACTGGCCAAGATATGGCTTGAGTGCATGATAAACTGTGCTGATGTTCATTCCTGTTTCGACTTGTTGAGGCGTCTAGCCGAACATGGGGTGAAGCCTGACCATGTAAGACTGATCACCAGAATCGGAGGGCTATTGCCCTGAAACCTGTTTCTCTAATCACTGTTCTTGTCACTGTTCTTGTCACTGTCACTGTTGTCACAGTAACTGTTGTCACAGTCACTGTTCTCACTGTTCTCATCGCCTTTCTCATCGCTGGTTAAACAGGGCTCCCGTCTCTATCATCATTTCGGATAGGCTCTCTAGGAACTCCATACATCCCGTAAACAGGATACATCGGCGCCATATTGAGAAACTGCGGCTGATACTGACCCTGCCCGTTATGGTGGAGGGAAAGATTGTCAAACGCCCCTAGAAATTCTTGTTCCATCGGGTATCCGTACCCGGAATAGTCTCTTTGCGTCATCTCATTTTGTTCTTCCTCCAGTCTATGCGGCATGTTCAAGTAAGGCATCATGCCGGGCGGCGGCGACATCGGCGAGAAGTGGGGATTTCCCTGCATCTGCGGCGGCGGCGGCCCCGAAAAATTCCCGAGTAGAGCAGGATCCATTCCCATGGCCATGGCGGCAGCTGCGTTCATTTGCGCCTGCACCATTTGCTGCCTCATGTGCTTGTTTTTGGCAGAAATCCGCCCCCATCCAAGCCTGACCCTGTTTCCGCCAATAATGAACCCCTCCATAGCGGCTAGAGCTTCCTCTGCAGATTCTCGCGTGGAGTACTTCAAGAAACCACAATTCTTGCCGGGCGGGATCTTCACCTGGAGAATCTCGCCAAACGGCTTGAAGAGCGTAAAAAGCGTTTTTTCGTTGACTTCTGGCAGTAGCCCACCAACAAAGACCGTGGTGTTGGGCGTCTCATAAGTGTTTCCATAACCCGGGCCAAGTACGTCACTGTTCATAAACGGAGGGTAGTATGCAGGCATCTGGCCGTACATAAAGTCTGGCGGATAGCCAAAAAGGGGGCCTCGCATGTCAGTGGAGCGGTCGGAAGCGCTGGCACGGGGGGTGGCCAAGGCCACTCTCAAGGGGCGGCCACCAAACCAAACCCCGTTCATCTCCTTCAAAGCACGCTGTCTCTCAGCCTCGGTTGTGAAACGGACGAAGCCAAAACAGCGGGACTTGCCCGAAATTGGGTCGGCCATGACACGCACGGTTCGGATGGAATTCGGAAACGACTCTTGAAAAAACAGAAGCAAGTGAGCCTCGGTAGTGGACGCACTCAAGTCACCCACAAACAAGGAAAATTCCGGCGAGTCCACGATCGGCGCCGACAATGTGGCGCCAGAAGCCCAATTGAGCCGGAAATACTTCTTCTGGTTCTCGGGGTCGTTGCGCTGGTTTTGCTGCGACGGCAAAGCGATATCCGGCAACAACTGTCCATTAAGACCTAGAGCCTGCTGTGCGTCCTGGTACAGCAGAAACTCAACGAAACAGTAGCCCGAGTGCGACAGCGCCCCAAGGTTTTGCGGCTTGGGGCTTTTTGGTTTGATCAATTTGACGCTCACTCGCTTCTGGAGCACACTCCACCAAATGTCCACAATATCGGCTTCACCAAGCCAGGGGTCAATGTCGCCCATCCACAACGTCCGTGGAGCGCTGACGGCCGACTGCTCGATGTGGGAATGGCTCTCTGCAAGCGTCAGTTCCTGGGTTGAAATGGGCGGTTTGGGAACCGAGAAGCTCTGGAGCAACTCCTGTTCGTGCACGTGCTGATTAGACGCCGTCGACGACACCTTGTTATCCCGAGACGAGACTTCTGGCGAGTGGTGGTTTTTGACATCCCTTTTTGCTGGCTTGCTGCTGGCGGTTATTTTGGAAGCATCTCTATCTGGTGTGGTGGCAAGGCTCTCTGGATTGGGAAGAAGTGAAGGGGAAACGGGCATCAGCAAGGTAGTGCGGACCAAATCAATTGGGTAAAGCAAGTGGGTGGTATTCTGGCCCTGGCGAAGAAGTGAAGTGGGTGGTATCTGGCGCCTGGCGAAGAAGTGAAGTGAATGCAGGCGGATAGAGAGTAAGGAGTCGCAGTATTGCCGCTGCTCGGAGGCACGGGTGTGGCAACTCCAGACACTGGTCTATGTTGGCGTTTCCTACAATTCTCGCGGATTAGCTGGACGACCGCGAAGCGCGCTAGCGCCCGGTGTGCATACGGCCGGCGCTTCCTGGATTGCACAGCAAGGCCGACGTCACGTGACCACAGATGGGCACGGGGCAGGCACGTGGGCGAGCCCCCGCCATTGCACGCGGCCGCAGAAACGGGCGCCCGCCTGGCCCGCCGGACCCCGGCCCCTGTGCAGTACAGATGGCCATGGGTTTGTGATGCTGCGCGCCTGCACAGGTGAAGTAAACAAACACCTCCTCATGACAGCAGCCCCCGGACAGGCGCCGTCCACGTCGGCCAAAGTGCTCCAATTCCTAGAAGAAACGCAGATCCTGGAAGATATGGCGCAGGCCACGCCGCCAGCAAAAAGCGGGCCGAATCCGGCGCACCCAAACCAAAAGCACGCTTCCCCAGCCGCTGGCATTGATAACAACAACAACAAGTACAAAAACATGCTCCGATACAAACCCAACTCCGGGTTCCAGGACGAGGTGTCCAGCATCAACGGAATATCCGCTCCCAATACCTTCAAGCATAAGCTGCACCCAAATGCCCGGACAAAGCCGCACATTGGCACGCTGATCCACGAAAGCTCAGCAGAAGGCGGGCTTGAGCTGGTGCTAGATGAACTTCTGGAACCAGCCATCAAAACTTCGACCTTGCAGGCAAAAGAAGCGGCATTGGACGACGAACACACGCCAAACTGGATGCCTTCGGTCCTTGAGACTCGCTGGGACGAGCAGCCGCCCGCAGACCAGCCCGAAACGTCCAAAAAAGAAATGCCCTTGAGCTTTCTCAATCAGGAGTCGAACACCTTTGTCCACAACGCCAACGCCAACGAAAACGGGCACGTTACGCCCATGTGGAAGAAGGTGCAGGACGGATACCAGCATCAGATTGCGCTGGCGCCTCCGCTCCGCAACATTTTCCAGTCCTACTTTGACCAGAGCAAGGAGTCCAAAGCAGGAGAGTCCAAAACGGGCGACTCGGCGTACACGCTGATGCTGTCCCTCTCCACACCCGTCGCAACAAAAGACTCAGAAAACCACCTCACCGAACTGCAGATTGTGCAGTTGGAAAACATGCTTGAGCAGGTCAAGGACCAGCCCGACGATTACCCGGTGGTAGGGCTGCCGTTGAAGCTTTTTGGAAACCAATACGACACCTTTACCAAGTCTGTGTTGAACCAGTTTGTGGAGAAAGTCCGTTCCAATGCCAATAGCGTGCAGCGGCAGCCAGCGCCGTCGCTTTTCCCCAAGTTTGAGCTCCGCATAAGCAGCTTTACAAAATCCAAGGACTACACCGACAAAGACTTTATGAAGAACGCAGACAACCTTTTTGCGCATCTTCAGAAGAAGGGGGCCGAGAACCACCTTTTTGAGAAGACGTCTGCAGACTCGTTCCATCATCCGTCGTTTCTGCAGATCCAGAGTCAAAACACGGCCACTTCCACTCCCAAACCCAACAAGATCCGCAGTTTTTCGTCCTCCGGCAGCCCCCAAATGACCATGGAATCCACGGACGCGGCGCCCACCGTTAGCAGAGCATACGAGTACGAATACTCGGTTGACGACTACACCACGGAAGACAAAACGTCGTTTGGACACGAATTGAGCGAGGCCCAGAAGCACACCCTCAGTGAGTTGTCCGAAATCAACTCTGAGTACACCAGTGAGCTGGAGCTGGAATTTCTGAGACAGGCCGCTCTGGAAGTGGATACGCTGGGCTCAAAGCATTCCCTGCATCCATCTCCACTGCCTCTTTTTGGCTCCTCCATGCTGTCGGTGAGAAAGTTTCCCCGGGAGAACCGAAAGATCCAAGGGGAGACGACAGCATCGCGAGCTGCAAGCAAAACGGATCAGAAAGACTTCATAAAGTGGAAACGGCCGTCACAGCTCCGGCTCTCGAGTGCAACCAACGTGCGCCCCCGCCGCAACTCCACAAATTCCGTTGTCAAAGGCCATGTTAACCCCGGCGATTTCCCCGACCATTACGGGAATATGGTACTCGACCCCCAAAAAAACAGGTGGGTCTCAAATGACAAGGAGAACTCTTTCCGCGGCAGCCTTGATTCCATCGAGGACCTCGCCACGAGTCTCGAGCTGCAGAAAGAAGACTTGAGTATTGTTAAGCGGCCCCACCAATCACGCAAAAGCGACCAAAATCTTGAGGTGTCTTTCCAGCTTCCGGAGTCCAGTTTTGGGAGCAGCAACCGGTCGCATTTGGATGTCACGGCGGTTTCTGCTCTCGCCAACAACACCTTTTCCCAAAGCAACAAGGAAATTGTGTCTTTGATTACAGGATCAACAGACGAGGCTGCGTGGGAGAATATTAGCACCATCGATTTGTCGGGCAAAAATATAACCCACTTGAAAAGTCTAGACTCGTACCTCCCGTCGTTGCGAAGCGTCAATCTTTCCCAGAACAAACTCGCCTTCATAGAGGGGTTGCCCGAAGGTGTTTCCGAATTGGATGTTTCGGGAAATCTTCTTGATGCCAGAGCGTCTTTTGGCAAATTCCGAGATTTGCAGGTGTTGAACGCCTCATTTAACTGCTTAGAGACTTATTCTGGCTTGGCTTCCAGCCACAACTTGACGCAGTTGAATCTCCTGGGAAATCTTGTCAGGAGCCTTGATGATCTTCGGCCATTAAGGTCGCTCATCACGTTGAATGTCAGCCGAAACAAGCTCTACGGAAAGTTGAACTTGGCCAAGTTTGACTTTGCCAATCTCCAGGAGCTCAACGTGGCAGAGAACCTGGTGTCGAGTCTCGTGGGCCTTGAGCACGTGCCCAAGCTCCGGGTTTTGAACGCCAACGAAAACAAATTGAGCTACATTTCGTGTGTTGGGCGCCACAAGAAGCTCAAGAAACTCTGTCTCAAGTTCAATGCCTTGCGCACGGTGGACGTCCTAGACTTTCCGTTCTTGCGAGTCCTTCGGATAGACGGAAACCAACTTGAAGCTGTTCATGGGCTCAATAAACTCCGCTATTTGCAGGAGTTGTCTGCAAAATGCCAGGCCAGTGTGGACGTCGCCCAGGCTCTCGTTTTGGGTGCTAGCGATGTGGTTTCTATGGATCTCTCTGGAGTGTGTTCGGTACTGCTGCTATTGCAAACGAATGCCAAAATGACCTTCTGCAACTTGAACGTGTTGAGTCTTTCTGCAGTGGCACTTAGGTCTCTTCCTGCCGAATTCGGCCAAATGTTCCCCAATGTCCGCGAGTTGAATCTCAGTTTCAACCGGCTTGAAAACATATCGGGATTATCCTCGCTCACGCGGCTCCGGAAACTTTACCTCTTGAGCAACAACATGTCCAGCATGGAAGATATTCTCGCCAGTCTTCAGAATTGCCGAAAATCGTTGTTGGCTCTAGATCTCCGGTTAAACGCGCTAAACTTTCGGTTCTATCCATACGTCTTCAGCCCCGACGAACTCGAGCATCGGTCTGATGCTAAGGATTTGTCAGAAAGCCCGATTCCGATCCATGCTGTCGATGATATCGAGAACTTTACCATCCACTACAAAGCGGTGATGCGCAGCAAAGAGGACTGGCAGGACCGGGACCGGGCATTTTTCTCCGCGTTGGTGAAAAACGGCTACAAGCAAAATGTGCAGGACCGCATCAGCTACGAGGGCCTTCTCCTTGAGTTTTTCGGGAATCTTCGGGAGTTGGACGGAACTCGGGTGGTGGAAAACCGGGTGCAGATGAAGCTGCTGCGGCGCGTGCAGGAGCGGAATGCGGGGCGGAATTGATAACACCGCGCTGCGGATGCTTCTCCACCATGGTTTTATCCACCCGCGTGAGTCTTCAGTGGGTGCCCGAGAGGGCCGAAGAGCTCACACACACGCTTGTGTTCACCACGCCTGCAGACAGGTTTGTGGATGTACGGGTCTACAAGCACCAGTACCCGCACGTTTCGGGGCCGGCGGACGTGCCTCCGTTTGAGGAGGTGTTTCAGTGGGTGATTGTGGGCGACGAAGAGCCCATACCGGGAACGAACCAGATCCGGTTCAACCACACCATAAACCTGGCGGAGGTGCTACTCTCTCTCCGGCTGCAACGCCCCTTGGCAGAGTGCACAAGCTCGCCAGACATTGGCACTTTCTGGCCAATTGAGGGCAGCGAGGACCGCCGGGAAACGGGACAGATGGTCAATCCCAGTACGGGCGAAATGACGGAGTATGTGGAAGTGTGGAGGTCTTTGAGCCCTCAACACGCCACTTTCCAGGAGGAGGTTCGAGAGGGCCACGGCGAGAAAGATTCCGAGATTGTCAGCATGGCGTTTGATCTCGACGAGAATGGCGTTTCTGGGCGGGTGGTCCGGCTCGGAAACTGGGTGCAAGGAGTGGTTTACGATTCCGGGGCAAAAGAGAACCCCATCAGCGTCATGCGGCGAGTGCTCGAGAATGGGCAGTGGAGGGACTTGATTCGCTACGGCCAGTACGAGTTTCCGGAAGTTTACGGGCACTCGGTGCAGAGCGTCTGGACCAGAAAGGAGTAGTAAGAAATTTGGGAATACATCCGAGATGCAGCTACAGGACCCTGCACGTACACCCGTACACCGGCACCGCACCCGCACGCTGAACTTGCTCCCATCGCCGTGCGCAACACCAGTCACTTCTACTTCAGCATGTCCGGGGAAAGTTGGTATGTATATAGAGCCAGATGATGCCGAGGGTACTAACTGCAGGTTGTTTATCTTTGCCGTGATCGTCAACGCCGTGAACCTATTTAGTCAGGTGTTTTTCACCATCATGTACTCCGACTTGGAGAGCGACTACATCAACCCCATCGAGTTGTGCCACAAGTTGAACCCGTGGTTCATTCCCGAGGCGGCTTTGCACGGCTTTTTGACTGTGCTCTTTTTGGTCAACGGATTCTGGCTTGTTTTCTTGTTGAACTTGCCTTTGTTGGCGTTCAACGTCAACAAGTTCATCCAGAAAAACCACATGTTGGACGCCACGGAGATATTCAGAACCTTGTCCAAGCACAAAAAGGAGAGTTTTGTCAAGTTGGGTTTTCACTTGTTGTTGTTTTTCTTCTACTTGTATAGAATGATCATGGCCTTGGTGGGCGATGATTAGATCAGCTGAAAAGCGCTAGATAATTGACGTCGTGCTAGTTGACAGATCGGTGTAGATGCGTTGGGTATGTTTGGGTAGATGGCGAGTGGTACCTCTCCACTCATTGCCCTTTTGATGAGGCGTCACGAGCCACGGGACTCATTCAAAGCCTTAAGCGCCTTCAACACAGACTGCATCTGTGCACGCATGCCGTGTTCCGGATGAAACACCCTCTGGAGATCCGCTAGCGACAGGAACACTTCGGCACTTGTGTCCGGCACACATTCCTGCAGCACGCTGCTCCGAAGGTCGCCAATAGCGCCCACCATCAGCATAAAGCCGCGGTGTTCCTCCTTCATTTCGTAGTACTTTCTGCGCTCCACCGAAAGCTCCGCTCCCACCGCCAGGTGCTTCTTCTGGAGCTCCAAAACACGGCGCCGAACGTCGTTTTTCTTCCTCTGTACCGCAGCTAGGTCGTGGGAAATATCCACCACGCTGGAGTGCAAGTCCAGCAAATGGTCGAGGTAGAACCTGACGTGCGCCTTGAACTCCGTCAACACCACGTTTTCACTGATCACGTCGTTGGACGCGGGCCGCGGCGTGTGCTCGTCCACCAAGTGGCCCAAAACGTCAAGGGTGGTGAGGTTGAAGCGGCGGTCACGTGTGCTGGCGGTGTGGAGACGCTCGGTTTCAATGGTCAAGGGACGCTGGCGGCCCCTTTTGGTCAGCGCTAGCGGGCGGGCGGCCGGCGCCGCGTTGGCCTTGCCTTTCTGGGACATCAAGAGCGACATGGTGCTGAAGGGTCTGGGAACGGCAGCTTTGGGCGGCTCCCGTTTCTGGAGCGTTGGATTGTCCACCACGCGTTTAGACCGGCGCGTCACCACCGGCGCTTTCTTCTCCACCTCTCCTTTTTTGGGGCGGCCTCTTTTTCGCTTGACCGGCGCTTCTGCTTCTTGTCTGGCCGGCTCTTCTGCTTCTTGTTTGACCACGGGCTCGGGCATTTCGGGCGTGCAATCGGGCGTCATTTCGGGCGTGCCATATTCCATGATTCGGTCGAACGCATCCTGCGTGGGCTGGGCTTCGTCGTCGTCTGAACTGAAGGCCAACTTGCGTTTTTCTCGTAGACCGGCGCTTTTTGCATGTGTGATGGGGTGAGCTTTTGTCGACGGTGTTTGACTGGGCTCTGTGTCTGGCTGTGCTTCTGGCTTCGGTCCAAGATGGACTGCATCTGCCGTTCTGGGCCCATGGACTGCATCTGCTGGTCTGGGCCGATGGGCTGTATCTACCGTTCTGGGCCGATGGGCTGCTAGACTCTGTTTCTGGGTGGGCTGACCCGCTTGTGTGTGTCGTGTGATGTCTGCTGTGTCCACATCCGGCGCCTCGATGTTGAGCTCCTCGACTTTGATTGGTCGGATTCTGGAGTTAGTATGATTTCACGTGACGACTCGTTAACATACCCGGAGCCTCTTATTCGGGCCTCTCGGCGCGTGTACTGGTCTGTGGAGGGCATGTTTACTTCAGGAGATGCGCGGTTTGAAGTACTCACCAACGGTACAACAAATGCAAATTCAAATACCAAATGCAAATTCAAATTCAAATTCAAATTCAAATTCAAATGCAAATTCAAATTCAAATTCAAATGCAAATAACAAATAACTACAACAACCTACAACAACTACATCTACAACAAATGCAAATATTACTGATGGTCAAGCGAGCCGGAGCCGCAGGCAGCCCACAGGTCTACACGTTTTGGTTTTTCAGATACATTAACCTAGGCTATTAATCCAAATGGCACGCTTATTGCTGGGAAAAGTGCTCCAACAAGATGTTTCTCTCCTCAGAGTCAGCACCCCAGTTCTTGACAACAATACAAGAAGCACCAACAACCTTTCTGGCGTTACCCTCTCTGTCCAACTGACAAAGACCGGCCCACTCACCCAACAACTTGGCGTCGGAAACCTTGATCAAAGGGATCTTCTCGTCACCCTCGTTACACAAGCCCTCAACCAACTTGATGATGGACTCCTCGGTGACAGAGTCACACAAGACACACAATTGAGCCTCCTTTCTGGAAAGAGCCTTGGAGGCCTCTCTCAAGCCTCTGGCCAAACCGTCGTGGACCAACGAGGTTCTCAAGACAACCTTCAAAGCATCCTCGATGGAGATGGAAGCGTCTTGCTCAACGGCAACTTCCTCGACAACTGGTTGTTCTTCAATATCAGACATTACTATGGACTTCTTCGTCAGTATACTGCTCAGTGAAGAAAAAGGTGCTGGGAGATGCAACAAATTTTCGCGCGGGTGCGCAGGCACTGCGGGGAGGGCTCCAGCCCTAGGTCCTGCAGGTGCGCCTCAGCAGTCACACTACAAACCGGCACAACCAAAGGATGATCAAGAACTCGTGATGCTGAGATCTTCTGCGGGCGGCCATGTGGGCGGTGCAGGAACACGTGTGTGAAACCAGGGAGATTTGGACCTTAGTGGGTGATCTGTAGAGAACTATAGTATATGCCGGATGTGAACAAACATTAGTTCACGCTTGTACCGTTCAGCTTTACGACTACCGGACGATACGGACCTTGGTGTGCTTTTACAGAAGTGACTAGTACTTGGGAAATTATGCTGGTGACCACTCAAGTCTAGTCTGATGGAGTATAATGAAATACAGCCATAATCCAAATCGACCTGAAATACAGCCATAATCCAAATCGACCTGAAATTCATACCAAATCTTAGAAGGAACACTTCGCATGCTCTGTTCCGCTAGCTCCAGGAATGGGACGGTCACGTGACCGGAGTTCCGGGGGCAGCGGCCCGGCGCCCGCCACAGGCCCGCTGCAGACTAGCACAGCTGGCTGCTGCTCCTGCGGGCACATGCCGACGCCTCGATGCAGACGACGCCGGAATTCGTGGCCGATTTTGACGGTTTGAACGACCCCTCTCAATAGGTCGGAACTGGATATAGAGCCCGGAATTGGGCAGAAGTCACGTGGCCACCCTCGGTTCTGACATCCAAACGAGGCCAACCATGAACCTAAAGTAGAATTCATTGATTCTGGCTCGAAGAGTAGGCTCAGATCTAAACGTCAGTTCTCCGATCAAGTGCCCATGAGCAAGGCAGCATATGGAAGTAGTCTAAGTATTCAAAGTTGATCGTCGATTCATGTTTGATAAGTAGTCAATCTCCAACTGCATGTGCATTTTCGATGTATCACTCCAGAATACTGCACCACTTATTTCATAGCTAGACAGCACGCCATTCATTTTGTCAAATCACCTCCACGACACCTTTGTTGACTTCGATGCTTCACGTGTGATGTATTTTTTTGAAAATCAAGCTGTACAACTATCTCATCAAGGGGATGTTTTGCCTGACTTGAAGTGGCTTGAGCACATGTTTTTGCATCAAGAACATGTGTCTGGGACAGTTCCTGTTGAGGTATTTTCAAAAAACTTTCACTTTCATGAGTCCGCTATGTATTCAGCATATTATTCAGGCTTCACATCATGTTTATTATTCAGGCTTATTCAGGCTTATTCAGGCTTATTCAAGCTTATTCAGGCTCATTCAGGCTTATTCAGGCACTTTTAGACGCTAGTATTTCACTTCTCTGGCCATAAAATTCGCCGGGGGAACGCTGACTATTTATACCTGAGACACGGGGTGCGGAGATGCAGTCCGGCACAGGAGCGCCATCATGATCTCCGGCATATAATCCTATGTAGATCTACTTGAAACCAGGCTGGTGCTTGCGCGCATTGTGCAGGAACAGTATACCGATAAACGTACTGCAGGTACTCGACTGCCTCTGGCTGCAAAACACTGACACACCAGGTCTGCGGTTATTAATAGCGTGCTTTGTGTTCCTGCACATTGGGGTTTCGTTCCAGATTTGCAACATCGGGAAACTCGCCATTCCACGAAACCACAAGTGGCCAAAAGTGGACAAATTCCAGCTTACCTACGGGTCTCAATAACACGACCCAATGGCTACCATTCGACGAAGAAATTCTCGAGATCATACACACTACCGAGTTCGCTTGTTGCATGACTAATCCACATCAGCAAATCACATGATCCATCGTCCATCAGCAAGTCTCGCTCGGCAAACATCGCTCAAAGTTTCTGGAAATTGAGTCGTTTTTCTATCATAAATTAAAGTATTAGAGCTCCATGTCATGGGCAAAAGTTTCGTGGTGAGAGTCGTAATCCGAGTCGTCGATGGCCAGCTCGCTCGGCGCAGATCTATCCTCGGGGATCCGCAGCGGGGGAGCTTCATACTCCTCTTCTTCATCTTCAAAGTCGACCACGAAGAAATCATCGCTGGAGCCCGTTATCCGCAGGTATAATAACTTGACCTCGCCAACAATGCCGTCATAACTCAACTCCGACGACGGCATGTTCAGGAACATAATGTCTTCTGAATCCTGGACGGTCAAACTGGAGATATTGTGCTGGGAGCTCTGCTCCTTGGACAACACGTTGGAAAGATCGGGGTTGACGTACGTGGCCTGGACATAGCCAATTTTGCACACAATGTCCAAGTTTTTTTTGGGCACGAAAGACTGCAATGACTCGCCGAGCTTGAACGAGTTGACCAACATTGGCGTGCCGAGTTTATCGACCGAAAAATCGCTCTCGTCAAGAACGTCGTCAAGATTGGTGGCACTCTCTCGCAAAATAGCGTTTTCCATTTTGCTGAAGGCGCTCTCCAAGTCCTCCTTGGCTTTGGCGGAGTTCTGTTCACAAGTGTGTGAATACCAGATGGACTCTCCTTCCGGACAAACCCCGGACCCGCCGTTCTGGATCACCACCTGCACCGAGTGCTGGTTGTGGGTGGGCAAAGAATCGGGCGGGAAAACCACAATGGCGGAGGACTCCTTCTCGGACATCCACTCTTTGCAGTCGTTGCGAATGATTGTGATTAGCCTGGTCACGGTGAATTGCTGCAACCTCTCCTCCAACTCCGAGTAGCTGGTGGCCAAGAATTTGGGAACCTGCGTGGGAGACACCACGATTTTCTCGTTGATCTTGACTGACGAGCCGTCGTCGAACTTGGCGGTCTTGGCCTGCGGGTCAAAGTCCACAAGCTTCGTATCGAGCTTGTATGTTGTGCCAGCAACAGCTGCGCTTCGACAAAAACCTTGCGAGAGTTCGCCGGGGCCCCCGTATTTCAGTACCATGACAGGGAAGTTGCCGTAGACATCAAAAGATACCAAAAAGCGCTTCATACGAGCCACAGCCTCGGGAGTGCGGGTGTCTTTCTTGTGGCAGAGACCTATGGAGTATATGAGCTCCTCAGCCTGCGGCAGGTGTAAATTGAAGGACTCGGCGAGAAAGCGGTCGATCGGAGTCTTGGAGTTTTCGACGAGAAGCAGTTTCTTGTCTGGATCGTTGTTGTCCTGCAAGATGAACTTCAAGAACTTCATCAACGAGCGCTTGGTGGTCAACGACATGGACTGGTCCGTGAAAATCTCCTCCTTGGTGGTGTTGGATAGCTTGGACTTGAAGTTGTCGTTTTCAAACACGTGGAAGTTTGACAAACTCTGGAACTCCAAGTACTTGTACACGCGGCTCTGCAACAACAACGCCAAGAGGTCCAGCTGCGCAAACATGACGCGTGGATTCAAGTCGACTCCGTAATCCTTGCTGCTGTAGGAGTTGGTGGTTTTGCCGCCAGGAACGTAGATTTGTGCGTCCAGGAAATGGGCCACCTTACCCAGGTTCACCTCCACACACCAGCGCTTCATCTGGTCAATGGTCATAGTAGACGAGGAGTCGCCGTAGTAGGAGTTTTTGTCGATGTGGAGGACTTCCACGCCCTGCCACGCGAGGGCCGCCGCTAATATCGACTCTGCCAAGCCGGTTCCCACGATCAATATGTCACAGTGGTCGATTTTGAGGCTGTAGTCGTTGGGTTTTTCCAACCCCGACAATTGGGGAATCACCAGCGGTGTGTATGAGGTGCTGGGACGCCGTTCGGCCATGGACTGGCGCCGCTCCGTCTTTCTGAAGGCGGGCATGGATGTGGGGTGAGTCAGCTGGTTGGGCGGGGTCAGTTGGTGCCTGCAGTTTCAGGGGTGTTTCGAAGCCGTTTGGTGTGTTTCGAAGCCGTTTCGTGTGGTTCGAAGCCGTTTCGTGTGGTTCGAAGCCGTTTGTGTGGTTCGGAGCCGTTGGTGTGGTTCGTCTGGTGTCAGCCCTGCTTTCTTTCGCTAATACCTTGTCGTGTTTGCAGTGGGGTTCGTGACCGCGTGAATTTTTTGCTTGGGAGGCACGGGTGCCGCGCACGTGCCGCCCTCCACGTGGCCCTGTGTGCAGCGCCGAGCTACACTAGCGCCGCCGCGACCCGCCACACCCCATGGACAAAGCCCCCGGTTCTTTATTGCTTGCATGGCAGGTCAAAAACAGACACTGTCTCGTGATTGGTGGAGGGGACGTGGCACTCAGCCGCATTGACCACCTCATTCGAGCCAATGCCAAAATCACCGTCATATCCGGCAACAAGTTGCTTCCCGAGATCTTGGAGCGCCACCACCACAAATTGCTCCACCGCTTGGAGCAGCGGGACTTCGAGCCGGCCGATTTGCAGATGTACGAGAGGAAAGTGGACCTAGGCGGCTTTTCCGAGCTCCACGGCGAAATGTACCCCGAGATCGACGACATGGTTTTCAACCAGCACTTTGCCTGCGTAAACTGCTGCATCGACGACCCCGTGCTCTCAACCAGAATCTACTACATGTGCAAGTATCTCCGGATCCCAGTCAACATAGCCGACAAGCCGCCGATGTGCGATTTCTACTTTGGGTCCATGTTCAACCAGGACGCGGTCCAAATCATGATCAGTACGAACGGCAAGTCGCCACGGCTTCTGAAAATGATCAAAGATGACATTTCCAAGAAGTTCTCCAACCTCCGCCTCAATAACGCCGTGGACAACTTGGGTGCTGTCCGGGCTCGCCTACGCGAGAAACACGTTTCGGGCGCTGACTTGGAATCAATCGACAACCGCATGCAGTGGATCAAAACGTTGACGGACTTTTTTTCGCTTGAAGACTGGGTCAATTTGGACTTGTCCAAAGAAGGCGTTGAACGAATCGTTGACACTTACCCAGGCTTTCCACCCAAGGACTATACTGAATTCAAGGAGTACATAGGAAAGGAACAAGGGGAGGGGCAGGAGACGGAGGGGAAGGAGGACCTCACAAGCCTGAACTCAGAGGCAAAGGAGAATGTCGACGAGAGACTCGATTCCTGAAACACATTACGCATGTGCCAGACTGTAAACGATTCTGATGAAAGTGCAGAACCTGGAGATATAGTGGACACCCGAAGTATTCTTCACTCACAACACATTCTGGCCACTCCATAATCTCTAAAAAGCAATGTCCTCGTGGACAAACACCTTCTTGCCCCCAGCGCCCACGTATTCTGAGGCAATATGTCCTTCTCCCTTCAACTGGTATTGGTAGCTCATTAAGCCATCCAAACCCACAGGTCCTCTGGCGTGGATTTTGTTGGTGCTGATACCGACCTCGGCGCCAAAGCCATATCTGAAGCCATCGGCGAATCTGGTGGAGCAGTTCCAGTAAACCCCGGCCGAATCCACCCCTTTCAAGAACACATCGGCAGTTTCCTTGCTTTCCGTGACAATGCAGTCTGTGTGTTTGGAAGAATGCTCGTTGATGTGTTTCACGGCTTCAGTCACGTTTTTCACGGCTTTGACGGAGATATCAAGCGACAAGTATTCGGTGTCGAAGGAATCGGCACCAGCATCAACCACTGCTCCAGAATAAGCGGCCTTGATTTCTGGAGTCACGTGCAACGTGACACCCGCGTCGGCGAGGCTCCTCAAAACTGGGTCAAGTTTGCCAGACGTCAAGAGGTGCTCGTGGACCAACAACTGCTCCACGGCGTTGCATCCTGCAGGATAATTGGTTTTGGAGTCCACCACCACACGGCAGGCCTTGGCGACGTCCATGTCAACGTCGAGAAACACGGCGTTGATGCCGTCCGCATGGCCAAGAACAGGAATCTTGGTGTTTTCCTTGATGTTTCTCACCAACGCGTTGCTGCCTCTGGGAATCACCAAATCAATGTATTTGTCTTGGTCTAGGAGCCCAGACACATCCTCACGAGACTGGATCAACTGGATGGCGGCCTCGGGAACGTCGGTTTCTTGAAGCAACGTCTGGTTGACCACGTCGGAAATGGCCTTGAATGTCTGGTACGACTCTTTACCCCCCTTCAAAATGGCGCAGTTGCCGGATTTGATGGCCAAGGCCGTGATGTTGGCAATGACCTCGGGTCTGCTCTCGAAGATGATAAGCAAAACTCCCAAAGGCGACGACACTCGGTACAAGTTCAACCCTTCATCAAGTTTTTTGGCAAATGTCATTTTTCCAACGGGATCAGGCAAGGCTGCCACGTCAAGGATTCCCTGGAGCATGGTGTCGTATTTGCCACCGCTGGCCAAGTCCAAACGTTTGACCAAGGAGCCAGCTAATTGGTTTTCAGTGGCCGCCTGCATGTCCTTTTTGTTTGCCTCTAAGATAGCATCCTTTTGTGCCGACAAGCCGGCATGGATTTTGTGGAGGGCGCTGGAACGCTGGGTGTTGGAGAGCGTCTTGAGAACGCCAAATGCCTGACTGGCGTCACGAGCAATCTGGTCTGCCATGGTGTAGTTGGTGAGTCACGGAAGGTGCGGTTGAGGCTGGCTTGTATGCAGTAGCACGCACAATCAGCACCGGGACCAAGTCACAGGATAGACATGTGGCTGCGGGGCGCTGCGGCTCCGGTTCAGTTGTTCCTGGACTCATTTTGTGGCCTGCAAGAAATGGGCCGTGTGGGAGCCAGGCCAACCGAAAACTTCCGCCATTGTCGGCCATCGTTTCCGTAACCAGGTACCCCCGAGTCCTTTCTTCAATTGAAAGCAGTGCTTTCTTGCCATTGGCGCCCTTGTTTCGAGCTGCTTGGGTGCCTGGTGGTTGTATGCAGTCCAGCGAGAATAAGTGGACAAAGCTCCAAAAGCAACTGAAGGAAAGATCGTTCTGTATCGGCGTTCCGTGGATTGGGCTGAGAACAAGGGACGCCGAGACTATAGCGAATCGAGTAATAGTGAGCGAATCACCATTGAACGAAAAAAGCTGATAACAGGCGTTTCCAGAACTTCAATTTGAGTTACCCATTTGAAGGATCCATACAAGGTGTCCGATTCCATATCCAATTCAGGTGGGCCAATTTGGGTCCAATTTGGGTCCAATTTAGGTGATCATATGGCATCAAAGCGAACGGTAGTCCTTTCCTCTTAGAGAAATTTCAAGGTAAGTTCTCATGCCGGATTGGGATGGGGTTTTTGACAACCAGTTCTGAGATCTTTTCGAAGCACTTGTTTGGGAAGAGCTGTGCTGATCTCGACGGACTGGTGATAGGGATGGCCGGGTCTCTTTTGACGGTGACGCAGTATTGGGCACTGCTTAGCGGCTAGCTGCAACTGAGAGCTGGTGAAGCTCAGACTGTGTAGCAATGGACTGGCCAGTTTTGTGGTGACGACTGCACTGTTCCAGAAATCAACTGGTGGAATCATGATCCCGGACCAACGGAGAGTTCCTTGGTGTTGCCTGACTAAGTTGTTGCAATGTCGTGAGTTCGTGTCTGGAATTTCGGGTTTGCTGCAGATAGGACAAATGGCCACTTTGTGAGGTTTTCTAGAGGTCATTGACAGAAAAGCTCGGATGCGTCGTGGGTTTCACCGTTTTGACACATTCCGAGCCTTTTGACCTTTTTCTGTTGCTTCAGATTACCTCAGGACGAAAGGATCCAACTCATGCTTCCTGACAAGGTTGTTGACATTCGACTGACTTGAGAGATCCTTCAGACTCAGTAGCCAAGTTGCTGACTCCAAGTCCTTCAGACTCAGATGTCTGAGTTTAGATAGCGCCTTGTGGAATTGTTTCCAGGGAATTGTGCCATGAAAATGGTTGACATGAGCACTGACACGCCAAGAATAGACACCAGACGATTCTTTTCGTGCAAATTTCAATCATTGTAAGTGGAGAACGGTGTGGATTAGCCGACGGAGCACGAATAAATCGCTAGCACCGACTTTAGGCGTGTTTCGGTCAGTGCTCCTCATATCCAAAGTGGTTTCAGTCCTGATCAAGACACTGTCGTCGTCCGCCGCACATTCAAACGTTTCAAACCAGTTAACGATAGATAACATAATTGACGACAGCATCATCGAAATAAGAGATGAGAGTTGATGACACGGGTAATGAATGATTGAAGACCACATAATTGATGACACTAATGATACCGCAAGCAATGGAAGTTGACACGGGTAATGAATGATTGAAGACCACATGATTGATGACAATTATGACACGATTGAAGATCACAATGGATGACTGTTATTAGTTGGCATAGTTATGATAACATAATGACTGAATAAAGGATAGACCACTAATAACTGAATAAAGGATAGACCACTAATAACTGAATAAAGGATAGACCACTAATAACTGATTGACTGATACACATAATGGAATGGAATGATAATGGAACGGAATGATCAACGATATTGACAGCTCATAACTCCAACTCCCAGCAGTTAAAGTGTAGGCACCAACAATTGCACCCGTCTCACTTCGCACTGCCCAGTCGCGAAAGCGCGCTACACCTTTCCCCCCAATACTACTTCATCTTCCGCCACAATTCCTCCACTCAGCCAGCCGTCCGACGATGAGCGATCCATTTTCCGACCGCAACAACCTCATCGATTTGGACGTCGACTCGCATGAGCTGTTCCGCCCGGAGTACCCCGAATCCGGCCCCGATTCCTCCAGCTCCCGCCAAAATACCCGCTACCAGCAGAACCCCTTTGATGATTTCTTGGAAGTCTCCGACGACGAGAGCAACAACTTGTACAGCTACGACAACTACTCCAACTCCAACACACGGCGCATGTTGGGCACGGAGAATGCCCCAGACGCCCCGAGAAAGGGCTTCTTTGCCAACTTGCGTTCCGATGCCAACTACACCGGCATGGACGACTACACGGGGGTAGACGACTACACCGACCGCATCAACGAGCGGCCCGAACTGTCGGACTTCGATATGCGCCGCATCTACGCCAAGGTCAAAGGCGTGTTTGTCAAAAGTCCCGCCGTGGAGGAGACCAAGGGCCCACGCCACATCCATGTGTTGGGGGCGGCGCTCAACCTGCGCTACGGGTACTTTGGCAACCATGTGTCCACGACCAAGTACAACGTGGCCACGTTTTTGCCCAAGTTTCTTTTTGAGCAGTTCAGCAAGTACGCCAATTTGTTCTTCCTTTTCACCTCCATCATTCAGCAGGTGCCTGGCGTATCGCCCACAAACAGATACACCACCATTGGGACCTTGCTTATTGTGTTGCTTGTTTCGGCAGTGAAGGAGATTCTGGAGGACTTGAAGAGAGCCAACGCTGACAAGGAGCTCAACAACACCAAGGTGCTTGTGCTAGACCCCGACACCAACGACTTTGTTTTGAAAAAGTGGATTGCCGTGCAGGTTGGTGATGTTGTGAGAGTCAATAACGAGGAGCCATTTCCTGCAGATCTTTTGCTTCTCAGCTCGTCTGAGCCCGAGGGTCTATGTTACATTGAAACTGCAAACTTGGACGGAGAGACCAATCTCAAAATCAAACAAGCCAAGCAAGAGACGGCGCCGCTCGTGAGTCCGGCTTCCTTGGTCTCTCTGTTGTCGCAGTGTGAAGTGATGTCCGAGCAGCCCAACTCGTCGTTGTACACTTACGAGGGAACCTTGAACAATTTGGGAAACGCCGCTAAGATTCCTCTATCGCCGCAGCAGCTTTTGCTCAGAGGCGCCACGCTAAGAAACACCCAGTGGATCCAAGGCATCGTGGTGTTTACGGGGCACGAGACAAAGTTGATGCGCAATGCCACCGCCACGCCCATCAAGAGAACAGACGTGGAGAGAATCATCAACTTGCAAATCATCGCGTTGTTCTGCATTTTGAATGTGCTTTCGTTGGTGTCGTCCATCGGAAACGTCGCTAAGACGAGTGTCAACCGGGCAGATCTCTCGTACTTGTACCTCGAGGGAACCAACATGGCCAGATTGTTTTTCAAGGATATTTTGACATTTTGGATTTTGTTCTCCAATTTGGTGCCCATTTCGTTGTTTGTGACCGTGGAAATTATCAAGTACTACCAAGCTTATATGATTGGCAGCGATTTGGACATGTACCACGCGGAGTCTGATACTCCCACTGGTGTGCGCACCTCGTCGTTGGTGGAGGAATTGGGACAGATTGAGTACATCTTCTCCGACAAGACAGGCACGCTCACCCGAAACGTCATGGAGTTCAAGTCGTGCACCATTGGCGGAAAGTGCTACGTCGAAGAGATTCCCGAAGACGGCCATGCTCAGATGATCGATGGTGTGGAAATGGGATACTACAGTTTTGCTGATCTCCAGACCCACCTTGCCGAAGGCAGCTCGCAGCAGTCGGCCATAATCAATGAATTCTTCGTCTTGTTGAGCACGTGCCACACGGTGATTCCTGAAACGAACGACATGACCAACACCATCAAGTACCAGGCCGCTTCGCCCGATGAGGGGGCTTTGGTGCAGGGCGCCGCCGATTTGGGCTTCAAGTTCATCATCAGAAGACCGAAGGGCGTGACAATCCACACCGATGCCGATAATCGGGACTCCAGCTATGAGCTCTTGAACATTTGTGAGTTCAACTCCACTAGGAAAAGAATGTCAGCAATTTTCCGGTGCCCCGACGGAGTGATCCGTCTTTTCTGCAAGGGTGCAGACAATGTGATTTTGGAACGCTTGTCTCTGGAGAGACAGCCATTTGTGGACAGCACGATTAAGCACTTGGAGGAGTTTGCCTCGGAAGGGTTGCGGACGTTGTGTATTGCATCTCGGATAATCGGCGATGACGAATATGCGGAGTGGGCACAGAAATATCACGAGGCGTCGACGTCGCTCGACAACAGAAGCGACCAGATGGATGCGGTGGCCGAGGAAATCGAGGTGGATTTGTTTCTTTTGGGGGCCACCGCTATCGAGGATAAACTTCAGGATGGAGTACCTGAAACCATTCACACACTCCAGAACGCCGGAATCAAGGTGTGGGTGCTTACCGGCGACAGACAGGAGACCGCCATCAACATCGGGATGTCATGCAAGCTCTTGGCAGAAGATATGAACCTTTTAATCATCAACGAGGAAACAAAAGCAGACACCAAGCAGAATTTACAGGAGAAGTTAGAGGCCATTTACGAGCACCAAAGCCACGCAAACGAGTCTGTCTTGGACTCGTCTTTGGCGCTTATCATCGACGGCCATTCGCTTGGTTTTGCCCTCGAAGCCGATCTCGAGGATATCTTCATTGATCTTGCTACGAGAGTGCGTGCAGTGATCTGCTGCCGTGTGTCTCCGTTGCAGAAAGCGTTGGTGGTCAAAATGGTCAAAAGAAAGAAGAAAGGATCACTCCTTTTGGCCATTGGAGACGGAGCAAACGATGTTTCGATGATCCAGGCTGCTCACGTGGGCGTGGGTATCAGTGGAATGGAGGGTATGCAGGCCGCACGGAGTGCCGATGTGTCGATTGGCCAATTCAAGTACTTGAAGAAGCTTTTGCTCGTTCACGGTGCGTGGTCGTACCAGCGGATCTCCAATGCCATTCTCTACTCATTCTACAAGAACATTTGCTTGTACATGACGCAGTTTTGGTTTGTTTTCACCAATGGGTTCTCCGGCCAGTCATTGATCGAATCCTGGACGCTCACCTTCTACAACGTTCTTTTCACCGTGTTTCCACCGTTTGTCATGGGCGTGTTTGACCAGTTCGTGAGCGCCCGTCTTTTGGACCGTTACCCGCAGTTGTACCAGCTTGGAATCAAGAAGAAGTTTTTCAACGTGACGATTTTCTGGGGCTGGATCATCAACGGCTTTTTTCACTCGGCCTTGATCTTTGTCTGTATGATGACGCTTGTCCGCTACTCCAACTACCTTCCAAATGGAGGCGTCGCAGACAACTGGGCGTGGGGGACACTCATATACACCACCTGCACGCTTACGGCTCTCAGCAAAGCGGCGCTTCTGGTGACGCTCTGGACCAAATTCACGTTGCTTGCCATTCCCGGCTCGTTCATGCTCTGGCTCGTGTGGCTTCCTGCATATTCCACCATTGCTCCACTCATCAATGTTTCTCGGGAATACGAGGGCATTTTGGCGCATACATACCCCAGCTTGTCGTTCTGGGCTGCCGTATTCGGAGTCGCCGTGCTATGCCTCATCCGGGACTTTGCGTGGAAGTTCTTCAAGCGCATTCAGAACCCCGAGAGTTACCACTACGTGCAGGAGATCCAGAAGTTCAACATCCAGGACTACCGGCCCAGAATGGAGCAGTTTGAGAAGGCCATCCGCAAGGTTCGCCAAGTGCAAAGAATCAAAAAGCAGAGGGGTTTTGCGTTCTCGCAGGTGGACGACCAGAATCTTGAAAAGATCGTGAGATTGTACGATACCACGAAGAAGAGGGGAGCTTTCGGAGAGCTCAGTGAGAGCCACTAGCCGACTTCGACGTCAATAGGGAAGGTTAGCTAATAAACAAGTGCGCGCACTTGAGTCGCGCACGCCGCGCACATTACCGCAGGTCTTCTTCCCTCACCAAAACCACATGGCCGACGACAAACCCAGCGAAGCCGAAAGCGGCAAACTCTCCAACAAAGAGCTCAAGGAGCTCAAAAAAAAGGAAAAGGCGGCCAAGCGGTCTGCACACAAGGAGGCGCTCGGCATCAGTCCCGAACAGCAGGAACAACTCGCCCAGCAGAAGATGGACAAGAAAAAGCAGACAAACACAAACATCAAGAAGCAGTTATCGCAGGCGGTGTACAAACACGAAGTGACCAAAATCCCGCCGCTTTTCAGCCACTTGGAGACCCGGGAACAGAGAAACGCCCAGTCGCCCACAGTGTCCCATATTGTGCATCCCCTGATTCTCACCTTGTCGCTCAATTTTGCCAGCCACAAGATCGTGGGATCCACGGCCCGCTTACGGGAAATGCTCAACGTGTTCAAAGCGGTCATTGGCGACTACCAAACCCCCGAAAACACCACTTTGACGCGACACTTACCGGGCCACTTGTCACACCAGATCGAGTACTTGAAAAGCGCACGTCCGCTTTCGTTGTCCATGGGAAACGGCATCCGGTGGTTGAAGCAGGAGATCTCGCTTATTTCCATCGACACCCCGGAGCTGGAGGCCAAGGCGCTCTTGTGTCTGCGGATCGACGACTTCATCCGGGACCGAATCGAGTTGCTGGACCAGTTGATCATTGAAAACTCCTCGCATCACGTTACCGATGGGTGCACGGTTCTCACGTTCGGGCACTCGGAGGTGCTTCTCAAAATGTTCCAGCATTGCGTGTTGGAGCAGGAGAAGTCGTTCAACTTGGTGATTGTGGACTCCCACCCGTTGTTCGAGGGTAAGAGGTTGCTCTCGGCGCTCTCGGAAACAAGGGACTCGGCCCGGCTGCTTCCAATCACCCAGGACAGGCTCAAGGTCACTTACGTGATGATGAGTCTGTTGTCGCTGACGATCTTGGAGGATGTGGACTTGGCGTTTTTGGGGGCGCATGCCATGCTTTCCAACGGCCACCTCTACAGCCGTGTTGGAACGGCCATGATAGCCATGATGTGCAACCGGAGAAACATCTCCGTGCTCACGTGCTGCGAGTCCATCAAGTTTTCGGACCGTGTGCAGTTGGATTCCGTCACCACCAATGAATTGGCCGATCCAAACGATTTGCTCATCAACATTGACCTGAAACAACCTCCTCCCAGACGCTCGTTGGCGCTTGAGCAGTTCATTCTGCTGCAGGAGCAGGAACCGAAAAAGGCCCCGGAGAAGACTGAGAGCGACCCCAAGAACCCGTTGCGGGATTGGGAAAAGCTGCCGCAGATCAACATCTTGAACGTGATGTACGACCTTACGCCGCCACAGTATATCAACAAGGTGGTGACCGAATTGGGTGCCTTGCCACCGTCTTCTGTGCCGGTGATCTTGAGAGAGTACAAGAATACATAGATAAGCCGCACATTTCCCGGCACAGTAGCTGATGCCTCCGATAGTCCGAGTCATCGTGGCTTGCACCAGTACACCAGCCAATGGCCGTTCCTGCATGTAGGCGCGCGGCCTGATACGCGTTGCGCAGCCGCCACCAACTTCACAGCCCCACAAGTCCCATTCCAAATATCAGCACTACATACTTTGTGGCCAAAACCGAAAATCGCTTTACATGGATGAGCTCAGTTTAGTGCAGAAAGTCGATCTCCGGATCGCGCTTGCAGAGTCCGATGCACAGCTCCAACAAGCGCTTCACCAATACTTGGCGCCAGTTCTCCTCAAACTCGCCAGTCCCAGCGCCGAGGTACGTCAAGCTGTATTCAGCATCATCAAAAACATATTTCCCCGAATTTCGGCGGCCCGAAACCTCCAATTGCCGGTGGATGCGCTCTTGGAACAGGCCAAACGGCCCAAAGTGGAAAATGCAGACTCTGTGCGGTTGTATTCATTATTGTTTCTCTCCAAAGGTGTTGACCGAATGTCTCCCGAGGAGCAGCGCCGTTTGGTGCCGAAAATAGCCGATGGAATGGACACTTTTCCTGCATCGGTGGCCGCTCGCTTGTTTAGCGTTCTAGTTAAATTGTTGGCTACGTGGCGGTCTCCAGAAAGAGGGTCTGCGGAGGCGGATTCTTTGGCAGTGCTGCTTTTTTCCTCGGCTGAGTCTGAGTTCTTCTTGAGCCGTGTGATTGCTCGGTTCTTCCTTCTCTTGCCCAGTGCAGGCTCCAGTGTGGTACAGATGCCGGGATTGAGCTTTGAGGAGGCCAATTTCTTTACCAAAGATGCTGGTGTTACTTACAAGTCAGTGGCGGAGTTGACCGAGTCCAAGACCCGGCTTCTTGAGTTTTTGAGAGTTGGCTTCTCCGATTCCGCTCTCGTGTTGCCGCTACTCGTCGCTTCTGTGGACCCGCTTTCGTCCATCAACGATCTGGCATCCACCCGCTTCCGCAAGCTTGACTACGACCTCACTCCTTCGTTGGTGGACCAGCTCGTGGCGTTGTATACAGGTGTTCCCAATACGGCGCCGCCAGTGAAGGAGGTTTTGCAGGAGAAAATCTTGGCGCTTCTCTACCGGGCGGACATGAGCCAGAATGTGCACATCAAGCAGATTTGTGACATTGGGCTACAATCTTCGTATGCCAAGTTGCGCCAAACGGCCACTTCGTTCGTCAAAAAAGTGACTCTGGACTCCCACGGATCCAGCGAGACCGGTTTCAGCTCCTCGATTGCTCTCCGCATCAAAGAAGGCATCGTTGCGGAAGGCTGGCCTCTTTCGAACGTCTCTCAGACTCTGAACGGCCGAGATGCTCTCTCTCAGCGAGAACTTCAGTACGAAACACTTGGTGAGGTTATGAGAAATACGCCAGTGCTCTGGAGCCAGGACTTGGTGTACTTGTCCTTTTTATTTGACTCGTTGGAGCGTGAGCCGGCAGATTTGCGCTCATGTCTACAAAGTGCTCTCTCCGGCCTTGCTGTCCATCTTCCATCCTTACCGACACACTCCAAGGCCAGACTCAAACAAATAGCGAAGGGCTATCTCTCAAACCCGAATGCCGAGGCTAACCTTTCCGCCTGCAAGTACGTTTGCGTGAAATTTGTGAATGTGTGCTTTCCGTTTCTGGACGTCGATGCCAGGCTTCTATGTTTACTTGGCAGCTTCAGAACCAACGGGCCCGAAACTGTGGATGAGGCCAACCGAGGATTGGACCCATACTTATTCCGCGTCTCCGACATGCTGGCACAAAGCAGCATACAGTTCCCATCGTTTCTGGACATGGTGGTGACGTTGGACACCGAGTTGCAGACGAACTCTTTACTCAACAATTGCATTGGTGAAGCTATGGATTTTGCCTTGAAACTCTTGGTGATGCTGGCTGTGGACGGAAAATCCACCGTTGTGGCAGTCGACGAGGACTGGGGCCATCGCGTGGAAAAGGCGTTGGAAACAGATGCCTATGTGCGAGAGCTCTTGACTGCCGAAATAGGGTTGCGTTCCAAGAAGGACATTCCCATGGATGATGATGAATCGGTTCCACGTGATGCCATCTACCTCTATATCCAGATGTGCTTCACTGCACTTTCCCACGACAAGACGGTGGCAGCACATCTCCGACTCGTGGTGTCCATGTGCGCCCCCGAAACCGTTGCCTCATTGGGTATCTTTTCCGGCACAGTTCTTGGCCTCTTTGGAGAAACTCTTTCGGACGCGACCTCCAAAGATCTCTGTGAAATCTTGGCGGTGATAGTCAGCCATCCGGCACATGAAATGGAAACCGCCATTTCCGTTTTGGAGAGCTCGCAAAGGTCCTACTACGTTGTGGGGTTTGCATATCTCATTTCTCGTTTGGCTTTCAGACAGCGACTCAATGCCATCAGCGCGTCCGTCATACAGAGTTACCTCTATCAGCTTACGCAATCATTTGCCAATGTCAGGCTTTATGATCTATGTGCGGAGGCTGTGGGCCAACTAGCCATTTTTGGCGTTCTTGGGCCTGAAAATCGGGAATTTGAGGCCCATGTGCACGAGTTTCGGAAGCTTTTGCAGCCGCGGGCGAAATCTTGCCACGAAAAGCTGATTGTGGCTTTGGCATGTTTGGAGTTGGCCAATCCAGAAGTGTACCAGAACACGTCGGAGGAACTCTCCGCCACCGAAGAGCTCGTGTTTTCAACTCACGTGTCCAAGCAATTCGACTACTTGTTTGCCGCAGGGGCTGCTCTTCTGATCCTCGCAGGCGGATGGAGTTGTGGCGTGTTACAGAGCCATTTGGACATACAAGGCGAAAACATCCTTTACGTTCCTGCCAAAACTGGTCGAATGGGGCAGGTTCTCCTGCATATCCTCTCTGCCACGTTGGTCACCAAACCGTCGTTGCGCCGGGCAAGCTGCATCTGGCTCTTGGCGCTCGTTCAGCATTCCAGCCATGTGCCTGAGATCCAGGAACGCGCCGCCGAGATCCATTTTGCTTTCATGCGTTTTTTGGCGGAAAAAGACGAGATTCTTCAGGATTGCGCCGCTCGCGGCCTCAGCATCGTCTACGAACTCGGAGACAATGAGCTCAAGGACACTTTGGTCAAAGGATTGATCCGCTCGTTCACCGACTCCAACACGTCCAGCCAGTTGTATGCCGGAACCGTGGGTCACGACACACAGCTCTTCGAAAAGGATACTTTGAGAACCCATGACAGTTCTATCACGACTTACAAGGATGTTTTGAACCTTGCGCAAGATGTGGGGGATCCCGGTTTGGTGTACAAGTTCATGTCGCTAGCCAAATCCAACGCGTTGTGGCTGTCTAGAAAAGGTATGGCTTACGGCTTGGGGTCAGTGCTTTCCAAATCGAGCCTAGACCAGTTGTTGGCAAAAGACGACAAGTTAAGCCGGCGCTTGATTCCCAAATTGTACCGCTACCGATTCGACCCGAACAGCTCAGTTTCTCAGAGCATGAACGACATCTGGAAGAGTCTAATCCACGACGGAGCCAAGACCGTGGAGACCAACTTCAACATCATTCTCAACGAGCTTCTCTCGGGAATGGGAAGCAGAGAATGGAGAACCCGCCAAGCCAGTGTGGTGGCGCTCGGAAATCTTCTCCAGACACAATCCTCCGACAAGTACGACAGCCGGCTCGAAGAAATTTGGACCTTGAGTTTCCGGTCCATGGACGACGTGAAAGAAAGCGTCCGAAAAGAAGGTTTGACGTTGGCGCAGAACTTGGCCAAGCTGTTGGTTCGGACTGCCGACCTCAGCACGGGCAAAACATCGGTGGAAAAAGCCAGCAGCATCGTCAGCAACTTGGTGCCTTTTTTGAGCGGAACGAAGGGCCTTTTGAGCGATGCAGAAGAGGTCCGGGTTTTTGCCTTGGACACGGTGTTGAAACTCTGCAAACTCGGAGGCAAGCCCATGCAGGCGCACGTGCCCAAGTTGCTCTGCCAGTTGGTGGAGCTCATGTCCACGCTCGAACCTGAAGTGGTGAACTACTTGGTACTCAACGCAGAAAAGTACAACCTTTCTGCTAGCGATGTGGATGCACAACGACTCCAAAGTTTGGGCCACTCGCCGCTCATGGACGGCATAGAGCAACTTTTAGGTTTGGTCAACGAGGAAATATTGCCGGCGGTGATTTCGGAGTTGAAAAAGGCCATCAAGAAGTCTGTGGGCTTGCCATCGAAGGTATGCGCCAGCCGCGTGGTCGTGCAGCTCATTACGGGTCACTTGTTTATCGTTAGACCCTACGGAGACTCGTTGTTGGCAGCTTGTGCAACCCAGTTCAAAGACAAGAGCTTGGCGGTGGCCCAGCTGTATGCAGTCGCCGCCGGGTATTGCTGCAAAATAGCGGACATCGGCGCCGTTGTCTCGTACGGCGGCCGGCTCAAGGAAATGTACCTTGGCGGCGAAGATGCCCATATTCGGCGGCTTGCAGCCGTGAGCGTGGAAGCAGTGGGAAAGTACTGTGGCTCTGACAAGTTCCAGTCCATCTCGGCGGCGTTTTTGCCGCTCGTTTTCATTGGGAAGCACGACGACGACAAGGAAGTGGTGTCGGTTTTCGAAAAGGCCTGGATCGAAAACGCTTCGGGACTCAGTGCCGTGAAGATGTACTTCTCTGAGATATTCGATATCTGTGAAGAGGGCGTCAAGTCGCCGGACTATAAAGTCCGGCAATTGGTGGCCCGGACGATTGTGGACTTGTGTGACACCATCAACACCTTTTCCGAGAAGGAGTTGGTATTTCTCTTCAATGTTCTTTTGGATGCATGTACAGGAAAGTCGTGGAGCGGAAAAGAATTGGTTTTCGAGGCATTGGTCAAAATGGCCACCAAAAACGTGGAGTATTTGGAAAACAATCGGCAAACTTTGGAGAAGATTGAAAAGACCGTCCTGACGGAGCAAAAACGCCGCAACATCGCATACCAGGCCAAGGCGGTTCGAGTTTCGGCCTTGTTCTTGAAGAAGTTTCCTAATAGAGACATCCTGGTGTCTTACGTGCAGGTAATGGCCGGTATTCTCACCGACGAGTACCTCAAGGACGCCGAGTTGGTGGACGAGATTGACTATGCCAAAATGTCTGATTCGGAAGCTGTGGCGCTCGAAGAGGTCCATCTTTCTTACATGCAGAGCGTTCTGAGTGCTGTCTGCTTCCATCCTCCCAATCGGGAAGTGTTGGAATTTCTTTTTGAAACTATGGAAGCTTTCACCAGCGGAACAAGGCCCTTGACGTGGCGGACTGCTCTTGCATACAATGAGATGTTCAAGACGGTTTTGCTGGACTACTCCGAGATGCCGAAAGAGCTCTTGAGTAGATATTTCCCGATTTTGTTGGCGTTTAATGACGCTTATAGGATCGAGAAGTATGCAGTCGCTTTTGTCCGGAACTGCCAGCTTCTTGGGAACGTGTTTCACGGGGAAACTTGTGATGTGGGTGCGCGTGTGCAGGAATATCTCGGGCAGTTGGAGCTCTCTACTCCGTCAACTGTGGTGAAAAACGAGATAAGTATTGCTCTCGGGTCATTACAGGGATAAAGTAGCGTCTATTGTATTATAGCTAGTTTAGAAAAAAGCAAGTCGCAACTTTGGTGTACTCTGTAGCAGTGACTACAAACCACCTCTCAATCTGAGAACCAAGTGAAGAGTGGATTCTTTTTGGATGTTGTAGTCAGACAACGTTCTGCCGTCTTCCAATTGCTTACCAGCGAAAATCAATCTCTGTTGGTCAGGTGGGATTCCCTCCTTGTCCTGGATCTTGGACTTGACATTGTCAATAGTGTCAGAAGACTCGACTTCAAGAGTGATGGTCTTTCCCGTCAATGTCTTGACGAAGATCTGCATACCACCTCTCAATCTGAGAACCAAGTGAAGAGTGGACTCTTTTTGGATGTTGTAATCGGACAACGTTCTGCCGTCCTCCAATTGCTTACCAGCGAAAATCAATCTTTGTTGGTCAGGTGGAATTCCCTCCTTGTCTTGGATCTTGGACTTGACATTGTCAATAGTGTCAGAGGACTCGACTTCAAGGGTGATGGTCTTTCCGGTCAAAGTTTTCACGAAAATTTGCATACCACCTCTCAATCTGAGAACCAAGTGAAGAGTGGACTCTTTTTGGATGTTGTAATCAGACAAAGTTCTGCCGTCTTCCAATTGCTTACCAGCAAAAATCAATCTTTGTTGGTCAGGTGGAATTCCCTCCTTGTCTTGGATCTTGGACTTGACATTGTCAATAGTGTCAGAGGACTCGACTTCAAGGGTGATGGTCTTTCCCGTCAATGTCTTGACGAAAATCTGCATACCACCTCTCAATCTGAGGACCAAGTGAAGAGTGGACTCTTTTTGGATGTTGTAATCAGACAACGTTCTGCCGTCCTCCAATTGCTTACCGGCAAAAATCAATCTCTGTTGGTCAGGTGGAATTCCCTCCTTGTCTTGGATCTTGGACTTGACATTGTCAATAGTGTCAGAGGACTCGACTTCAAGGGTGATGGTCTTTCCGGTCAAAGTTTTCACGAAAATTTGCATACCACCTCTCAATCTGAGGACCAAGTGAAGAGTGGACTCTTTTTGGATGTTGTAGTCGGACAACGTTCTGCCGTCTTCCAATTGCTTACCAGCGAAAATCAATCTCTGTTGGTCAGGTGGAATTCCCTCCTTGTCCTGGATCTTGGACTTGACATTGTCAATGGTGTCAGAGGACTCAACCTCAAGGGTGATGGTCTTTCCAGTCAAAGTTTTCACGAAAATTTGCATTTTGTAGTGAGTTAATTAAATGTTTACTTGTAATGTCAGTGGCGCAAACCCTTTTATATACACAGGGCAATAGGGGGCACTTGTGCTCACGTGCACGCTGCATTAGTCACGCGGAAACAAAAAAGCAATGCAGCTTTACCTAATTAGGGTGAGCGCGCCGCATTATCCACCAGAATTTCAGAAAAAGAAATTCGCACCAACCACTTCTAGAAGCTCTTCCGCCGCGAAAAAAAAGCGAAAAAAGCAAAAGCTACGCAAAAATATGTGGACAGTTGATGCGTGCAATTGAGCTGATTTGTGTTGCCTAAAATGTAGTCACTCGAAGGGGCCAGCCGTTCGGAGTCCAGATTCGGCCGCGCCTTTTTGTTTTCAGGGCTCGCTATTTTGCGGCTGAATGCGACCGGGCGCTATGTGCAGGCCCGAGGCTGGAGGAGACGTGAGGCGCGATCTTATCATGGTGCCATTTTGAGATACACGCACCCGTACATCCGATCGGGAATAGGGACGCTGTGCACCCGTACATCTGACCGGGATCCAAATAGGGACACTGTACACCCAAAGGGAAAGATGCCTTCAAACCAGAAGCGGCAAGCTGCGCCCGATCCTTGAAGCAGGGCTCTTTCCCATAATGGACGGTAGGCCTTGCATGCACAACCGCAGGCACGTGAGAACAGTTTTTGGAATGAGTAGAAATACGTATGCAGTTTGAGATTTCCGTGTATTTGGGCTTCGGGCGTTTGCTTTCTAGCCGTGTTTTGGTTTATTAGTTTTTTGATTTTTAGTTCGTACTCCTGTGTGAAATTACACGGTGTGTGTAAAAATGCGAGAAATGATGTAGCGAGTAATTCACTGAACCACAATGCAATTCTGAAACCATATGCAATTTTGAAACCACATGCAATTCTGAAACCACATGCAATTCTGAAACCACATGCAATTCTGAAACCAGGATTGCTTGTAACGGCTGTAGTAATTGGTACTGTATATAAAGTAAAGAGTTAATACTGTCACTAAACTGGCTGATATTGATGCTAGCAACCATGTGATAGCTTCGACATTGAGGTCACCACAGTCAGTCACTATAATCAACAGGCTATTTCCATAGTCACAGCGCTAGCATAAGATTAATCTGACACAGATCAATTTTGACATTGAAATTAATCTGACACATCAAAATAATCGCCAATGCAACAGAGGTAGCTAGCCAGTTCTACCAGAAATGGCTGCATTCTGCAGCTGCACCCAAAAAGAACCATGATTATTGGGCTGATAGGAACGTTCTGGGCCAGCCCGTCTTTGGTCAATGGCTCATAAGGACAACGGTCCTGTGACCAGGTTTCCACTGCAGCTTGAGGGTCTCGTTGAAAGTCCGCGCCTGCGCAAGCACTCTCAGATCCTCACAATAGCAAATGACCAACTGGGTCTTGTCCATGATGATTTTGGAGAGAGAAACGTCGAAGGCCAAGTTCAAAATCGGCACAATCAATGTCCGGTACAGAAACAATATCCAAGTTAGGAACTCAGCCAGCCCGGTTTGACACAAATAGATGATGATGCTGAGGCACTTGACCACCACAACGTTGACGTCGGCACGGAACCGGGAGGGAAAGAGCCCACTAAGCACGTTCCCTCTGTCGTGCACCAGCCACTGCCCGAACGGGCCGTGTCTCCGCTGCATCTGTGCCACGCTGCAAAGCCGAGCCAGGAGCTGGTTTTGAAGCTCCCTGAGTCCTGCGGGGTTATAGCTCAAGTCGGAAAGTTGCCCGAGTTCGTGGCTCAGCAAACCGCCCTTCTTGCCATGGATCGCTGACGTTAGCAAAGCGGGAAATGGAGCAATTGCACGTACCGTTTCGGACCACACTCTCGGTGGAACGCCGCCGGAACATAATGGGCAGACCGCAGATGGGAAATCAAACACAGGTGGCGGGGGACAAACTCGAGAAGAGAAGAGCGCAGTGTGGAAAGGGGTGTTGCTTGCCTATTCGGGCCGCTTTGCAGTCGGTTGCGCGGGCCAGCCGGGTCCTGCATATAGACACAGGGCGCGGGAGGCACGGGTGTGTGCTGCGCGCCTACCAACGCGAAATCTCTTCGCTCCGAGCCCACCCACCAGGACAAGCGTCCCCAGCCATTGCAGCCTTGCAGCCCCTGCCCTCTCTGTGCAGTCCCATTCTCTGTGTCCCTGTGCAGGATCACCCTCAAGCCTTCTTCCCCCGCATCCCTCCATCTCCCGGCGATGTATTAAGACTGGATGTCACAAAGCACCGCCGATTCGAATCCGAGTCCCTCGTCGTCAGACGGAGGGGCGTTCTTCAAGCCGCCACCGCCACCGCCGTTCCAGTGTGACGCCGAGGTTTTCGTCCAATATCAAACGTATCTTTTGGCCAAGAACCACCACGGGTTGGCGCTCTTGGCCCGCCAGAAGGGCGTGCCGCCTTTTTTACGTTTCAAAGTGTGGGCCGTGCTACTCAAGCACCACCCATTCGTGGTGAATCCATTCATCCAGCCCGACAAATTCGACAAGGAGAAATCTGCCTCCGACAGCGACGAGGACGCGGAGAAACTCCTTCAGCACCAGATTCGCAAGGATTTGCGCAAGTACATGCACCGTATAGCGTACTCGTCTTCCGAGGAGCCGCTTCTGCAGACGGAGCTGCAGCTCTTTGATATTTTGGAGAGTTCAGTGCTCAAATTCGTCAACAAATGGGGCCAGATCATCAAATACGACCAGGCGCTCACGTGGATTGCTCTAGGCTTGGCGGAGTGGTTTCCGCCAATTCCCCACAAGCCGTGGGTGCTTCTTGGGAGAGACGTGTCGTCCAAAGACCACAGCTGTATCGGTTCAGTGTTCCAGGACTACGAGCAGTTTATCGACTCTGTGCCGGAACTTCGCCACTTTCTCGACGAGCTTCTTTTGGACGACCATATCTGCAATTTGACGTTTCACGAGGCCTTTGAGCGCTTGACTTTGGTGTTGTTGCACCTGCCAGAAGTGGCCAACAAAAGAAGCACCCGCAAGTCAACGGTGTTTGACAAATCCACGTTGCCGGTGACCGGGGGCCTCATTGAGGAGCGAGTGTCTTTCTTCATCTACATTTTCCAGAAGTTGCTTCCCGAGTTGTACCTGTATTTTCAGGAAGAGCAAATTCTCAACAAATTCGGTCTGTACGACGACGAGTGGGTGCTCTGGTGGCTCAAGTACTGTGGCTCCAAGGTGTGGTCACGAGTTGATCGAGGTCGGGTGTGGGATCTCATGCTTGGCTGGCGAGCCGAAAGCAAGAAAGCTGAGCTGGACGTGAATTACTATGCCGGAAAACTCAATATCCCCGACGCCGTGCTTGAAAAGTTGGGCCCCGATGCCTTCTGGTCTGTGGACGACGAAGAGATGGCCGATGTCCTGGCCCATGAGCCCCTCAAAGATTTGCTCAGCGACTTGAAGATCGAGACGGACTCAGAGAAGCTGCGTGAGTCGCTGATGTCGCTGGAAGACCCGTTCGAAAGCGACATGGTGAAGAAGATGATTCCGTTTGCTATCATTGATCCGCACATCGAGCTTGTGTTTGTTTCGCTTTCGCTTTTGAAGGCCAAGGAGCATACGTTGGTGGAGTTGGATCAGCACGAGATCCGGACCTTTCTTTCTCGCTTGCCTGCCAAACTGTTCAAGCTCAGTGACAAGTATAAGAAGTACCAGGAGCAGAAGGATAAGTTGAAGGGTGCAGTTCCTACTAGCGAATACCGGTTCACGTACGAGTACATGGACAGTATCATCTATGAGGCTGGCGAGCTCTGGCGCAAATGGCTTTGGCTAGAGATGAACGGAGAAAGCTAGCTGCAGGACGCCGTTAGCCGAACCCAGAAACCCGGGGTAGAGTAGGAGCAGGCCAGTATTCATTGAGTTAACCTAAGACGACGATAGTAAAGGAGCTGTGGGCACGACTCCCCAATCACGTGACCATCTACTGAAGCTGGCGCAGTAGCCGCTCGGCCAAAGTTCGCCAGACTGGGCCGCATCCGAGGGCGGGCACGTGACTTCAGCCGCTGGTCTATGCAGTTCCGGCAATTGGGCTCATTTCCCGAATCGGCAAAGCGACGTGTTTTGAAGCGCTGGTCGCTTTATGGCCCTGAAAGGCCGTACCAGTCGGAGCGTCCAGAAGAGCCTGCATCGTGGCCTGGCCAGCCCTCGGAACTCTAGTCACGTGACTTTTAAGTAGTGCTTGCAAATTGAAAGGGGCTGGTCTGGGATGCCGTTCCATTCGCCGAGTGGAACCAAAGAACGATACGGGAATTTAAAATATGCAGTCTTCGCCTTGGGTGGTCACGTGATCCAAATGGGTCTTCGGGCACACTCCAAGCAACCGCCTGTGGATGAAGTTATGGCGGTTCCCCTGACCGCAAAAAGATTGCAGCACCACAATTTCACACATGGTCTCCCACTGCATTACTCACTGTGGCCCTAAGTGGCTTGACTAACGTTGATCGGACGGGAAACAGTATTTTCCACTTGGTATGGCCGCAACCGAAAGTTAAGTTTTGCGTGGGCTGGTATGGCCGCAACCGAAAATTACATTTTGCGTGAGCTGGTATGGCTGCTCTTTATCCGGGTTCTGATTGGCATTGTGTCGATCCTCTCAAATCCGGGGTCCTGCCTATAAGCGTGCTACTCCGGGTGGCTCGTATTCCACCAACTCCGGGTATTTTCTGGTGAAACAAGCATGCAGGCTTCGTTGGGCGGCCGCCGTCGCACTGCCAGAATTTCGCCCCCACTCGTGGCCAAATGAAGAAGGGGACGGGAGGGGGATATAATCGGAGGTACGGGTGCACACAGCTCCGAGGGCTCGCGCTGGTGATTTCCGAGGGCAGGGCAACAGTGAACAAGCAAAGTTCTAGATAGTGTGGCTTCACGTTCCCACACCAATGCCTTAGAATTATGCTGAAGACCCAGCGCGTACAGCATAGAAGCAGGTAGTACTGCATAGAAGCAGACAGCACTGCATAGAAGCACAATAGTTAGTACAGCAAGACGCTGCATACGGCATATGGTATAGCAGCAATGAGAGGGCAGTGGCACAGAGCAGCTTTCGTGGCCAGCAGCATGGCACTAGTGAGAGGTACGGTGGGAGGTACGGAGGCAGCGTCCCACCCGTACCTCGCGGCCCGCGACATGCAGGAAGTCCAGGGTCGGCTTTCTCCTCCGAAACAAGCCGTTTCCAAGCCATGGCCCTCAACCCCAGCTTCACACCGGCAAACCTCGTGGCCTTCAATTTTGCCGGCTTTGCCTGCATAGCATTTGCCGTCTTTCTCCTGTCCACCCAGCCATTCTATCTTTCCGACGTCATTGGCGTGGCTCCCGATAAGATCGGAAACGCAATTGGCACGCTCTCAATAGTGGACGAACTTACAGCCATTGCCGTGGCTCCTCTTCTAGGCACCTTGGTTGACTGGATCAACGGATACGCCTGGAAACATGCAAAAGTGGCATCGGGATCCCGGGTCACCGAGTTGGGCGCCTTTGTGGTGATTGCAATTGCCTTCTTGGGCTATGGCTGCGTGGCCCGCCACACGTTTCCCGACTTGTACGTTTTTCGGGCCGTTTTTGCCGTTGGAATGTCGGGGGTCATGAGTGTGGCAGTGGTGATGCTTCACGAGGCCAACAACCTGGATTTCGAGTGGAGTAAGCTCCGCTTCTGGAACAAAGATGTGTCCTACACGCCCGTGGCCGACGGCGGAGAAGCTGGCTCTGGCCCGGGGGATTCCGGCCCGGGCTCCCTCCCACCGGCCGCCGGGAAAGGGAACGGCAAGCTCTCGGCGCTTCTCGGGATCTGCACCGGGCTCGGTGCTGTGTTTGCCGTTTCGTTTTTCTTGACCCTTCCGATCCGGCTTTCGGAGTGGTATCCTGCATGGAGCAGCAAGCACAGTCTCCAGGCTTCCTACGTGCTCCTTGGCGTGCTTTCCGCCGTCTGTGGATGGTTGGTGTACTTCCTCGGCTATGACTGCATCCGGCGCCGCCGGGAGTCCGGCCACCGCCCGGAAGCCGATATGCCCGAGGGTTCGTACTGGCGTCTTATGCGGGAAGCACTTGTGGTGTCCCGGAGCAGCCGGAAGTTGCAGTTGGCGTATGCAGGCGGATTTGTGGCACGTGCCGCCACCGTCACGTCTCTGATGTTTGTCCCGTTGATGGTCTATCAGTACTACACCAGGAACGGGCTCTGCGGCACTGCAGACAAGCCCACGGCCTCCGGCAACTGCTACAACGCCTACATTTTCCTGGCGATTCTCTCGGGCGTGTCGGCGACGGTTTCGCTTGTGCTCACGCCGGCCTGGGGCCTTCTCATCGACCATAAACGGTACGGGTGCCTGTACACGCTCTTTTGTGCCGGAGGTTTGGGTGCTTTCGGCTCGTTTTTGCTCTGTGCTCTTGGCAGCGGGTCGGCGGTCTATGACCCTCGCAATTTTGGCTGTTTTCTTGCCGTTTGTTGCATGGGAACTGCACAGATTGGCGTGGTGATCTCGTCTATGAGCTTAGTGAGCAGAGCGGGGAAGACGCTCCAGGAGGAGCACCGCGTCATTGGCAGCATCACGGGGTTGTACAGCTTGAGTGGCGGCGTTGGGATCCTCTTGGTGGCCAAAATCGGCGGCTCCTGGAGCGACCGCTGGGTTTTCGGGCCGTTTCTCGTGCTAGGCGCGTTGTATGCAGTCCTCTCTCTTGTTTCGGCGTTGATGCGTCGGGCCGAACGTGGGGACGCCTAGGGGTTGGTAGCTGGCCGACGGCACAGCGCCGGCTGTCCTCCGGCTGTCCTCCGGCTGTCCTCCGGCTGTCCTCCGGCTGTCCGGTTTGGTTCTTTTGCTCTTCCTGCAGATGGGCTATCAACGAATGTGCACATCTGCCAAAGGTTGTGCTGTGGTGCTGCTTCACGCTAGTATCGTCTTCTGATACTAATGTCTTATGTTTGCATCTTACTTCCGATACTAATGTTTTATGTTTGCATCTTACTTCTTTTACTAATTTCTGCTACGTTACCATCTTACTTCTTTTACTAATGTCTTATGTTTGCATCTTACTTCTGATACTAATGTCTATGTTACCATCTTCATGTCCACCATCAGTGCTTGGCTGTTGAGCCAAACCTGCACATATGCACCGATTTTTAGCAAGCAGTCAGCAATTCCCACAGTGGTAGCGTCTTTACCAGTTTCGACACCATGGGACCTGGATCTCCAGAATGCAGCGCGAGACTCTAATTTGAGTTCTTGGTGGTCAGCCAGACGGCGGTTTAAGAGAAGTATGGAGGTGAAGAAAACAGAAGTATCGAGTTGTGAAGAAAACAGAAGTATTGAGTATGGATGTAAAGCAGCGCTGTTGAGTATAAATGTAAAGTCGACATCTAGAGAATCTCAGGTAGAAACACATAGTACAGTATAGAAAATAGAAACACGTAGTATATGGTATGCAGAAACAGGAAGCACATAGCACCTATTATGCAGGACAGGAAAGCACATAGCACATAGTATGCAAGAAGAGGTGGGAATAGTACGAAAAAAGGAGAGCGTGAAGCTAGTATGTGTGACGGTCGTGCAAAGCAACAGAAGCTGGGATGACCAAGGTTTGTGAATAGTGTAGGGAGGAGAGGTAACATGCAGGACATATGCTATTCGCTTTAGAACCTTCTCTTTTGAGCCGACAAAACTGTTGGCTCATTAAAAATCGCTGTGTTAGTGTGAAGCATAACTGAGTAAAATGAATTACTTAAGCATGAATCCTTAACATGACAAATAAGATGAATGTACTACACAGATTATGGATTTAAATGCATAGATTTGGACATGTCACCTTTTCAATGGTGACAGTGGCTGTTTCATCCCGACACGGCAGGTCTCCTGGTTCTGGATGGGTGAACAGTCAAGAGATCCGAGGGTATGCACGTGACTTCGTGCCAGTTCCGGGCTCTATATCCAGTTCCGACCTATTGAGAGGGGTCGTTCAAACCGTCAAAATCCGCCGAAAAAATTGGCGTTTGCTATGTGGATGAATACATCCAAGTGCTGAAAAGTAGATGCCACGCGGGACAGTCTGTAGCGGCTCTGTGGCGGGAGAGGTGCCACCACCCTCGGAACTCGGATCACGTGATCTTGTCTTCACCCGCCTGCCAGGCCGTCCCAGTCGCCGCTAAGTGCTCATGCAGACTGCAGTTTTGGGAATCTCATACACTGTGGGACTGAATGCGGGCCAAGTATCTGAAACCGGGGATATCCCTGTATACAGTTTTCAGATGAGAGTTTGGTTCAGAAATGCGTATTCTCCCGAAACTTCTTTCCGGCCGTATATCTTGATATTCTCTTTTCAGCTCGTCCGATCAGGAAATCCTGTATATATGAAGAAAGGAATATAATACTGCATGCAGTAGATATGGACGAAGGAGTTGCGGCGATTCTGGAGAAGACCACACGGCAGTGGAGTAGTGAATACTAAAGATCATAGGATGCTTTTTAAACCGTTCAAACTGAAGATTTTGGGATTCCCGCAACCTCTCTTACTGGAATTATTGAAGTACTGAACTAATAATCACTGGATCACAAAACTGTGCTTTCTAAACAGCTAATTCGTGGCGTAGCTTTTCGTACATGGTATCTGGCTACATCTACGCTTTTCACCTCTGTCGTTCTAGCACTAATGCAGGAGAGTGGTACTATGTGCAGGCGCCGGAACCCGTCCAAGTATTGCGGCGCACGCCCGACGCTTGAAATGCCGGCCTTTCCTGTACGGTCTCCTTCTCCATTCGCCCACGTCAAGTCGCTTCCCACGCGCCATAAACCTAGGGGCAGTGGAAGCGGGGCGGGCTGTGTGCAGGACACCCAAACACCCCACCGCAAAGCGTTACAAGACCAGGCGACCACGACCTGCGGTCCATGGTTGTGCAGCATTTGCAATCTTGTTTGCATGCACTGCGCACAGCACGCGAAAAATTCAAGCGCACTATCAACTCTAAACGCATCACGAACGCACTAGTGTCCCAGCAAGCTGCATAAAGATAGCGCCCCCTGCGCCATGCTAGAGGTTTTTCTCACGCTTATTCCCTCTATATGCTGGATGCTCTTCCGGTGCTGGCAGCTCTTGCTGGCGCCGGCAGACCGGTTGGCTCGCCAGTTGAACATACAGATCCCTCACACTCCCGTGATTTCCGTACATGGCATCAGCAAATCCGACATTTGCATACAGTGGCATGTAAAGACGCCGCCGGAGCACAACATATTCTTTGTGGTGTTGGTGAATGGCCACGATGCAGGAACCTTGGCCCACACCAGTGCTCGGCTCAGCCATTTGCAGGAAAACACCATCTACAAGATCCAGATTTTGGCCGTCAACGTCATCAACAACTTCCGCCTGGAGTCCGCTCCTGTCTACGTGCGTACGGCGGGTATGGACATCGACATTCCGCCGGTTTGTCCTCCTCCTGCAGACACACCTGCAGGCACCACAGAAATCGCCGCCATTGACGTCGCCACAGCCACTTCCGAGCCGAGTCTCATGGCACTTTTATCGTCTACTCAAGCACAAATCGCCCAGATTGTCAGCGACTCTGCGGTCCTTCATCAGCGCCTGCTTGATGACGAAATAGCGCTTCAGACCGAGTACGCGACATGCAAACGAGAGCTCGAAGTCGGACACGAACTCCGTGCCAAAAAGGGGATGGATCTCAAGGGTCTCGAGAAACACAAGGACGCGTTGGCGTTCAAAAAACTCAAACTTTCCAAGATTTTGCACCACTACGAAATGAGACGCAACATGCACTCCAGCAAGCATGCAGAGTTGCAATTGAAACTCCGCAAGATGCAGGATAAAGAAGACCATTCGCGGCCCATCTTGGCCTCGGAAGGCGCCCGCGTGGCCCTGGCGCTTTCGGCAAGCTATAGCGAGCTCCAGGCGCTGAAGGCACACATCACCCATAAAGAAGCACAGTTGGCGGAAGCTCTCCGCGAGCACGCCGAAATCGACCGCCTCCTTGCCGGCCTCCAGCCCCTCATCCAGTCGTTCGTCAATCCCGCCGCCGACGAACACACGGCGGCCGGTGAGGCGTGGTCACGTGACGGCGCCTTGACGCCGCTGGGCCAGCTGCTTGTGGCGCAGATTCTAGACCTCACGCCCGAATGGGCCGACGACTTCTACAGGGAATACAATGTCTTGAAGGCCCAGGAAGACGCCTGGAAACTCAGTTTCCGGGCTCATTTGCGGAAGCACATTGCTCTACACAATAGCATCGAGACTGCACGGCTCGCCGCAGACCCGTCCTACGTGCCTGTGGCGCTCTCGGAATACCAAGCCAGTGTTGAGTTTGGCGGCTTTGCCAATGCGTTACGGAAACCGGCGGAGCCGGAGGTTCCGCCGATGGCCTCTCTGCAGGAGCAGCCATCTCTCTATGCGGACCCCGCGACGGTGCCGCGGGAGACGCTGCGCGACACTGTGCAGGACGCCGTTTTTCTGCCCTCCGCGCCAGACCCCGAGTACGCCGACTTTGGGCTCGACTTTGCCCGCGCGGCGCCAACCCCGGCGCCTGCATACAGCGAGGCGTTCCCGCGCACATTCATCGACCCGTACATCTCGCCCGCCAGCGAGCCCGCGTCAGTGTATGCTCCTGCACAGAGCAACAGCCTTTGGGCCCCGGTGAATCTGCTTGGCAGCTACCCGGGCGTGTCGCTTCTGCCGCCGCCCGAGCGCCTCTCGCTCCAGGGCGGCATGGACAACGGGCTCAGCCACTTGATGCTCTCCGGTCCTGCACACAACATCTGGCTGAGCAAGCCCTCCAGCATCAAGCTTGGGCCGAGCCGGCTGGCTTCCAGCGGCGGCACCATCTGGAGAGACGTCAAGCGAGACTTTTCTCCCACTTCCGGGATGGCCCGCGAGTTCCTGCCCTTTGCAGAAACCGAGGGCCAACAGAGTCCGAGGTAGCCCGATTAGGAAGAAGCTACTCAGGATGCAAGCCAGCATCCCTAACTGCATTGTCGCACCGCACATAGCGCCGTAAGACTGCCACCCGTGCGTTGCCGGAAGGGTGTCTATATGCCGTACACCAACGGGCGGGTCACGTGACCCGCACCCTCGGAACGGGCAAGCGCAGCTGCAGAATAAATGGCATTTTAGCGCCGCATGCAGGCGCGGCATTGCAACACGCGGCTCCCTCTACATTCGTCACTTCTGCTCCCACAACTATTCTACAAGCCAAACCATGACCCAATTCCCCGAGACAGACCCCACAAACGATTTCCGCAGCGACACGTTCACCGTGCCCACCAAAGAAATGAACCAGCGGCTCATTGAAAGTCTCCAGAACGGACAGCTCAAACTCGGGGATTCCGTCTACAAAGAGGACCAGCCCACGCTAGAACTTGAGGCCATGATGAGTGAAGTGTGCGGTAAAGAAGCGGCGCTTTTCTGCTCTTCCGGCACGCTCTCCAACCAAATCGGGCTCCGGGCAAACCTTCAGCAGCCGCCTTACTCGATTTTGTGTGACCACCGGGCGCATGTTTTCCTCCACGAGGCCGGCGGGTTGGCGGCGCTTTCACAGGCCATGGTCCATCCGGTTATTCCCGCAAACGGGGACTACTTGACGCTCCAGGACGTTATGGACCACTACACGCCCAGCGACGGAGACATCCACGGCGCTCCCACCAAAGTCATCAGCCTCGAAAACACGCTCCACGGCATCGTCACCCCCGTCGACGAGATGCGCCAGATCGCGGCGTTTGCCCGGGAAAACGGCATACGGCTTCATTTGGACGGCGCACGACTCTACAATGCCTCCGTGGCCACAGGCGTTTCCATCCGGGACTACTGCCTGCACTTTGACCTGGTGTCCATATGCTTGTCCAAGTCGGTGGGAGCTCCCATGGGCTCGGTGTTGGTGGGCCGTCGCGATTTCATTGACACTGCTAACCACTTCAAGAAACAGTGTGGCGGAGGAATTCGGCAAGTGGGTTTGATGACCTATATGGCCAAGGAGGCGGTGCTCAATAACGTGGCCAAGATACAACGGAGCCACGGCTTTGCTGCCGAAGTGGCCGACTTCTGCTCCGCCAACAACATCCACCTCGAGTCGCCGGCACACACAAACTTTGTATTTTTGGATATGAAGCGAAACCAAATGAGCGACACTTTGCTAGTGGAGCTTGGACGGAAACATGGCGTGAAGTTGATGGGGAAGCGGATCGCCTTCCATTTCCAGAACACACGCGAGGCGGTGGATCGGCTCAAAATGGCCATTTTGGAGTGCAAGAACGAAGCGCTCAGGAACCCGTGCTCTGTCCGGGCTTCCAAGAAAATGTACAGTCTCGAGGCGGTCAAGCAAATCCAGGAAAAGGTGCTGCTTCTTTGAGCTTGTCTGCTTTCAGAGCCTGGGGGGGACACTGGTCACGTGCCATGCTGACGTCCTGCACCTGGATAGGTTGGTACATGAGATGGCACTTGTGCCGCTGCGAGGCGCTTGTTGTGTACTAATGGTGTGCTGGTGTGCTGGTGTGCTGGTGTGCTGGTGTGCTGGTGTGCTGGTGTGCTGGTGTGCTGGTGTACTGGTGTGCTGGTGTACTGGTGTGCTGGTGTGCTGGTGTACTGGTGTGCTGGTGTACTGGTGTACTGGTGTGCTGGTGTACTGGTGTGCTGGTGTGCTGGTGTGCTGGTGTACTGGTGTACTGGTGTGCTGGTGTACTGGTGTGCTGGTGTGCTGGTGTACTGGTGTACTGGTGTACTGGTGTGCTGGTGTACTGGTGTACTGGTGTACTGGTGTACTGGTGTACTGGTGTACTGGTGTGCTGGTGTATGTCATCACGTGCGTGCCAGCAGGGGCGCTTTCTCCACCACGCCCGTGGTTTTTACCGAGCTATCCGCCACTTGCGCATCCCCTTTGCATTCGCCGCCCGTGCCGACGCATGGGGCCGGGTATGGGGAGGTACGGGTGCGTGTCTTGGAGTCGCCGGCTACATGCAGGACCCGTCTCTCAATTCAGTGTAGAAAACCACCGAGTAGTCATAAGATAAAAAAACGGGAATCCGAAATCTTTCTACACAGTGTCTCTACTGTGTATTAATACAAATACAAAATCGGTTGTCGAGAACTTTCCTTTCCGCAGCTGCTTTTTTCCGGTGCCTTCCGGATTAATAGGCCAACATCAAAGCCGAATGCGGAATCCATCGGTATGCACCGCGGAAAAACTCAAGCGCCACCTCCCGCCGCCAGCGCTTACCTTTACGGGCGAATCGAGCCCGAAACAGGATGCGCAAACGCACCGCCCCGCCTCGGGCCGCCAGCCGCCGTAGGGACGTGTGCCTGCATATAAGTACAGTCTTCCGGTCGGATTCCGAGCGTTTCAGCCTCGCGCAGCCACCCACGCTTATACCGGCAGTGTGCAGGCATAGTCGCATCCGGCTGCGAATATCGGCGTGTGTGCAGGTGGTGCAGCACAAACTCAGTCGCAATACCCACGGAGCCGCCAGGTATAAATGCCACCGTTTTCCAGAGTTCGGCCGAGCCATTCTGAGTCAAGCACCCGTGCGGCAGTCAAAACTGGATTCTCTCCGACAAGCTAATTTGCTCCTGCATCTACACGCCTACTCAATCTCTATGAGCTCCTCTTCCTCCTTTGCCTCCCAGGAGCAACCAAAAGAGTACAACGCCAGTACAGAAACAGGAGAGACTCTCACGCGGACAAAAACGGAAAGCGCCAAGTCTCTCTCAGAATATGGCGTCCAAAGCACAATCCCCATGCTGGACATCAACGCTCCGCCCGTGGCGGATCCGATTTTCCCCGAGGAATTCAACATTGAAACGGAAACCGGGCTTGTGCGGGCCCAAACGCTACAGTCTTTGGGCCGGACCAAAAGCAGGGCGTCGGAGCTTGCTCCTGAAACGGAGTTTGTGACGTTTCTTCCAAACGACCCGGAAAACCCCCACAACTGGCCGTCGTGGAAGAAATGGCTCTACACATTCATCTTGGCCTGGGGCGTGATCAGCGCCGCCTACGGGCTGTCTTCGTTGGCCGGCGGCTTGCCGCTAGTCAGCGAAAACTTTGGCATTTCCTCGGAAGTGGCCATTCTCTCGGTGTCGCTTATGGTGGTTGGGTTTTTGGTGGGCCCGCTTCTCTGGGCGCCCCTCTCGGAGCAGATCGGCAGGAGACCGGTGTACTTCATCAGCTTCTTCCTCTACACCGTCTTCAATGTCCCCGTGGCTTTGACCAAGAGCCCCGCCGGGTTTCTTATCTGCCGGTTTCTCCTCGGCGTGTTCTCTTCGTCGGCACTCACCAACGTGGGCGCCTCGATTGTGGATTTGCACAAGGAAACGCGAGGCGTGGCCATTGCCTTCTTTTCGTTTTGCCCGTACTCCGGGCCTGTTCTTGGCGGAATCGTCAACGGCTTCATCAGCGTGGACTCCAAGCGCTACGACCTCATGGTGTGGGTGAATATGGCGTTTGCGGGAGTCATGTGGATTCTCTTGTCGCTTGTTCCCGAAACATATGCCCCGGTGATCTTGAGGAACAGAGCCCGGCGCTTGAGAAAAGAAACCGGCAACTGCAACATTATGACCGAGCAGGAAGCCACGCCGCTTTCTTTTGCTGAGTTGCTCAACAACAACTTGTACCGCCCGCTCAAGTTCATCATCCACGAGCCCGTGCTCGACTTAGTGTGTGCATTCGTGGCGCTCATCTATGCGTTGCTCTATGCCTTTTTCTTCGCCTACCCTGTGATTTTCGACGAGCTCTACGGCTTCAAAGACGACAAAATCGGCTTGATGTATATTCCCATCTTGATTGGCGCCTCGTTTGCCGTGATAGTCACGCCCATTTTGGAAAAGCGCTGGAAGGCCATGTCCTTGAGAAGAGTGCCTGTACCGGAGGACCGTCTTGTTGGCGCCATGATCGGCTCTCCTTTTCCCTGCATTGCGTTGTTCATCCTTGGAGCAACTTCCCAGAAGAATGTTATATGGGTGGGTCCTGCGCTGTCCGGCATTCTTTTTGGTTTTGGCATGGTGTTGATCTACTACTCGCTCAACAACTACATCATCGACACTTATGCAAAATACGCCGCCTCGGCCTTGGCCACGAAGGTGTTTCTCCGGAGCGCTGGGGGTGCAGCATTTCCCCTTTTCATTACGCAGATGTACAAGGGCCTCGGTCTTCGTTGGGCCAGTTTTTTGCTTGCTTTTGTTTCTTTGGCCATGGTGGTGGTGCCGTTTTCTTTCTACCGCTTTGGTGCAGGACTCCGGGCCAGACTTTGCAAGGAAGACTACTCCGTGAAGTACTAACTTGTTATATCTTTCAATCTGCGTTGTGTCGCTAATACTGGCTGCAGCCAGCTCGGCACTTGCAGGACTTCAGCTTTATAGATGCCTCCAGTGCTCTGGAGGTTCAATTAATGGACCTTCGCTTGGTGCAGTTTTCAGTAGACAACCAGCCACACTTAGGGTCGGATTCCAGCGGTCTAAGTAAAATCACTCAAAGCCATCACAGAGTGCTGGTCCAAGAAGTTCAACTGCACGGCCGAATCTGGCGAGTGCTTCGTATCCTTGAGCATTTCAGTCACAGCCAGCAAGTCCACCCCCGTGATCTTCTCCATGAAAGCCCCGATCTCGATATTCTCGTGGTTGCCCAAAAGCCCGGTGTATGCGTCTCTCTGGTACAACTGCTCGTTGAGGCGCTTTGAGTTGGAGTACGCATAGATGTTCACATCAACAGCAGAATGGCCATGGGTCGTCCAGCCAGTCTGAGATCTCACAGAAATCATGTTGTTGATGTAGTCAAGCAAAGCGGCCGGGTTCGAGGCGAGTTGCTCCACGTTTTCCGCATCTTCGGGCACATGGTCGAAGATCCCCATGTCCTTCTCGAAAACGCCGCGGATGTAGTCCAAAAACAGCTCGTGCCCAAGCGCCTTCTGGCTGATAATCTGCTTGGCCACGTACTCGCCCGAGTGGCTGCTGTTGAGCAAAACGCCGGGGTACCACAAATAATCGGGGTACGTGGGCGTGACTTGACGTGCGGTGACCAAGCCACCCGTTTCGTGGTCCGACGTGGATATGACAATCGTCTCGGAGTCGGACGAGTCGATGAACTTCACCACCTCCGCGAAGGCGGCGTCGAAAGCCAACACCTCTCTGACCTGGGCGGCCGGGTCGTTTTGGTGGCCTGCATGGTCGATTCGGGAGCCCTCCACAAGCAAGAAAAAGCCGCTCTTGGAGTCCGCCGTGGCCTTGCTCAACGCCCGCAACGCCGTTCGGGTCTGCTCCGCCAAAGAGGGGTATTCCTGCAGCCTGCGGTCGATGTCGTAGGGAATGTCGGTGGTGGCCAAGAGTCCAAGCAACGGAAGGCTCACGTTGTCTCCGCCGGCCAAGGCGTCAAACTCCTCGCGATTGCCCACGTACTGGTGGCCGTTTGTGGTGGCTTCCTTGATCAAGTCACGAGAATCCGCCCGGCATCCGCCCGGAGCGGAACCCGGAAGAAAGTGGCATCTTCCGCCGCCGAGAATCAAGTCCACCATCTGCCCCAAGGGGTACCCGCCCAACTGGTGTTCGGCTATCAAGTCCTCCTGGAACCGGAAGTCGGCATGCGAGCTGAAAGCCGCAGGGGTGGCGTCGGTGATACGCGTGGTCACCACTAGACCCGTGACATAGCCACGTAGTTTCAACGCCTCCAAAATCGTACCACAGGGCTGCTTGTCTGGAGACACGCCAATTGCGCCGTTGTAGGACTTGAGAGCACAGCTGAAGGCGGTGGCGCCCGCGGCTGAGTCCGTGACCAAACTGTCATTGGACCGAGTCCTGGAACTGCCGATGAGATACTTGTCCAAAACGAGGGAGTCGTCGAAATCAAGCCGGTCGCGGAATTGCTTGAAGGAGCGGGCCAAGGAAAGGGATGCTGGGCCCATGCCGTCGGTGACCATGAATATGATGTTCTGCTTTGGCTTTTCCGCCGTGAAAACGGCATGGGGGAGCACGATCGCCTGCACAAAGCACACGAGGTTGACCATCATGGCCGCTGTAAACGCGGCATACACTCGCTTGCTTCGTCTGCGGGGGGGCTTTTCGGGGTACATACTGTTGGAGGGGGCTGGGCGCGCTGATAAGTACCTCGGTGTGTGCAGGTGCCACGCCAGAACACGCACGTGACCGCGGCGCGTGCAGGACGAATGCTGGGTCTTACGTATGTAGCTAGAAGTCCACCTCGGTTCCCGCGAGTGCCTGGCCTAGGTGCTTGGCGAGGGCGATGTCCATGACCAGCAACCCGACGATTTTCAGCAACACCACGCCGGATGCGGTGGTGGCCTGGGCCATGTTGAAGGACTCCAATTCCGCAAGCTCCACTAGCTGCCCGCGCGCTATGCCGGTCTGGATCAACTCGCCTGCCTCGGCAAGACAGTGGGATGCCGAGTCCACGAGGATCTTGGCGCCTCCTGCATACTGCTCCGCCATGAACAGGAGCGCCATTTCGTACATGTGTGGCTTGTATGAGCCAATCAAAGACACGTACTTGAGACGCCCGTCCCGGCGGATGTACTCATCCCGGATAATCCCGTCCGTGGAAGGGGTGCATCCAAAGATGATGGTGCTTGTGAGCACACACTCCCCGACGCGAGGGTCTTCGGCGCCCAACGCCTGGACCGGCACACCGATATCGAGCTGCTCTTTAACCGCAGCTGCAGACTGCACATTGCGGCTGACCACTGTCACCTTGCTGAGCGGGCAAAGTTTGGAGGCAAGCACCACGTGCCAGTAACTCTGGGGCCCAGCTCCGAACACGGTCAATTCACGGGCACATTGCTCTTTCTCGGGCGGAAAAACCCGGACCAAGCCGACGCAGCTGGCCAAAGCCGTCCGAAAAGCCGTGATAGACTTGGCATTCAAAACCGCCACGAGTTCGCCCGAGTGCTCGTCCATCACCGAAACGCTGCCCTGGAACCCTAAGTTCCGCTTCAGATTTGTGGGTCCACCACTAATCACCTTGACGCCGACGTTGTGTGCAAGTATACACGGCATGAACAAGTGGGTGCAATCGGAACCGGGGGTGACTGAAGGGCGGACGGTTCTTTCCGGAAGTCCAGCGGGGTTTTCCGCATACTTGCGAAGCCCGTCAAGGAGAAGCGGGATGTACTGCTCTAGGATATTCTCCCGTGACACCGAGTTGAGATGGGCGGTTATTTCCTTATCGCTGATGACCTTCATGGTGTTGTCGAGCGCAGAGCGGCGCGGGAAATGCGCAAAGCACGTGACTGAGCAGACTTCAAGCCCAACGCCAGGAATCAGCAGTATTCGGATCCGGCTTTGGGCCTCTGGACTCAAACGTACATCTCGTCCACCAAAGAACCAGCTTTGGCTTCGTGCACTTCCTGCTGCATGATGGTGGCTCGAGCCTGCACAAGAGACTCCATATACGCCAGCAAAAAGGCATCGTTTTTCCAGCCAGGGAAGTGCTGTTTGACGCAGGCATCGAGCCTGTGGATCAACGAGTATGCATATGCACGGGTCTCGACGTTGTCGGCCGTTTTCATGTCGTAGAGTTTGAATTTGGCAGAAATGGCTTTGAGCGAAGAAAGGAACTTGGGGTTATCGCCATTCCACGAGGCAAGCTGCACAAAAAGCTTCTGGAGGAAATTGAAGTCATGAGCCTCCGCAATGACGTCCCTCATGAGCAGCGAATCCGCGGAAGCCTCCCAGATCAAGAACGAGTGGCGCATACTGTGTAACGTGTCCACCATCTTCTTTTGCTGAGCTTGGTCCAAGAAATCAAAGTAAAACTTCCATACAATGCGCTCGTAAAAAGGCACAAGCGTCTGCGCCCGAATGAGTGGAAAGAACTCGCCTTCGAAATTGTCCTTCAACAACTTGACAATGGTCAACGGAGACTTGAGGTCATGGTATTTCTTCAAGAGTAGCACCTTGAATTCCACAATGTTGCGGCGGGTCCAGCCATTCAGCAGAAACTGCGCCTCCTGCAAGTTCTTGACGTCAAACGGAAGACGGGAAAGGTCCTTGAGGTTGCGGTTCATCATGAACTGCGTCAAGAGCTGCAACGATAGCGTGTTTTGGTAGTACGAGAGTCGGAGAAGCTCCAAAAGCTCGTCCTCGTTGTCGATGCTCTTGATGTGACTGATTAGGGACTTTTGGGAACTCGGTGCCGGACCTCCCGGTTGCCGGTTTCGGTGGAAGGTTGCGTTCACCGTGTGCAAATCCACCACGAGAGAGTCGAAGAGCTGCGTGTGGTTCACGGACGGCACAGGATACTCGGCTTCGAGGTCGAGGCCCCGGAACTGCTCCGCCACGGGCCCTTTCTGGAGGTGCTGGAGAAGCGACGGCTTGTATGCAGGCCGCCCGTTTTTCAGCGAGAGGAGCCCGAGGGCGGCGGCGAGGGAGAAGGCGTCGTTTTTGGGTGTGGTGTACAGCCGCCGGGCAAGAAACATGGTGTGGCGGTGCGTGGGCCACGCTGGAAGGGCGCGGTGGCTGCCTGCACATAGCACCAACATCTTCAAAACTATACACCATCTAATAGGCGGATAAGTAGGCGCCCCTTCCTACGTGTCAAAGTGAGTGTTGCTCCACTTCCTACGTGTCAAAGTGAGTGTTGCTCCATTGCATCCGTTTCCTAATAAATATTTAGTTAGTTTTCGCTTACTTCTTGTGAGTAAAACTCTTAAATCAATATTGACTTTGTACAGTTATATAGAATAAATTAGTTTCACATATAGTATCGATACATATTATGATTGTGACAACTTTGTTTTAAATGAAGAATTTACCAATATGGAAAGAACAATTTACCAATATGGAAAGAACAATTTACCAATATGGAAAGAACAATTTACCAATATAGAATGAAGAATTTACCAATATGGAAAGAACAATTTACCAATATGGAATGAACAATTTACCAATATAGAATGAACAAATTAAAAAAAGATATAAAGATAAAAGGTGGTGGTAGTGCAAAAATAGTTGCTGATATGAATTCGGTTTTAATATCCTAAAAATGACTTCGTCTGACAAGATATTGAAAAAATATAAGTTAACCGTGATCGACGAGATATTAGGCAAAATTAAGTCTTTGGACTCGGGTGATGATGTCGAATCAAAGATTAAAAGCGCTATTATTCCTCCTAAGAAAAAGGGTGTAGAGATACCAGAAGAAAAGAGGTGTAATGAAACGACTTTGGCTGGTAAAAAGTGTACTGCACCAAAATGTACATCAAAATGTTGGCCCATATGACGAAGGAAGAAAAGGCTAAATAGGTACAAAAAAAAATCTAAAAAGAAGGTGGCGAAGGTAGCAAGTGAGTAGATTATTTGAAAGAAAAATAATAGGAAATAATGGGTGGGTTTGGGGTTATATGTCGTACCTGTATAGGTTTATAAATAAAATGCGTAGCAAAAATATAGGGAAAATGCTAATTAGTGGAGATGGAGTCGTATATAAATAAAATGTGGAGCAAAAATATGGGGATAAAGAAGGTAAATGGGGTAGATGGAGCCGTATATAAATAGATTTATAAATAAAATGCAGAGCAAAAATAATGTGGGGATAAAGCACAAAAATGTGGGGATAAAGAAGGTAAATGGGTAGAGAAGGTAGATAGGGTAGAGGGGGGTGTAACAAATAACTTAGAAATAGTAGGAGTTATTAGCTGTTTTGAATTTAAGGAAAAACCCTTAAAATATATACTGTTGATGTGCGCGTAGGAATGCGGGTGGGGGTCCTATGATTACAATGCTAATAAACAGCCTTATGAAATAGCTGTTTAGAAAGAATAAATGGATAATGCTATACAAAAATAACCTGATAATAAGTGGAAGTTATATACCAGAAAACTACACATAGAAGTAACTGAAAAAGCCCATTTCAACAACTTATTCCATGATTTTAGCTAAACATTATGTGACTGTGTTGGGGTGTATGGATGAACCATTTATCATAGAATCTAAGAATATCGCAGATACTCAGGCTCATGTATCTAGTCTTCATTAAAACTATTTTGAAGGGTTAATAGTAAGGGTTGTGACTTGGAATTTTAGAGCTTGTGTGAAACTGCTATAGAGCAAAATTATGATTTTTATTGCCTATATTCAAAAATTGCCTGAACCAATGATAGACAAATACAAGTCCTGGGCCTATAAACTTGGTATAATGCAAAAAGAGAAAATCAGAATGGCCATTGATATCAAAATAAAGGTGAGATTCTTTGTAATATTTAGAACCCTGATAAGTGTTATACGCCTTACCTTCGGTCCACAATTTAACTGCTTTCTGAGCGTCACCAAAACTGTCCTTTTTAGTGGTTAACATGACACCAAACCCCTTCATTGGATCTCCAGTTACATATTCGATACATTTGTGGCATTCCACTAGTGTTTATTTCATCATGTATAACTTTAAAGGCATTACTATTTGAAAAATCGGAGTTTTCAATCATGCTACCGGCCCACATGTAGCCATACATTCTATCGGTTTTATAGCTGAAAGAAGATCTGTCAGAAGATCGTTTAGCCAGTTTTAAAATTGTTGACTGCCTGTAAGCCGTCTTGTTTGCTATCTTCTGTTTTATCGCCTGTTACCAAAAAAGACATTTAAGGTACTTGTGAGTTACAACTACCCAATAAAATTTTGGTCTAATTACCCAACGAATGCTAGAGAGAAATTAACGAAAGAGGCAAAACTAAGATGGGGGTACGCATATATCCAATTAATGAACAATACCACATAAACATTTTTGATCAAAGTCTAAAATACTTGCTAATAAAAGGGATCTGTTTTGGTCAATTTGGTAAAAGTGGTTGCTAATAAAAGAAAAATGGGATTTATGTTGGGGCCCAAATAAAATATATATTGGGGTGACCACGTGAAAATTTATGTTGGGGGCCAGGTTAAATCTATACACTATGTTGGGGGCCAGATAAAATTTCTGTTTGGTTGTCATAGTAAAACAAAAAATTGGTGAGGTGAAAAAATGAAAGTAAAAAGTAGTAATATAGATGAAAAACTGGTTTTAGTAAAAATTACTTAGTTAACATTGTGAAAGAAAAAAATTGTAAAGGGTGGAAAGAAGACTTACTGAAAACGAAAAATTGTCCAAATTCCAACTATATAGAATTTCCTAAAGATTCGGTATACTTTACTATTATCCAAATAAAGAGGTAAGACTTGTTAAAAGAATGATTTCAATTCTGAAATATACATACCCAAAATATTCGAAAGCAAGGACGAAAACAGATGTATCCATAAATTCAAAATAAGATCAAAATTAGGGTTTTCGGAAAATAAATATCTAAGTTTGGTTATAATGAGCCTCAGAAAATTGATGGCTGGGAGATGTATTAGAATCATCAGAAAATGCGACTCTAGTATATGATAGAAATAGGTAATATTACGTCTTCATCAAAGAAACTATGCAGGCCCAAATATAAACAAAGATAACAAAATAGAATAAAATTAATAGATGGTAAATGGTGTGAAGCAAAATTAGAAAGTGGTGGGTGAGTTGCATTGCCTTACAATTACAAGCAAATAGTTCATGATTATGCTTTATTAAATAAATTGGAAGGACCGTTAATGGGCTTGACCCATACAGGAATAGTGATCCTGATACTACCACAAAAATAACGTTTCCAGATATACTGGATTTGTATATATCAGGAGTAGAAACCGAAAGTGTAGTTTAAGTATATGGATAACGCAAAAGAATTCTACAAAAAGTTGCCAATGTGAATTCGATTTAGTGTCCCCAGAAAGACTTCCGACAAAATTGCAAAATACAAATTGTCAGTATTTGGTGAAATGTTAAGCAAAATTAAGGCTTTGGACTTGGTGACGTCATCGAATCAAAGATAAAAAGGCGTTATCCTAAGAAAAGGGTGTAGAAATACCAAAAGAAGAGAGGTGACGAAACAACTTTGGCTGCAAAAAAGGTACTGCACCAAAGGATCAAAGTGCAGGCTCATATATCGAAAGAGAAACCAATTATGTAAATCTAGAAAAAGTTGGTGAGTGAGTAAATGTGAAAAATCATAAGGATAGTGGGAGGAGGGCAGATCTAGGTAGGACTATAAATGTGTAGAAATGCTAGAAATATTGGGTTTAATACAGTGTGAAAAGGGAGAGGTCCGAAATGGGGAAGGGGTGGAGAGAATAAAAACTGTATTAATAGTTTGAAATTAAAGAAACATCTTAATATAGACCAATTGTTGGCTGAGAAAGTGGAATTCCATTAACCCCAGCCTGTGCTTGGATGCAGGCCCCATGTTCTGCCCAGCAGATGGCGGGCTGGTCTGCGGCATGCGTGGATCTATTAGGGTTCTATTCCAGGAATGTATGCAGCGTAGTGGCCGGCTCTACCACTCCTGCGTCTTGAGCCCGTACTTGGACTTCTTGGAGCCCGTCACCGGCGTCACCAACTTGGAGCCGCCCTCCAAAAACGAAAACACGTCTCTTCTGCGCTCCTCGAACCTGTTGATGTACTCCTCCTTTTGCAAGGTCAAGCCAATGTCATCCAAGCCATTGATGAGACAGTGCTTTCTGAATTCCTCAACATCAAAGTGGTCGACCAAAACCTCGCCTTCCTCGCTTCTGATTTCCTGCTTGGGCAAGTCAATGGTAAGCTTCTTTCCTGCGCTGGCCAATGGATACAACTTGTTTTTGATCACATCCTGCGGAAGACGGATGGGCAACAAGCCGTTTTTGAACGAGTTGTTGTAGAAAATATCTCCGAAAGAAGGTGCAATCATACACTTGATTCCAAAGTCCTTGAGCGCCCATGGAGCGTGTTCACGCGAAGATCCACATCCAAAGTTGTCGCCGGTCACCAACAACACCTCTGCGTTTCTGTAGGGCTCGACGTTCAAGCAAAAGTCGGTTTCAACGTCCTTGCCGGCCTGCTGATGGAATCTCAACTCGTAGAACAATCCCTTCTTCAAGCCGGTTCTCTTGATGGTTTTCAAGAATTGCTTGGGGATAATGGCATCGGTGTCCACGTTGGCCTTGTCCAAAGGAGCGGTGATTCCAGTCAAAATGCCAAATTTATCCATTCCAGCGCCTCCGGAAGCTGCAGGAGCAGAGTTTGGTGGAATGTCCTGGAGTCTATCGTCTTCACGGGCCTTGGTTTCGGCAAGAGGCGTTTTTTCGTGCTCATAAACGGCATCCTGCAACTCCTGGTCCTCGCCAGAGTCGATTTGGACTGCGGGCTCATCTGAGGTGTTGTACCGCCACTCTCTGATGTCGGTGAAATGGCCCTTGATGGCGGCAGCAGCAGCCATAGCTGGCGACATAAGATGGGTTCGAGACTTGGCTCCTTGACGACCCTCGAAGTTTCTGTTGGATGTGGATGCACATCTTTCTTCAGGGTCCAAGATGTCTGGGTTCATACCCAAACACATGGAGCATCCTGCTTCTCTCCAGGAAAAGCCGGCGGCCTCGAAAATCTTGTGCAAGCCCTCTTTTTCAGCTTGCCTCTTGACTAATCCAGAACCGGGAACCACCAAAACGAGCTTGACCGAGTCGGCTTTGTGGTGGCCCTTGGCCACCTTGGCGGCTTCACGCAAGTCCTCGATTCTGGAGTTCGTGCATGAACCAATAAAGGCCTTGTCGATCTTCAAGTCTTGGAGGGGCGTGTTGGGCGTCAAGCCCTGGTACTGGAGCGCCCGCTCCATTCCGGCCTTCTTGATGGGGTCGTCTTGCTTAGCGGGGTCCGGCACAGAGGCGGTGATTGGCAAGGCGTCCTGGGGAGAATTGCCCCACGTGATCGTGGGCACGATGTCGTGGGCCTTGATTTTGATGTCGTAGTCGAAGTGGGCCCCTTCGTCCGAGTAGAGCGAGGACCAGTACTTGACGGCCTTCTCCCACTCGGCGCCCTTGGGAGCCAATGGTCTGCCCTTGAGGTAGTTGAAGGTGACGTCGTCGGGGCGGATCATTCCTGCACGGGCACCGGCTTCAATGGCCATGTTGCAGATGGACATCCTGGCCTCCATGGACAAAGCCTCGATGGCAGAGCCGGCAAACTCAATCACACAGCCGGTTCCGCCTGCAGTGCCGATAACCCCGATGACATGTAGCACCAAGTCCTTGGAGGTGATGCCCTCGGCCAAGTCGCCGTCGACGAGAATGCGCATGTTCTTGGACTTGGCCTGGATGATCGTCTGGGTGGCCAACACGTGCTCGACCTCGGAAGTACCGATTCCGAAGGCCAACGAACCAAAGGCCCCATGCGTGGACGTGTGCAGGTCGCCGCAGACCACGGTGGTGCCCGGAAGCGTGAAGCCCTGCTCGGGGCCAATCACGTGCACGATTCCCTGGCGGTCGTCTTCCATGCCAAAGTACGTGACGTCGAAGTCCTTGACGTTCTGCTCCAAGGTCATCACCTGCAACTTGGAGTCTTCTTGCTCCACAAACGTCTCGACGTTCTTGAATGCAGCACGCGACTCCGTGGGGATATTGTGGTCCACGGTGGCAAGAGTGCAATCTGTCCGGCGGACTTTTCTGCCTGCGTTTTTCAAGCCCTCGAAGGCTTGGGGCGACGTGACTTCATGCACCAAATGTCTGTCGATATAAATAAGGTAAGATCCTGATTCGTCTTTGTGAACAACGTGGTCTTCGAACACCTTGTCATATAAGGTTTTGAGCGTGCCTGGCATCGTGGCTGATTTGAAACGGGACAGGGCGTATGTTGCTCGGGGGTTGGGGGTCACGGGGTGTTTGCAAAAACTTGGTGCAGGCGTGGTCTGAGCCTGTGTTGGAAGCGGGATAAGGAGTACCAGTGTTCTGGGGAGGAGGCGACTTTTTATGGAAACTTTTCCGTTAGTCACGCGCGCAGCGGGCCGGAACCGGCGGCGGATGCACCACCAATCACCGGCGCGCAATTGTTAAGAGGCGCGGATGCACGCGCGGCCGGTTCCGGGCCGGGTGCGGCGCCAGGCCGGGCACGTGACCCCATGGCCCCCGTACCTCCCCTCTCCGCGCCAATCTGGGCCTTGTTTGAGCCGCGCGTGCACTGGTGTCGCTGCGCGACCGTAGAACAATCCGGTGACGATGATTAATGGGAGCACATGTTTATATTGAGAATGGCTTAAACCTCGAGCAATTGGAGTCATAATCTCCAAACCTCAAGCAATTCAATGGAGTCATAATCTCCAAACCTCAAGCAATTCAATGGAGTCATAATCTCCAAACCTCAAGCAATTCATGCTCGTTCATTAGACGTGAATCCCGTCACCATCAAGTCTCTGTACTAAAGAGTTCAGCACTGGATTCTTAACCGTCTTTATAAAACCCTCAAACTCTAGGCTGTGGTGGCAGAGGCAGCAGACAACGACGACGAAGCAGAGACATCAATGATCCAGCGCCCACACTCCTGCATCCAGGCAAAGATACCGGCCAAGTTCTCCACAGATGTCACATCAGCCAGAGCACTTCGCCGTCAGCCACACCAGAAGCCCAAGTAGGCATCACAGAGCCGCCCGGTGTCCTTACGGAAAGGAGTGCATGTGGAGAACTTGACCCACGACTGCATACAAGAGGGCGATGGTCGTCGATCTAGTCAGCAAAGCGTTGATAGCAGCAGCTGGCCGCCAAAGGGCGGTGTGCATGCGTACTGTGCCCAAAAGGGAAATCGGGTCAAAAGCCTAGATGTGGCGCTGGGACGGCCCGGCCGGCATAGGCACTTGTGGACCGTGCAAGCACTATATAGTAGGATTGGGGAATGGATATCACTGTCTTCTTTATTCAGTAAGTCTTTTTTACCAATTTTGACAATTTTTCTTTTACGATGGCGACTAAGTAATTTTTACTAAAACCAGTTTTCATCTACTACTACTTTTCACTTTCATTTTTTACCTCAATATATTTTGACAATTTTTCTTTTATCTGCCCCCAACATAGTGTATAGATTTAATCTGGCCCCAATATATGTTTTATTTGGGCCCCAACATAAATATCCCATTTTCTTTTAATGCTAAGCTTCACATAATTCCCAGAATTCTTCAATCATTGATTTTGTTTTTTCATTCCTCACCAACTTTAATTTCTCTGACCCCATATGAACCGATGTGTATGATTTATAATAAGATTTATTTACCGTAAAATTTACATTACCCTTTCTTGCTTCTGATTTTGAATCAAATAAATCGTCTAAAGAATATCCATCTTTCAATTTAATTGGTTTATTTTTATCTTCATAATCAAACACATCTATACATAATTTGTCCTCTGTTTTAATTTTACAAACGGGCTTACCGTTTTTTGGTTTCCTTGTTCCCAACTTCATTATAGTATTTCTCATGCTTGCACCTCTCAATTCTTTTATTTCGTCAATGTATTCTACCAACTTGTCGTAATTTAGAAAATCTGTAGTTGGTCTGAAGTGTAGATTTTGTTTAGACAATTATCTAATACCTGATTGGGAGACATTTTTGCCCCAATTTTTTGAATGGCTCACCATCTTTTGCAGGCGTTGGCAATATTTTCTTTGTGTCTTCATTACTTTGAAACTCAACCATTTGGTCTACAAAGTCTTGTATATTATATTTCTTCTTAGGATCTATTAACGAATCTAGAATTTCAACCGAATCTGGGTTTAAACCTCTTAATACTTTTTTGAGTATTTCTGAATCGTCAGTCAAACCTCCGTCAGACTCAATTAATCCAAAGCTGTTTCTATTTTCTTTTTCTACTGATATATAACTAGCTATGTAAATAGCCAATTCATAAGGTACAGCTTTTGCGTTTGCAAACACTACAACAAAAAGAGTGCATGTGAACAAGTAAAAAGATAACAACATAAATAAGTCCAATATGCTTAAAATTGCGATTATGCTGGCTTCTATAGCAACTATAAACCAGAATCACATAATTTCTATATGGAATCTTGCGTATGCCACGGTATAGCTTTAGATTTTGCTTTAAAAATAAAAAGTAGCACATAAAATTTGGTGATGAGGTATGCAAAACTTTATATTCTAAACTTATAATGAAATCAAATTCATTATGATGAAATAGAAAAATTTAAGCCTTTCTGTATCTGGTATCCTGAATTGCCTTCAAACAATACATGTTTTGAATTGGCAGCAAATTTAAATTTTTAGATTACTCTTTAAGCATTGTGATTTTAACTAAAAATAAAGCGTTGATGAAAAGTGTGGATCTTTAGAAGATTCTTTTTTAAGCAGATTGGGTCGTAGAGTTGGCGCCGAATGGGTCAAAGAACACAATTCCAATTATAGCAAAATTTTTCTTTTTTGCGAAAAAATAGTTGATAGTGGGACTTTTATTACTGATGAAGACATTGATCAGTTGTTTTCATTTCATAACATGCTGATTTGCAATAGGTTTATTAAATCTAGTAGAACGCGTTTCTACTTTAAATATCCGTTAAGCTTTTGGCAATTGAATCAATATGATGCTGAATATCATGACCTAAATATTGATAACAAATCGTATATTTATGATGACAAGGCGCCTCGGGTATCGGCATTCCAGTCCTGGAGATGCCGGCCGGAAAAGGGCGAGTCACGTGACCCGAGTTCCGAGGGCACCGGTGTATCTCCCGCCAGGGCGCCTGCGCCGGGTGGTCCGCGAGGGCGAGGCTTTGTGGAGTTCCCTGCTGCGGCTACGTGCCGAAAGCGGCCGTTTTTTCGGCGGATTTGGACGGTTTGAACGACCCCTCTCAATAGGTCGGAACTGGATATAGAGCCCGGAACTGGGCCAGGTCACGTGGGCCCTCGGATCTGGCATGATTCTAAGCACCTGAGTATAAATACCGGGAAACATATAAATACCGGGATTGAAATCAACAGGTGTTCAAAAAGTTTCATTGCTACTACTGGTTTGGTCGGCGCCAGTCTTCATCAATAGTACTTGGGCAAACAGCCCGATCCAAATGCTGCTGGCGACTATTACCAGCAGAAGATTATTGTTGGGTGCATCCGATTCTTGTTGTGCTTCCGATTCTCTTGACAGATTGGTCTACTCGTGTCGCCACTTATTGTGGGCCCTGCATCCAGAGTCGTCTTTTCCCTTGGAAGATATCAGGAGGAGAAGACCCAATCCCAGCGGCTCGCAGGAAGGTGACGGACGTGTTCACTATGGTGAAATCACTTCGACCACACGTGGTTACCCCAGCTGATGTGACGTTAGTCAGTCGTTGACATTCAGTCTTCAGCCACGACAACACCTGCTCATTTCCGGACCAAATGGAGCAGAGTCGTCGTTATTCCGCATGCTTGAATGTGGCCTTGCACATCGGGACATGTAACCATCCCCGATTCCGAAAATGTTGCACTTGCCTCAGAGAGCGTACCTTGTGAAGGGCTCCGTACGCGAGCAAGTGATCCACCCACATTCAGTTCCGCCAGGCAAGACAGACCAGGGTACTACCATCAACCTCGGTCGCTGTTCATGCACCTCTGGGTCGCCCGACATGGAGCAGTTCATGTATCAGCATGTGAAAAGAGTGGCATCTCGCACTTATCGGTGGCACATTGTCCAGCGTCACGGCATTTCCAAATCTTTTGTTGAAGTAGATGGAAAGGGGATATTCTTTGGGCAATTGGAGCGCAGACTTGCGTTTGAAGAGGAGACTCAAGGTCGAGAAGAACTTGAGAGGTGCCATAATGAGAGGTTGGAGGCGCTTGGCGGGGTTTATTTGGAGGCGCTTGGGAGGTATTCACATTTATGCATTTTTCCTACTCAGCCCGGGATTTCGGTCTTCTCAACATCAGGTTTCCAAGCATCCCGATCTTCTTTTATCGAAATGGTCCAATGATCTATGGTCCAATGATCTATGGTCCAATGATCTAATGACCAAATAATCTTATGCTCTAATGATCTATGGTCCAATGACCAAATATTTCTGTTTGGGCAGTTGAAGATAGTCGGGCTTTACGGGCTTGTCTAGATGCAGGCCTGTTTTCCGGACCGGCCAATGACCCCAAATCCGAAGCTTACCGTGAGTTTCGCTGCACACCCTTTTGCCCTTGCAGAGTTTCCTAGGTGACCTTAATTTGTTTCCAGTTTCGGATCTCATGGGCCAGAATTCCATCAGCATTCATTCCGAATTCCAGCCCATCTCCAACTGTCCTGTTCTATATCTGTAGGTATCCTATGCCACGTGCAGCCTATATACAGCACATGAAGCCCCGTTCGTAGTTCGCACCGGTGGGTGCAAATTACAGCAGATGTCCCGTTTCACGACTGCACATGCTCCAACCCGGAACCAACCAACCAACCAACAAACAAATAAACAATCAACCAACAAACAACCAAAAAAACAATCAACCAACAAACAACCAACAAACAACCAACAAACCGACGACTCAACCTGGCAGCAACCGCCGCTCGGAAGCTCGGCTTCAATCAGCGTGGTGCACGGATGTGCCCCTACTCAAGCCCCGCGTGCACATCCTCACCACCATGATCCCAGCAGCCCCCCGAAGGACCAAGATCCGGCCGCCACGCAAAAACACGTTTTCACAGGCGTCGGCCGAGAAGGCGGCGTTCGACTATGAAGCGCTGTGGAAAATCTTGGCCCACGCCATCGTCCAGATCCAGAACAAAAACGTGTCCACCCTCTCATACGAACAGCTCTACCGCATCGCCTACACCATGATTCTCCAGAAATGTGGCGAGCGGCTTTACGAAGACGTGGGCACAATGGTCTCAGATCATCTTCACCGCCGCCGGAACCTGCTTCTTCTGATGCAAACCTCGGTGGACTATTCCAGGGCCGGCTTTTTGAAGGCACTAGCGGCCGAGTGGCTGGCGCATCTCCAGCTGATGAAGTACATTAGCGACGTGCTCATGTACATGAACCGGGTGTATGTGAAAGACCAGCACAAGTTGCTTATCTACGATCTAGGCGTGGTTCTTTTTGAAAGCGACTTCTTGCGCCACAACAACCTGGAAATGGCGCGTTTGGCGGTTCGCCTGGTGTGCGACGAGATGGCCGACTGCCGCACTCGGGCCATCTCGTCTCGCCTGGCCATCGCTCTGATTTTGGCCATGTTTGAGCTTGTTTCCGATGAGAAGTACCGCCTCAGGCTCAATCTCTACACGGACGAGTTCGAGCAAACGCTTCTAGACCTGTGCCGCAGCTACTACTCGGACTGCGCCGCCTCCGCGTTGGCTGAGCGGCTGGGAACGCTCTACCTCCGGCTCATCTCCGAGTTGATTGCCCAGGAGGAGCTGCGCTTGGACGCCTTCACCACTACGCTGTTCACCACGCACACGAGGCCAAAGGTGGTCGAAGTCCTCAACGACACGCTTATTCGGAACACCCTCGAAAAAGTCATGCAGTTTCCGCTGGAAATGCAGGGCTTGCTGTTCTGGCTTGAGCCGGTTCTTCGCCGGACGCTTGCTTTGCAAAGTCTCCTGGACGACGGCGCCTCGGAGTGGGGTGTTTTCCCCGAGCTCCAAAGCCTTTATGTTTTGGAGGGCCGCATTGATCCGGAGCGCCAGCGGCTCAAAACCCACCTCCGGCACGTCATTGTCCTGCAGGGCTTGCAACTACCGGTTGAAATCACACGCACGCTTTCTCAAAGGGCACGTTTGCAGGAAGCAGGGGCAAAGAAGGCCGCTGCGCCCGGGCCAACGTTGTTTGCCCTAGAGTGGATCGAGGCCATCTTGCAATATCAGAAGTGTCTTGGGGTGCTCGTTCAAAGCGCGTTCAACTCGGATCCCTCCGTGGAATTTACAGTGTTTGCATCTCTCAAGCAGTTCATAAACAGCGGCTCTGCCCAGCCAGGCGCAGGATCATGGGCGAAGAAAAAAGAGTCTCCCTTGAATGCAGCGGAACTCCTTTCAGTTTACATGGACTTTCACATCAAGCAGTTGTCAAAGAACAGGTTGGAGCAAACAAGCTCCGATCTTGAGTTCCTCAACAAGTCAATCTGCTTTCTCAAGCTAATTGAGGACAAACAGGCCTTTGAAACGCACTATTCGGCGCATTTTGCACGCCGTTTCTTGAATACCAAGAGCAGCGCCGATTCTTCGACATCCAGCGACTTGGAAGACGTGGTGATTTCCAAATTGTGGGACGAGGTGTTTATGGGAAGCCACCATCTCGAGCGCCTCATCAAAATGCGCAAGGATGTGAAACTGTCGGCGGAATTGACTGCTGAGTGGAAACAGCATGCCGGAGAAGACAGAGATGGGCCCGAGTTAGACCTCAAGATTTGCAGCTTGGCTGAATGGCCCAAATCGATGACCAAGGACCACCAAGCTTTCGGTACGGTCGACGGAGAAGTTGGATTCATCTGGCCCAAGCAGCTCAGGCCCACCATGAAAAGGTTTGAAGAGTTTTGGCTCACTGGAAAGAAAAATGACAATAAGGCGCTCTACTGGTACCCTAAATTCGGGTCCATGGACCTCCGCATTACTTACCCGTCGAGAACATACGACATCAACATGTCCACTTATGCGGGGATCATCATGCTTCTTTTTGCGCCGCAGTCGCTGGAAGATGGAGAGGCGGTTTCCGCTTTCGAACACAAAATCGTGCTCACCTACACCGAGATCTACGAGCTCACCAAGATCCCAGAAGCGGACTTGAAACGGCAGTTGCGCTCCATAGCCGTGGCACCGCGGCTGCGGCTCCTCGTCAAAAGTCCAATGTCTAGAGATGTGAGCAGCTCAGACACTTTTCTGCTCAACAGCAAGTTCAAGGCTCCTACGCTGAGAGTGAAGGTGTTGACGGTGAAGTCGGACGCAGAAAGACCGGAGGAGGTGGAGGAAGTCCAGACAAATATTCACGAGGGAAAGCAACATCTCATCAACGCTTCGATAGTTCGGGTGATGAAATCGCGGCGCACCATGAACCACAACGACTTGATCCAGGAGATCATTAAGCAGCTCCAGAGCCGTTTTTTGCCGTCGATGATCCACATCAAGCAGCGAATCGAGGAATTGATCGAGAAGGAGTACTTACGCAGAGACCACGACTCGCCCAGTGTCTACCACTACATTGCATGATCTGGATCATATCTTTATGTGTCGCAGAACAAAGGGTCTAAAAATATGCCAGCATGACAATGCGGTGTACGGGTGCGCAGTACACAGGCGAGGCGCAGCGCCCAGAGTCCAGCAGCCGCATGCGTGCGCCGGCGCGCAGCAGAGAGATGCAACCGAACTAGCGCTGCTGGTTCGAGACGAGGACGCTGCTTTAGTGCACATGTGTGCAGGACGCCTGCACTTGCCCCGGCGAGACAAAAGCGCGCATGGTGCGCGCCTGCACACACGCGCGCGAATGCCAAACAGTAGCTACTGAAAAACCACAGCAACCACATACTAAAAACCACTCGTTTCAGCGTGAGCTCCACAACCCCAAGATACAGTCCAGTCTGCCCCCTGATAGCACCCGTCAGCTGCAGGATTACCCCTTGCCTTTCGTTTTCTTGTTGCAGCCTTCTCTCGGCGGTTAGCGTCTACTGTCATCCCCTACTTTCTGCTTCCGCCTCGCAACGCAAAACACCGCCAGATCCACGTTCATCTCCGACTTTGGTCTCAAACAACAGGCTGTTCCACGCCCCTTTATTAGTCCGGCTTCCCTCCGTTTCCACGTCATCGCTCATCCTCAGTTGGTGGCTCACTGTTGATTGTTTCAGCTTCTCTCCATGCATTCCACAAACGGAAATCTTTACGACATATCGATAAGTCAGGCGCCACGGCCGCCCGTCAAAAAGAAATATCCCGGGCTCGGCCCTCGGCGGGTGGGCCTGACGTCCAATTTGGCCGACCAAAAACGCCCCAACGACTACTACTTTCAGAAGATCAACAACAGCTCCATCAGCTTGCCGAAACAGGCAAGTCCCCGGAACTCCGACTCGCCAGCCGACAGCAAAGACTCGGACGATGCGTCGCTGGTGAATCTGACGCCGTTTGATAACCCCGACCTGAGGCTCAGCTCCATCACCATGAACACGCTCTATTCCAACCGGGCCAGCGAGGCCAGCGACCTCGAAAAACCGGGATTTTCCTCCATCGACGAGAAAGCAGCCGAAGACGAAGACCACTTGCAATCTTCTCTTTCTACAGTCACCCTTCACGATTCAGCCGCTTCCGTGACGGACATTTCCTCGGAGCCGCTACAACAGCTGCCCATCCGGCCCAAATACAGAGCTGCATCCACACCTAACATGCTGGAGCAGCAAAGCTTGCCTAAGTTGACCCGCCAAATGTCGGAGACACTGAGCTTCATGTTGTCGCGGTCGAAAACCCGCTTTTACAATGCCAAGGAGTCCAAGGAAAGAAAGCAGCTACGAAAGAAGTTGTACGAAGAACATGACGACGATGAGGTTCTCTGCAACGATATGGACTTGGTATTTAATGTCCCGGTTATTAAGAACCACGGCGATGTGTATCGCTCAGCACAGCGCAAGTCATCGTCGACCATGCTTTCTCGTGACGACATAACCGAATCAGGTGCTGGAAAATACCCCAACTCCACCAACGTCAAGCCCTGCCCGTTGCCAGGAAAACTTAGTCAATCCCGACTCAATCTCAGTCTTCCGGCCATCGAAGCCGACGCAAGCATTCCAGAGGACGATGCCGTCAACCATTCTTCTTTATTCAGCATCGATAACGACGGCGAAATCTGCCACAACATATCGGACTTCTACTCCCAACGCTCGCTTTCCTACTCACACACCGCAAAAACAGCCAGAGACCAAGATTTGGCCTCCAAGCTTCCTAACTACGTGAAATCGCAGACTTCGGTTGAAGAAATCAACTTTGTGTCGCCTGAAAAACTCGAAGCCTTGGACCAGACTCGTCCCATCAATCTCCCCCCGAAAAACACTCAAGACAAGGCTAAACATGGAAAAGAATTGACGAAGGTACTCACGGATTTTGAGCTGGCGGCAAAGCAACAGAGTCTTTCGCGAAAGACCTTAAATGAACAGTACATTGTTAACCAGCAAACGTGGTTCCTGCTTATGGTTGACGACGACGAGAAGGCATTCAACCACAAACTTCATGCGGACAAGAATAAGCTCCGTGCTCTAAACTGGGACTCGCCCATTCCAGACAAGTACCGTTTCGAGTACTTCATGCGCATTCTCCGGCTGAACTTGAGCCCGGACTTTGTGGAAAAGCTTCGTGCCTCTCTTCCACAGTTAGAGGCGAAGTACCTGTCTTTGTCGCTGCAGGTTCGCTCAGTGAAGGATGCCCAGTTTAAGCAGCTGATCGATAATGTGCTCTCGCGGCCTCTTTTCGTCAACCACTTGTCGGATGTGAGCACCATTCGCTCCGACTGCAGCGTCGCAATGCTAAAAGAGAATTTCTTGCATCTTCTATACCTCAAAAGCTACTCGGAGGGCGGTCTCAAAAAGCACCAGGAGCTTTTCCTCATTCCCACGTTTTTGATCTTGTTCCAGAACTCACAATCGTTGCATGACATCTACATCTTGATAGAGATGTTTGAGGCCAGCGTGTTTGATATGGATATTTTCGCGTCCTTGAACAAAAAGTTGGCCTGCTGGAAGGACTTGTCTTTGCTTTCGTCTTCTAGTACGCAGTACAAGATCTTGAAGCGATTCATGAGCTTGGATGAATTCGAGTACTTGAGCTCTTCTACCATCTTTGAGTTGATGATCCAGCTCAATGACAAGCTTCCTTTGAGTCTTAGTGCTCCATCTACGCCTGTCGTGGCGCAACACGCTTTTGCCTCTCTTTCAAAAATATCCCTAGACTCCGAAAGTTCTGGCGGCGGAAAGACCCTGGAAGCAGCCAGCGTTTTTGACTGTGCTTCGCTCAAGTCGTCGTCCATTAGCTTAGTCGGAATGTTCTTGCAGTTGATTGTGATCTACTCCAAATCTCGATACAAGAAGCTCAACTTACTCAAGGTGTACCAGGCATTTTTGTTGACAATTTTCAAATTCTACCATATCAACTGGAACAGCTGCACGGACTTGGTGCAAGGCAACAAATCCATCAAGCTAAACAACACTTATGATCCGCTTGTGAATCTTGAGTCTTTTGTGGATAAATGGAAGGAAATCTTCAAGCAGATGTGAACACAAGACTTTCAACTTGTTACATGCAGCGTCATTTTTGCTTAAACATCAACATGTTCTGATTTCAAGATCTTTGAAAGATTCTAATCGAGTGGTCTGATCATCATGTCCACATACAATTCTTTTAAACCTCATGTATACTCATTGTCCTGGGACCATATTCGACCAATCCTGTATCCACACATGCAAGCTAGTGAATTTTACAATCTTGACATTAAAGCTTCGATTCACACATTCCGACAAACACCCGTACACCGCACCAATGGTAGAACCCTGTTCCGATCGCTGGAGACATTCAGTCCCGCCAGTATCTCCTCCAGAGTTTATCATCTGTCACATCACATATCGTCCATATCAAGTTCTATCGCATCGGGATTGACGTCGGAAATCTGGTTCTCGGGTTTCAGATGTGTTTCACCTTTGATGAACCCAATAGGATTAATTTCTGCTTTGAGTTCTGCCACATCGCCGAGACGCTTGATCTGGGTCCGTTTTTCCCGGAGAACTTCTTTGAACGATTTCTCATTTCCGTGTTCCGCTTCAAAAAGCTCCCAGGCATCCCAGATTTTCTTGTAAAGCGGTAAAGAGGGATGTCCCTGCTTGGAAAGATGCCAAAAGAGATGCCTGGCCCTAACAAACTCTGAGCGACTTGTTTCAAACTCCACAAACTGCAACCCGAAGGCCACACTATCTGCAGGAAAGAGCTGGGGATCCTCTAGGGCGCCAGAAAACGACTGGCGTAGCAATGCGTCATCGCGAAGGCCGTGGAGTGTCGCCAAAAGATCGGAGTAGAGCCGGCTTTTGTCGGCGGAGATGGCTTTCCTGGCATCGGGCTTGTATGCAGTCGCCTTGGATAAGTAGTCGATACCATTTTGGAGCACCTTGGCGGCCTGGACTATCTTGCCCTGCTGTGTGCAAAACTGAGCATATTGAGAAAAGATGCTGTATGCACAGTGTCCCGGGATGTCCGTTTGGAGACACCGGTAGAATAGGTGGTGGATGGCTTCCGGAGATTCGTGCTGCATATACTCCTGCAAGTACTGCACCCAGATGTAAGCCTGAGCCTCCGGGGACCGGAAAGTCAGGAGGCCGCTCTCGTAGGCTTTGTAGCAGCGCTCCATCTGGCTCCGCTGCTTGAGGAAGTCTGCGTAGTCAAAGAGCATTCGAAGAGAAATCAACTGTAGAGACATCAACCGCCTGTATGCAGTCTCGAGCCGGTCGAATCCGGAATCCGGCACCGCCTGTAAAAGATCGAGGTAGAACTTCCATAGTTCGATAGACCGGGCGAGTGCCAGCAAGTTGTGTGTTTCTGTTTTCTTGTGCACGGGCTGTTTCGGGCCACTTGCATCCGGACCCGGAATATCCAAGAACAAAACATCCTCCACGTGCTTCAAAGCAGCCTCATCGGAGTCTCCCAACTTGAGCTCCGTCCATTTGATGTACAAGTCCGTGAGGGCGTGTTGGTCACGGAACGGCGTCTTCAAAGCACGTGAGTAGATGAGCTCCGCCGACTTGACGTCGCCAGAGTTGAGGTATATGTCAGCATAGGCACACCAGATGGTGGAGAGCGACTGGCCTCTCGTCGACACAGCCTCAAGCGGGTTGATGGTCCGGATGGCCTGCACATAGATGGGGATTCGGTCGTTGGGGTGTTTGGAGAGTTGCAGCCGGTCAAGCCAGTAGTCAACGCAATCGGGGTTCTGCTTGAGGAGCACGTCGTTGAGATAGAGGCTGCGCTGGTCAAGAACCCGGGCAAAGTAGGCCATAGTCGGTTCAATGGCCGCAGAGTCAGCGTTGGCCTGCACATAGCGCTCAAGCTGGTTCTCCTCCCAATTGGTGTAGCGATCGAAGGCCTCGGCGGCATCACGAACAGACACCGCGGCTTTGATGGCCAAGGAGAACAAATAGCGGCTTTTGTCCGGGTTTTGCCGGTCCGAATGGTACTCTGCAAGCCAAAAGAGCACCTTGTGCTGCGCTTTTGGGTGGTCGTGCATGGCGTTTTGCGCCACTTGTTCGAAGTAGGCTTCATCGGTGAAGTTTTCGTTGCTCAGAAGTGAGTGCATGTAACTTTGGAGGAAGTCTAGGTCCTGTTTTGGCGGGAGCTGGCGAAAAAGCTCATCGGCGACGGCAAAATCCCCCATTTCGGCGATTCTCAACACACAGAGCTGCGGTGTAAAGGCGAGTTTGGCAAGCGAGAGGTTTAACGCCTCAAAGAGCCGGTGGTATATAGAAACGGCAAGCGGAGGCGCCGTCTCTGCCAAATGAAGGTATATGTCCCATATTTTCAGGTGGTGGGAAGAATGCAAGTTGACCAAGGCCATGTTGAGTGCATGCAGGAGATGTCGTGCTTCGCCGGTGGCGATATTGGTGCTGGCGGCAGCAGCATGAGAATCAGCACCAGAAGAAGCATATCTTTTCCGTAGAAGATCGATGAGCCGGAACCAGTAGGCCGGCGTTTCGGGCAATATCAGGAGAGCACGCCGCAAAAGTGAAACGAGCCGCTCTTCGTCGTCCTCCTTCCACGGTAGCAGAAGATAGGCGTTCCATAGAAGGGCGGATGCAGGAAGGGCCGTGACCGCCCGCTCGAGCACGAAAACGGAGCGGGGAAAGTCGCCGGCCACCGCGTCCGCATACAGAAGCCAGAGGGCCTCGTCGTCCTGCAGATGGACGAGCTTCTGCTCGAACGCTGCGTTGCCGCCGATGAGTTGGTCCATGTTTGGGGGGTAGGGAGCCGCCGCGCGAAGCGGTGCGGGGCACGTGCGGGTCACGTGCGGGGCAGGTTCGGGTCACGCGGCGCGAATCACGTGCGCAGGGCGCGTCACGTGGCCTGCAGAACTTCCAGTCCCCGGACTCCGCGACATGTCCCGCCTCCACCTTGGACCACAACAACCCGCCATAACCAGCACGCCGCTACAAGCAGACCTGCACGAGCCCCCGACCCGTACCCCCGCCAAACCCGTGCCTCCCGCCAGACCCGTGCCTCCCGCCCGCGGCAGTTGATGATGGTCAGTTTCTATCAGAGCGTGTTCCAGAGCAGCCAGAAAAACTCGTATCCCGACGACGACAATGACTGGCAGGTGCCCCCGCTGATTGGCGGACCCAAAGAAAACAGGCGCAACCGGTCGATCTCGCTTTCCCGTTTTCTTTTCAAAGATCAGGAAGCGAGGCCTGATGCAGAAGCAAACAAATGTGAAGCGGGCAAGAATCAGGAGCACCTCCCAAATGCTGATCCCAGCGACAAAAAACCGGAAACCAATCTCGCCAAACTTCGATCCATCTTCAAGTTCCTGGCCCTGCAGGACGGGGAGGATCAGGGCGAGAACGAGAAGGGGTTGAAGGAGGAGACACCTGCAGACAACCCAGACACTGAAGTGCCCAACACAACAAACGGCGAGTTGCACGAGAGCGACCGAAAGGATGAAAAGACCGAGAAAACCTTCATGCCGAAGCTATTTCATATGGGACGCAGACGGCTGGCGTCCGAGTCAAGAAAAGACACGTGCCGGTCTCCAAGGATTATCAGCGAGTCGCCACAAAGGTCCGAAGCCACGTTGTCAGGTCCGAGTTTGCAGCCCGAATTTGCCAGAGATCCCGGGCCACAATGTCCACAGCCAGCCACCCCCAGGATAGCCAGACCGGATTCCGCCGAGGACCGCGTTTTTGACTCCAACGACCAGAAAACCGACACCAGCTCCGATTCTTTGCTGACGGCGCAAGAAGGCCTGTACATTCCGCCAGGTCTATCCCCGGGGACTATCGGAACGGATTTCCAGACAAAACTGTTTGGAATCGACCACACTCCGGTACGTACCCACTACAGGCCTACTGCGGTTGAACACGAATACCAGGCAAAACCGCTTGGAAACGAATACCAGGCAAAACCGCTTGGAAACGAATACCAGGCAAAACTGCTTGGAAACGAATACCAGGCAACTCTGGCTGAAAACGGCAACCAGACAACTCTGGCTGAAAGCGAGAGCAAGATGGGCAATGTCAAAAGCGACAAAAATGGCCGCCTTGGAGTCGATAAAATCAATCTGTTTGCAGAAAAAGGCGGCCAGGTGTATCTTCGACACAACTCATCTATACTCTCAGTTTCAGACAAAAAAACGGAGTCAGCCAATGCCCTCAAACCCGACACGCTGTTCACGGAACCCGACTACAAACAGTTCATGGATCCAGAAGCATCTCTTCCAGCAACATTGCTGGCGCCAGTGACTCCGTTGAGAAAAACACTAAGACGAGTGGCGTCAGCTCCATTGGTGCGGTTGCTTCACGAGAAGTCGCCATCGGTGGAACCAGAGCCTTTTGATGTCAAGGACCATATCGGCGAAATCTCCTTCAGCAAGGGCCGGCCCAGAACCTACACGCAGGGCCGCATGTACCTGAATCTGGCCACCCGCGTGTTGGATGTGCAGGTGAACGAGGGATGTTTTGAAAAGATCCGCCTCTTGGGCAAAGGAGACGTCGGCAAGGTGTTTTTGGTCAAGGAGAAAAGCACTCTGCGGTTGTATGCCATGAAAATCTTGAACAAAAAGGAAATGATTGAACGAAACAAGATCAAACGGGCCTTGGCCGAGCAGGAAATCTTGGCCACCAGCAACCACCCGTTTATTGTGACGCTTTACCACTCGTTCCAGCTGCACGACTCATTGTACCTTTGCATGGAGTACTGCATGGGCGGCGAGTTTTTCCGGGCGTTGCAGACCCGGAACAACAAGACAATCGATGAAGACGATGCCAGGTTTTATGCAGCCGAAGTTACCGCGGCGTTAGAGTACCTTCATTTGCAGGGATTCATCTATCGTGACTTGAAGCCGGAAAACATCCTACTTCACCAGCTGGGACACATCATGCTCAGCGACTTCGACTTGTCAAAACAGTCGGAAAACATCAAAAACCCGGAGATCCAATTCAGCAAAAGCCACAGCTCTGCGAACCCAAATATCGACACCAAGGCGTGTATAGACGGGTTTCGGACCAACTCGTTTGTGGGCACCGAAGAGTACATCGCCCCGGAAGTGATCCGGGGAAAAGGGCACACCAGTGCCGTTGATTGGTGGACGCTTGGAATCCTCGTCTACGAAATGCTCTACGGGACTACGCCGTTCAAGGGCCGAGACCGGAAAGCCACCTTTGGCAATGTGCTCAAAAAAGACGTTCGTTTCTTGGACTCCCGGTCCATTTCGCTGCATTGCAAAAGCTTCATCAAGAAACTCTTGATCAAGGACGAGGGCAAACGACTCGGGTCCAAGATGGGGGCATCGGATATCAAAAACCATCCGTTTTTCAAGGAGACGCAGTGGGCGCTACTCCGCAACCAAAAGCCGCCCATGATTCCTGTTCTTACCAAGAACAAAAGGATGGAGCCAAAACTCGAGAGCCCTGTGGCGGACGAGACTCCGTTTGTGGTCAAAAACACTGATACGGAGGATCCTTTTGCTTCATTCAGCTCTGTCACGCTCCATTACGACGACCACGACGCGGATGCCATCATATCCGCCGACTCGTCGTTGTATACGAGTGTGGCCTACACGATGACAAACAAGCCCGCATCCGCGAAGAAGGAGAAGGGGTTTTTGCGAAGATGAATTGATTCAAGCTCGAAGTGTAGGTGGCAAAAGTTCAGGCAGGTACGACTGCCGAGGCGCATGAAGGTGCATGGAGAGACGCGTCGCGCGTCGAGAGCCGCGCAGCCGTTACACGCGTGTTCGTAAAGCAATCATTTAATGTCGAAATATGTAGGTAAGGGGGCTAACAAGACACCAACTCGATGACCGAGAGGTGCACGGGCTCACACTGAGCGTTGATGTCGGCGGAGTTCTCGAAGTAGTACAAGTTGTAGAAGTCGCCAGACTTGCACTGGTAGAAGAGGTCCTCGTCGCCCAAGGTCAAGAGTCCAGCGTCGCTGATCGACCAGCCGGCAGCGTAGATGGTACCAGCCTGTGGTGGGCCATCAAACTGGAACTGGTAGTTGGCAACAACGGCTCCGACTCTGTCCTTGGAGTCGGTCAAGATTCCGTTCTTCAAGCTCATGGACAACGAGTTCTCGGTCAAGCAAGCCACAGGAAAGCCATCGGTGACCTTGTCGGCAGTAGGAACGCCAGTGGCCTGGACTTGGCCATCGTTAATTTGAGAGGCAGCATCCACAGTCTGGTGCTGGATTTGGCCATCGCCAATCTGGGCCACGGCAGAAGCGGTGGATGCGGTTTGGTGCTGGATCTGTCCGTCTCCGATTTGGTTGACAACAGACGCAGTGGATGCAGTTTGGTGCTGGATTTGGCCATCTCCGATTTGGTTCACCACCGATGCGGTAGTGGTTGCCTTTTTCAGCGTTTGGTGCTGGATCTGGCCATCTCCGATCTGGTTAACGACCGATGCGGTAGTGGTTGCCTTTTTCAGCGTTTGGTGCTGGATTTGGCCATCTCCGATCTGGTTGACAACCGATGCTGTGGTGGTGGGAGTGGCAAGAGTCTGGGACGTCTGCTTCTGGATTTGGCCGTCGCCGATCTGGTTAACGACGTCTCTCTTGGCGGCGCCGGAGGTGGTCGAGGCCACGGTTTGGATGGAGATTCCGAACTTGGCCGTGTGGTCGGTCATGGCTCCGGATGCAGTCTTGGAAGGGGTCAATGTGGACCATGGCTCGGAGGGCACGTAGGCTGCCTGGGCTGTTGCAATCACTGATAAGAGGGCGAGGGAAAGCTTCATGGTGAGTGCTGTGAAAATGGAAAGTGAGGAGGAGAAACGGGGAGGGACGCGGTCTTATATAGTGCAGGGGCCGCCAAAAATAGGCACTGCTGGAGGGCTGTGTGCACTGCATGTAGCGGGCAAGCCGAAACGCTGGATCGCACCAGATCATGAAAATACCGTCCTGCAGATGCCGCACCCGTCGCCTGTGTGCAGGCCCCGCGCGTCAACACCATGCTGGGGTGCTGCACGCGCTATTAATAGCCCTTTACATGGGGCGCCGTTTTGGCCCTGCGGGCGCTTTTTTGGCCCGAAAAAGAGGGTGGCGCCGGGCCGGGCCGGGGGGAGGGCGTGTGCCAAGTTTGGCTTTTTCGCTGCGCCTTTTCGGCTTTTTGCCGCCGCACTACTTGCTGACGTACGCAATTAACTTTCCGGAAGGGGTAGCGCGTGCAGCAACACCGCGTGCCGCATCATGCCCTCGAGCGAGCAATGCTGGCTGGGATTATTTTGAGATCTGGTCTTAGCCAGATCACTGTTTAGCTTCTTTCGACGCAGGCATCATTTGTTCCTGCAGCTGGCTGCGTGCCAGCCCGCTGTTTGGCTGTGCATGGTCATGCGTTTCGGTGGCTTTCAGCGGTGATTTGCTGATTCCGAGCGGCACGTGACGGGCCCATCTATGTCCGGAGGCACGGGTTTTATGACATCATGACTGTGCCTGCGTCCGCATACCCCCTGTGGCCTTCTGCACCGCATTTGCCATTTTCGTTCAGGCCATCTTGTTTGGTTGGTGCAGCCTAAAACGCCGGGGGCTTGGGGCTGGTCACGCCCGTCTTTCCATGCATGTGGCCGCTTTACGCCCGGTGAGAAGCTCTATTCCTGCACACTGCACCGGTTTAACGTCCACCGATCTACGGCACCGCCGCGCCGGTGCGGGCACGTGACTTTTGCGGCTGTGGGGCCGCACGTGACCGGTAGCGAATGGCGCCATATGCCGGACAGGCTATCGGCAGTGGCAGTTCGAGCGGGCGCTTTGTGCAGGAACGACAATGGTGGCCCCGGGCCAGGTGGCTGCGAAGTCTAGACCAGAGTGACAGGTCACGCCGGCATGCGGCGGTCAGCGGGTTGTCGGAGAAGGCAACTTTCGATGCAGCCGGTAGAGCCGCCCCATCTTTCCATGCAACCAGGCGTCTCTCGACGCACGCGCCGGCATCTTTCCATGCAACCCCAGCCCTCCTCCGTTTCTCGTCCCTGGCCACCGCAACCTCGCCACGCCCAGGCCTGCATGGCCGCTGCATACGTGAGAACAGTTGGCGGAAAAACTTGTCGCTCGTCCCCAACGGAAATTCGTGGCTCCGACATCGATGGCCGTGACATAATGGCTTCTCGCCAGAAAGCGCAGTTGCGTAGTAACCTCCATTGAAGCATTTGGCGGGCTTCTTATTTAAGTCAGCAGTATCTAATTTCCAATGCACCGCCCTTTTTCAGCCCTGCGTTTTCATGTTTGGTTTAACGAAACATCCACCCGTTCCTGGAACCGACTCCCTCGACATGAAGTGGCTTTTTGGGGAGACGGGGTTCTTGCTGCACGAACTAGTGCCCATGGTGCCGAAAAACAGCGACCTCCATACCCCGAACACCACCATTCCATCTCCACTGCCCGACTCCGGCGAGTCGCTTAGCCTTTTTCTGGGGCAGGCCTCAGAAGCGGACCTTGTCAATTCCGACTGGTTGGCGCTTCCTGCATCGTCATGGAACGAAGAAAGTATAGGACAGAGTGTGTGTATGCAGGACACGCTGTTTTGCCCGGGGGCACCGCCCGAGAGCGTGCCGTTGGCATACCCCACGTACGCCGGGATGCCGCACGGCGGGCTCGGGCCGGGCACCGGCGCCCTGCCGCTAGTGTGTCCTGCATACAGCGCCGAGCTCAACCCCTTCTTTCAAGAGGAGCGGGCGGAGGCCGGCGGGTCTTTCGCCGGTTTCGGAGCGGGGGCCGTGCCCCCTGACGCGCGCAACACGCCGCCGGGCGCGGCAGCGAGTGGGCCTCTCGAAGCCGGAAACAGGGCCGCCTTCGGGACCAGCACACCCGTACCTCCCGGGGCGGAAAAACCCGTACCTTTTGCAGCCGGCGTGTCCAGCGCCAACTTTGCACTGGAGTCGCCCACGGCCGAAAGCGGCGCAAGTGCCAGTGCCCTCGAAGCCCGCAGCCTGCACAACGTCAAGTTACACCGGTGCCCGATCTGCCTCAAAAACTTCAAGCGCCCGCTGTCGTTTCGAATCCACTATACGACGCATACAGGAATCAAGCAGTTTCAGTGCAAGTACAGTGGGTGTGGCAAGAAGTTCAACGTCAAGTCAAACATGACGCGGCACCAGAAGTTGCATGTGAGGCGGAAGCGGGGCTGAGCAGGCGGTGGCGGTTAGTAGGAATAATCTGAAGGTTGAGCTTGATGGTGTGTATGGTAGTTCGCTAAGGTCTGGGGCGGTGACGTATACTGTATAGAGAGCCTTGGAGCTCCACGTGTTGTATAATCTGCCTATGAAGTACTTTTAGTAGCAATCTGGCTATACCTATAAGCTACCTATAGTCTGTATAATGTAGTCTATAATAGCTATAATAGCTGTAGTGTAGTCTATAATAGCTATAATAGCTGTAATGTAGTCTATAATAGCTGTAATACCTGTAATGTACTCTATAATGTACTTTATAATAAACTCGATAATGTATTTTATAGTAATCTCTACAATGACTATAATGTATTTTGTAATAATCTCTATAATCTCTATAGTACCTATAATCTGCCTATACTATGCCTATAATCTCTATAATCTCTATAATGTACTCTATAATGTATTTTATAATAAACTCTATAAGCTACCTATAAGCCACCTGTAATCTGCCTATAATACCTATAGTGTACTCTATAACCTATTTTATAATAAACTCTATAACCTCTATAATGTATTTTATAATAAACTCTATGATCTCTCTATAATGTACTCTATAATACCTATAATGTACTCTATAGTCTCTATAATGTACTCTATAACGTATTTTATAATAAACTCTATAATGTGCTTTATAATGTATTTTACAATAATCTCTATAATCTCTATAGTACCTATAATCTCTATAATGTACTCTATAATCTGCCTATATTGTAGTCTATAATACCTATAATCTCTATAATGTACTCTATAATGTATTTTATTATAAACTCCATAATGTACTCTATAATGTATTTTATTATAAACTCCATAATGTACCCTATAATACCTATAATCTGCCTATAATCTGCCTATAATGTACTCTATAATACATATAATACCTACAATCTACCTGAAATCGGCCTATAATACATATACTCTCTATACTACCTGTAATGTACTCATTAATCTCTATAATGTACTCATTAATACCCATAATCTCTATAATAATCTCTATAATACCTATAATCTCTATAATACCTATAATCTCTATAATACCTATAATCTCTATAATCTACTCTATAATGCATTTTTAATAATCTCTCTAATACCTATGCTCTCTAATACCTATACTCTCTATAATGTACTTAATACCTGCATCTACCTGTAATCTCTGAGCTCATTTCACTAGTCAACTCAGGCCTTGCAGCGTCCCTATGGCGTTCCCTATCGATGCATTCAGAACCGACTTTTGGGAACGTATTGACTATCTCAACATAGACCAGCATCAGCTATCATGCACAGACTAGGAATGGCTTCAGTTTGGACTAGCATTCGGAAACAACCACACGGAATGTAGTGAGATTGACCCCGGGGCCGTCATTCCAAAAAGGCGCTGGCAGCTGCGGTCACGTGATCTGGCGGTGCCAGGGACAGGGACGGCATTCCCGGTAGGGGCCCACACTTAAGGATTCGATTCTCGTATGAGAATTGGCAGTCTGAAACAGAGTAAGTCTGGAGTGAATATTTAGAATGATATTCTGAGATTATATAGAATGATATTCTGAGATTATATAGATTGATATTCTGAGATTATTCAGATTGATATTCTATGATTATTTAGATTGATATTCTATGATTATTTAGATTGATATTCTATGATTATTTAGATTGATATTCTGAGATTAATAATTCAGATTGATATTCTATGACTATTTACACTGATATTCTATGACTATTTAAATTAATATTCTATGATTATTTTCATCGACAGAAATTAACACTGCTCATATTAATGGTCCTGAATTTACCCCTATGAAATCAAGCCGTGATGCACTATACGAGCTATCACATGTACAATGGACTGCACATTGTGTTCCACCAATGCCATGGAACTAAACGCCCCAGAACCGTTGCACAGCCTGTATTCTGTTTTTTAGGAATCCCGAAGCCAAAAAACTAATGAAGTCGAGAATCTCCAAATTCAAGAACCTCGCAAAATTCATCACTAAAACCCCCCATCGAACCCAGCCTCCTTTAGCGACAGCCTCTCTCAGTCATCGAACAACATGGCACCCAAGCATTTTGCAAGAGTATAGCTCAAACACGTGTATAAACTGTGCATAGGCTATGTTTCCTGAATCCAAGGGTACAAATATCTGATCGAGACCGGAGATTCGGAGGGTCACGTGCGCTACTTCCGAGGGTGTGCACGTGACCTGCCGCAGTTCCGGGCGCTACATGCAGTTCCGACCTATTGAGAGGGGTCGTTCAAACCGGCAAAATCCGCCAGAAAAAGGTTATATTTCTGTACTGCCGCGCCACCGTGCGCCCGCTGGGGTAGCACCCCGGCGGACGAGTCCGCACCGGCGCTGTGGCGTGTGCTGGACAGGCACCCTCGGAACTCGGGTCACGTGACCGCCGCTCCCATCGTCTGGCCCGGCCCTGCTTGTGCCCTTTTGTGCAGTTGGCTTCAAGGTGCCGCACGCTTGGCCTAACAAAAGCGGATCCAAATTCTAAGCAGATGTGCTAAAAACTTGCCTGCATTCGGAATAGAAGATAGAGGGCAATGCACATGGACTCCGTCTTCGAACAGGTGGATTAGAACGGACACAATATGCCGGAAACACAAGTCACGGCCGAAAGTGGTGAAAATGACTACTTGGGCAACGTACTGCATAGAAGCGCTTCTATGCAGTACGCTAGCTTAAGAACAGATACATTTGGTCTAAGCAAAACAGTTATATTAGAATATGTATTATTTTCATTGCGATATGTGTTTGTTTCATTGCGATATGTGTTTGTTTCATTGTGATATGTGTCTGTCTCGTTGTGATATATGTTTGTATCATTAGTGTATAAACGAGAGTCTTCTCTTTTAGAATTAGATTTTCTATTTGGTAATCTTTCTCTATTCGAATAAGAAAGATAACAAACAACTTTGGCTTTATAATATTTAGAGCCCTGATAAGTATTACGCTCCACAATTTAACTGCTTTCTGAGCATCACCAAAACTGTCCTTTTTAGTGGTCAACATGACACCAAACCCCTTCATTGGATCTCCAGTTACATATTCGATATACAACATTTGTGGCATTCCACTAGTCTTTATTGTTTTTCAAGTAAGTAAAGTATTTCAGCAATCCGTCTTCATTTACAACCCATTCTTCGTATTTGAGCATGACCGAGTCATAGTATTATATAAGTCTTTATCTGACCCCACCCAATTTAAATTTTTTATCTGGCCCCCACCCAGTTTAAATTTTTTGTCTGGCTCCCCACTCAATATAAATTTTCGTGTGGTCATGCCCAATTTATTTGGGCCCCAACATAAATATCCCATTTTCTTTTATTAGCAAGCACTTTTTACCAAACTGACCAAAAAGGCAGACTCCTTTTATTAGCAAGTATTTTTAAACTCCGATTAAAAATGTTTTATGTGACTTAGACCAAATGTATCTGTTCTTATAGCAGATGGAAATAAAACAGAAGTTAAAACATCGAATATTATAGATGTAATAACTGCACAAAATTTGAATTCTACATTAGACACTTTTTCTTTAAATCTTAAAAGATATGACCAACCAAATACGCCAGGAGATCCAGGTAAATTTGGTAGTATTGACGGAAACCTTGCATCCTCTGACATGTTTACTGTATGAATCGTGTGTTGCGCTGAAACGTCAAACTGGGGCTTCTGACGAAATACTGCACACATCTAAACACACCATTGGCAACTTCTGTCACTTTCATGACGTCAGAATGGCCAAAATCTGTACTAGACACGCTAGAAATGCAGGAAAAGGTCTTGGAATCGCATTTCAGGATAATTCAAAACAAGAAACCATCCACGGTACCATTCCATGCGCTACACAGTACCATTCAGGCCGAACTAGAGTGGAACGGGCACTGCATATACGCATCCAACCTCGGGTCACGTGAGGAAACGCGCACCCGTACCTCCGACTACATCCCCTGCTCCGTCTCGCAGAGGGGCGGCAGCACCGGCGGACGCCCTGCAGTGCTGGGTGCCGCCCGCAGCCCGGCCAGGCGGACCGGGGCGTGGGAGCCGGGGTGGGAGTGCATATAGGCAGCAGCAAGCACCCGTGCACCGCGCGCGAACCAACCAAAGCTCACCAAAAGTCAGACGTTCATCTCTACAACGCAATGGCCGCTGCACATCTCGCCAAATACATCCGCCACGCACCTGTGGGCAAGCCACATGTTGAAGCCAAGGTGAAATGGGGCGCCAAGTTCCTCGGTGCCTCCATGTGGTTTTACATCTTCTACAGAGTCAAGAACGACATTATCGAGGGTCTGCACTAAATACTAATAAACACTGATTGAAGGACACGTAAATGAGAGGGCGACAGGATGGTGGAACCGGAGGCTGAAGCTAAGAGCAAGTTGCCAGGGATGTTAAGTGGAACTCTACAACCGAGAGAAGGTTAAGAAAGGGAGAAGGAGAAAACAAAATGAGCAAGAAGAGAATCTTAAAAGGAATCTGAGGAAATCTGAGAAACTGAAATCAAAGAATGAGCAATCTGAAGGGAATGAGTACCCAGATCTGGGGGTTGGAGTCCACATGAAACTGATTCTGGCGATGTGGAACTGATTCTGGCGATGTGGAACTGATTAGGTGATGTGAAACTGATTAGGTGATGTGAAACAGATTCTGGCGATGTGAAACAAATTCTGATGCAAAGATACCTCCCTGAAACATGCAACAAACTCCCAAACTAGCCACTAGTCCGGTAAACAACACTCCAGCCGTATTCGTTCACTAGATACCCCATCTCTCCAGCACTGCATACTGCGCTCGCAACTTTACCCATTTACCGCAGAAACGTACAAATCTCAAGCACTAAGCGTACAATTTGCATTCCATTCCATTCCTTTCCGTTTCATTTACTTCCGTTTCATTTACTCCATTTACTCCATTTACTCCATTCCTCCATTCTTCCATCTCCGCCCAATATCATCAACCTCAAGTGACCGCAACCCTTTCCAGATCAAGAGTGCACAACACATGAACTACCATGGACGCCCTGCACCGATTACGTGAAGCCGTCATCAAAGGCCATCTTGGCATCACCAAGCGACTACTAGCGCGATTCCCCGAACTATGGCTCAACACTGATGGCTCCCACTCCGGATGGACAAATCTCCACTACGCCTCCTATTATGGCAACTACTTGGTGTGCTTCCATCTTATCTCGCACATGGGCCGGCGTCAGCTTCAGCTGATCGACTTGGTGACGTTCGACAACCTCACCGTGCTCCACTTGCCGGTCTTCCGCCGCCACCTGCAGACTCTCCATCTATTACTCCAGGAGTTTTCTGGCGGCAGCTGGCTCAACTACGGCGGAGGACCGTTGCGCCGGACCCCGCTCCACTACTGCTGTGTGCACCACTTTGACGACGGCTTGAAGTTGTTGTTGGAGTTTGGTGCCGATTGGACGCTTCCGGACGAAAATGGCGACACCTGCCTTCACTTGTGCTTTGCATACAACTCCGTGGCCTGCATGGAGCAGCTCATTCGCTTCGTGGCCGCCAAGTCGGGCGACAAAGAAGGGCTGCGTGCGGAGGAGAACGGGACGATTTTGGCAGAGAAGCAAACGAGACTGTGGGACGGAGCTGACGAAAGCGCAGCAAGCACTCTCAAGGGCCTAGATTCGCTGTGTCTGCTTTCCCTACAGGCATTGGAGGCCGCCACCAACAACCGCAACTACAAACCGGCGGTGTTGGCGGCCTCGTTTGAGCTCCAGCAGCAATACCCCGCTATGCGAGCCTGCTGGGTGGAACGAGCGCTTGCGGAGCAACGCAGCTTGCTGCAAATGTATCCCTTTGACCCGGATATGCTGCCGTTTCAAAGGAGCGGCCTGGAATGTGAAACCCCCGGGCCGAAGGCGCTTGAAACCGACATTTCGCCGTTGAGGAGCTCTGTCACTCCGCTTGACGAAAACCCCGAGCCCTCCGGCCGGAAGCACCTGGCGTCATTGCCTCCGGCTCGCAACGAAGACAGGCCCCAGTTTCTACGCCGCCATTCTAAGTCTTTGGTGCTGGGATTTAGCTCCCGCCAGCAGCCCTCAGTCCAAATTGGCTCTCCATTGCTGTTTCGGGCACCGACCACGCCGCATGTCTCGTCAAACCCGAAGAGCCCGCTCCAGGTGGAATTCGCCCGCTCCCATTCCCGGAAGTCGCTCAGCTCGGCGCCCCATACTCGGCCGGAACCGTTTCGGGAAGACTTGCCGGAAGCAGGGCCTGTGCACGCTGATGCCAGCAAAGGCCTGGTGGTTTCGTTGAACAACACGCCGGGGTCGTGCAAATCCGTGCACCAGTTCTACTTTCTGCCTCTTTCGGGAAGCCGACAGCGAAGTGACCCCGGGTCGTCGTCCAGCGCAGACCGCCCGGAACACATGGGCGTATCGAGCCGAAACTCCGACTACGAGTCCAGAAACAGCAGTGGAAGCACAACTCCAGGATCACGTGTGCCGTTGAGTCGGGCCTCCAGCACAAAAACCCTCTCTGCGGCACTCAGGCGGAACTCCTCCACTCCTCTGGTCATGCAGTCGCCGCTCATGTATACCTGCTCCTCCACCCTGTCGGTGCTGCATCCAATGGGCAGTGCTGAAAACATCAAACGGTCGCCGCTCAAACTGCCGAGCGAGCTACACCGGAAATCAAGCGATGCCCATCGGAAATCAAGCGACTTGCTACGGAGCGAAAGGAGGTCGTCCGAAGTGCTCCGAATCGAACGAAAAATTGATGACGACTTGGACAGAGGCGCCGCAGACAAGTCAATGGAGCTGCTCAGCGAGGAAAAGGCGCTCAGGTTTCCGATCTTGAAGCGGCAGCTCAAGAAGACCGAAGACCCACCGAAAGAACCGCAAAAGCGCTCGGGAAACGTCAGCAGCATCAGCTTCACCAGCATCCGGGACGAGTGATCGTGGTCATCCTGCACACAGCGCAACATCAGCGCTCCCGCGCCAACTAGAGCTCGCATGGCTCCCTCCCACTTCAAGAAGCAAGCATCTATCAGCCGGTTCTTCTCGCCAGCCAGTAAAAAGGCTGAGCCGGCGCTGCACAGGCCGCCAAAACGGGCTGCCGAACAATTTCCTGCGTGCAAGGTCCGGAAGCCGAAGATGGATGCCGGCCTCCAAGTGGATGCTCTGGATGAAGCCCCGGATAAGAATGCAGAGCCTCTGAGTGCAGCCCCGGATAAGAATGCAGTGCCCCCCAGTGCAGCCCCGGATAAGAGTGCAGTGCCCCCGAGTGGGGGAGTGAATCAGCCGCTGGAACCACTGAGCACTAAAACTCCAAGTCCAAAAAGAGCAAACCCAAACCCGAAACCAAACTCAAAAGCAAAACCACCAAAGTTGACTCCCCTAGAGCAACAGTACTCCCAATTGAAACGGGAAAATCCCGATAAAGTTCTCGCCATCCAGGTCGGCTACAAGTACAAGTTCTTTGGCCAAGATGCCGTGGTGGCTGCACAGCTTCTCAATATCATGCTTATACCCGGAAACATCAAGCTTGAAGAGCGTGCCCATGACCGATTTGCATACTGTCTGATTCCAGATGTGCGTCTTCATATACATCTTCAACGGCTTCTCAACCAGGGACTCAAAGTGGGCGTGGTCAAGCAAACGGAGTCTGCTGCCATCAAAAACGTGGAAAGCTCCAAATCTCTGTTGTTTGAACGGCGGATTTGTGCTGTCTATACCAAAGCCACTTACATGGGCGACGAGAATGTCACAGAGAAGTCTGAGGACGACAACGACGATTACATTGTGTGTGTCTACGAGACGACAAAGAACACCTGCATTGTGGGAGTGCAGCCAGCAACGGGCGAAATTATTCACGACGAGTTTCCATACTCCCGTGATCTGTTGGATACCCGTCTAGCATACATGCGGCCCAGCGAAGTGATTCTTATGGCCGACTCCGGCGAAGCTGATTTGGGCCTTGCTGCAGCTTTGCGCCGCCAAAACCCCGCGGTGTCTGTGCAGAACACGGTGAAGTCCCGTGGTGACGAGATTGACGCATCTTTGGCTGAATTTTTCAGCCTGGCCCAAAATGACCACCTTGTGGAGTATTTCCAGCTTAACTTCTCGGCGGGGATCTTGGCCTGCATCCACGAGCTCATTCGGTATCTTGACCAGTTCAAACTCAGCAACATTTTCACCGTCACCTCCAACATTTCGGCATTCTCTGACTCCCGGATGTATATGGTGCTACCTGCAGGCACGCTTCGAGCATTGGATGTTTTCGAGGTGCAGGACAGCCCCACTTCCCGGAGAGGAACGCTCTTGTGGCTTCTCGACAGGACGATCACCCGGAGTGGCGCTAAAATGCTCCGAAAATGGGTTGGTAGACCGCTAGTTCGGAAAGAAGACATTGTGAAGCGGCTCAATGCAGTCGAGACATTGAATAGCGGGGCGTTTGTGCATATCATAGATGCTTTCAGGGTGGCTCTCAGCAAATTGGGCAAAAGTGGGGTCGAAATCGACCGGTCGCTCACCAAAATCCACTACTCAGCATCCCAGGAAAATGACCGTGTGACGAGGAAAGAAATATACCTCATGCTCAAGTCCATGGCTGACACTTTGCAGGTTTTCCGGGACTTTGGACCTGCATCGTTGGCAGAATTTCGAAGCAAGTTTCCCAACGATCAGCTTCTTTCGGAGATTTTGGAGCAGATGCTTGGTTTCAGCCAGGAAAAAACCGTGGATGAACTTTTGGCGCAAATCGATCCTGGAGTTGCACTTTCACAGCTCGACGAGGCGGAAATGAAGCAGCGGTTCTTCAACCTTGAGTCTGACGCCAAGTTTGCGGGCGTTCTCAGGGAAAAATCCGCCATAGAGCTGGTGGAGCAGGACTTGCATGCAGAACTAGTGGAGATCCGCAAGTTCTTGAAGCGGCCGCAGCTCAACTACGTGACTGTGCTCAAGGATACACACTTGGTGGAGGTCCGAAATGGGAAACAAACCGACGGGCTTCCTGCAGACTGGCTCAAGGTCAGTGCCACTAAAACTGTGTCTAGATACAGGCCTGCCAGCACTCAAGCTTTGCACAAGAAACTCCAGTACCACACCGGGAAGCTCTTGCAGGAGTGTGACAGGTGCTTCAAGACATACTTGCGGCAAATCGACCTGCATCACGAGTACATCCGCCAAGTGGTCACGTGCTTGGCCAAGTTCGACTGCTTGCTCTCGCTTGCTGCTGCCGGCAGCGGTCACGTGAAGCCGGAGATTGTGGAGCGCCAGATTGTCCAAATCCGCCAGGGCCTCCATCCGGTTATCCTGCATATAGGACCCGCCTACGTGCCCAACGACGTTGACATCTCGTACGACGAGAACCGGGTGCTCATCATCACGGGCCCGAACATGGGCGGCAAGTCGTCGCTTGTGAAGCAAATTGCCCTCTCCGTGATCATGGCGCAGGTTGGGTGTTTTTTGCCGTGCACACAGGCTAAACTCGGGGTCTTTGATTCCGTTCACATCCGGATGGGTGCCAGCGACAACATTCTCCGGGGCCGGTCGACGTTCATGGTGGAGATGCAGGAGTGTGCTTCCATTGTGCGAGAGTACACGCTGAAATCGTTGGTGATTTTGGACGAAATTGGCAGGGGAACCGGAACAAAAGATGGCGTGGCTCTAGCATACGCCATTTTGAAGCACATCATACAGGACCCCCAGTCTCCCGTCACCCTATTCATCACCCACTATCCGTCGTTGCATGTGTTGGAGAAGGAGCACCCTGCAGTCCACAACTTCCATATGGCGTTTCTCGAGCGCCAAGCCGAGGGAGACTGGCCCGAGGTGATCTTTCTTTATAAAGTGATCCGTGGGGTAGCCGCCAATTCGTATGGTTTGAATGTGGCCAAATTGGCGGGCGTCCCGAAGGAGATTATTGATGCAGCGCACGACATCTCGGAAAAGATGAAGTTCGAGCTCGAGGGCCAGAAACTCTTGGAGAGCATTCTGCATCTAGACAAGGGGTCTGTGTTTGAATCACTCGATCGAATACTTGATGTTGTGGAGAGCCAATAATCTCACGCCTTGTATCACTCAGAGGCACCCCAATTGATGGATGGTATTCCTTTATAGAAAGGTATAAGTCATGGTAGCCACAAAGCTACTAATATATTTGCACCGCAGAATCAAGAGTCTAACTAATCTTCTGTATGGTGGATTATTTTTATGTATAAATCTAAGCAAGCCCCAGCCACGGCTATTGTAGTCTTTTTAGCCGGGCCTAAAAAGTCATTAATGGCCACCAGACTCCGACTAATGATCCTCGAAACATCAGTGAAAGGACGATGGCTCTAATAGGTGTTTCAACGAGTGGCGAGCCGGCAGAATTTTGGAGAGTTCTGACCGAGTCCACCGAGCCGGCAGAATTTTGGAGTGTTCTGAGATATCACCACGTGAAACTGACGCTGCCCACGATACTGCCAGCGTAGTCCTGCTAATGTAGTATATCCTCATCTCTTGCGGTTTTCGTTCTTGACGGTTTCTGAACAGTAACCGCTCACACTCGGACCTCAACCCTGGCACTCAGAAAGTAGACCTAGTAGTTCAAAAACGACACCACACTGTCGTTGAACTTCTGTGGGTTGTCTAGGTAGATGTGGTGTCCTGCACCGGGTACCACCTCTAGCAGAGTGGAAGCACCCAAGTGGCGGAGTTTCTCCACGCAGTACTCTCCACCTTTGTTGTTCATCCAATCCTTCTCTCCGTACATCCAGAGGGTTTCGATGCCGGATTTTTGGAGATACTCCACGAAGCCCCGGTCGCAAAGAGGCAATCTGGGCACGATTTCGTGATTAATGAACTTCGTAATGGCCAACTCTCCAGACGCTTGGTACTGGTTGAAGATAGAGAAGGAGTATTCGTGCAAAAGAAGAATCAAGCCCGTATTGTCCAGCACTTCGCCGTCCGAGTTGGCCGAGAGACTCAGAAACCGCTGAAACGACCAGAACGACAAGAGTTTCGAGTACAAAGGCCCAGAGTACTGCAAAAACTGGAACGGGGAGATGTGGTTGTTCCACAAGTATCGCAAGAGGGCGTTTTTCGGAAACTTGGGCCGCCCTAGCTTCTCCCACAATTCGCCCAACTCATCCAACGTCTCATGGTCATGGAAGTCGGCTGCCGCCAAAACCTCTTCAAGAGGGTTGCTGGAAATGTCGTGGTGATTGAACTGGAGCTTTTTGTTGTTGATCAAGCTGATGTCGCTGGATTCCGTGCCCATGGGGCTGACAAGCACCAACTTGTCCACATGCAGGTCTGCCGGGTTGTTGTACTTCAAGAGGTAGCAGCACGAAAGGTAGGCACCCATGGAATGGGCCACGATATCAAAACGAGCGATTTTTCGGGCGGTCCGCCACGCCTCCACTTTGTCGATGAACCAGCTTTCGGCGCCGAGAACCTGCCTGATTTCGTCGGCCTTCAGCGCCTGCGCCGGAAGCCGGAGAAGCTCCTCCGGGAACGCCGGCCGGGCAGAATTGCCGAACCCGGGTAAGTCGATCACGTGCACCGTCACGTTACCGCACGACCGGGCCAACGCCTCCAAGTTCTTGGCAAAATACCCCATTGCCGCCATGTAGCCGTGGATGACGACAATGTGTTTTTCGGGCACCTGCACATTGGCGGTGTGGCGGAGCTCGAGCTCGTGGATGTAGCACGATCCGGCCACATCCGACGGCACGGCGGTGTCTATGAACCTGGCGGCGATTTGGCCGGCGCAAGGTTCGGGAGACAGGCCATGGGGAGCGGGGTGATCCAGGAAAGTCACGTTGTCGGAGAAAATCTCCCGAAATAAACTCTGTTCTGTTGCCAAATTTTTGGCCCGGGCGGCAGCAAAGTTCAGAGAATGCACGGATTTCTCTGTGGGCGCCTGCAGAGAGCGGTCGACGGCCCACCAATCGGAGAGCGATTGCCAGAGCCCTATGGACGACTTCCGGGGGTGTTGTTCTTTTCCGGGGGCGCCCATCGAGTCGATGGCGTTGCTGATAAGTGGCATTTCCGTGTATAGGGAGCGTTGCTCACTGATAAGTCCGCGCATGCAGGAGATAGCGACCTCCGTACCTCCGCACCTATCGACACGCGGTCGGTGGGGGATAAGGTGGGGCGCCGAGTTGGGTTGGAGTGTGCGTGTTGAGCTATACAAACAGTGGTGTATCGAAGTGGTATCGAAGTGGTATCGAAGTGGTATCGAAGTGGAAGTGGTATCGAAGTGGCACAAGCCACCCAATCAGATCTCGAATTGAAGCGGACCGCAGCGTCTGATGAGCTGGTCAGCGTTGCTGGCGAGGGAGTGGGTCCTAAGTCTGGATTCACTCGTAAGTCGTCTGTTCGTGGACTCCATGCTGGCTTTTGGATTCAGGTCCGGCACTCTAGTCTCGCGTGGAGTCTCCTTGCTTCCTCTTGGAGCCCCTCTTGGAGGCCCAGTGTCCTCCGGGCCGCTATCACTCACATCGTCTAGCAAGCCAAAGCCTCACTCGGAATAGGCAGGCGGATGCGACGGCGGCGCCACCGACCCGTAGTTTGGATGTTGCAGAGGCGCCGGCTGCACTAGGTAAACACGGGTATCCGTGGGACAGGATTGGTGGTAGTGATGCTGGCTTTCAATATCCACGCGCACGGCCTGGCTAGGTTCGGGGTACCGGGCAATGATGTACCACGAGTGGATGAGTCCAGGAAAATAGCCTATGATGCAGAGCAAAATGTTGAGCCACGAGTCCGCCAGACACACGCCCCGCCGAAACCACACCGGGAGCGGCGGGAAGATTATACTCACCGCCACAAGAAGAAGGTCGGAAAGACACTGGCAGCAACATAGACACATGGCGGTTTCGTGTCTCGCGGCGCTGCGATCAGGGGCGCGGGTCACGTGGCAGAACCGGGCCGTTGTATGCACAACCGGACCTCCAACGGCACTTCAATCCAGGTGCATTACTGCCACAGTGAAGGCGCTCCACCTGGGCAATGACTGTGGGCACGTCCTCGAGCCGTGAAAGTCATTCTGAGAAAAGCGCCACTTTTAATGGGAGTATTCCTCTACTCCCAGTCTTTTTCCGGGAATTGTCTTTACCAGCCTTACCAGCTATATCAAAAGCTTCAAGCGTGATAGCCTCTGTCCAGATCCTAAAAAGAAGCTCTGGGTAGGCACTCCTGAACCTTGTGCTTATATCAAGGGAGATCCGAGGGCGCACGTGACTTTCCCAGTTCCGGGCTCTAGGTGCAGTTCCGACCTATTGAGAGGGGTCGTTCAAGCCGTCAACATCCGCCAGAAAAAAGGGCGTTTTCTGCCTTTGTCGACGCTGGTGGTTTGGGAGAATTAGACGGCCCGAGGGCGGGCCTGCACCGGCTCTGTGGCGTGCACAACGCCAGCACCCTCGGAACTCTGGTCACGTGATTTCCACGTGATCCTCCCGATATGCCCGCCCCGTTCTGCCGCTGCCCGACCCGCGTACAAGCCCCTCCCCGTCTATTGCAGTTCACGTGTGTACTGCACACAAACTGTACGTACCCCACCAGTACAGCGAATTCGTAACACAACCAGGCCGGACGTTCTAGAACCCCAGCCACAAGCATCTAAACTGGACATTATTATGGGTCCTGTACATACGTGTATTGTGGGACTTTCCAGCGGGTGACACCCGTGCACCACACATACACCCGTGCACCGCGCCCTTATAGGTGCGCCTCGCTCACACCAGACGCCATGTCACTTTCCTTCACCGTCAGCTACGACAAGGAAAGCCGGCGGGTCACGTGTGAGCGGTCGTCCACTGTGGGTGCCCTTCTAACATCCTGCATGCAAAAATTCAAGCTCCCAGCGGCCACAAACGCAAATCTCCTCTATGGCGGCAAAATCCTCGACCCCTCGACGCCTTTACGCTTCACCAATCTCGTCAACAACGCCAAATTGAACTTGCAAATTTGCCATGTGCAAACCGATATCACCCTAAAGGTAATTGCTTCTATTCTGGGTGCTTCACTGACGCAGATTTTGAAACTCAAGTCGTCCACGCCGTTGCGAGACATGGTGGCGGAATTGCGCTCCCGAAACGGCGTTTCGTGGTCCGATTCGGCAAAAGTCAGCGTTAGCATTTTGCACAGTGCTATTGATAGTCTGCTGCCAAGGTTCGACGAAGTCACTGTGGGCTCTGTTGTGGGATACGTGCTGAGTGCCGTTCTCCGCGTGAACATCGAGGATCGGGGCGAGGAAAAGGAGGCCAGTGTGAAACTGACAGAAGATGGAAAGAGGGAGGCCAGTGTGAAGCCGACAGAAAATGGAAAGAATGAGTTTGGTGTGAAGCCGTCAGAAAGGGAAGAGGATAAGCTGAAACTGACAAGCGTGGTGCATAAGCAAACCAAAGTGAAACTGGCAGAAAACAAAGAAAAAAATGTCATTCAGACCCCCGTTCTCGATCGAATGAGCCATGGGGATTCGGGTATACAGCTGAGCCAGAAAGATGCCGCAGAAAAGCTAGCCGGGGAACCAAAACAGGATAAAATAATTCCAGGACAAAGCCTGGAAGACTCTCGCTTGCCTCAAGTCCCTCGGTCTCTGCATGATTCCCAAGATGTTGTCTACCGGCCGCTCACAAGCACCCAGCTCTACGAAAATCCGGACGAAGACTACGAGTTGACGTCAAATCAGGCAGAGAAGTACTACAAGATGCTTAAGTCTATGCAGGGCCGGCCACAGGCTAAAAAACCCCCAGCAGCACCAAGCCATTACACAATCCGGCTTCGGTTTCCCGACCGAGCACTCTTGGATCTTCATTTCGATGATCCCGCTGTCAAACTCGGCATGGTGCTCAAGAAAATCGACTCCCACATCAACGAGCAATTCATCAACTCATACAAGCTCAGAAACTCGTCGCCACCTTTTGACGAAATCAAAACCACCTTTGCATCAAACAACTCTTACCTAAAGGATCTCCCGGGATTCCTGCTGGGGAAGGTGTTGTTAATCTGGGAGCCGGCGCTGCTTGCAGGAAACTACTTGAAGCTGGATATTGTGCACAGAGATGTGGCAGAGCTTCCGACCGTAAAGTTGGAGGCCAATCGGGGGAGCTTGGCGGATGACAGTATGGCTCCGAAGAAGCCTGCCAAGGGCATTCCTAAGTGGTTCAAACCGGGTAAGTAAACCCGTGCCTCCGTGTCACTCCGACTCTCCAACACCATCACACTGCTCCCATGTGTTCAATCTGTGATCGTTTCGTGCACCTCGTAGTGGACGTGGACCATTTACGAGATCCTGCATCAGGACTGCAAGATCAGCACGCAGATGAGGAGCTAGACGGCGTGGAGAACGAATACGGAACTAGTGTGTCCAGACGATATGGCATATGCAAACCCAGCATCACCATATGTTGCGGTGATCTTCTTGAAGCAGATGGCCACAACGGTTCTGGCTTACAGGGCCCAATCACGTGCGCGCCAGCGGAAGGCGCCCCGAAATGCTTAATAATTTGCGGCGCCTTGGCGCACCCAGCCTCCCCATCGGGTTTCACGTACATTCAATCAAGGGAATTGGGGCAACTTGAAGAGCGCCAGCAAGATCTGGTGAGTTCAGCCCGCTGCAAATTTTCATGCAACCAGCTGGCGGAGTGCCACCCCGAACAAGATCCTGTATGCGAGGTGAGTCACATGCCTAATCGGGAAGATAACGGGCTCGGAAGTGCACTTTTGGTGCGCGCACGTGCGAAAGCGGCCCGTATGAAGGATAAGAAAATTTTTCTCGCGCCTATATATTGGTGCGATCCGCACTGGTTCCTGAACCATAACTTTCTCCTATTCCAATTCCCCATTTACCCCATATAAAGTCATTTACAATGTGTGCTTAAATTATAACAGTCTAGGTCCCCTTTTCTAATAAGAAAATATCAAAAAGTTACTTATCATAATCCAATTGATAACTTTGAATACGAAAGTTTACTCCCCAATATGCTACTATAAATCCATTTCCACCATGGTGCCCTGCCGCTCAAGTTTACTAATTGTCTCGAACAATCAAATCATCTGAAATCTACCCGAGTTTGTTTAAATTACCGTTTTCCCCATTTTACCCGTTAATACTTTGATTATGTCAGAAGTTGCTATGTACTCCGATTCTTTTGAATCCGATCTCCCTAGGGAGCAGTCTGTGGTCCCCAAGTTGGAGACCATTGACGAGTTGTCTTGCCAGTTGCCCTCCGCAGGCCTCCGCAACGACCACTTGGACGAATCCCCAATTCTCGTTCACACTGATGTGTTGGACTCGGTGTTCTCGCTGAACCTCGATACCTTCGACCTGGCTATGACGGAAACCCCCATGTTTGACGAGTTGGACTTTGCCATTGATGGCGCCAAGGTCAACAGCAAGGACGATTGGGTTTCTTTGTTCAAGCTGGAAGAAGACGGTCCTGACGAGGCCTTGGATGACTTGTTGGGCGACGACTTCAAGAAGTCGTTTGACTTTATCCCTGCACCTGCTGTCAAGGCCGAGGAACCCAGGCCGGTGGCCATGCTCCCAACTCCTCTGTTGAAAGACGACGTTGGTTTAGAAGCCGCTGTCTCCAACAAGAGAAAGTCTGTGGATCACTTGGGTTGTGTTTCCTACGGCAAGAAGCCAAGAACGCAGCCGTTATTGCCTGTCGAGGCCAACAAGGAGGACCCTGTCTCAGTCAAGCGTGCCCGGAACACCGAGGCTGCCCGTCGGTCACGTGCGCGCAAGATGGAGCGCATGGGCCAGTTGGAGCTGAAGGTCGAGGAGTTGCTTGAGTCTAAGGCTGAGTTGGCCAGCGAGGTTGACCGCTTGAAGAAAATCTTGCACGCCCACAACATCAGCTTCTAGTTTAGTTCACGTTATGTTAAAAGTCCAGTACTGCGTAGTCGATAGCGTTGGAACGGCGCTGTCGTTTGGCGTTCCCATTTGTATGCAGTACGGGGTCTGTCGTCCCTCAAGCACATCTCGGGCGCTGTGGACCTAGACGGCGACCACGCAAGCGTGTGGCAGCGATTTTGCAACCGGGCTGTATGCAGGAACAAGGATGTGGTTTTGGCGGCAGTTAGCACAGTGGCGCAAATGAGTACTACTTTCTTTAGGTGAAAACGGAAACACAATACAAGACAAAACATTCATTTGAAAACTGCCGGCGCTTAAAATCCTCTGGTGGACCACGAGATATCGGGTGATGCACGCCAGAATTCCTGTTCTATAAGTTTGAAAGGATTAGTGGAATTGACAAAAAGGAAAGTCAATTGCTGGTTTCGGAACGAAGTTCTGCTTTTGAGCCACAAACTTCTGCTCTTTCTGTGAACTCGTGGATTATAGCCGGTGTTAGATGTGTTTACCTTGAAACAGCAAGATCCGAATGACGGTGTATAACCCAGTCTCAGGAGGTGAATGGAATCGATTTGCGGGTGAAATGACCAACTTCGAACCACAGCTCCAGGGACGTGAACCACAGCTCCAAGGAGGTGAACCACAGCTCCAAGGAGGTGAACCACAGCTCCAAGGAGGTGAGCCACAGCTCCAGGGACGTGAACAAGCACAGGCACACCAAACATATCACCAAGCAACACTGGATCTTTGGTGAGTGGGGCGCCAAAAGCCAAGTTGAAAGTCTGATAGTGGCGCTGGAGATGCGCTGGAGATGCGCTGGAGATGCGCTGGAGATACGCTGGAGATGCGCTGGAGATGCGCTGGAGGTGGCGGCGGCAACTATCAGGACAGGGCACACGTTGCACATCTGCGTCGGCTTCTGTACGTTTCAGTTAAATCTGGATATCAAACTGAAATCTGCGGCGTTTCTGGTGAACCACCAGTTTTTGATCAAAGCCTGGTTTCCAGGGGGCACGCACCAGTCCGTTGGTGCGTCAACAGCATAGTCTTTTTGTTCGGCTTTGCTTGATTCTCGGATCCCCGACCCGTGCTTTTACCCTTGGAAAAAGCGACAAGATGATGAACTCTGGAAGTTGATGGCGTCTTCGCACCAACTAACTATCAGGTCGCCGTTGAACGAGATGCTTTGGTAGTCATTGCGCTCGATTCGGACACGGGTCTTTGGTAGTCATTGCCCAAGCTTCACCAGGAAAAAGAGATGAGGCCCCATGAAGCCACCAAATGGTCATTTGTTGGAGGAACAATCAATGGTCTAAAGGAACCAATCCAAGAGAGCTGCAAAAGAAAACACATCCAAGAGAGCTGCAAAAGAAAACACATCCAAGAGAGCTGCAAAAGAAAACACGGGATCTGGAGACAAGAATGCTTGGTCTCCAGTTGGCCAAGGCTATCTAGTGGAAGGAAAGAGAGGATTCAACGTGTGTCCACATGTCGAATCGCCTCGAGACATCACGCAGAAACTCGGTATCGCGTGACAGAGCGGTCCTTGGAACCGGCTGTCCAAGACACTTTCCGATGGCGCCACAGACAGGCCGATGCGCCAAATACAGACCGATAGCGCCAAATACAGACCGATGGCGCCAAAAAAACCCAGAAGTCTAACAACTGCTTGACCCGACACTTGGGGTATCGTGGCCTTGCGGGAGGTCCACCTGGACCTTCATGGCTTCGCTTATCGCTCTCCTAGAAAGTTTATTCCCTACACAACTAGGACAGCAAAGAGAAGGACGAAAGTCCATGAACCGGAGAAAATGCCTAGATTCCACACACTGAAGAATCGAGCTCTTATTTGGACAGATTCAATTTCACATTGGGTTTGATCCCAAAGATGGAGACGTCCAGCAGCATGGGCTTCTTTTTGCCTACCTGATCCACCGGTGTTTGCAATACTGTGCCGAATGCAAGAACACAAAAAAGACTGCAACACAAAAAAGACTGCAACCCAAAAAAGACTGCAACCCAAAAAAGACTGCAACCCAACTCTGTGGCTCTCTTGGGACCGAGTGTCAAGGTCCACATGCAGGCGGATGTGAATGTACCAGAAGAATGTCGTGCAGCTGGTCTGAGGCTGTTTTGTTCGTGATGTTGACTAAGTTCAATTCAAAGACCAGCTACGTCTTTTGAGACCTTCGTCTTGCGCTTATATTTTGGCAGACTGCGGTTGGCTTCTTATCGGGATTGGTTGCCCATTTTGCATTCCTTTTGCATTTTCGTTTCCGGTTTCTTTTGCATTCCTTTTGCATTTTCGTTTCCGATTTCTTTTGCATTCCTTTTGCATTTTCGCTTCCGATTTCTTTTGCATTCCTTTTGCATTTTCGTTTCCGATTTCTTTTCTAGAATCAGTCTGCTGATAAATCCTCTGCTCGAATACCAGCTTCATTCCGGACCAGCTTTCGCCTTTATCGATCTGATCTACTGATTTCTTCTTTTCTTCCTCCTCTTCCCTATTTCTTGGCATAAGTAAGAAGTGTGGAAGGACTCACAGAATTCCTCATGCTCTCTAAACACCGGGAAGCCAGCACCTCGTCAACAAAATCAATAAAAGCCAAGTTCCTAAACGGCAAGGGCCGGATCTTGGAGAAACCCTCGAAAGGCGCAAATTTGTCAGCCAAAGAGCCATCTTTAAAGTCGCCTTCCGGCACATTTTGGAACAACAACGTACTATTTGCAGGAAGGGCAAGCCAAGTCCGAACCTGGGCCTTCGTGAACGGAAGCTTGTCCTGTTTGGGCTGTTTTTCGCCCGCCATGGCCATTTTGGCCGCTTTGTTCCTCTTCCGCTCTTCTATGCCCTTTTCGTCGCCAGCACGCCTTCTGCATTCGTCCGAATCGGTCTGGGCCCGCGAGATATGTAGGGGTTTTTTGAACACGGGCCTGTTTTGGAGTTTTTCAAGCGCTGCCACGCAGGATTCTCCGTTTTCGTACGTCACGAACGCTTGGCCCTTCATTCGTAGGGCAGGAGACATGGAGATATCGACCACGTTGCCGTATCGGGAAAAAAGCGTTCGAAGCACATACTGCACCTTTTTGCGGTTCACTTTTTCGTTGAGATTGTTGACGTAAAGAGTCAGAGACAGCATGGTGGGTGTGGGCACCCGTACCTCACGTTTGGGTGAGGCGGCACCCGTGCACCGCACCCGCACCCGTACACCTCCAGGCAGAGCGCGCACCACGTCATCGCGCACGTGCACGCTAAAAGCGGGAGTGCATATAATGCCGCTTCGCGCAGTGCAGCCTTTCATGCTGCACAACTGATGTTTATAATCCCGTTTTGGCAAAGCAAAGGAAAACTGAACGCATGGCCGGAAGCCGTTGCCTTATGTGCAGGACCACCATCTGGCCGACGACCAGGAAAGAACAAAAGCAGCAAATCACGAAGGGAAGTATTTGGAGGCGCACCTTCAATCTCCAATTTTGTGATGAATTGAAGAGTAGCATGGGAATTTGTAGATGTGCATATAATTGTGATATGGTTATAAAAGCTATAGGATAGAATCACACAATTGTGGAGTCGTGTTTGTCGTGGCATAGCTTATAGTTTAGATTTGGTTTGAAAAAAAATAGTGGTCTAAATTTGTGATATGGTATACAACACTATTTAAGCTTATATGAGCCAGATCAAATAGTAATGAAACCGATCAAAATAGTAATGAAACCGATCAAAACAATGATGAAACCGATCAAAACAGTAATGAAACCAAATCAAAACAATATGAAACCAAATAAAAACACTATTTAAGCTTATATGAAACCAGATCAAAACAATAATGAAACCAAATCAAAACAGTAATGAAACCAGATCAAACACTTTTTAAGCTTATATGAAACCAGATCAAAACAATAATGAAACCAAATCAAAACAATAATGAAACAAGATCGAAACAATATGAAACCAAATAAAAACACTATTTGAGCTTATATGAAACCAAATCAAAACTATTTAAGCTTATATGAACCAGATCAAAACAGTAATGAAACCAAACCAAAACAATAATGAAACCAGATCAAAACAGTAATGAGACCAAATCAAAATAGTAATAAAACCAAATCAAAACACTTTTTAAGCTTATATGAAACCAGATCAAAACTATTTAAGCTTATATGAAACCAGATCAAAACAGTAATAAAACCAAACCAAAACTATTAAATTTACTATAGGAAATAAAAATATAAGCCCTTCTACCCGAACTACTTCCAGCGACACATTTTCAATTAGCAGCAGATTTGAATCAAGACCACTCTAGTATTATTGCTATTTAACTAAACCCATCATTGAAAGGTGCTCTTTATTCTTTAAGTAAATTAGGGCCAGAGTTGATGGGTTAAAGATAGCGATGATTATAGTTTTTAGTTGTGCAGAAATAGAATATGAGAGCAATAAGAAATCGATGAATTGTTTCACACTAGTGATGTTCTGAAGAGGAACTTAACTTTGGAAATTCCAGGTTTCGAAAGTGTCAAAGTCTTGCAAGGGTGTGAAAATTCATGAATAGGTGGAGAATTTCTTGGTCCAACTGGCAAATCTTGACTTCACGAGGGTTGCAAGTTGGCGGCTGCATTCGGAAGGTAGTGTATGTAGCGTTGGATATGGTCGGACTGGCTCCCAGATCGGGAAATCAGCCAGCTAATGATTTGTTTGACTCTTTAGGCCATAGTCCACGGTGGTCGTGTACCACTCTAAAGATTTCATCGGGATCCTGTGATTCCGAGTGATTCTAGATTCCTCTGAACCTGGCTTCTGGTGCCTGAATTGGCACCTCTGCTAATACCGCGTCACGTGGCTACCTGTATATGGCGCCGAAAACTACTATTGTGCAGTCTTGCTATACCTCCCATCATTCAGAATTGTGATCATTAGTTAGTGTGCAGGCACTGTCATTTGAACCAGTAAATTAATCTAGAGAACTACTCCAAACCCGTTAGGTCGGCAGTGCATGAATATGGGGAATACACGATAAGCGCTTCGCCGGGCTCATTATTCCCTAGGGAATGATCAACCCAATTTTTTACCAATTTTAATTGGTGCTGTAGATATGGCTTTTGCTAGATTAAATAACATTAGTTTCTGATTCTAAAGGCACAGTTGAAAACTTTATATCTTTTAATATATTTATAAGTATGTCATGATTATTTTATCAAAAGCTTTCCTTAAGTCGGCTTCAATAACCCATCTTGTATTTTGGATTTAGCTTCTAGATATTTAATAGCTGGTCTAATACTAATAAAAGTAATAGTTATTATGCGGAAACGGAGTTCAATAGTAGTGAGTAGTACCTGGTATGAATATATCTAGAAATAGATATAACATGAAGTGATCTAGCTAAATGTTAATTCATTAAGAATGTACGTAACTAAATATCTAGTGATTTAAATGAATCTTCATAGCAATGGGTGCGCCGTCTAATTATTTATTAGGGAAGTGTCATAGACATCTGATTAGTAGAAGAGATCAGTACATTCCAACAGATTTATCTCTGCCCGCAACTAGTCTAATTTATTTATTACTCCTACTTCATAGGTATTTACAAATTAATATGGATAATATCCAATATGAAGTCAGGAGGACTATATTTATATTATTAGGTAATTCATACAGAAGGTATTTAAGACTCTTGTGATTTATTCTTTTATAAAAGATCCTCAGACTTTACGTGAAATTATTTATCTTTACATCACTTAATATTTGGCCACCTCGGCTATAACATCACTTTTGGGGTAGGAATCATTATATATTGATACATGTATGAACTACAAAACTGTATTATGAACTGCCAAAAAGGAAGTAATGATGGGTTGATGAAAGTTTAAATCTTACAAGAACAGCACGATTTTCACTTATGCTATTCTACATTAGGGAATTCTGTGCTCCACGCAAACGAATGCTCCATATTACATATTGGACCTGCATATAAACATGCTGATGATATTGAACTATAGAATTCTTCCCTCGCGTATTGCCATGAATAGATTATAATCTACAGAACGCCCTTCTCCGGTGCCGCCCCAGGAAGGCGTCCAGCGCTGTTCTCATGACTAATGTTCTGTAATGGTGCGTGCCAGGAAATACGCGGCGGCGTGCTGAGAGTTACACGTGGGCCTGGGACGGCTTCGACTCCGCAGCGTAGCCCGTCGAGTGGGCCATGTCATCGGCGCTAGGCGGCACCCAGCCCGTCGTCTGCCACGGCTTGAGATCCGTGGCGTACAACTCGTCCACCTCCTCCAACGTGAGGCCCTTCGTCTCACGCACAAAGAAGTACACGTAGAAGAAGGAGAAAATCAAGCAGCCCGTGAAAACGAAGCCGTAGTAGAAGTGGATGGCCGAGGTGATGAAGGGCGTGAAAAAAGAAATCAAAAATCCCCACATCCAGTTGGCCGCCGTGGCAACAGACATGCTCTTGGATCTGATTCTCAACGGGTAGGTCTCGGACACAATGCAGTACACCCCGCCAGCCCAGGTGGAGGCGAAAAAGAAAATAAACAAGCAGGTGATGAAAATCATGGCATTTCCGGTCGGCTTGCGCGTGTTCAGCGGGTCGTTGGAGTAGCCGTCAATGTACAAGTCCACGGAGCCGAGAATGGAGTAGATCAAAAAGCACACCGACATGCAGGCAGAGCCCACCAACAAACACAATCTCCGGCCCATGCGCTCGATGGCAAAAATGCCCACAAACGTCGAGGCAAAGTTGACAATACCCAACACAATGGACGTCTGGAACGAGTCCTTCAAGCCCACGGCCTTGAAAATCGTGGTGCCGTAGTAGAAAAAGTAGTTGTTACCGGTCAACTGCTGGATGGACTGGAGCACGATTCCCAAAATCACCCGCTGGAGCATCTTGGGCTTTCCAGTCACCAACTCCTTCCACCCGGCACTTCCGGCCATGGCCTCCCGGTCGATACCCGCCTGGATGAGCTCCACTTCCGCGTACACGGCAGGGTCTTCCACCGACACCTTGTTGGACTTGGCAATGGAGGCCTTGGCCTCGTCGAACTTTTGTTTTTCAATCAAAAACCGGGGCGATTCCGGCATGAACACCATTCCGGCCATCAAGAGCCCGGCCCACGCAAAACAAAGGCCCAAGGGGATTCGCCACTGGCGCGAGTCCGAGTACTGCTTGGTTCCGTACGTGGTGCAGTAGCCCAAGAAAATGCCCAAGGTGACGTTCAACTGGAAGCAGCACACGAGCGTTCCTCGGAACTGCTTGGGGGCCGACTCGCCGATGAAAAGCGGACAAAGAACCGTGACGGTTCCCACCGCCAAGCCCGTGATCAACCGGCCAATGAAGTACTGGTACCACTTGTCTATGGAGGCGATTTGGATGACGATTCCGACCACGTAGATGACCATGGCGAACATGATTCCCAATCTTCTGCCCCACATGTCTCCGGATTTGGAGAGGAAGATGCCGCCGACGGCGCATCCGATGTTGAAGATGGACACGATCAATCCTGTTCTGGTTTCGGAAAGATAGTAGTCGCCCAGCGCGTGGCGCTGGCCAAAGCGCCGGAGGAAGTCGTCCATGTTGACGAAACCGGAGATGGTGCCGGTGTCGAAGCCGAAAACAAAGCCTCCGAAAGCAATCAACACACAGAGGGCGCAGATGAAGATGTAGTCCTTGGCGCTTTTGTCGCCGAAAGAGGGCACATGCTCTTCCGACGCCTTTTCTTTCGTGGAGGGCGAGTTCTCCGACGCGGTTGCGGTGCGGGAAGCTTCTTGTTCCAGCATGGTGTGTCGGGAAAAAGCTGGGGGGCTGGGGCTTTATAAGGCGGCGCCTCGGAGCAATGATGGAACATGGACCGCGAAGCTTGCCTGCATACGCACCGCGCGAAAACCGGATTAACTCTTGTTCCCCTTTGCGGACAGCCGGTGGCAACCGGGGCTGCGACAACCGGCCTTTTTGGGGCGACTTGCCTTGTCTGAGAAGCCACTACGCCAAAGCTACTTTCGCTGGGGGTGTGCACAGGGGAGTGGGCCACATTCTCAGGTGCTTCTTTGGTATTTCTTTTTCGTGTGAGGTCATGGCGCGCCAGGCATCTTCCGCATGCAGCTAAAGTGTCTTACTCAGCGCGCTGGCTGCAGGCGCGCACGCGGCGGATCGCTCGAGAGAGTTTTTCCGAACCGGGGCGTGCGCGCGCGCAGCCCAATCCATCTCCCACAGCAAGCATGCGCCTGCATGCGCCTGCAGCTAAACCTATCTTTTGAAAACAGTCTACTTCAAAAGCTCGCCATGGTTCAAAACAAACCCGTCGATGGCTGCCATGGCCGCGTACAACCGGTTCTCGGCCTCCTCAAAAACAATCGATTTGTCGTGATAGAAGACGTCATCAGCAACCTCTTCCGCGTGTCTTGGCAAACAGTGCATAAATCTCCAGTTTTCACTGGCCTGACCTTTGCGGAGCATGTCTAACGTGATCTGATACCCCGCAAACTGCTGCAATTTCTGGGCCTTTTCTTGTTCTTGGCCCATGGAAATCCAGGTGTCGGTGACAACGACGTTAGCGTCTTTAAGAGCATGCACGGGATCATGCACCACCTCAAACTGCAACAGAAGCTCTTCGGCGAGCTGCTGCGCTGTCTCTTTAACCGAAGCGTCCAACTGCACGCCGTGCGGCACCAGCACGGAAACGGAAATGCCTGCTTTGAGAGATGCGATGGCCAAGTCGTTGATCACGTTGTTGGCGTCGCCTATCCATGTAAGTTTCAACCCCTGCGTGTAGCCGAAAGCCTCCTTGATGCTCATCACGTCAGTGATGGCCTGGAGCGGGTGGTACATGTCGCATAGAGAGTTGATGATGGGCACGCTAGAGTGCTTGCAAAGATCCAACATCTCTTGATGCTTGTTGACGCGGGCAAAGATGCACGACGTCATCGACAGAATTACCCGGGTTGTGTCGTACATGCACTCGTTCACTCCCAACTGGATGTCGTCTTTGCCCAAGAACATTGGCTGCGCCCCGAAATGGGCGGCAGCTCCTTCCGAGGAAATCCGGGTCCGAGTGGACCGCTTGGAGAATAAAAGCGCCACGAGTTTTCCGACCATTTTCTGGTGGTTTTCCCGCATGCTGGTTTGGTCATTTGTTTTGATGATTTTCTTGAATGCTTGTGCCTTGTTTACAAGCGAGTTGAACTCGGCGTTGGAGAGCTGCGAAATGCTGACCAAGTGGCGGGGTGCGGTTCGGATCATGGTGGTGGAGAAGGGACGGGAGAACATGGTTTTATACCCAAACGGGCAAGTCGTGACTAACCGCGGTGGGCAATCTGGGCCGCGCACGCCCGCGCGGCTGCCTGCAGACCCGCCCCACGTGATCTGCCTCTAGTTCCGGGCACTGTATACAGTACCGCACCCACGTGATCTGCCTCTAGTTCCGGGTACTATATGCAGTACCGCTCCCACGTGACCAGCCCCTAGTTCCGGGGACTATATGCAGACCCGCCCCACGAGGGTCCATCAACCAAAAGTAGAAAGTGCCGGCCGGAGCCAGCAGCGGGGGTATGCTTAAAACAGCCACAAGTGGAGCACGCCAACTAGAGGCCTGCGGGAGCACCCTCGGAGTGTGATCACGTGCTTCCTGCACCACGACACCAGTGCATCCCCTCTCATCTCCATCACCTGGAAAACAGTGCAGTTCGCCGTATACGCGAATATTGGAGTATTCCACCAGCATCAATGACGGACTGCATATACCCAAAGCATGACGGATGTAGTAACGATACGCCGGCCACAGTGGAAGGCACCTCCATACATCCCGAGACATGTGTGCAAGATGCCCTTATATGCAGGACACCAACATGAGCTCCACGTTATAGCCGTACCCGCAAGTTCGATACTACATTGGCTTGGAGTGCCGCCCAGATGCACGGCAGGCAGAGACGATGCGGCTGTTTCAACATTGTTGTTCTAGTTGAGGGATATATGCAGTTCACCGAAGTAGTCAGATTCCGTTCACCGAAGTAGTCAGATACTCTTCCCATTAGGTACTAAACTGAAAGCGTTCTATGGAAGCACAAAACGTAGCGGAGCCGGAACCCAGTGGAAAGGGTGGAATTGGCCTGGCACATACCTGCATAAAGTAGGGGTACGGGTGTGCGTGGGGGCGTCACGTGATCAGCTGGCCGCCAGCACGCCCCAGCGCCGCGCTTAGCAGCAGCTGCGCCGCCTGCCACTCCGCCTGCAAGCAGCGGAGGCGGGAGTCGAGGGCCTGCATACGAGCGTGCTTATGTGCAGTGCTTGCCTCCAACACGCCGATCTTCGTGGCGACCAGCGCCCGCACCGCGGCAGGCTCCGGGAGCCGCGGCCGCCGCGCGCCGCCGGCCTCGTCGAGCGAGACCTCCAGGTCGTACATGTCGGCAGCAGGCCCGGCGTCAGACCCGTCCTGCACATAATCAGCCTCATAGTCGTCCTGCACACAGGCGCCGGCCCCCCCGGCGCCCGTCCCTCCCGCCCCGCCGTCGTCGGACACGTTGCCGAAGGCGTCGGCGTACTCCCGCTCAAGCGACACGCCCGCGTCGCGAAAATGAGCCGTTTCAAGCGTGAATGTCGGCGCAACGTGGAGCGTCGTGTACGCGGTGTTGTCCCCAGCGCCCACAGCCCCAATTTCGGCCGTTTCGGCCCCAGATTTCGCCCCCGTGTTCCCCGGCACCAGCAGCGTCGCCCCAAGCGCCCGGTACTTCTCCCACCTGCTCGGCGCCGGAGTGGTTTCCCGCCGACCAACCGCAAACTCCGACGCCCGCCCGAGGTCCAACGTCAGCTCAAGATCCGACGCCCGCCCAAGATCCAACGTCAGCTCGAGATCCAACGTCAGCGCCCGCTGGCGCCGCCACGAGCCCCGCCCCGCCTTCTTCTTGAACACCGGCCGGGGGAGCGTCACGTGCTCGTCCTGGTCGCTCATCCGCAAGTTTCGCTCACGTCGTGCGCATCGCGCGAAGTAATTGCCCCCTACTCCTGGATACAACGCTTTTCCCAGCCCCTGCTTGGCACCAGCCCCCAGCGCTTCTTCTTGCCCAGTTGCTTCTTCTTGCCCAGCGCTTCTCCCCCCCACCAAACCCTACCCACCCCATACCATGGACCGCGCAGATGTCCTTTACCAGCGCATGGTGGAGGAGCCGGCGGCGAAGCTCTTCTCGCAGGAGGAGCTCACGTCGCTCGTCAACGAACCCGACCTCGTCAAGTTGCTAGGCATGACGCAGGGCCTCATCGACCGCAAGTTGTTGAAACTCGTCAAGCTCGGCGACGAGTTGCGGTTCCAGGCCATCTCCATGGCGGACGCCAAGAAGCTCACGTCCATGAACGACGACGAGCAGATGATCTACCTGTACATCGAGGCGTCGGGGAGAGAGGGCATCTGGACCAAGACGCTCAAGGCCAAGACGAACATGCACCAGCACATTGTCATGCGGTGCTTGAAGCTGTTGGAGTCGCAGCGCTACATCAAGCTGATCAAGTCGGTGAAACACCCGACGCGCAAGATCTACATGCTCTACAACCTCCAGCCGTCGATCGACGTGACCGGGGGGCCGTGGTTCACGGACTCCGAGCTCGACACGGAATTCATTGACTCGCTCTTGAGCGTGGTGTGGAGATACGTGTCGCTGAAGACGTTCCCCACGGCGTTCCAGGAGCGGGCGCCCAACACAAACGTGCTTCTGAGCGTGTACCCAGCGTCGCATGCGGGCTTTGCCAATCTCGACTCCATCATGGACTTCATCACGTCCCACAAGATCACCAACATCGAGCTAGGCATCAACGACATACGCCTGCTCTGCGAGGTGCTCGTGTTTGACGACAAGATCGAGATGGTTGGCGGCACGTCCGACCACTACAAGGCCACGTGGCAGAGCGTGCTCGAGGCGGGGTACGGGCGCCAGTACCGGGACTCGGCGGTGTTGGACGAGCTGCAGAGACGCTATGTGGCGCTGCTCCTGCAGACACACCACTTTGACTTGTTCGACCACTACTCGGTGATCAACGACGACGTCAAGGACGACGACATCGCATACTTGGACGCGTGGGCCCGCCAGTGACGGCGCCGAGCCGAGGCCTGCATTGAACCAGCAACCGTACATAGACGGCCACGTACCGGCCCTCCTAGAACACACTCAGCCGTGCCGGCCCTCCTAGAACACACTCAGCCGTGCCGGCCCTCCTAGAACACACTCAGCCGTGCCGACCCTCCTAGAACAAACTCAGCCGTGCCGGCCCTCCTAGAACACACTCAGCCGTGCCGGCCTCACACCACATCGTCCGTGTTGTGGCTCTTGAACTTCTTCGACGCCCGGTCCACGGCCCGGACCTGGAACCGCAGACCCAAGATGGTGAAGCCTATGCAGTCCGTGGCGTCCACAGGCACGTCGAAGCCAAAGAGTGTGCCCGCCTTCGCCACCACTCGCAAGCCGCCAACCTCCTCCGCCCCCGAAAGCGTCCGCCCGGCCGTTTTCGGCCCCACCACCACCACAAACGAGTGCTGGGAGTCGTACACCACTATGCCGGACATGCCCACCAAGTTCCGGTCCCGCGCCTGGAGCACCGTCAAGAGCGCGCCGTTGTAGTCCGCCGTCAGGAGCCGCGGCAACACCATCTGGAGGCTGGGGTTCGCCTGCTCAAAGAGAAGGTCCTGCATGTACGCACACCACATCTCGTGGAGCCGCCAAAACGTGCCAAACTCCGGCACCGCGTGCCGCCGGAGCACGTGCGCCACGTTGACCTCGTGCCCCGACTTCCGGGCCCGCACGATGTGCTTGGCCGCCCGTTTCTGCGCCGCTATCGTGCTTTTGATGTACACCTGCATGGCATGACGGGTGTTCAGCGCCCGTTTTGGGCCGGGCTTTCGCTCGGGCGCCCGGAAGAAGTCGGCGCTGGCCTTTTCCGCCTTGCCCCCCGAGTCTGGCGCCACCGTCGGCGTTAGCTGGAGACCGGCGTCGCTGCCTTCGTCCACGCCCATGTAGCGCGTGGCGAGGAGCGTCTGGATGCGGGCGTCCAGCGTGTAGCTGCGCTTGAGGATGTGCGCTTCGAACGAGAGCTCTCTGTTCATGGCGTGGTGGCGGTGGAAGCGAGAGGTTTTGGGGGGGGGGAGGCGCGGGCGCTTGTATGCAGGCACACATCACCACAACACCAACTGCGCGCATCACCACAACACCAACTGCGACCCGCCCGCCCCATGCTCCGCCTCAGCCGCCACGTGCGCGTGCGGCGCCTCCACGCCCCGTTCGGGGGAGATCTCGAGCCTGCAGACAGCGACCTCTTCAACTTGCACGACTTCCAGCACTACCGCCCCCCGGTGCAGGAGCGGCCGCCGCAGGCGCTCGCCGACTTCTGCCGCCAGCCGCGGCCGGCGGTGGTGACGCTGGCGCTCCAAGACCCGTACCTCAACTTGGCCCTCGAGGACTACGTCTACTCCACCATGCCTGCAGACAAGCGCCCCTCCGACCGGCTCCTCTTCTACACCAACTCGCCGTGCGTGGTGGTGGGCAAGAACCAAAACCCGTGGCGGGAAGTCAACCTCGCCGCGTTGCAGTCGCTCCGGGTGCCGTTGGTCCGCCGCCGGTCCGGCGGCGGCACGGTCGTGCACGACACAGGAAACGTCAACTTCTCCTACATGACGCCCAAGGACAACTTCGACCGCTTCCGCTTTGCGCGGCTCGTGTGCCGAGCCGTGAACCCCGCCTTGGCCGAGAAAATCACCGTCAACGAGCGGGGCGACATCGTGACCGAAAACGGCGCCTTCAAGGTCTCCGGCTCGGCATACAAGCTCTCCCGCGGCAAGTCGTACCACCACGGCACCATGCTTCTCAGCCTGCGGCTCGACGTGTTGCGGCAGCTCTTGCGGCGGGACGAGCTGATGGGCTGTGTGCAGGACACCGCTGCCATCGCCCTGGTCAAGTCGCCGGTGGCGAACATCCACTTGCCGAGCGAGGCGTTCATGCAGCTAGTGCGGGCGGAATTCGACGCGGCCGCGCCGCATTTCTTGGTCGGCGAGGAAACCGAGCTTCCGGCGGAGATCCGGCGGACTGCACACGAGCTCCGCCAGTGGGACTGGAGGTACGGGTCCACGCCCAGGTTCTCCCACGTCTTCACCCATCCGGTGCACGGGTTCCGGCTCTCGTTTGAAGTCGGCAAACGGGCGGTCGTGGAGTCCATGTCGTTAGACGGAGCAAGCGAGGAGATTGAAGCGGCGTTTGAGTACTTGCATGCAGTGCTTTCCCGAGGAGACGAGCTCAAGTACACCGGCAGTAATCTTGCGGGCTTTGTTCTCGACGACGAGCTCAGCGAGTGGCTTGGCAATTCCATCGACGGGACGTCTTAGGTCTTTATATATGTACAGTCACGCGACACCACCGGTAAGGGTGCCCTGCATAGTCTATGGGTTCTTGAGGCCATGTCTGCCCTGCATAGTCTATGGGTTCTTGAGGCCATGTCTGCCCTTGTAAGGAGCATACTCCGGAGCAGTCCAGCCGTCCAAAACACTCTCGTCATCCAACCGGTACACCTCAATGCCCAACGGCCTGCAGTTGTCCACCATCTTGTCGTCACCCTCCTTCTCTCCCCAGTCCCAGTTAGACAAGTCACCGCCTGGACAGGCACTTATGGCAATAATCAAGTCTTGTTCGGCAAACATCTCAAAGTAGTCTGTCTTGGTTGCGGGCGAGGCCTCCATGAAGTACTGGTCGTACTCGTTCAAGCCCGTGACCTGAAACACGTTCAAAACATCATGCACATCAAACTCCGTCAAGCCGAACGGAAGCACTGCCCGCACGAGGTTTGAATGGCAATGGAAGTCGTTATCTTCGCCGGAGATGAGTTTGTCCACGTATGGGTCACAGCGCGTGCCCAAGGTGTCGTTGATTCTGCCTCCCCACTCGGTGTGTCTTCCGCCCAAAGTGTCTGCGGTGATGGTCACCAAGGGACGCAAGAAGGGCAAAATTGACCACAATCGGTCAAAGGTGGACACGTGTGCCGAGTGCAATTGCCGCGTTCTGGCCGCCCAGAACCTCTCCCTCGGGTTGTGCTGGTTCCAGATGTTGAGGTCACAGACCTGGGGCCCTTCGGGTGTGGTCAATCTGACAATGGACTTGGCCGGCACTTTGATGGCGATTCCACTCCTTGGTGGACACAAATGGGACTCGGTCTTCGTTTTGGCAGCCGCTCCGATCTTGCTGTAGAGTCCCTTGTCGGCGTAAATCTTGGATCCCTTCTGGGGAAAGTATGCCGGCCCAGGTTTGCGGGTACCGTAGGAGGTTTTTTCTGGAACTTGGCTGCTGGCAGATAATTCAGTCATGGGAATAAACTTTTGTAGTTGAGGGCTGGGGATCGCGGGCTTTTATAGTGCGCAGGCAGCGAGGGGCTGCAAGAAACTGCAGGACGGCAGACTAGCTACGCTTGGCGTTTCAGCCCGGTTTCAGCCCGGTTTCAGCCCGGTTTCAGCCCGGTTTCAGCCCGGGTGCACAACTGCGTCGGGCCTGGCGGTCCAGGGAAATCGGACATAGTCCGCCGAAACGGGCCGGGGCGGAGATGGCTCCGGGGTATGTGCAGGGCGGTCCCATGATCCACACCCGTGCACCAGCGGCGCACCGAACTTCCTATGGCACGTGATATGCGTACGTCTGCGTCGCGTTCAGGATGAAACACGTTTCGGATGTGTTTCAGATCAAGCACCCATAACGCAAATGTGGTACAATGACGGCGTCCCCATCAACGTCAGTCCGACGGAGCCCCGCCGACTCTCACACCCGCCACCGAAGCGCGTTTCAAATCGGGCGTTTCAAATGGGGCGTTTCAAATGGGGCGTTTCAAATTGGCCGTGAATCGGGCGTTTCAAATCGGGCCGTGAATCGGCCGTGCACGACGCCGTTTCCATATCCAGAAACGACCAGTCGTTCCGTTGTTCTGCCTATTTTGGTTACCCCACACTGCCAATTCGGCATGCTGCGGCTGCGCGTTTCCGCGGATAACCGAACAGGTACAAATGCAGCGCTAAATGTGGGGCAGCCATATATAAGGGGCGCGTTCCGCCGCTCTTTCCCCTCGTATTTTTCACCTTCATCGTTGTCATTGCAATCCTGACAAGTGCTAATTCGTCATCAACAAGCCACACAGTGAAACACAAGTTTGCAACCGGCCCCTGAACCAAATCTCCCCATGTCTCGTCTTTTACGTTTCACCAGGGCGTTTTCCGCCACCTCCGCCACAAAAGCAGACTACGGCTTCATCGGCCTAGGCGCCATGGGCACCCATATGGCCAGACACATCTACAACAGCTTGGAGCCCTCAGACAAGTTGTACGTGTACGACACGGTGCCGGAGCACGTGACGACGTTTGTCAAGGAGGCCACTTCGGCCAACGGCGCCGCCAAAGACCAGTTGGTGGCTTTGCCGTCTGTGGAGGCGTTTGTGACCGATGTGCAGAAGCAGTTGGACTACGTCATCACCATGGTGCCCGAGGGAAAGCACGTGGAGGGTATCATCACCGAGCTTGTCGGGCAGTACAAGATGCAGTCCAACCCCAAGAAAACGGTGTTTTTGGACTCGTCCACCATCGACATCGAGACGTCGTCCAAGGTGCATGACTTCGTCAGAAAGGAGATTTCCAACTTCGACTTCATCGATACGCCCGTGTCCGGCGGTGTTGCGGGAGCCAGAAAGGGCACTTTGTCTTTCATGCTTTCTCGGGAAAACCATGACGACATCTCCCCCTGCTTGACCAAGTTGCTAAACTACATGGGCAAGAACATCTTTCCCTGTGGCGCAAAGCACGGGTCGGGGCTCGCTGCCAAGCTCGCCAACAACTACCTCTTGGCTGTGACCAATTTGGCAGTTGCCGACTCGTTCCAATTGGCCAAGGCCTTCAACTTGAACCTCCAGCACTATGCCAAATTGGTGGCGGTTTCCACCGGTATGTCGTGGGCCTCCGTGAATAACTGCCCAATCGCCGACACCTACCCCAAAGAGATGAACTTGCCTGCCGATCTGGGATTTGCAGGCGGCTTTGTTTCCAAGTTGACTAAAAAGGACTTGGTGTTGGCCACCGGATGCGCCGACTCCGCCGACCGCTTCTTGTTTTTGGGCGACATTTCCAAGAAATGGTACCTCAAGGCGTGTGAGCGTGACGACTTGGCCAACCGTGATTTGGGTGTTTTCTACGAGTGGTTGGGTGAGCTTGAGAAGAAGGACGGACAAGTTTATGACACGAAGACGAACGAGAAATTCGACATCTGATAGGGGCTGTTCATACAGACATCCAATACTAAGCCAGTATTATCTATGCACTCTTGGAGTCGCTGCCATCAAGACAAGTAATCAACAAGCAGCAATCAAGACAAGTAATCAACAAGCAGCAATCAAGACAAGTAGTCAACAAGCAGCATCATCTGGAAAGGACATGCTGGATATTGTTCGGCACCATTTTGTCTTCGGAGTATTCGTCAATTGTAGAAGCGCTTTCATCGGAATCCGGTCCCAGAACAGGTTCCAGCGGAATATCCGGCACAACCCCAAAACTTTTCTGTCGCTGTTTGCTGACCAGCTCAAACTCAACGTCTTTGTCCTGGTAATGCTTGGATAGGCGAGGGTTTTCGAAGTTTCGAAGCGAGTTTCGAATGCTGAACCCCTCAAACGACGTGGGGGCTAGATCCGTCATGGAGTCTGTGATGGCACTGCGGCCAATTCCGTCTTCGTTGATGGTGGCACTGGAAAACTTCAAGAGGGGAATTGTTAGTTCCACAGGGACACTTTCGTCGAAGGTGTTCTGGAATATTGACAGCGTGACGGACGAGTTCCGGGAGAAGCCGGCACCCATATCCAATTCCGGTATGGCTTTGGCGGGGGGAGCTAGAGCCTGCTGTGGTTCGGGCACGTGGCTTCCCTGGCACTGCTGTGGTTCGGGCACGTGTGTCTCCGGCACGTGTGTCCCCGGCACGTTGTCCCCCACTCCAGCGTCACCTCGCCCACTTTCTTCGCTGCTCTTCCCATTTCCACATTCCATCGACTCGGATCTTCCCCTCGGTCTCAATTTTTCCAGACTTCCCACACTTCCCAGAGGCTGTTCCACGGCTTGGTTCGTGCTGCGCAGCTCCGAGCTCCGCCCCGAACTCAGCCCCGAACTCAGCCCCGAACTCAGCCCCGAGCTCCGCCCCGAGCTCCTCGCCTCACTCGATTGCGTCAGACGCGCGTCGCCCTCGAAGTTGTCGAGCTGCCGAAAAAGCTTGCCTTTTATCCCGCCTTCGGGCCCCAGATCGAGCCGGAGCGGCGAAAGGCTGGGGGTCTCGCGTCTGTATGCAGGAGGGAGAGTTTGCAGCGTCAGCGAGTCGGCGGCGTCGAAGGCAGGAGGGTCGGTCGACGGCTGCGGAGCCCTTCGAAGTGGCGAGGCAATGGGAGACACGGCGGGAGTGTATGGCGTGGCCTGTGGAGAGCCAATGGCATCTAGCGCCGCAGGGTCCTCCGGTTTGTAGAGGTTGGACTCCAAGTGGATAAGCTCGTCGCGCTCGATCGGATCGTCGTTGTTGGACATGCTGTTGATGTGGTGGAATTCGATGGCGGAGGCAGAATTGGCGTCCTGCACAAGCGAGCCCAACGCAGCATCCGAAGCGTCGATGGCCGTGACTCCCGGCGAAGCGAGCGGCGTTTGCGAGTACTGCGGAAGGAACTCGGTCGGGCAGTATTTTGGCAAAAGCGTCAAGTTGTGGGCCGCAAGCGGCGAGTGCAAGTGGATGGGAGAGTCGATCAGAATCTCAAAGTGCTTGCGTTTTTCGGGGTTTTGCGTGTCCTGGCGGGAAATCCGAAGCGAGATCTTGATCCAGTGCGAACACTGGATATTCTCCACCGCAGTGTCGGGGTGGATGGAGTAGGGGTGTTTTTTGTTGATCACCAGCGGCACATACATCTGGAACTCGAGCTCGCGCGGAAGAATCTCGTCGCCGTCGTTCTGTCCTCCGTTTTTCTGAAGAAGCGACATGTTTTTTCCGGCCTTGTGCTCAAGCAAAAGGTACTTTCTCGAAGGCTCGGTGCGGTGGACGCTTTTCCCGTTGCAGTAGTAGTTGCATTCCTCCGTGACGTAGACACGGATGCGGTGGAGAGCCACTTTTCCGTAGAGCGGAATGAACTTGAGCGAAAGCGGAAGAAACGAGTCTAGAACCACCGACTTGCTGCCAATGACGATCTCGTAGCGGAGTTGGTCTTCCCAGTCCCTTTCAATCACAATGGGCTCGTTTTCCTCCACACTGTTGTCGCACGGAATCCGAACCACTTTCACCGCGTGCCGGCCGCTGAGGCTGGATTTGAACGTGGTCTGCCGCGTAAGCGATGCCTCAAGGTAGTAGTGCACCGAGCCAAAGTTGACCTGCGTGGTTTCCGGCAGCGACGCCGGAATCGGGTGCTCGAAGTTGTACACGTAGTCGCCCGGCGCTGCACACGCGGCCTTGGCCACATCGGTCTGTGACAGCCCCGAAAGCACGGCGGTCAAGTCATGAAACGAGCTGACCGGAGTTAGCCCCATGCCGGGGGCGGGAGCAGAGAGCGACGACGCCGCTTTGCGTACCAACGACGTCACGAACAGCAGCGCTGCGCCGTTGGCGCCGTTGGCGCCGTTTTCCGCCGCCGCCAGCACGAGGGGGGACATCTGCAGCTCCACCGGCTCCTGCTCGTCCACACGGCCCCGGCCCGCCGACACAAACATGTCGGCGCCGAAATCGGCCACGGGGCTTTCGTGGTTGTAGAACGGCCACAGGTGGTTGACCAAATCGTTGACTTCGGCGTAGGTGTTGCGCTTGGGCGGGATCCCTTCGGGCCAGTCGGTTTTCTGGACGCCCCTGAAACTCAACGTAAGCGTTTTGATCTTGCACGGTTTCAAGACTCGCAACACGAGACATCCTCGTAAAAGCGTGGGCGGTCTCTGCTCGTATTCCGCCGCTTTGAACCCCTGCACGAATAGCTGTTTTTCCGTGGGCACGATGTAGAGTTGGAGAGACGATGTCTGGAAAGTGGGTGCTTCGGGGAGCTGCGGCGTGTAGACGGCGGCGTGGGGGGCGCAATGTGGCGCCAACGACGCGGCGGGGAAAAGGGGGGACCTGGGCGCTTCCATGCTGGTGGACGTGATAAGCATGGAGTTTTGAGTGCGTCCGCGCCTGCACATACCCCGCTATCTGGGTGTACGGGTGTGCTGCGGCGCCACGTGCGCGGGTCACGTGACTCCGCCGGCACGCCATCTCGCCCGCGCTGCGGCCTGGGCGGCATGCTGCTCTGCCTCTCCCGAACCGCCTCCGTGCTCCGGCCAGCGGCCGCCCGTTGTCGCCACGCGAGCACCGCCGCATCCGCAATCGAGCTGGCGAAAAACCCCGACTTGTTCAAGGGCATTCTCACCAAATACGGCTGGGTTTTGGTCCGTAACACCCACGTCGCCAGATCTTGGACCCAAGCGTGCATCAATAGCTTCCTCGAAGAGAGACTATCGCCTCAGCAGCTAGCCAATGTTTCAGGGCTCCAGCCGCTTGTGGACAAGTGGATGGACGGCGCCGACTTGAAGCAAAAACCCAAGTTCATCAAGCAAACCGCCAAAATGCTCCAGAAAGAGCAGGATTTGAAGTTGTTTTTGAAGCAGCTGAAAGAGGAAGGCAAACACTCCGGGATCAAGGCAGCCAAGGCCAAGTCAAGGGCCAAGAGAAAGGTGTCCAGCTCCGAGGTCACGTTCACATACGCATGGAACTATTTCATGGCTGTGACGTACCCCAAACACAGCGAATTGCCGCCGAAAGAGGCCCGGAAACACGTGGCTTCCATCTGGCGCCAGATGAGCATGGACGAAAAAGATGTGTACCGGGAAGAATACTCCAAACTTCTTCTGCTGGGAAAGGATATTTTGCACGGGAAAATCGTGGACCGCGAGGTGAAGATGAAGCTGACCGAGCGCTTGCGGCTCTCCAAGGAACGCAGCTTGAAGCGAAAGGCCGAGGCCTTGCAGAAGTTGGAGCTGGCCTTGGAGGCCTGAGCGGGGGTCCGGTATATACGTGGGGTCCTGCATCCAACCGCATCTCAAGCTAGGGCCGGGGCGTCCTCGTCTGCAGAGTCGTGGGCGGCGACGTCGTAGACCTCGAAGTTGTCGGCGTCGAAGGCGGAGCGCGGCGCCACGCTGATGCCAAAACGGGTGCTGTGGAGCAGGAGAATGCGCTTCCATGCAGGATCGGGGCCATACACCTCGCTGAAGTTGGCCAAAAGCGACTCGTACACCTCCATGTCCACAATATGTTGCGGCAGCAGGGACGCCAAGTACTCCGTGGGAAAGATAGCAAGGTGGGCTTCGAAGAGACGCAAGAAATCGGCGGAAAAAGCGGCGTTTTGCGCCAAAAAGGACCGGCAGCTCAGAATAAGCTTCAAGAGCGCAGTCCACTGAGTTAGAGAGCACACGTTTCCTAATAGTAGGAAATGGAGGAACGAAAGCTGTAGCTCGGCCAAGAGAAGGGCGAGATCATGTGAAAAAAGCGACAGAAGGTACCACGAGCGGTCCAAAAAATCGGCAGTAACCTCGGCCCCCAGCTTGCCGTCTCGGCGCTTGTGGCTCTGAATGATGGTGTAACGAAGCTCATCGTGGTCGTCCTGCAGGAACGTATGTTGGGACCCTTTTTGCTTCAAGATATCCAACAACACCATATTTTCCTCCAGCAGCGGCGTTGCTGTGGAAATGAGCTTCTCTGGGTTGCCCACATACTCCTCAATCACTTCTTCGTCGAGAAACCGCGTGAGCTGTGCCCAATTCTGGCGATCTCCCGGATACTCCGCCATGTACGGGTATAAGACGCCTAATTCGTGTAACTCGGAGGCACTGGGTGTTCTTAGCGCCGCATCCGATTTGACATCCCACACAGACACCAGCTGATCACGGCAATTGAACCATCGGCCGTATCGGACGGCCGAACCGTGATCAAGCGCCTCGGAGTAGTGGAGGAAATGGAGACCATCTGGGATGAGTTTTATCCCTTTTAGGACGTTTTTGACGCAGAAAAACTGCGTGTCGATTCCCACAACGGCCTCGGGGCCGAGGTCCGCCACGTTTTCGAGAAGAAGCGTCGTCTGTGGCGGTGCACTCATGTGGTGGGGGGTGGTGCACGGGGAACGGCGATGGGCGAGGAGCAGTCTGCAGTACCGGTGCTTGGGTGCAGTCCTAGTTGATCTCGAAGTCCCGGGCCACGGCAGCAGGCGCCGGTTTCGGCGGCAGGCGCATGATGGTGGAGAGCATGAAGCGGTCGATAAAGCCGCTGGCAAGACCCGTTTCGGAGGCGCGGTGGAGGATGAGGTGGTTCAACTGGAGACGCTCGAAAATCTCCATCACCAGTTTCAACGACGCCGTTTCCTTCACCACGAGCGTCGATTTCTCGGGCCGGATCTCCACGAAGGTGACGTGCCCGTACCGAGCAGACATGTCCTGCACGTAGGACGCCTGTTCGGGCCCCAAGTCCCAAGACACACGTGTGCTGAAGCACACCATCGCGTCCTGCAGCTGGACGTTCCCGATGGACGCCACGATCAGCCTGTAGACTTCCTTTTTCGCCACGTAGCCCAAGTCACGAGGCGTGTGCTCGGAGCTGACGAGCGGGTAGCCCTCGTGGATGTCGTCAGCAAGAAAGCCATATAGCTCGCGGAGATGGTAGGGAGCCGCCGGAAACAAACACAAATGGCGGGTGTTTTGCAAGGAACTCATGACGTTTGCGACCGCCATGTCCGGCACACCGGCCCGGACCCGGGCAGGCAAATTCGCCCACACGCAGAGCCCATCGCCCTTGTTGCAGTTGACCAAGTGGCGGTCGTTTCCCCTATTGAAGTCGTGGCTCAACCAGGCATCGTAGATGTTCTCGTCGCAGAGCCAGTCGTTGACAAACTTGGCGGTTATCACCGAGATCATGATGGGAATCACGTACGAGACAGCGCCGGTGAGCTCGAAAATGATCACCACCACCGACAACGTGAGTTTCGTGATGCCGGCCGTGAAGGAGGCGGCCCCCACGACGGCGTAAGACGACGGCGACACGAGGCAGGATTTGGCCGTGCAGGTGGCCAAGTAAGCGGGGTTGATGGAGTTTTGGATTGTCTGCAGGACAATGCCAAAAAGCCGCCCCACTGTAGCGCCTAGCACCAAGGAGGGCATGAGAACGCCGCCGGGAAGCGAGAGGCCGTAGGCGTACGACGAGAGGAAGAAGCCCTGCACAAAAACATAGGCAAGTTTCCACACATTGGAGAAGGCCGAGGCGTCGCACATGAAATTCAACGAGTTGGACTCTTGGGCAACGGCGCCAGTGGGGCAATCGGTGAAGAGGATCTTCAAAAACGCCCTCAAGGGCATTTTGGTCATCAGAATGGGAAAGGTGGCCACCGCGGTCAAGAGCGCCACGGCCAAAAGCTCCACGTAGCGAGCGTTTTCCTCCAGCACCCCGAACACCGCCAGCAAGCGCAGGTACAACTGGCGTTTGGCCGGTTTCTGGGAAAAGCGGAGGTAGGCCTTCGTGTAGGCGTAGCCGAAAACGCCGCCGAAAACCCCCAAGAGCACAAAAGGCACGGATTCCAAGAAGAACCAGCTGAAGGTCCCAAACAGCACCCCAAAAAGCGCCTCGTCGATGTAGTGTTTACCGTCAGTAAACACCTTGAACCCCGACAAGGCCACCAAGGCAATGGTGGCGCAAACGAAGGAATTCCACATGATTTTGGTGGGCGAAAAGTACGACGGAAAGAGCTCCACCACGAACAAGACTCCGCCAACCGGCGAATTGAACGCCACAGCAATACCCGTGGCCGCCGCCGCCGCTAGCAATTCCCGTTTGAGGCCTTGGAGCGAATTTTTGCCGTAGATCCAGTCAAAGCACACGGCGAGAATGCACCCCGAAATGTGCACCAACGGGCCCTCGCTGCCAAGCCAGATTCCGGAGCTCACCACTAGAATGAGACCGGCAATCTTGTACACAAGCATCAGCGGCCCTAGGTACAGGTCCAAGTAGTAGTTGAAGCCGGCGATAATGAGCTTCATCTCGGGAATGCCGCTCTGCTTCATCAACGGCGCCCGCGTAACCGTGATCACGCCCGCCAAGAGCACGAACGCACAGCCCGAAACCGCGTAGATGGGCAAGTTTACCGCCGCCGCCGTGACGAGGTTTACCCGCCCCGTCAACATCCGCAGCCAGTCGTACCAGTCGTCGGCCGGGCAGCTCAGATACGGGTTCAAGAGAGACCAGCGGTCGAGACTCGAAAAACAGAGCCCTTTGCGGAGATCGTTGAGCCACACCGACGCAAGATCCAAGAAAACCGTCACGTAGCCCACCACGAGGGACATGACCACGAGAACCGTCCACTTGCGGGGCGAGTTTGCGTGCCAGTGGAAGGCGGACTCCTTCATCCAGTCGATGTAGGCGTTGTTCTCGGACGGCGCCGGCGCGGAGGAGTCGGGGCCGCTGGCGCCGTCGTCGTGGAAACGGACCGTCGGGATGTGGAGTTGTTCCATGTTGATGCCCGCTGCAGGCGCGCACGCCTATATCCCGCGTCACGTGCGCGCGCGGCGCCCGCGGTACGGGTGCGCGCTCGACACTCACATCCCCAAACCAGCGCTGCTACATCACATCCGCAGAACCATCCGGCCCAATGTCGTTCATCCTGAACACCCTGCAGACAAGCGCGGCTACCGGGCAGGAGTTGATCAACGACATCACCGTCAACAACGGCCCCGAAGACACCATCACAGACCTTGCCTTCTCGCCGCAGCAAAACTTGCTCGCGGCCGCCAGTTGGGACAAGAAGGTCCGCATCTACGACATCGACCCCAACTCGGGAAATAACCAGGGCCGTGCTCTTTTTGAGCACGACGGCCCCGTTTTCAGCGCCCGCTGGTCGTCGGACGGAGCCCGGGTTTGTTCCGGTGGTGCAGACAAGCAGGTCAAGCTCTTTGACTTGGCGCTGCAACAAACACAGCAAATCGGCGCCCACGATGCCGCCGTTCGGTGTGTGCGTTCGGTGCAGTGCGGGCCCACCAACACCGAGGTGGTGGTCAGCGGCTCGTGGGACAAGACATTGAAATACTGGGACATGCGGTCGCCGCAGCCCATCTCCGTCATCAACTTGCCGGACAAGGTCTACTGCATGGACTCGGCGCAGAAGCTCTTGGTGGTTGGCTGTGCGGAGCGCCATCTTGCCATCATCGACTTGACCAACCCCCAGCAGATCTTCAAAAACGCCATGTCGCCCTTGAAGTACCAGACGCGCTCCGTGGCATGCTACCCGCAGGGAAACGGCTACGCCATCGCGTCCATAGAGGCGCGTTGTGCCATCCAGTACATTGACGACGCCGAGCAGCAAAAGAGCGGGTTTTCGTTCCGATGCCACCGCAAACCGCCCAACGGCACCACCGCGTCGCGGACGCCGCTGGTGGCCAGCAACGAGACCCATCTCTACACGGTCAACGCGATTTCCTTCCATCCCATCTATGGCACTTTTTCCACCGCTGGTTCCGACGGCACTTTCTGTTTCTGGGACAAGGACGCCAAGCAGCGCTTGAAGAACTTCCCCAACGTGGGAGCGCCCATCACTGCCACGGCGTTCAACAGCAACGGCACCATTTTTGCCTACGCCAGAGGCTACGACTGGTCCCAGGGCTACCAGGGTAACCGGCCCGACATTCCCACGGAGATCAAGTTGCATCCGCTGAAGGAGGAGGAGATCAAGCAGAAGAAGAAGACAAGGTGATGCTGCACCTGCCGTGTGCAGGCCGGCGCGCATCGCGTTGCACCCGTGCACCCGAGCGCGATAAAAATTCTACCCCAGTAACTCTCACATATACACATTCCCTCGCTAGTTTGCTCCTGGACGAAATGAGCCTGCCACGCCCGTTAGTGCTGGAGCCTTTTGCTAACCAGCTTGAAATGATCGACAAGGCGCTAATCGAAACCCACAACCAGCCGTCGTCATACTACGGCCGTCGCAACCGGGCCAACACAAACATCACCGCTCCGGCGTTGGCCCCACATTTGACGAGTCCTGCTCCCAACATGAACTCCAACTTGGCCAACTTAAACGCAACCCCCGATTTGGGCGGGTTTGGCTACGGAAACAGGGGCAAGAACTACTACTCCAAATACGGCTACCAGAACCACGAGTACTACTACCGCAACATGGGCTCGAAAATGGACAGTAGTGTGCAGGCGCTCCCATACGAACGTCCGGCCCACGACCACATTCCGCAGGTGTTTGAAGACAAATCTTTCGACGACAAGGTGTTTGACGAGAAGTTTGACGACAAGATGTTCAGCTTTGGCGACGCGAAAAAGCACGAGGGCTTGGCCACTTTTGACCCCTTCAGCTCGGAAAAAGACTACTCGGCCCCGCTTTTCCCTCTGCCTGCTTTCAACACCTCCAATCTTCTCGGCTCCAACTACACGTCGCAGTCGTCCAACATCTGGGGGAGCACCGGGAAATCCATGGGCGACGCCGCTGTTTGGGGATAGTCTTGGCCCGCGAAAAGCGGATGCAACTGTGACGAGCTGGTGAGGTGGTGAGTCGAGAGAGGGCCCACCACCGAAGAATAAGGCTACTTTGGGCGGATTAAAGAAAAGGGGAATAGGAAAAGAGCGAGCCGGCGCGGACCCACGTCTCCGTCAAGTCGTCGCTCGGTGGCCACGGCCAGGGTAATTGACAATAGGTACAGTTCCTGTAGACGGCGCCTGGATGCAGTCCGGTGTCCGGAGGTGGTCGTGCCGCGCACAGAGTGCGGGTGCGGCGCGGGTCCGCACCCGTGCACCGCGCGCTGAAGCCAGTTTCTCCTCATCCGCCTTTTCACCCGCCCCAAACCACTCCGCCACACTTCTCTACCAGGAGTCGAGCGCTTTACACCTGCCGCAGGAATCTACACCCGTACCTCCGAGATTCACCGTCTGCAGGCCGCGGAAAACCTTGCCGCATCCATCCCAGAACCACACAGCGAGGCCGACACCAGGGACCGCCCCAGATCGCCACAGATCGAAGCCAGGCCAGCGTGGACTCTCGTTTGCTTTGCCGTGAATTTGTCAGCTTCCTCCCAAAAGCGGCGAAATGAGTCAGACCACTCCGTACATGGGCAACAAGCGCACTCCCAACACAATGGCCTCCGACCCCCCCAGCCAGCCCAACCTGGGCATGATGGCTGACCAATCGCCCAGCGCCACGCCCGTGATGAACTCCAGCCGCAGCGTCACCGACCGATTTGGTGTCAACTCCAAGCAGATCCTCAATGCATACATCTACGAGTTCTTGGTCAAAAACACGCTATCGGAGACCGCCAAGCAGTTTGTGCTCGAAGCCGACGTTCCCACCGTGGCACACGACCTGCGGCAGTCTTCATCGAAAACATCTCCCATCTTGTTGAGCAACGAGGTGTCAGACAAAGAGGTCGGAGCCGCACTGGCCAACAACACGCCACAGACCCCCAATATGACAGTCAGCAAGTTTCTGGAGGAGCACAATATCCCCAATCTCTCGTTGAGCATGGAGGCGCCGCAAGGCTTTCTATACGAGTGGTGGCAGGTGTTCTGGGACGTGCACAACGTCAAGAATAACAAGCTGTCGTCCGCAGCCGCCAGTCAATACCACCAGATGCAGCTCATGAAGCTGGCGCAGCCGCCGGACCTGAACCCCGTGGGGATGACGCAGCACCAGCTCCAGCATCAAAATGCAATGCTCAATATGTTACCCAATATGGGCGCACATAACATGCCGATGCAACGGCCCAGCCAAGCCGGCGCCACGCCCATGGGCCAAAATGGCCACATGCGCCAGAAACAGATGATGCAGATGATGATGATGCAACAACAGCAGCAACAACAAAATCTGCAAGTACAACAAGCTCAGCCGCCGCAGGGCCTCCATCGCGGCCAGCCGCAGCCTGTTCAGGCGATGCCATCACAGTCAGGACGAAATGACCCTAGTGTCGGTGTACACCGGACCAGCAATGGGGCCATGGAAAATGGTGTCAACTCGCCTATTTACATGAGTGGCCAAAACAGAAACCAGCAGCAGGCGCAAACACAGATGAACAACTTGCGCCAACAAGCCGGGGTTCCCCAGGCTCCGGCACAGGGCCCCGCAGCTGCTGCCGTTGCTGCCGTTGCTGCTGCAGCTTCTGCGTCTGCCAACCAGGGTAGCTTAAATGCAGCAAGCCCCGGAATAAACGGGGTACGGATGAACAACCGGCCAGTGAGAACGGACCCGTCTCCCAATGGGCACAAGATGCAGTATCAGCAGGTGCATCCACAACAGCACATTCTCCAGCAGCAACTTCTCCAGCAGCGGGTTCCGCAACTTCCACAGCAGATGCCCCAGCAGATGAACATGCACGCCATGCCGCAGGGCAATATACAGCAAGGAAGCATCCCACCGCAAATGCAGGCACAGAACCACTTTGGCATCCCTCCTTCTCCATACGGCCAAAACATGCCTATGCAGGCGCCGCCAATCAACCCCAATGTGCCACCAGGCCGCAACATGAACGCACTCCAGGACTACCAGATGCAACTCATGCTCCTAGAGAAGCAAAACAAAAAACGGCTCGATATTGCCCGGTTCAATGTTAACGGCGAAAACATACCGCCAAGTGTGCATGCAGCGGGGCCAAACTCGCCGGCCCCGTCTCCTCATCCCAGCAGCAAGCCGTCGCCGGTAAACCCTGCTCAAAAGGTCAAGAAAGCACCTGCGGCCAAGCGTGCACGCAAGTCCAGTGCCACTGGCACCACTCCTCAATCTGCTGGAACAGAAAGTGGGCGGGCCGGCTCAAAAAAGAAGACGGGGTCTCCCGAAACCGACAACAAAAGGCGCAAGAAGGCAGAGTCGCCGAAAAAGGGTTCCAAGGCGCAGACTTTGAAGAAAGAAGTTTTGAAAAGGGAAAACTCGAACAAGAAGGACGAAAACGAGAACGACGGTCAAATGCAGCCGCCAAACGCTTTCTACAACCAGCCGTTGGCCGAGCGCGGACCGGCGGATATACTAGGCGGCGGCGAAGGCGTTAATTTCTTCTCCGGGGGAAACTCTAGCATCGACGATATCGACTTTGATTTTAATCTGTTTCTCGAGGGCGGCGAAGATGCCATGTCTGGGGGGCTTCCGGGTTTCAACTGGGGGAACGGCGTTGAGGGTGAGTAAATAGTATGTATTATAGCTTCTTGGAATAATCGCAGAGAATCAGAGACAGGATACCAGACGTCGCCAGGAGTATTGGCAGAATAACCAATAACCCGAATAAATAGGAAAACACTTTCGAACACTCTATTCATACTCAAGACTGCCCGGCAATTCACGATCACGCATATTGATTGGAGCCCTAATGTTATATTTCCTCTCACTCGCTGGATGCTCCCTTTCGAACTTGCATTACTTTGACTGCATTTCGACATCGTACACCCTCGATCAATGTCACTTTCCTGCCTGCGATTGAGTTGGCAGCCAAAGGCGACTATGCAACACAGAAATCAAAATCCCCGTCAATATCAAGACAAGCATCAGCGAGCTGAGAGGCGTCGAAGGATAAACATTCCAGCAGTACTCGTGGGCCACGAAAATAAGCGTGCCAACGAAAGGCCCACATCCTGCAGCGTAGAGCAAAAACGGAACCAGCCAGCAATACCACGAGAGGAACTGGTAGTGCAAGGACCGGGCATGCAACACACCAATGAGGTTTGTCACGGCGAAAATGAGCAAAATGGTCTGCGGGCCGTATTGGGCGGAAACAAGCAAGTTCTGTGGCGAGGTGGTGTACGAAAGCCGGAGAGCGTCTCGAACAAAAACGGAATAGGGCTTTCCTGTGACCAGCGGACGGAGAAAGCACATAAAGACGAAGATGGCCAACACACACACGTGGCCCACAAGCAAGGCGTTGGCAAAGTCGGCGCTCAAAAACGTGGCCTCGCTCAAAAACCTCCAGTTGACGGTCCACTTGTACAAAAACTGCCGGGAAAAGTCAAACGCCGTGGACAAATACGTCCTGCGTAAGCTGCAGGCCTGGACGTCCCAGAAAAGCGGCAAAAGAAAGCGCCAGCCAATGACCACCTGCACCAAAGGCACCACCGCAAGCACCAACAAGGTGTGCACGATTCTCTCTCCCTGGAGAAAGAACACCACGATGGCCACCGCCGGAAAGTAGAGAAGCACGTTCATCTTCACACTCAAGGCCATGCTGTATATATCCGCCGCCACCGCACACAAGAGAAACATCATGGCGCCGGACAAGTGCTGCGACCAGTAGCTTGCCTGCTGGAGAAGGAGCACCACCGCCACCATTCCCGCAGTGGTGAAGCAGTCATTGAACATGCGAAGCACGTAGATGGAGTAGAGCCGCTTGCTGCACAAAAGAAGGTACAAGGGCCAGGGCGGCAAGGCGGCGGCCATGGAGTACACCGCGCACGTGACCGCGGTCGTCGCCGAGAAGAGGTATCCGAAGGCAACCTGCGCCCGGTGCATGTGGACGCCGCCCTCGGTGAGCCAGTAGAGCGCCTGGTACACCTGTACAAAGCCGGCGGGGTAGACGATGGGTCCGGAGTCGCCCCTGATGAGCGAGTAGTCGATTTCGCCTTCGTTGACCATTTCCACCTGCTGCAAATACGTGGAGAAGTCGATTTCCGTGTATGGCACTTTTCTGACAATGACCTTGCAGACGACGGACGAAACACACACGAGAAGGGGGATCACCACGCGGTTGGCGCCGGGGTCGTAGATGAGGAACGAGACTCCTCTGAGAAGATCGCCCACGACGTTGCGGAAGGTGAGCGGTGGGAGCTCCTGCACACTGGCCTTGTCGGCGGCCATTTCGCTGGGCGGCAGGGCCTCCGCTTTCGGTGGCGTTTCGGCCTTCGGTGGCGTTTCGGCCTTCGGTGGGGACTCTGTATCCATTGCAGAGCGTGCGGTGTTGCGCGCAGGCAGATAGGGCCCAAAAACCCGTACCTCCGCCGAATTGCCGGCCTCGATTGAAACGGCCCGGCTGGTGCTTCGATGCAGGACGTCCATGGACAGGAGAAGCCTGCCAGCGAGGCCTGGTGGAATTTAGCATGCAGTTTTGGCCTGAGTTTGGTGCGTCTGCGTTAAAGTGTGAATTGCACCAGAAACGGACAGACTAGATTGCGAGAGACAGACAATTACTAGAACATCAAAAACACATTTCGGACTTAAAAGATGCAGCACCATAGTTTCACACATGGTCTCCCACTGCATTACTCACTGACACCAGTCGTGCCACACTTCTACTTTAACTAACACGATGGTGTGATGCTATTCTATAACTGTGGTTTTCTGCCCCAGCTTTTCCGCTTTTCGAAGCTGATGGCTTCCCACTTTCTCCTCTTGCACTGGCGGTTAACCTGTCCTCTCATAGACCAGAACCACTTTTCGTAAGCATCTTCGTCGGCCATGGAGGCCTCGTTTTCGCCCGGAAGATTGATACTTTCGCCAGAAGTGCCGATTTTGCTGCCCTGAGTCTGTGTCTGGAGGAATGCAGAGTTGGCGTGGTTCCAAAAAAGGCCCACTTGTTTTCTGGGTCTGGATGTGGCGTCGGTGGCCTCGTCTTCCCGTTTTTTCTGCTGGATCTGCTCCAAGATTTGTTTTCTTTCGTCCTCCATGGCCTTCTCGGCCTCCTGGTTTTCCTCGATGTCGTTTCCAAGACCGCCGAATCCGAACGTTTTTTTCTCGTGGGGGTTGAACAAAGACCGAAGGTTTTCCGTCGTCGACGCTCCGAAATTTGGGATCAAGTGCTCTTCGTCCAGTGACTCATCTTCCTTTTCTTCCTTTGGTAAGTTGGATCTTGCTGGGATAGTTTGTTGGGGAATTTGTGGTGCATCAGAGTTTGGGATGTTGTCGCTGAGACTGGTTTGCGTTTCACTTTCACCACTTTCGCCATTTTCACTGTCACCACTTTCGCCATTTTCACTGTCACTTTCACTGTCACTTTCACTGTCACTTTCACTGTCACTGTCGTTTTCTTTCTTACTGTCACCACTTTCACTTTCACTTTCACTGTCACCACTGCCACCACTGCCACCACTTTCACTGTCGTTTTCTTTCTCGCCTTCGTCATCACTGATTTCTCCAGTCTTTTCTTCCCCAGAAACTTCTTCACCATCGCTTTCATCTGCTTCCAAACCTCTATCTTCTGAAGCTGGCTGGATTTCTGCTGGTCTAACCCCAGTTGAGGCGTCTTGGTACTTGAATCCTGGCTCAGTGTCCAGCCTCTTTGCGTGCTGTTTGTCCTCTGAAATTTCTCTTCCCTCCATTTCACGCTTCTCCTTCTCCTGATGCTCATGGTCGTACCTCTGCTTCAAGGCCTCCGTGGTGTTTTCACCAAAACCATCCAATTCCATCTCGCTATCATTTTCCGAGTAATGCACTGGATCCGCAGGACGCTCGTGGGACTCTCTGTAAATTTGGACGAGATTTTGGGCATTTTCCGATATCTCATCGTCCCAACCCGACTCCAATAGCGTGCCCGTGGCTTCGTAGTCAAACGCCTGCGCCGTGCGCCGGCCTTTGCTATCGTAGCCGATAGGTTCCTCGTCCATATCGTCTTTTTCGAGCTCCACCTTTTTGTCAAAGTCAAAAGTGCCAAAAAGACTGGCCAAGGCCGCCTGGTTTTTGGCCTGCTCGTCGTCTAGCTGGCTGGATTCTTGCAGGGCTTCTGTGCCGTACTTCAACGCCTCTGCTCCGCTGATGCCACATTTGACCGGCGCAATTTCGCCAAACTGCTGGCCTGCCGTCTGGTGTTCCTCAACAGGCACCGAACCGCCCGAATCCACCGCAATACACGGCGCCCGCATGTGCCGCTCCACAATGTGTCCGTCGCCACTCCTCCACGCCCCGTCGGCGAAGGAGTATGTCAAGTCACGTGCGGTCTTGTTGTTTTCCACACCCCACAACTTGGTTTTGTAGCCGTGGATCTGCTTGAGCTCCCCGTTTATTAGAATCCGGAGCGTCTGCTCCTTGCGCAAGAAGTGGGCTTTTGGCCGGGCGGTTTTCCGCATGCGGCCCTTGATCACGTCTCCGTGGCCCGAGCTCCTGCTGTATTGCTGGGTGAACGGGGTTTTGGCCACCAATGTGCTTCCGTAGGACTGCTGCCCAATGAGCGACCTGGAGGGGGCGCTGCCTTTTGTTTTTGCGCTGGAGTCGGCGAAAGTGTGGGCCAGTTTGTGGTATCCCATGCTCTGGTTATTTGCGCCAATGGGCCCATTTTTGACCACGGGCATGTGTGAGATGGAGTTGACGGGGACTGTGGTTTGGTGCTCGGAGATGCGGGCGCGTCGGGTCCGGGAAATGCCCTCCTGTTTGCTTAGCCGCTGGGGGCTGGGATCTCCACGTCCAGCGTCTTTGGCCCAAGCCTCGGAAAAGTCGCCGTTTTTGGCTTCGGAGATGGAGATCTTGCGGCCCATGAAAACCACTCCATTGAGCGACTGCTTGAGCTTGCGGAACCCCGTGTCTGAGAGCTCCATGTTGACGAATGCAAAGTAGAAATCGTTGATGGGCTTTGTGTGGAGCTCGAGGCCGCCAGAGACTTTTCCGTACTTGGCGAGCCGCTTTTCGAGCAACTCGCTCTTCTGCTTGAGATTTTCGCTGATGTTGCCGATGTGGAGCCGCATTGGCCGGGCGCCGCTGTCCTGGACCATGTGTGATGAGATGAAATTTTGCGATGCGGCTATGTCTCGCGCTGTGTGCAGGACACACTATACTATACTATATTATACTATACTATCACTATTGCTGTTACTATTTCTTTACTATTACTATTACTATTACTATTACTATTACTATTACTATTACTATTACTATTACTATTACTATTACTATTACTATTACTATTACTATTACTATTAATTACTGTTACTATTACTATTAATTACTGTTACTATACTATTAATACTACTATTAATACTACTATTACTATACTATCACGATCACGATCACTATCACTATACGATCACATCACTACTACTTGTATTTACTCACAAAATCTCATACTTACTTATCCGCAACTCTTAACTTTATACCCACTGCTTCCAAATTTATCTTTGAATGCCCATTCAGATTTATACCTGTAATTACCATTTCATCAAATCTTCCTGCTGCTAACTTAAGCTATACACACACCTGCGAGTCTCAACAGATCTCAGAGCATCATGGTCATGTCGTTGTAGGAGTGTGATACCAAGCAACGCCCTAGGCCATTCACGACTTTGGTATCAGGCATTCGGGCTGATCAGGCAGACGCCCGACTTGGATCACGTGACCTGACTTCCGAGGGTGCTTGTCCAGCGCACGCCACAGGGACGCTGCAGACTATTCCACCTGGCTGCGGCTTCTACGCGCAGGTAGCTGCTCTTGCAGTTGCAAAACGGCCATTTTTTTGGCGGATTTTGACGGTTTGAACGACCCCCCTCAATAGGTCGGAACTGGATATAGTGCCCGGAAATGGGGCAGGTCACGTGCGCACCCTCGGTTCTGGTAACACTATACATCATATCCAATACAATGCAATTATCCAATCCAAATATCCAATCCAATAAAACTATCCAATCCAATTATCCAATCCAATCCAATTATCCAATCCAATTATCCAATCCAATCCAATTATCCAAATGTGTATAGCAGCATGGACAGCTCAGAGCGTTATATGCACCACCTATGACTGGTTGTCGAACCTACCAAATGCACGTGGATCTTGCTCACGCCTTCAGATAGGGCGCCGCATCCAGAGAGCCAATACCGTCTACGTAGAAAATACCGCTTACATATCATGGGTAACATAAATAATGGCTCGCATGTATATTGGCACGTGTAATGGCCACATATGCCACATACAATGAATACATATGCTCACGTAGTGACCACTTTCATACACGCACGCACCGCCGTGGAAATACCAATGATATTCCTGCATCATACCTAGGTGGCAGCCCACATGTCCTCCAAGCCCATGAGCGAAGTGATGGTTCCGGCAAAACCCACATCTCCCTCGGTGAAGTGCAAGTAGTCCAAGGTATTGAGGCAGATGAACATGTCCAAAAACGTCCACACCAACTTCCGCTTGGCAGCGTAAATCTTGGACCGCAAAGCACTGGCGTCGGTCTTCTCGTCGGCAGCAGTCAACTTGGCAGTCGAAATCTTGTATGTTCTCACGGAATTGACCACTCCAGCAACCAACGCCATCAACCAGAAACGCGCCGACCACGTGGGCACAGACCCAAACTTCTTCTTGTCCACAAGCCCCATCATCTTGAACCACGTGATTGTGTCCAAGGTTAAGTAGCCAACGTAGCCCAAATCACGCACAATCAGCGACGTCAGCAAGACACTGTCCATGAGCTTGTTGTCGTAGGTTTTGCTGGCAGATTGCAAGTGGCCAAGGGGCTTCAAAAACCGCATGCCTTTGCGGATCATTGTGGCGTGCTGCTTCAAGTTCTTGAACTTTTGCACGAGATCCACCGAGAACCCCTGGCGCTGCAAGTAGTAGGACAAGAACCGGGAGAGATAGGCCACCAAACGGAAACTTTTCTCGCGCTTGGAGTTGCTCTCCAAAAACTTGATGAGCTTGGAGAACGTGGGGTGGTAGAGAATGGAATCGGCGACCATGGTGGAAAGGGAGTTGTTGGTATTGTGAAGCAAGTGCGAGTATGGGGTACCGAGGTCTGCTGCACATGCGCCTGCAGGTTGCCTGCGCGCTCTGTCGGCAGGACCGCCGGCGGCTGTCACGTGGCTAACCGGTCACGTGTCACGCAGCACGTGCCGCGCGTCACGTGTTTTGTATGTCACGTGGTTCGCGCACGTGGCTGGTCACGGGCTTGTCGCGTGCGACCCGCACGCCGCATCGACGCGACCAAAACACAACACTGAACACTCCCGTATGCATTTCGACGAGACCCACGACGAGGTGTACGGGTTCGGCAGAGCAGAAAACCTCACTGATATCATCAGGCCGCCCAAGAGCATTCTCAAGGTCCGCGAAAACGCAACCCTACCCATCGCCAATGGCGTATCTGTGGACCGGCGGGTGTCGTTTGCCGAAAAAGTCAAGCTACACAAAATCGACTTTGTGCCTGTGGAAGTGGCGGAGTCGCCACCACCTCCTGTGCTTCTGAGCTCGGAAGACGAAGACCTCAGCTTTCTGAATCTTGAGGCCGACGCTGACAAGGTTCTTACCGCATTGGGAAACTCCCTTTCGAATAAGATGTTTCAGGATCCGGAGCTTGTGTCTGGCACACAGGATGCAGAAAGGCGCGATTTTTACGACGACCTCGGCGAAAGAACAATGGACTTTACCGGGCCGCTACCAAGGGTAGACTTATCTGAGAAACAGAACTTTGAGAGACCGGGGATTGAGAATAACTCAAACTTGCAGACAAAGGATCCGGATTTGGATAAAGGGCATCTGAATTCGGAAAATGGCAGCCTGGATAACGAAAATCCGGCCGATTTGGAGGAGGACATGGAGCTTACGGGCCAGGTGCAGGTCACTCAAACCCAGAAACAGCTTCCTGCTGATTCGGCCAAAGAAGAGACCATGGACTTGACCGAGTTGTATGCCGGCTCCGCTTCTTCTGCCGGTCTAGAAGAGGAGGAGACTATGGACTTTACACAACACGCTGAGCCGCACTCTGAAGCCACGCTGAAGATGGAGAATGGCTCACCTGACAATTTGGAAGAGAAGGTTTCCAAGAAAGGGAATGAGCCCTCGAATGAGACTTTGGAAGAAACTTTGGAAGAAACTCCGGAGACTTTGGAAGAAATTCCGGAGGAGACTCTGAATGAGTCTCTGAATGAGTCTCTGGTTATAAATCCGGAAAAAAACCCGGGAGAACGCCTAAATACGGGAGAACGCCTAAATCCGGAAGAACGCCTCAAAGAGAGCCTGCAGGACGCCGGGCTGAATGCAGAGCTGATTCCCCAAAGTGAAGCAGAAGAAGCCCCAAACGCCGAAACCGAGCGGTCTCGAAAAGAAGCACAGGCTTCAGCGGTTCCTGAGCTTGGTTCGGAAGAACCAAAAACGAAAACCCCCTTCGAAAACTCCGGAAACCCAGACCTCCCAAACATTTCCTGTCTCGATGAGTTTCTTAGTCCCGAGGTACATGAAGATAATGCTGGGGCAGAACCAGAGACGGGAAGCGTGGAAAAAGACACTGATACAGAACAACCTGCAGGACCAGAAACCAGCGCCGAAAAAGAACATTCCCAAGAAATAAACGCTACAGAGCAGTCCCATTTCGGTAAAGGCGATCAACAGAAACACCCCGACATTGAAAACCACATTGATTTCGACGATGACGAAGCTGTCATGGAACTCACACAGCCTATTCCTGCACCTGGGCCCTCCACACCTCCACACGAAACTCGCATGCTGGAACACGGGCACCTGCTTCCAGACCACCAAATTCGTCCCCTTTCGGAAAAACACCCGCTAGAAAGCATACAGGAGCAAAGCGAAGATGACACCCTGTACATAGGGCCGGCGGGCCTGCAGGAAGAGATGCAACCCAAGCGGCATCTTGAGGCGGCGCTTGAAACTCTGCCCAAGCGGTTTCTGCCCGAAAGACCTGTGCAACATCTGCAAGGATCCCCGCAAAACATGCAAAGATATGTTCAAAATCTGCAGAGACATCTGCCCCAAAGGTTTCTGTACAGAACAGAAACCACCACCATTCCTCTTTCGGAAGCGAACGATCCCAGTGACGATGAGTACCCCGTTCTTTCTCTAGAGGAATTTCTCCAAGACATCGGGATCAAGTTCTACGACGACCTCGAAATCGCCACTGATTTATCTTCTCAGTACCGTTTCTCGACACCGTCTCAGGAACACTTCGATAGCGCAGAATATTATCGGGCCAATATCTCCATCCCCCTCTTGGAAGTGTACGAGCTTAGCTGCAAAGAGTTGGCGGCCAAAATCCTGCAAGGAAAGCTTCTTTTCGAGGAGCTTCAACAAAAAACTCTCCAGGACAACCCCGACCTTTTTCGGCAATACCAAAAGGCATCATTCTATGAGAAGGTGGCCATGAAATCGCAGTTTCACTTGATGAGAGAACTCACACGCCAACAGGCCAAACAAGTGTGGTACGAGTGGCGGGCCAAACTCTTTCAAAACATCATCGAAGTGTTTCAGACCAACCTTAACATTCTCCAAGAAGACCGGAGGATTTTACAGGACAAGATGAGCGCTGCAGAGCAGAAATCCACGCAAACAAGGCGCAAGCTTCACGAACTACGCATGGATATCGCCCGTTTCAAGGCCATGATGAACAATTTCAAGACACTCGAGGCCGAGCAAATCCAGCTGATAAAGGCCCGTATGGTGTCATTGAACACGCAGCTTTCGGAGCAACGAGATCTCATCTCAGCTCGGAAGAAGGCCATTTCGGCGGTGCAGAGGCAAATCCAGGAGACAAACGAGAACATCGCAGCCGTGGAAAAACAGGTTGCCAAAACACAGGCCGAGCTCAACAATACCCGCCATTTTGACGAGTTGGAGATTGCTGGTCTTCAGGCTGAGGCGAAGGTGCTTGAAGCATGTGCAGGACTCAAATACATCAGCAGCCCCGGCGCCCAAATCTACGAGTTTGAGTTCAACCTGAAGATGTCCATCATCATCGATGCTCTGCAGCCGGAATCTACCGACGGACTTCTTTTTCGGCCAAAGGATTCGGCGCTGCCAGTGCTTTTCAACGACTCGCTCATGCAAAAGTGCCAGTACTTGGCGGAAAACACGCTGTTTCTGAATATTTACGACACTTTGCGTGATTTCCGGGAGAAGTGGTCCAAGTTGCTTTTGCTAGACGAGCACCTCCATCGGCTCTCGATGAAGTACCCAGTGCGGATCGACACATCAAGACAAATCGACTTTGAGCTCGACCTCTTTGTCTTTTCCAAAGCCCTCAAGGTGACGCTCTTGGGCTCTGTGCCGGTGGACACTATGCAGGCCTATCCCAGGACGGTGGCGTGGTCTGCCCGGGTGCACGGAAGCGGCATGGCGCACTCGGATGTGAAGCAGACGATCTGCGAGTGCAAGGCCTTGGCGCTCTTCCCGACACTCGCCAGCATTGAAATCCAGTAGGCGGTGCGGCACGTGACTGCGGCACGTGACTGCGCCCATGTGCAGGTGCAGCAGGACTAGCCCGTAATACAGCCCCAAGGCACGGATGGTAGACTAGGCACAGGCGGCGTTGGGTCACGTGGTGGCGCACGTGACGGGTGGGTGAGACCCGCGCGGCCCGCGTCAAAAGCACACACCATCCCCCTGCCGCCATGCCCAGATCCGTCAGAAGCGTGGAGCACGACTCGCCATTTGAAGACGCAGCCGAAGCCTCGATGAGAGACCGCCTCCCCGAAAGCGGGTCGGAAGCCGAGTCCGAACCCGACGACGGAGCTCCCGAAAAAGAACAGAAAAGCCGGCGTCCGCCCGAAAACAACTTCTCGCAGCAGCGGCTCAAGGCAGTCAACCCTGTGTTCACGGCCAAAACCGTGATTCCCATTTTGTTTGTTCTTGGCGTGGTGTTGATCCCCATAGGCGTTGCCATGTGGCTTGCCTCCCACCGGGTGCAGGATATCACGATCGAATACTCCCAGTGTGAGAATTTGGCGTCAAAGGACACGTGGACGGCGATCCCCGAGGAGTACACGCAGTACCGGCTCAAAAACACGTCTGGTTTGCTCGCGGCTCAGTGGAAGTTGGAGACGGACGACACGCAGGCGGACGACGCCGAGAAGAACGTGTGCAAGATCCAGTTCCACGTGCCGCAGCCCCTCAAGGGCCCGCTCTACCTTTTCTACCGCTTGAAGGGGTTTCACCAGAACCACAGACGGTATGTGAAGTCGTTCTCGGAAGAGCAGTTGAACGGACAAGCGGCGTCTGTCAGTCTCATCAAGGACACGGTGGGGCTCAACTGCGAGCCGCTTTCGTTGGACGCCAACGGGAAGCGCATCTACCCGTGTGGCTTGGTGGCCAACTCTCTTTTCAACGACACTTTTGGCCACACGTTGGAGGCTGTGAATGGAAGCAGCAACGACTACAAGATGACCAACCTGGGCATCGCATGGTCGACCAACCACAACCGGTACAAGAAAACGGAGTATAATTACAAAGACATTGTTCCGCCGCCCAACTGGGCCAAGAAGTTTCCCGATGGCTACAACTCCACCAATGTGCCGGATATTCTGACGTGGGAGGAGTTCCAGAATTGGATGTTCACGTCGGCGTTGCCGGACTTCTACAAGCTTGCGTTGCGGAACGACAATGAAGCGATGGAACGTGGAGTATACGAGGTGACCATCGGCTTGCACTTTCCGGTGTTGCCGTACCACGGACACAAGTACATTTTCTTGTCGCAGCGGTCGGCGTTGGGCGGCAAAAACTACTTTTTGGGCTACTCCTGGATGGCCTGCGGAGCTGTGTGCATTCTCTTGGCGGTTTCGTTGTTGGTGGTGAATTTGATCAAGCCCAGAAGAGCCGGGGACGTGAACCTTTTGAGCTGGGTGCGTGAGGGCCACCTGCGGGACGAAAAGTAGGGCGGTGAGATGGCTGGGTCCAGGTCAGAAGATACAGGCGGCAGAGAGAGGCTGGGTCACGCGACTCGCGCCACGTGACTCGTGGTTTCTTCAACCGCGGGCCGGGCCGGTGCGGGGCACAACATGCCCAAAGAAAGCAAGTGTTTCATATTGAACGAACCGCCATACGGCGAAGTCAACTTCGAGGAAAACGACCCGAAAACGACCTTCAGGCTCGTCTCCCAGCCCATCCCCGAGTTGCAGCCCAACGAAATCTTGGCCAGAACAATCTACCTTTCCAACGACCCCACGCAAAGAGCATGGATCCAGAAAGGAGTGCAGGCGGACCGCATGTACGTTGACCCCGTTAGGAAAGGCGACGTGATGCGGTCGTCTGGCTTGGCTGAAGTTGTGGCGTCCCGGAGCGACAAATACAAGGCGGGCGATTTGGTGACGGGGGAAATCAAGTGGTCGGAGTACCTGGTGCTCCAGGAGAAGAACGTCCAGCAGAAAATCACCGACAGAAAGTTGCCTTTGCCCATTTACCTTGACGTGCTAGGAATTACGGGCATGACGGCATATTTCGGGCTCTTGGACGTGGCCAAGCTCAAAAAGTCCGACGTGGTGGTGATCTCGGCGGCGCTGGGGGCCACGGGGCTGATGTGTGTGCAGATCGCCAAAAACGTCATTGGCTGCAAGAAAGTGATTGGAATTTCGGGCGGTGCCGAGAAATGTGCCCACGTGGAGCTGATTGGTGCAGACGTGTGTGTGGATTACCGCAGCAAGTCGTTCGTCCGAGACATGCGGGCCGCATTGGGCGAGGCCAAATTCTGTGACGTTTTTTTTGACTGTGTTGGGGGCAAAGTTCTCGACGTGATGCTTACGTTGACCAAGCCGTTTGGAAAGGTGGTGGCCTGTGGAGCAATTGCGGGCTACAACGACTTCAAGCAGAGCCAGGTTTCCATGTGGCCACAGATTATCACCAACCGGCTTTCTGTTGAGGGCTTCATTGTTTTGGACTACCACAGGCGCTACAACGAGGCCCAGGAGGCGCTTTTGCGCTGGGTGCACCAGGGCAAGATTCTGTACAAGAGCTCCAGCTACACTGTGGTGGACTTGTCCAAGAACGATGATTTCCGCCGCGTGCCCAAAACATGGGGCATTCTCTTTGACCACAGAAAGACCCCGGGGAAATTGATGACCAAGATCGCCGACCCGACTTCTTAGTGTGCTGCTGGAACGCCGTCTCATTAGCGTGCCCGTGCACGACGCTGTGGGTGGTACCAGTCATGTGACTGCAATAGCGACGCAACTTGGACCGCTGTCCGTAGTCTGTAGCCAGGACCAATGTCCTCCAGGCCTTCCTCCGTGTCCTCCAGGCCTTCGACAGATTTCCTGCATATAGGCCTTCGTTTGGTTTCTTGCATACAAGCCTTTGCCCGATTGCCTGCACCCAGGCCCGTACCAAGCCGTGCTTCTGCTGCGCTACACGCCCATGTCCCGAAGAGCCACCCGGGCGGAGATTCTCCTGCGGTTCCGAGAAGGCGACGACGAGCAGGCCCACGTCGACTACATGCAGGACGTCGACTTGTCATTTTCGAAATTCAGCCACATTTCCTCATCGCTGAAACCCCTCGATTTCAGGCCCCTGGCGGGCTCGAGTACAAAAACGCCCAGGGCCGGTCGAAGCGGAGACAATGGCGACTCGGATGGTTTTTCTTCGGCGAGTCAGCAAGAGAGTCCGTATTCCGAAAACGGCCATGGGCTAGCGAATTCGGAAGTGGAGGGCGATCCAGGCAGCCCACAAAAAAACCGAAACTCAGGAAAGAAAGCCAAACAAAGCAGAAAGGAGCAGGGTGGGAAGGTGTGGAGGAATCCCCAAAAAGATCAGTTTTCCAGAAAAGACAAACAACCGAGACCAAACTCCTCTGCTGAGCACAAGCGTCTGCCCGAGCCCCTCCAGGCCGTTTCCATGACCCCCGCCCAGCGGCTCGAGAAACACAAGGTCAACGCTCTAGACGAGTACGAAATCCACGAGAAAATCGGCCACGGCGCCTTCGCTGACGTGTACAGAGGAGTCAACATCAAAACCAAAGCTGTGGTGGCCATCAAACAGATCAAACTCGATCGAGACTACGACGTGGGCGGGCTCATGGGTGAAATCGATCTCCTCAAGATCTTGAATCACCAGAATATCGTCAAGTACCATGGGTTTGTCAAAACACTGTGGTCGTTGAACGTGTTCTTGGAGTACTGCCAGAACGGCTCGCTCCGCCAGATCTACAAGCGGTTGGGCCGTGGGTTTCTGGAGCGTCGGATCAAATCCTATGTGCTGCCGATTCTACGTGGCTTGGAGTATCTACACCAGCAGGGAGTGGTGCATAGAGACGTCAAAGCGGCCAATGTGTTGATCGACGCAGCGGGCGGCGTCAAGTTGGCGGATTTCGGAGTGGCCACCAAAGTGGCCACCCTGCACAATACCGTTGTGGGCACGCCCAACTGGATGGCTCCGGAGTCTGTTTTGGGCGGTGACGGAATCTGTACTGCCTCGGATATCTGGTCGTTGGGCGCCACTGTGCTTGAACTCTTCACCACACACCCGCCTTACCATGATTTGAATCCCATGGCCGCCCTACATGCAATAGGAACGGACGAGCACCCTCCGATTCCGGTGGGCCTCACTCCCGTCGCCAAAGACTTCCTTTTGGAGTGTTTCCAGAAACAGCCCAGTCTCCGCACAAGTGCCTCCCTCTTGCTCCGGCATCGGTGGCTCCGGCAGGGCCGGAACGACACTGTGGAGGAGCATGTGGAAAAAAGGGGCCTTTCGGATGCGGAGAAAAAGAGTGTCACACCTTACTCGAGAACACAGCTTCTCGAGAAGTTTTCTGAAAATGACATGGCGGAAACGGGGCTAGAACTCCTGCATTCAGAAATAGAGTTGGGGAAGGAAATGGACGCCCCGGTGGGCGAAAAGCTCCGGAAGTCTGGCCTGTTTGATGGGCTCGACGCAGACCCGTTCATGGAGCTTGACATCAACAACTTCGACACCAACGAGCTCGAGGTGCACACCAAAATGGGGAACCTTCTCTCCAGATTGGTGGCCAAAGTGGCGCTCTGCCAGCAGAAATCCGACGGTATGGAAAAACCGCTCGTGAAGATCACGGCCCGAATTCTCCATCTCGCAGAGAAGTACCCGATTTCCCACGATATTCTCATCCGAGACCACGGCGTCCTCACGCTCATGGAGCTCTTGGGAAATACCGAGTTGGAGGAGCAAACTCTTTGGTTCAACGCTTTGGGCATTTTGAACTGCATTTTCGACAATAACTTGGCGCAGGTCGAGAACTTCCTGCTTTTGGGCGGCATTCCCACGATCATCCGCTTTTCCAAGCTTTCTTTTGGACTCGACGTTCGTTTGCAGGTGGTTAAGTTTGTCAAAACGCTTCGGCGGTCAGAAAAAGCGCTACTTATGTTTGTTTCGTCGGGCGGACTCCGAATTTTATCCCGGTTCTTGGAGGAGGACTTCGAAACGAGCCCCGACTTTCCTTTTGTGGCCATCCATTGCATCCATGAAATCTTGGCAAAGGACCTCACCCGCTTCAAGTCCGACATGTGCCGAATTCTTCTGAAATACGGGGTGCTTTTCTGGTTTGTGGTGCTTCTAAATCGCTTGACTCGCTACAACCAAAGCCGCTTCAACGACACGGAAATCCTGTGTGCAATCGATAAGATTTTGGAGGTGGTCAAATTCTTTGGCCAGGCTGAGGCTCGTGTCAGAATCAACATCTCCAACCCGGACTTGTTCAAGCTCTTGATCAAAGTGTACCCCAGTCTCAGCCTCTCAAGACAAATGGTGTTGTTGAAGTTTTTCCGGTCCATCAGCTGCATCTCCGAGATCCTCCGGCCGCTCAATTCGGCCGACATCTTGGAGTTTTTCGTGTCGTTGTTGCGCCAGTACGTTCCTGCAAACCAACACTACAAGGAAGTGGTGAACGTTGTGTGTCCTGCACTCTACAACTGTTGCTACTTGAACCGGACCAGGGAAGCGGAGTTGGCCGCGTTGGGTGCCATTCCTCTTCTCCGTGACTTGTCCAAAATCAACTTGCCGTTTCGCCAGTTTGTCTTGCCCATTTTGTGTGAGCTCGTCTACTGTAAGGCGTCGGTGCGGCTGCTCCTCGTGAAACACGACATTGTCTCGGTGTACTACAATTTACTCGTGGACCCCTACTGGCATTTCAACGCCATGGACTCGCTTTTGCACTGGAACGCCCAGGACCCCAGACTCGATCTCTGGCGCCTGCCCATCGCCGCGGACTGCATAGTGGCCGGCTTCATGATGACCAAGGTTTCGAACCTCGAGGCCGTGCTCGAAAACTACCTCCGGCTTGTGAATTCCGATGGTCACGTGTTGCGCCTTATGGCTCGAGACTCGGTTGTGGACTGCCTCTTGGCCAAGCTAACGCTCTACAAAAACGCTCCTGCATCCAAGCTCACGCTTCTCCGGCTCCTCCACTGCATCCTAGCGTACGCCGGCGTGTCGGGGCTCTCGGGGCTGCACGATGCGGTGGTGGCGGCCATGGGTGCGGTTTTGGAGGACCCCTCCATTTTGGTCAAGGACTTGGCAAAGCGTATCCTCTTATTGTTGTCCTGCAGGTAGTCCCAGGCCTCGGTCGCACGTCACCTCGAACCAGTCCATTACTCGGGATTGCCACGCAAATTCGGCAACAAGAACCAGAGGCCAGAACCACAAGAGGGGCAATAACGGCAAGCGAGATCTGACGTGGTAACATCAAGATCATTGGACCAATCCCCGCAAGCCTACGCATTCACTGAGTCATGGCCATACCCTACCCCTCGCCACGTGTTTCCCAGTTGGATGCACGGATTCTTGACAATGAGTTGTTTTCGCTTTTGAAGCTGCAGCTTGCCGAATCATTCCTGCTTCTTACCAACAAAAAGTGGTCGTTTGACCTGCACCCAGAGCTCTGGTCGTTGGCGCTCAAGCTCCTTATCTTCCGCCTCACCACCTACAAGACCGGCTCGTCTTACGGCAACAAACTCCAGAACTTGAAGCTTTCGGGTAACAACGGGGCGGTGATCACAAGAGGCACGCGCATGCTTCTTTTAGCCACCATATTCGGCGAGTACGTGCTCGAAAAGGGTCTGTCATATCTCTACAACTACGAAGAGAACAAGGAACAAGTGAAGCGGCTTTTTGGTGACAAAATCAGCGCCTGGATTGCCCGCTACAACGCCCCCATTCTTAGAGTGTCCAAAGACACGTACAAAGTGGCGCAGCTTCTCAACACAGTACTCTTTATTGTGTACGGACGCTTCCCCAGCATTATCCACCGCATATTGGGAATTGTGGTGACACCGGTGGTGGCAGATCTTCTCAAGTTCAATGGTACCAAAGTGAACTTCGAGTTCCAGAACCGGCAGTTGGTGTGGAACGTGATGACAGAGTTTTTGGTTTTCATTCTTCCGTTGCTCAACCTCCGAAGGTGGCGAAAATTGGCCAACTCAATGGTGTCCAAGAAACCGGCCAGTGGCGTGTCTGATACCGCCGTTCAGACGCAGTACTCCAACCTTCCTGTGTCGCAGTGTGCTATCTGTGTTGAACTTGTGGAAAAACACCATATGAAGGGCTGTGCAACCCAGGTCACCAATCCGTGTATCACCAACTGCGGCCACATCTTCTGTTACGTTTGTATCACCACCCGGCTCAATTCTATTGAGAATGGAAATGAGCAGGCAGAAGCGTGTCTTCGGTGCCGGAAAAAGATTGACTACTTCCGGCTCTATGGTAGCGACTCGGGAATTGATTGCGACGCAATCATGGTGGAGTACACGGAGGACGATGAAGAGGAGGCAGAGGAGGAAAGCGGGGGAAAGAATGAAGAGATGGAGGACGAGGGTGATGAGCTGGACGATACTGGAGATGAGTCTGCGGGCCTGGAAATCTATGAAGATAATGAGGATCTAGAGGAGGTCCTGGATATGGACGACGAGTACTAACTGGCCTTTCTCAAAAGTTCAATTTCCACCCTCACCAGAAGCCAAATTCACTGTCGTTCTCGTCCAAAGAGTCGTGGTGTGGTCACGTGACGAAGAGGAGCACGGGGCAACCCCCGGTCGGATGCCACTTGAAACGGCCCGCCACGTGATTTGAGTATCACCTAGCAAGCCGTGCTGCGCCATAACGCCAGGTTGAAAAGCAGCCGCAAGACGGCGAGCGTTTAGAGGGAGCTTACTGCAGTAATTGGGACGTGTTGATGTGAACCTGCATGCGCGCCCGGATTCATCGCGCCAAACACGTAACCACTACTTCGCATGAGTACCATCGAGCTATCAATAGCCGAAACAAACCGGCTCCGGCAGCAGCTCGGACTTGCGCTCATCCCGGAAGCGGGGTCTGTGCAGGAGCCAGCGGGTAGCGTCGAGCGGGCAGCGCCCAAAGCCGAGGCACAAAGCAAGCCCGAGGCCGAATGCAGGAGAAGCACCGAAACCCCCGAAAAACCCGAAACCCCCGAAAAACCCGAAAAACCCGCCAAAAAAATCATCACCTACGAGGACTACGACACTGCCTCGTGGCTCGACACGCTAGGAAGTGCCCCCGTCTTGGTGCAGCAGGTTTCGGAGAAACCAGAGGCGGAGGAAGGCAAGTTCGTGGTACAGCACAGCTCCGAAGAACTAGCATCCTTGCGTGGCGGAGAAATCTTGCATCTCCAGGATGCAGGCGTGATAGACGATGAAGAAGATGCGCTAGTCAATGAGGATTTGGCCAGGAAAAAGAAAGTCTTGAAAGATGAGAAGGAGAGGCGGAACCAGCAGTTGCTTCGGGACGGAAAAGCCATTGAGGCGGGCACAGAAGCCGAAACGGTGAGTTTGGACGGAAACACGATCAAAATCGAGGCGCCACAAGTGGAGGAAAAAGACTTGGAGAAAAAAGACCTGGAGGCATTTCCTGAGCACCTGGAACGCCGGCCCGTCACGTTCAAGAAGCCCAAGAAAAAGCAGACCAAGAAGCGGAAGCGGGAGCCGATGCCGGAGTTGATGCCGGAAGAAGTAATGGTGACCGAAACCAACGACGAGGCTGAGGAGGACAATGAGCTTGAACAGGCGCTTTCGGCGAGTTTAGCGAAGAAGCGGGCCTCTCGAAAAGTCAAGGGTGCGGACGAAGTAGCCAATGATGTGATGATGCACCAGCGAATGGACATGGCTGAGTCTGAAATTGGCATGGTCTACGATAACACGCAGGATTTCCTTGATTCGCTAAGGCCCGGGACTGCAGAGAAGGAGAGGGACGGCGATGTTGGGGAGAATGGAGAAAGGGAGGAAAACCGAAAGAATGGAGAAAGGGAGTGTGATAGAGAAAAAGAAAATGACGGAGAAAGAGAGGAAAACCGAAAGAATGTCGGAGAAAGAGAGGGTGATAGAGAAAAAAAAAATGCTACAGCGACTCTCCATGACGAAACCGCCTTTTCTCTCCTGGCCACGCTCAAAAACATCCGTCAGACCGTCACCCCAGAAACACAGAAAAAACAGAAATTGCTACGAGAACAGAAAAAAGACGCCGAATTGGCCCGGCTCCGCATCAAAATCGAAGAGCGTGTTTTGGCCGACGAACTCGCCAAAGACTCGGAGTATGCACGCATGACACCAGAAAACCAGCAGCAGGTTTTCGACCGTGAGCTCAACGAAAGACTCGTCACCAAGGGCATTGTGCAAAAATTCACAAAAAAGCACAAATACGCTCAGTACGGCGCAGACCAACTCAGAGACTACGACCCCGAGGTCAGCATACAGTACCAGGATGCCAAGGGGCACGTGCTCGGTGTCAAGCAGGCGTGGAAGGAGCTTCTGCACAAATACCACGGGCTGGCTCCGAAAAAGAGGCGGGGCTGATGTGAACGCACGTGTCAGGTGTCACGTGACCCCTCGCTCAGTCGCTCGCCTGGGTGGGCATGCGTGGTGCAGTACCGACACACAATACACAGTACCGACACACAATACACAGTACCGACACACAATACACAGTACTGACACACAATACACAGTACTGACACACAATACACAGTACTGACAACACTACTGACCAGCCCACTGCCGACACTGCAGCTCAGTAGCATACGCGGCCCCAGCAGATTGTGACCTGCATATAGCCCCGCTTGATCGGTGCTCTGCGGGCGCCGATGACGGCGCGGCCCTGCAGGTAAGCGTTCCCTAATCAATTCCATCTCTTTTTTTACCGCCGACCCGAACTAGACTAGGTACAAACGACCACACTGAGTCGCCAAGCTTCACACCCGAATCTGCTAATTTCCAGGCCTTTTCCCCTGTGCCCTTTTGCGGAGTAGAGCCCCTCCAACTCCATATTACCATGAATGAGGCCGTCTTCTCCGTTCAGGGGATGACATGCGCCGCCTGCTCCGGGTCAATCACAGAGGCGCTCGAAAAAATGCCTTCCGTCACCAGTGCCGCCGTTTCCCTTTTGACCAATGAGGCGAAAGTGACATTCTCCGACGCCACCGCGTGGCAAACACTCCAGGAAACCATTGAGGACTGCGGGTTCGACGCCTCCTTGATTTCTGTCACTGCAGCCGCCCAGAAACCATGTGTGACTGTTGCTAGTGTCAGCGGCATGACCTGTGCCGCTTGCTCCTCCAGCATCACAGAGGCGTTGGAGAATACAACGGGGGTGGCGTCTGCCGCGGTGTCGCTCATCACCAACCATGCCAAAATCCGCCATTCCGAGGCCGTTTCGGCTCAAGCTCTCCTCTCCGTCATAGAGGACTGCGGCTTTGATGCCGTGTTGGAAAGCACCTCGTCCAAATCCGACTCCGTGGACTCTGTGTTTGAAGTTCTGGGCATGACCTGTGGCGCATGCTCTGCGTCCATCACCGAAGCTGTGGAAAAGCTACCGGGTGTTGTATCTGCAAACGTGTCTCAGTTGACCAGCAGTGCCGTGGTGACACATGGGCGTCTGGTATCGCCACACGAGATTGTGGCGTGCATAGAGGACTGTGGCTTCGACGCCCACTTTGTGGCCAATAAGCCCCAAGGCGAATATCCCCAGTCGGGGGTGGAGGATTTGACGCTTCGCATCTCTGGAGTGGACGAGGACACCGATATCCACGCATTGCAATACAACATCGAGGCCACGCTCAAAAGCATGCCCGGAATCGAAAGTTTCCAAGTTCTATGGAAAGGCGAAGTCGATGCCGACGAGCTCTTGAAAAACACGCTGGATTTAGACCCGGAAAGCCTTGCGGACGAGCTCCGACTCTCCATCAACACTGACCTCGTGGGCGTGCGCCAGGTGGTGGATGCATTGAATGCAAGTGACGGCGGCTTTTCGTTTGATGTGCTCAATGCTGTGGACCAGTCGTTGATCTCGCAGATGAAGCTCTTGTCGAAGCAGAAGGATATCCAGTACTGGCGCTCCAACTTCTACGCGTCGGTGCTTCTTGGTCTACCGATAATTCTTCTTTCGGGATTCGACGACGCCAGCGTTTTGCGGCTGCAGCGACTTCTCGCAGGGCTCTACGTTGTGTCTGTGGTGCAACTTCTCTTTGCCACGCTAATTTTGGTGTTTCTTGGGTCGATTTTTTTCCGGAAATTCGGCGTGTTCATCCGGAACAGGGGCAAGAATGCCAATATGGACGTGCTCGTGTGCATTTCCACGCTGGTGTCGTATCTGTTTTCGCTTCTTTCCATCTTTCTCAGCGTGTGGACGGGCCAGACCAAGGGCCCGCCCAAAGTGTTGTTTGACACCGTGGCTATGCTCGTCAGTTTCGTGTCTTTTGGCAAGTGGATTGAAAACAAGGCCAAGGGCGCCACGTCCTCGGCTCTTTCCAAGTTGATCTCGCTTACTCCCACCACGTGTGAAATTCTTACTGAGGAATTGAACGAAGAAGACGGCGTGGCCGCAGACACACAGACACGTGTCATTCCGATTGACTTGATCCAAAAAGGAGACATTGCCGTTGTTTCAGCGGGCGCCAAGATTCCTGCAGACGGACAAATCATCCAGGGCACCACCGAGATTGACGAGTCCATCATCACCGGTGAATCGTTGCCTGCTTTCAAGGACGTGGGCGATACGGTGATTGGAGGATCCATCAACGGCCCGTTTTTGATCCACATGAGGGTCAGCGGCGCCGGAAAAAACTCCCAGTTGCACCAGATTATCAACGTTGTCAAGGATTCCCAGATCAACAAAGCGCCTGTGCAGCGCTTTGCGGACTATGTGGCGGCCCGCTTTGTTTTGTTTGTGTTGTCGTTGTCGTTGGGAACTTTGGTGTTTTGGCTTCTCTGTCTGAAGTACTTTGCCAGCAAGCTCCCCAACATGTTTCTCAGCGAGGAAAACGGAAAATACTACATGTGCTTGAAACTCGCCATTTCCGTGATTGTGGTGGCATGCCCATGTGCTTTGGGCTTGGCTGCTCCCACGGCAGTAATGGTGGGCACGGGCGTGGGAGCGACTTACGGTGCGTTGATCAAGGGCGGCGATGTTTTGGAGAAAGCAAACTCCATCAACATCGTGTTGTTTGACAAAACAGGCACGCTCACCAAGGGCGATCTTCAGATCGTTCGCTCCCGGGTGATGAACATGACGGAGTCGGATTGGTGGACACTTGTGGGATCGGTGGAAGTGAATTCCGAGCACCCCACAGGAAGAGCCATCTCAAAACACGCCAAGAACGTGTTGGGATTGAACTTCGAGAACGACACGCTCAACTCCACCATCAGCGACTTCCAGGTGCTCAGCGGGCTCGGCGTGTGCGCCCAGGTGGTGCACAACGGAAGAAAGTATCACGTGGCGGTTGGAAACAAGAAGCTCGTGGTACGGGACTACAAAAACGCCCGTTTGGGCGTGGCAAAGGTGGAGGAGAATGAACTCGCCGACTCATTTGCCAGCGTCTCGCACGTGGTGATAGATGGCGAGTACTGTGGGTACATGGAGCTTCTGGACGCAGTCAAACTGTGTACACGTGACACCATCCAGTACCTTCAGCGAATCGAAAACTACCAGGTGGGAATGGTGACTGGGGATAATAAGCGAGTCGCCAGCAAAATCGGCCGCGAGCTCGGCATTCCCGAGGGAAACATCTTCAGCGAGGTTTCGCCCATCGAGAAGGAGTTGGTGGTGGAGAATTTGAGGCGGCGGTTTGGAGGCCCTCGTAACGCTTCCATTGCGTTTGTCGGTGACGGTATCAATGATGCGCCTGCGTTGGTGCAGGCAGACATTGGTATGGCCATCAGTTCCGGCTCCGATATCGCCATCGACCTGGCGGAAATCGTGCTCATGGGCTCGCAGGGCAAAACGAACGACTTGTATGGAGTCGTGACTGCACTCCAGGTGTCACAGGCCAGTTTTCGGAGAATCAAGTGGAATTTCTTTGGTGCCACCGTCTACAACTTGTTCATGTTGCCGTTTGCCATGGGCTGCTTTTTGAAGTTTGGCTTGGTTCTTTCTCCTGTGGCTGCTGCTGCTGCCATGGCCTGCAGCTCGCTTACAGTGGTGCTCAACTCGTTGATGTTGAAGAACTGGACACCGCCGAACATCCGAGAAGCGGTGGAGATGGCCGGCGCTGAGGAGCAGGAGTTTTCATTGAAAGACTCGACGTTGGACGAGTTCAACGCTGTCAAGAGGGGGAAGTTGCGTTCGTTCAAAAGGAAGCTCAGCTTCCGGACCAGCGACTACGAGTTGATCGCGTAAGACGGGGCTGGATTGGAGAGTGATAAACAGATTCTGAATCGAACGTAGTTGCATTTATTACTTCCACTGTGTTCACTCCTTCCACTTTGTTCATTCAAACGAGTGCTGTATTCATTCCTTCCACTGTATTCATTCAAACGAGTGCTGTATTCATTCCTTCCACTGTATTCACTATTCGCAGTGCTGCACTCTGTTCTCCAGAATCACTTATGGATGTACGGGCTTCATTGATTATGAGCCCGGTGCGCATTACAGAGCTCTGGGTGCGCTACGCTCGGTATCGAAATTATTTATTAACTAATGTATCAAGAAGTGAACCCTGAGCCGAAAGGTCAAAACCAGTCAACTTACAAAGCCAACAAAGCACCGGCAACCATGGCAACGGCACCAGCAGCGTACTGCTTGTTAGCAGCACCCTCGTAGGTGGAAACGTTGGCCTTGGTGAGTGGGCAGTCAGTAACCTCTGGGCCACAAGAGGTGATGGTCACCAAAGTGGAAGAAACGTCAGTGACGGTGGCGTTGGCAGAAGCAGAGACAGCAGCAGAGGCAGCAGCGAAGATGGCGACGGTGGAGAATTGCATTATAAACGAAGGACTTGAGTGATGAAATAAAAGAGCGGATTTGCCTGGCCTTTTATAATTTGCGGGACGAGGGCCTGGGCTTTGGCGCCAAGTTGGTGCGGCCCAAAGCGGTAAGCGCGCATCCAAAAACAGAAGGTGAAACGCCGCGATGCGCGCTGCCTGCACATTGTTTGTTTGGCTCTTCGATAGCACCTGTTTGTTGTGAAAACAATGGGCGTGTTTGTTTGTTTATACTTGGCGGGCCAACCATGCGAGTCCTGTGTTGAAGCTTGGACTGCATGTTGGCTTCCACACTGGGCTACGTCCCACTGCCTGGTGCTTGCATTGGTTGCTTTCGGTGTCATTTGAGACAATCGGGGACTGGGGTGTCAAAATTTCTTTTCATGCGCGCGGCCGTTTATGTGCACGCCCCTTGCTTATCAGCGAGGGTTTTGTCGCTCTGCGTCGTGGTGTTGTTATTGTTGTTATGGCTTCTTTTCCTGCCCCTTTGCTTGGGCACTATATACACACCTGCTTACTTTCTCGGTTGCCACGGCACTCTTCCACCTCCTTCGGGTCTTTCATTTGCGTTTCCTCACTTTTGCTCTCGCTGTTTCCTTTTTTGCTCTCGCTGTTTCCTTTTTTGCTCTCGCTACTCCGCTGATCATCTCCCTCGTCCGGAACCTCTAATTGGAAAATGCCCTGGAGTTGACATTCTTCCGTGTATACCAACTGACAAAATCACGTAGCGCCATTCTCACCCGGCGCATGTCCTTATTTGGCAACGCCACGCCAATCGCCGATATCAACTTTTGTATCTCCTTCTCATCCACGTTGGGAAGACCCGAAACCGCCTGCCGCAAAGTGTGGATGTTTTGCTCTAGGTGTGGCGCAACTGTGAGGATTTTGATCATGAGATCATTGATATCCACGTCGTTGTAGAACTTGTAGATAAGGCCGTGTAGTGTGGCCTTCATCAAGTTGTCCACGTTGTCGCCAAGCGCCATGAAGCTCTTCACCGTCGCCCTGAGGGCCTCGTGGTTGCCCTCGAAAAACGATATTGGCGGAAACTCGGAGCCCCACAGAAGGTAATCAATGTAGTAGTGCACACAAGACATGTATGCATCGTACTCCCTCGTAGTAGCCAAGGCCACCAAGCCCGCCTCGAAAACCGACCCAGTCAAGTTCTGGTTTCCCATCACCTCTTCTGGGTAATACATCAAAAGATCACTGGCCATGCTGAAAAAGTCCTCCACCACGTCGGGATATTCTCTGATCTGCTGCTCTGTTTGCGACTTGAACAAGTGTAGAAGCGCATCACTCTGCGCCATGGCCAACTCGAAGATTGCCTGTTGCTGCTCGTGGCCGTGGAAGTCTTCGCTGCATTTGATGATGACTCCTGTCACGTAGAGGTAGCAGCCGAAAAACGTGCTGCTGAAGCCTTGGCGTAGAAACTCGGCCACCTGGAAGAGGATTGGCGAAAGAAACGATGTGCAGTTGTTGAAAGCAAACCGCACGATTTTGCAGCAGTGTTCGCTGACCTTGAGCATGTTTCCGGCCTTTCCAGCCACCTCCGTGATCACGGGCCACATCTTTTCCATGAAGAAGTCGGCGATGGGAAATTGCTGCTCGTGGTCTTCACTCCGCGAGATGCGGACAAAGATGGTCAACACTTCGAGCTCATCGCACAACTGGTCCACGTCCGATAAGGCTCCCACTCTCTGCAACGTGCGGCTAAGGAAGGTTTCCAGCGCAGCGTATTGGTGCTCGCGCTGCACCTTGTTGATGACATGGGCCAAGCCGTCCACCAATGGATATGAGTGCACCACTCCTACCGAGGCCTGCATCTGGTCGTAGAGCATGTAAAGCTGCTCCAAAAACGGCGTGAGAAGCAGCCCGCAGTCCTGGCAGAAGTACATGAGCGACTGGCTGGTGGCCTTGATCACGTGCTCGTCCGCACACACCTCGAGGCCTTTGATGATGTAGTTCAACTGCGGCTCCAAAAAGTCGGGGTTTTCGGCTGTCCATTCGGTGTAGCGCCCGAGAACCAAGGTGGTGGCGTAGCGGATCTTGTGGTGCTCTGGCAACTGCACTAGCATCTGCATGATGAACGGGAGAATTTTGTTCTCCTTCTTGGAAACCTCTTTGGCCATGGCCCGCATGCTGAACAACGGTGCCTCCAAGAGCTGCCACTGGGAACTGTGCAGGCCCACGAGACCCTGGATCTCCTGGAACGGGATGTTGAGCGCCTTCTGTGGGCCCACGACAACGCAGCAGTCTTTGAGCACATCGCCCATCTCGTAACGGAACTCCGAGAACTTGTCCTCCTCTTCCTTGTCGCCATCGAAAAGGTCATTGTCGTCACTTCCCGTCGGGTAGCGAAGGTGCCTGATGATGACCAGAATCAAGTCTAGGTAAACCGGCGTGTATGCAGCACGCGACGCCTCGAACTTGGGCAACGTCAACATCTGCTTGAGCTGGTACCAGAAGTAGAAGGTGTACTTGACCACATCCAAGTCGCCTTCGTAGCGGCTGCACTGTAGCAAAATGTCGACGAGCGGCTTGAAGTGGTCGGGTGTTTTGGCGACCAACACGTGCCAGGCCTCGCCAGCTCCCACGTAGATGCGGGCCAAGCCGCTGAAGATTTCAGCATCATTCATGAGTTCCGGGTCCTTGGCGTAGAACTCGTGCACCTGAAGCAACTTCTGGTAGAGGGCGTCGATCAAGTGGTAGTTGTCGATATCCTTTGTCTCGGCAATCACCGAACAAACGCACTCGGACGCCCGCTCGAACGTATCCTCCTTGAGCAACGACTGGAAAATGAGCGACGCAAGCGAGTCGATGCGCAACACGTCTTCAATGGGGCACTCCTTGATCCACGAGTTCAAGCAGTCGAGCATAAGCGCCGTGTGGGGGCTTCCCAGGTCGGCCAACCTCTGCAAAAGCAGTAGCACCTGGGGCACGTTGTCTGAGATCAACTCGGCAGTACGGGAGTTGAACTCCTCGTCGGTCAACGGCGTCTTGTTGGACTCGGTCAACTCCTCAGGGAGACTCTTCAAGAACTCTAGCAACGCCGGCACCAATTCGGGCGCCGACAACCGCAGCGTGATTTCGCCCATGGCGTTTTGCCACTGGAGATACTGCAACGCCAATTGGCTGAGCGCCAAGCAGATCTGGATGCGGACTAGCCGGTCCCGCGACGCATAAACGTCTAGAAGCCCCAACATGGAATTCTTCAAGCTGATGTATGACTCTTCTGGGAGCTGCAGCAAGTCGTAGGTGGCCTTGGACCTGAGCGTTTGCGACGCAAACATGCGGTACTCCAAGGGGTTGTGAAGGTCTGCCAACAATTGGTGGGAGACGTCCCACGCTTGGGGGGACTTCTGAAACGCCTCCAAATATTCGGTGGCTTCCTTTTTCTGTTCCTGGCCCACTGATGGTGTGTACATGGCCATTAAGGCCTGTTTGACGTGGTCCATGGTGTGGTTTCTGGAAGATGCTTGGTGCTCAAATTTCGGGTGGCTTTTTTCGTTTCGCAATGTGCACTCCCCCGTGGGTATGAGTTGGCCCGACGGCTGGTGGCTGGATGGAGTTGAGGGGGGGGGGGGG